>JAKSZU010000008.1:87715951-88915951 GCA_026018925.1 Tupaia tana | reverse complement strand
GAGAGACAAGAACCTTAACAGCATCTTCACGCGACAGTCCGTCCCAGCTCTCATGAACGTGCATGCACAGGTATCCCGGGAGGTCCCGTTTGGTGGTAAACCCAGGTCCTATCCTGTATGAGCCCAGTTGTGTTACAACAGAACCACGGTCTCACTGTAGTGCTCTTTTCGTTTTTTCTTTTTCTTTCTTTTTTTTTTTTTTTTTTTGAGAAGTTTTTGCTATAGGGCACGTGCGCTCGCCAGACAGACAGAGAGAGACAGAGAGACAGAAAGCAAGAAATCACCCCCCAGGGGGGATGGCCATGCCACAATCCCTTCTCCTCCATTCTCCTCTCGGGATCTTGGGCATGCACGCACACGCGCCCAGCGTGAGTTTTAAGCCACCAGGTCCGGGACGCGAACCGTGGTCGACTACGTGGGAGTCCAGCGACACAGCCATTATGCTAACTGCTGGTCCCCAAGTGTTCTTTTCTTGATAAATAATGAACTTTGTGAAGTTGGGGCTTTATTAATTAGTACTTTCTAGTCCGAGTGTCCAGTGTGATCATGCACGAATTGATACGTAACACATTTTATTTTTAAATTGCTAGAGTGTGTACACTCACCAGTAAGAGAGAAAGAGAAATAAAGAGGGAGAAAGCAACTCCCAACAGGGCATGGCCTGCCACAAAACCTTTTCCTCCATTCCTCCATCCCATCAGGATTTGGAGAATGCATGCACAGGTGCCCAGTTCGTTGATCAAGCCATCAGGATCGGGATCCCAACTGTGGTTAGCCATGTAAGATCTGGCTCCCTTATGCACTTGGCTACAGGTCTGGCCCCATAAAACATTGTAAAACAAATATTTATTGTTAAGCAAATATAAAACAGCCATATAGCTTTAAAAAAATCTTAACTCCATTTTTTTTTAGGTGTACTGAGGGCTATTTGCATGAAAATTGTTTTGCAAAAAGCAGTAATATATTTGAGAGAATTCAAGTCACAGCTACTGTCAGCACAGTCTGGAATCTAAGGTAAGCCGGGGACTTCCTCTGTGCTTCCCGCCGGTGCCAGTCCTTACGGTGCTGAGCAGAAAAGCACTTCTACACCCACTGCTGTTTCCAGGACACTCTGAAAAGCCTTAAACATATTTTAATTCACATATCTCAAATGCTATTAATTACACCTAGGGTCTGTTTCTAGAGTCTACTATGCTATTTACAAATTCCTAATTTCATCATTAACAACTTATTTCTAACACTTATTATTGCTCATTCAGAAAACATCTGGTGTTGACCAGAGTTGAAGGTAGCTGAAGCCCCTCACTGCCATCTGTGGAGTGTGTATTTCTGAGTAAAACACACAATGGCTTCTATAGTTGAGTTCAAACTATCACATCCCTAATATCACATTGTCCATGCTGAATGACTGTAAAGAAGTTTCTAAATATTTTAATATTCTACACCATCTTATCTCTGGATCTGTGGAACTCTTCCAGGACAGCTTTTCTATGCAATTGACTAAGCAATCCCCATTTGAGGTCACCAGTTTAATCTTTAAAGGTTTTAAAACACAGGGAAGTTATAGACTTGCTCCACAGGGTGGGAAATAACAACTTAGACCTTTATAAGTGTAATGCTGATTCCCACCCCCCCCCAGGGCAGTATTGGATTAAAATATGTTAGTACCAGATGGTTTATTTAGTAATTCATCCTTTTGTATATAATTTTCACTCGCATGTTTCTTTTCCTACTTTTCTTCTCATTAATGGGGTTGTAATTCTCAACTCTTGTTGATAAAATGTATATAAATTCAATAGAGGACAGTTTGGTGTTGGCTCTGTTTTGTTATTACCCATTCTCAAACAACAGGGTCATTTCTTCTCGCCGTTTGCTCCCCTTTTTCTGGTCAGGGTACAGAAAGAGCAAAACACAGCATGGAATCCAGTTGGTACTAACTGAAGACTCCACTAAATTTCTGGCTCAGTTTGAAAGCCCTGGGATGACCCATTGCCTCAACCCACGTGTTTCCTGAAGCTGGGAGACTGCAGAAAGATGAGAAGGTGTTAGGAAGTCAGAAGCAAAGACTGAAGAGTTTTAATTCAATATGGAACAAGGGTGGATACTCTTGTCTTGTCTTCCTGTAAATTCTTCCAGAACACACCACCAGGCTTTGATTCCAGCAAACGTGTGCCTCTCCTGGCCTTCTCAACTTGCTTAGGCAGGACTGTGGCCCTTGCTACGCTGTAGTGCCTCTTCCTAACTGGCCTTGTGTAGCCACAAGTCTTTCTAGTCCATTCTCCATAAGACTAGGAGGTAGCTTCTCCCTTGCACTATATCCCCAATCAAATTTTGGAAAACAGGGACCAGCAGTTGTCATAATGGCTATGTCACTGGATTCCATGTTTCGAGTCGACCATGGTTTGAGTCCTGGACCTGGTGGCTTAAACTCATATTGGGCACGTGTGCATGCGTGCCCAAGATCCTGGGAGGAGAATGGAGGAGAAGAGGTTGCAGTGTGGCCATCCCCTCTGGGGGGTGATTTCTTGCTTTCTGTTTCTCTGTCTCTTTCTGGTGAGCGCATGTGCCCTATAGCAAAAACCTTTCCAAAAAAAAAAAAAAAAAAAGGAAAAAAGAAAAGAAAGAGAGAAAAAAGAAAGCAAACAAAGTAAATGCTAATTTGTAGAAAAAAGTATTAGCTAATAATATAAATGCTTTAAAGCGATACACGTGAGTAACTAAAGTCAGGGACAGGCAGGTTGTCCCATAGAACTCTGCCTAGCAGATCCATTGAAGACGAGACTCTGTCTCAGACTCTGCCTGCTCTTTGCAGGGCTCAGAGGGCTTCCTTGACCAGGTGCTTATGCTTCCCTACCCCCATTCTCCATTGACCTTCCTCATGTATAATCAGTATTTATAACTATTTCACTCATTTACTAGCCTGTTCTCTATCTTTGTTCACAGCAACGTAAACTTCCCTATATTCCTCTGCAACCCAATCTCTTAAATACTATCTGATACATGCATAAATAATGCACACATGTCTAGGTGAATAAAAATTGAATGCCTTGGGAACCAGCAGTTAGCGTAATGGCTATGTCGCTGGACTCCCACGTAGTCGACCGCGGTTCGCGTCTCGGACCCGGTGGCTTACAACTCACGCCGGGCGCGTGTGCGTGCGTGCCCAAGATCCCGAGAGGAGAATGGAGGAAAAGGGATTGCGGCGTGACCATCCCCCCTGGGGGGTGATTTCTCGCTTTCTGTCTCTAATGTCTCTCTCTGTCTGTCTGGCGAGCGCACGCGCCCTCTAGCGAAAATCTCTCTCTCTCAAAAAAAAAAAAAAAAAAAAAAAATTGAATGCCTGATTGGATTGAAGTAAGAACATGCAAAATTGAGGGAGGATTTGAATGTGCACCTAGGTTAGAGAATAACTATCATGCTGTTATGCTTTTTCATACTTTCGCAGCATCATTCTCTCTGCTTGGAATCCCCTCTGAGCTGGCTCCTGCCCATACATCCTGCAAAACATAGCTCAGATGATACCTCTTTCAGGAAGCTGCCCTGATTCCCAGTGATTTAAAGGCCCCAATACCCTGTGCTTGTCTTTAATTCATAACCTTTTATATTTTACACGATAAGAAATATGCTAGCCCATTTGGCCCCAGCTGACAGTAAGCATCTGGAAGTAATTTTTGTATACCCAGTTCCCATTTGGAAAGAAGCATGCACCCTGAGATTTTAGGCTGACCAGACAAATATGTCAACCAGGTGGACTAGAGTCCTCTGTTTTCTGCATGCTGTTGTTTATCTGCCTAGAGACTAGGCTTCCCTTTTTCCTTTGTAACAGACCCCTCCATTATGAGGGAAACTTTGGGCTAACATACAAGGCTGTATTTCACAACCTCTAGAATATAAGCATGACCAGATGTATAAAAATAAGCTAAGAAGAAAGATTTTAGGACCAGGTGGTGATTCAGTGATGGCACGACTGGACCCACAGGGGATGATCCTTAATTTGTGACCTAGGCTCTCCTTGTACAAGACAAAGAATATTCCTATGATCTGGGCCAGTTGAGACTTGAAGCAAATTGTGGATGGGGTCTCTATTAGGCATGCCTTCCTCTTTATTTCATTCTTTCTTTCTGTTTCTCTCTTGCATGAAAGAAATAAATGAATAAATTTTAACAGAGAAATAGATTTTCTATTAGGTTCTTAGCAGGAGAGAAATGATTAAGTTGTAAGTTAGAACTCATTTTGAACTATCGTTTTCTTCTTCTTGTTATTTAGAATATGGTTATGATGGTTGGAACCCCAGCAGCCATCATATTGTATTAGGCAGGCATGTTTCAATGATAGAAAATTATAGAAGCAGAGGGTGTCTGGGTCCCTAAAAATGAAGCTACTACATCACCCTTACACCTTTTTACTTTGGACTTTTCCTACACAAGAAAGAAAAAAGAAAACACTTTTATTGCTTTATTCATTATTATTTTAGGCCTTATTAAAAAGATCCAGGGAAAATCCTAACTCGTATAACACTTAATGCTTGAGAAGTGTTACACAGTATACATTTGCTCAGTGAACTACTTTATAATGATTGCTCGCTTAAGATGCTTACAGAGAAGGCATTTTGGGGATATTTTCTAGCTTGGTTCAAGTAAGTCAATATTTGTAGTTATTCTAAAGCTATATTTCAGCTGTAAATAGAAATGAAAAGGCAGAATCTCAGGTTCTGTGGGATTACAAAAGTGGAGGGTAACTTTGCAGAAGTCAGAGAATGCTTGGAGAAGATGAACACTGGGCTGGGAAGGTTGGCAGGAGACACCCAGGTGGATACTGGAGACATTTCTGGAAGAAGAAATAGGCTATGTCTTAGTGGAGACACGGGGAAGTGTCTGGTACTTTGGCGTGGGCCCCATTGATTTGGTTTGATTTTAAAAGATGACATAGGACTTAGTAGTGAAGACTGGGGAGATCAGAGGAAGATTAGATGAGTCACGAATAGCCCAAGGGAGTAAAGAGGAATTTGTGAATATATCTTTGCTTGTATTCAGATGCATTCTTGTGTCAAGTGCCAATGTTTAAGAAAAACGACATTGAGTTCCTTTGCTTAAAGCAGCAGTGGAGACCCAAATGGTGCCTTGTTAGCCCACCTCTTCCTTCCTTCTACCTACTGGGGGATGTTTGAGGTACTGCCATGGGATTCTACAGGTCCAGAGACCTCATTTTGTTGGTTAGAGTCCATTTTATTAACAAGAGAATAAAGTTTGTGGAAGATTGGAAGATGAGCCTATCTTGGTCCTCAAGTCCTCCACCCAATGGCTGCCATTCAAATAAGACACAGGACACACAGTTGATAATAATCAGCTTCGCTTACAAAATCTGAGACTGACCATATTCCTCATCCTGACCTAAGCCCTTAGAGGCACTATTTCACAGCCTTATAAGGAAACCTTTGTGAATACTTCCAACACAGAGATAGAAAAACAGAGAAAACAAAAGTAACTTGCTGCACCTCATGGAGCTTGAAAGAGCTGGTGCTTAGCCATGTCTGCTTGACTGTACACATGAGAAAAACGTCAGAGCACAAGGTGTGCTGGTGTCAAGGAGCAAGCGGGAGAGTTTTCTTTGTAGTATTGGCCTATCGGAAACACGACTTAACCTCATATTCCTCATAATCCCCCTCCTTCCCCAGGCCCTGAGGAATTACTTCTAAAAGGGGGCATAGGCCAGCTCTGTAGCCTGGTGGTTAAGGGATCTGCATGGAGCTGGATCCCATGCAGCCAACCACAGTTCTAATCCTGACTCTACTAGCTTGAAAAAAATGCTCAGCATGTGTGCCTATAATCACGACAGAAATCGAAAGGTGGAAAGGAAGGGATTGTAATGTGCCCGTGTCTTATTGGGAGTGCTTTGTCTCTCTCTGTCTCTTTCTGGTGAACACACACACTCTTTGACAATTAGAAGTAAAGCAAGGTGGCATGTTCTAAGGGTTCTAGGGCGATTGCTGGGCTGGGAAGTCAAACAAATACTTGAATTCTTTCTTGCCATGTGACCTTGAGAAATGTACATAAACTCTCTGAATTTTAGTTTTTTATTTCAATATTCCTGAATCATATTCACCTCATTGGGATTGTTGGGATCGTTAAATGAGATGGCTCATTCTAAATGCCCAGGTCACTGCAGTCCATATCTACAGATGAGAGCCCTCAGCCCGCAACTCTCAACCTGGGCACCTCTCCCCCACTCCGCTATTAAAGTATGCTCAGCCTCCTCCCATCATGTAATTCCTCCTCCCGTCACATTGCTGCCTGCATCACCACCTGCGCTCCACGGAAACTGCGTCCCGCCCTGTTCCAGGAAGTAGCATCACATGGCTCTGCATTTGCCTGGTGCGAGGGGGTCGGGGGTCTTTGTGGGCTCTGGCAGGTGTCATGATGTGAGGACAAAGTAAGATGCTATTTTAGAGAAGTGACATATATGTCTGCCCCACAGCCTTGAAAATTCAGCCTAAATCCCTTCAGCCCTGTTTATGAGATTTCTGGAAATTAAGATGATGAAAGGGGTCACCTACCTGTGACTGGGGCCACCTGGCTGGGGGAAGGGTTATGGTAATGAGTTCTCCTGCAGACAGGTATTCTTTTGAAGTCCTCCTCAGCCATCCAGGGATCCAGCATTCTATATAGTCTGCCTCCCTCAATTTTTTTTTTTTTTTTTTTTTTTTTTTTTTTTTTTTTTTTAAGAAAGATTTTTGTTACAGGGCATGTGTGCTTACCAGAAAGACAGAAAGAGACAGAAAGTAGGAAATCACTCCCCAGGAGAGATGGCCATGCTGTAATCCCTTTTCTTCCATTCTCTTTTTGGGATTTTGGGCATGCACACACACACGCCTAGCATGAGTTTCAGGCAACCAGGTCCAAGACTCAAACCATGGTTGACCATGAGGGAGTTCAGTGATATAACCATTACACCATCTGCTGGTCCCGCCTCCTTTGCTTTTACTCATAGTAACATGGTTGAAGCATTGTATTGAGCAGGGAGCAGAGCTAGGCCTGGCAGATGCAGCTCACTCCTGGGCCCCACCAGCCTGTACTCACTGGACAATCGTAAGAAAATAGCCACACTCCTCTGAAACTGTGGTCTCTTCAATAACGTGGGTACACAGTGGAGTATGACCTTGGGAAAATTAAATACTGCCTGTAAAACTACTTTATAAATCAGAAAGTGCAAGCACTGTGCTTACATCTGCTTTATTTTTTATTTTTTTATTTTTTTGCTTTTAACATATTGGTTTTGGCCCACTGTGACAGCACGTGCTAAGGCAATGTGCTCTGCAGGCTGGGAGCACACAGAAGACCCTGGTTTGATTCCTGATCCAACCTAATGGCCAGGTGTGGTGTGGGATGCACCTGTAGTCTCAGCTGAGAATCTAGGCAGGAGGATTACTACAACAGCACCCTGTCCAAAAAAAAGAGAATGGCCTTGCACTGATAAAGAGTGTATTAGGTTTCCATTACTGCTGTAACGAATTGTCACAAATTTATTGGCTTAAAACAACATGAACTGAGAACAGCAGATGGCATAAAGGTTTTGTTGCTGAACTCCCATGCAGTAGACCAGTTTGAGTCCTTGACCTGGCAGCTTAAACTCACACCAGGCGTATGTACATGCATGACCCAAATTCTGAGAAGAGAATGGAGGAGAAGGGATTGTGTTATGGCCATTCCCTCGGGGGGAGGGGGGCGGATTTCTGGCTTTCCGTCTCTCTCTAACGAGTGCATGCACCCTATATCAAAAATATCTAAAAAAAAAAAAAAAAAAAGTATTATCTTTAAGATCTGGAAGTCAGAACTCTCATCAGGCTACAAGGGAAGTGTTGCAGGGCTGTGCTCCTTTCTGGAGGTCCCCAAGAAGAGCTTTTTTGTCCTTTCCTCGTTTCTGGGGTCACCTGCAATACTTGGCTGGTGGTCATTTTCCTCCATATTCAAAACCAGCATTGCTGGGCCAGGCCTTTCTCACACGGAGACCTCATTGGCTTTTCTCCTGCTTTCCTTTTCCCTTCTGTTGTGATTACTTTTGGCGTACCACAATAATCTTAAATCAGCTCACAGTAACTTTAATCAGTCTGAAATCTTAATGTCCCTTTGTTATGGAAACTAACACTTTCTCAGATTCTCAAATGAGGATGGAGTCTCTTTGAAAAGATTACTCTGCCTTCCAGGAGGGCTTCTGATCTCTGGCAGGTATCAGAGGTGATAAACAAGAGTAAGACTTCTCTTTTTATTAGAGAGTTCATTTTCAATTGTGATTCAAATTGAGGGTTTGAATTCTGGTTCACTATTTCCTAGTCAGTTAACTCAGCCTATTTGGACTCAGGTTTTCTGACCTGCTAAATGGGGTAATAACAGTAGTGCCTATTTTGTAGGGTTGTGGCTGGATTTAAATACAGTCTTATGTGGACAACGTTGAGCAAAGCAAATGCTCAGTAATGAGTGGCCATTCTACTTGACCACTAACACGTTATATAATAACTTATATATTGCATGTGTTGAATAAATGAATGAATAAATACATAAAAAAAGCCATAGGAGTGTTACCTAAGACAGGCTGAACTTCATAAAATTAAGATTCAAACCACATAATATAATAGAACAAGAGATACAGTGTCTTTAGACAAGCTTAGAAAAGGCCTCTTAGAGAAGAGAATAATGCTGTGTGCAAACAAGCTTCCACTTCACCAAGAAAATTATGTAAATTATCTCAAGAAATCCTTATAACATCCCATCTGATCAATAAGAAACCTAAAGTCCAGGAAAGTTAAGAACTTTGTCTAAAATCACACAGCATGTCAGTAACAAATTCACGCTTTCAATCCAGTTTTGTCATAATCTAAAGTCTATGCCACCTGTAATTCCTCCTTGCGAAGTGGGTAAATATGGGCACTATGATAGCTGATGCTGCTGTGTCCACTGGGCAGGACCCTGATGCCTACTGTTTGCCTAATACACGTCTCAATCTGGCTAGGACTGTATGTTTTAGATGCAATGAACACTTAAATCAGTAAATTTTGAATGAAGCAGGTACCCTTCCTGAAGAACAGAGTCTGGAATTTTCCTCGACTGCAACATAGAATTCCTGTTCATTTCCAGCCTATGGCCCATGGAGCTCCAACATGGCTTCAACATCAGCTCTTCCTTGAGTCTCTGGACCGTCACTTGCACTGCAGATTCCAGACCTACCAGCCCCTGCTGTTGCGTGAGCCATTTCTCCAAACCCTTTCTCTCTTTCTCTGTTCTGGTTCTATGGACAATTCTGACTAGGACAGTCATTTAGTCTATGTTCAAACATGCAATGCAGAGTCACATCATTTAGACCAGCTTTAACCAGCTGTTTGGTACAGAGTGGACTGAACCTCAGCAGTGAGGGTATTGCTGCTAACCTGGCCTTGCAGTTAGCATTCTTGAATGAGTCACGCGGTCTCCAACTACGGCCCTGACTCTTGAGAGACACTGTGTTTACTACTTTGACAGGAAATTGCACAAGTCCATGATGCTGTTGAGGGTATAGTTACCCTCAAGGAAACCTTTACAAAGTTCCAAAACCTGGAGGACAGAAGTTGAACAGTCCCAAAAAGAAGCTAAATTTAATGCCAGAAGATTAGGGAAATCATTGTTCCCATACTCTCTGTTTCCCATATAAGTAATGGTGACCCAGAGAGCAAGTGGCCAGACTAGGGTCACCGAGGGAGCCTACAGTGTGTACAGCGGATTCCACTCCACATTTCCCAGGTGTACGCTTATGAGTTCGACCTGGATAAATGATGTCACTTCTTCCTCTAAAATAGCAGTGTTTTATATCCGGTGGCTCCCATGCTCAAGACTGGATGTTTTCCAGAAAGGGCGATCAGGAGGCCTTTTTCCAAGAAGCAGGACATTCACAGGAAATGCCAAGTGCTGATTTGTCTCTGCACAGATCCCTAAGCATGCCCTGCAAATGTCAGCAGCTCAGGGAAAGATGAGACTCACCTCCCAGATAAAAAATAATTCTAAAAGTACCTCTTAATGAAAATGAGAGGTAAAGCTGATTTGCTTCATTTTTCTTAATTTCAGTTTTTCTACACCAAAGGTGCTTGTTATGTTTAAGGCCTGGCTCTTATAAAGGACTGACCCATAGAATCAGATCGTGACAAGTTGCCGTTAGTCTACAGAATCCAGTAGTAGGTAGCCTATTGTTCATTGTCTTAGGAAATGACTCCTTGTCTTAGGAAATGCTCCAGGAAACATAAAAACTTTGGACTTGATAATACAATGTTGTTTCCCTAAGACTATCCTTTAACCTATCCCTAAGATAGGCTAACAAGACTCTAAGATACACATAATGGAAATGGGGAATGTGAGAAATAGGAATTGAGAGCTGAGCCTCAGTTCTGTTTCATCTGTGAGCTGTGTAGTCCCGAAACAAAGCCTTTTCTTTCTTTCTGAGTCAGCCATAAAGATAGCGATAGCTCAGGGCCACCAGGTGGCATGGTAGTTGCGGCACTGAACTCTAACAGGGCTGACCACAGTTTGAGTCCCAGACATGGTGGTTTGAAAATCATGCCAGGCACATGTGCATGTGTGTGTAAAATCCCAGGAGGAGAATGGATTGCAGCATGGCCATACCCTCTGAGAGGGTATTTCTTACTTTCCCTCTCTCTGTCTTTCTCTGGTGAGCACTTGCACCCTATGGAAACAAACAAACAAACAAAACAAAACAAAACAAAACAAAAATCAACAAAAAACAAAAAGCAAAAACAAACTTTTAAAAAGGTGATGGGGGATAGCTCTATCTCTGAGAGTTCATGTAGATATGTAAAATGCTCATTAAGTACTTCCTAGTTGTAAACCAATACTTCTTTGTATTAAAATGTTGAAGTCCTTGTTGGAGCATAAACAAGGCCCCGTGGTCATTTCTAGCTGCTCAGGTTCAGGTGTATGAATCTTAATGTCCTGACTCATTGCGGATGCACTTCAACCATTCCTATTTACGGAGTGGGGTGGCCTGATGGCCTGGTAGGACCTGGATCCCATATGGCCGAGTAAGAGGCTCTAATCCCAGCACCAATAGCTTGAAAAACATGCTTCATGCATGTGCATGCCCAAAATCCTGACAGAAAGGAGAAAGAGAAAAGAAGGGATCCTGGTATGCCTTTTTCCCATTGGGAAATGCTTTCTCCTTCTCCCACTTTCTCTCTCTCTCTCTCTCTGGCAAATTTCTGTGCCCTCTGATAAATTGAAAAGAGAAGTTCATACAATGGAAAGATCAATGTGATGAACAGAAAACCACCACTTAAAATTTTGGCTGAGACTTGGATGTACATAGAGTACTGTCAATCATGGGAACCAGCAGTTAGCGTAACGGCTATGTTGCTGGACTCCCACGTAGTCGACTGCGGTTCGCATCCCGGACCCAGTGGCTTAAAACTCATGCCGGGCGTGTGTGCACGCGTGCCCAAGATCCCGAGAGGAGAATGGAGGAGAAGGAATTGCGGCATGACCATCCTCCCTGGGGGGTGATTTCTCACTTTCTGTCTCTCTGTCTCTCTCTGTCTGGCGAGCGCACGCACCCTATAGCGAAAACCTCTCAAAAAAAAAAGAAAAAAAATCATGGCAGTGAGCACATGGCCCTGAATTGTCCGAGTTGCATTATGAGATGTGTACTCTCCCCTCCTTATCTTCATTTATTAAACACACTCTCTGAATGAGTCTCTGTTCTAGATGCTGGGGATACAGCACAGAACATGGTAATGGATCTGCCCCGATACAGTTGTGTTCTGAAGTTACAGAGATACAAACAACAAATACAAATTGAGGAAAAAATAAATGTATTACAGGATACTAATGAAAAATCCCTAGAATAAATTAATGTAAGGCAATGGAATAGAGAGAAATGAGAAGGATGGCATTAATTAGGCCTTCAGATAGGGCTTCTTTGAACACTTGACATCTGGGCTGAACCACAAGCTCACGGTACAAAAGTTTAGAAAGTGTACTTTGGGAGACATTTGGACAGCCCCTAGGACAGACCAACATGGTAGATGGGAGAGGCAAGAGCAGATCTATATACCAAGCCTTGCCTATGGTACTAGGAACTCTTAGAGCTCCAGTGCATGTCCCAGAGAGGAGGTGAGTCCTTCAGGAGAATTGTGGAATCTATGAGGCTATCCTCTCTGTGCACAGAGACCTTCCCAGGTGCCTCTACATGGAGACACTAATGTAGGTGTTTAATCTGCATGAGTGAAACACCAATGCTGCCTTCCCTGCATAGTCTGAAACCTTGAGGATGATGCTTAGAAACAGTAAAAGGGGAATCTCTCCCAGACCTTCTAGTAAAGAGTTCCCCTTAACTGCATACAACGTGGAGAAGCAGAGCCACACATGTCCTCGCCCTCTGACTCACTTTCTGTCCCCACCGCCACTAGGAATTGAAGCACTCTTTGGCTTTTACCTTCTCACTTGAGAATGAGCTCCTTGACAGAACCAAGTTCTTTATAAAATGGAAGGTCGGAATCTTCTCTCCAGTCTTTGAAACAAATGAAGTCACATGCTTTCCTGTGCTAGCCTCTGGGTGAGCTTCCAGGAGACAGAGAACTGCCACAGGAATGTGGACTTCTCAGGGACAGAGGGCTTCAGCATGTGCTGGTGGTTTCAGAGGCCAAAGCCCAGTCCAGGGGTTTTAATGTCTCCAAGGAGGTCCAAAGACAGTGACTGTGTTAGTCTCCTGCGAGTGTTGTAAAAAATTAACATAAACTAGCTAGTAAAATAGCAAAAATGTACTGTATTCTATCATGGCTCTGGAGGCTGGAAGTACAAAAGCGAAGTGTTAACCAGGTCGGTCTCCCTTGGGCACCTCACATGTGTCCTTTTCTGTCTCTCTTCAGAACTCCAGTCATTGCATTTTGCACCTACTCTAACTGAGGATAGCTTCTTCAGATCCTTTCCTTACTTACATCTGCAAAGATCCTAGTCCAAATAAGTTCACATTCTGAGGTTCTGGGTGGACGTAAATTTGGGGGGTAGGGAAACAATTCAACCTATTATAGGAGCTTTCACTTGAATATATGCAAAGTCACATAGTGGGAGTTTGTAGGGTTTTGAATCAAAAAAGACACATTAGAATTTAGGCTCTTTGTGATTTTAAATATTTCTGAAATTTTTAATCTCCCAAGGGCAAGAAAGAAGCATTTAATTTTTGATACCACCTTTATTTTCATTTATATAATAGAAATGTAATAAAATGCTGTCCAAACATGGACTCTTAGAGAATCAAATGAAAAGTTAATTTCACAAATATTAATGAGCATTTTACATGGTATATTCATACAATAACTAATATCTAATAACTAATAACTAAATAACTAATATCTAACTAACAGTAAGTATGTCATGTTATTTTGATCAAAAATGTGTATTGTGCCTGTAAAGACTTACATAAGGTATGTCTAGTCATTTGTGGAATTAACTGATGACTAAATACTAGTTATTATTCAACAAATATAGAATGACCATTTGCTATGAATTTATTTTCACTTTTTTTATTGTTCTTGGAATTTCAGGTGTGAGGCATAGACTAAAGACTTCTGTTGACCCAGGAATACTCCACCTGACACGGAGAACTTACCTGTCAGAGGACCAGAGGCTGGCACTAAAAAATAGCATAAGATGCTTAACACAGCTTAATAGATCCTTAACACATTAAATTGAAGCTTTGTTTTTCTAATAAAACATAGAAAGTCTAATTTCCATCTTTTTTTTTAAAAAAAAAGTTTGAAGCTAACATTGTTTACATTTTTCTAAGAAAAAAATATCCAATTTGGGTCTTCGCTATAATTCGTCCAAAAATAAGCTAGGATAAACTATTAAGATCAGTTTTTCTATGTTAAAATGAAGTAAGGTAATTTTTAAAATATTAATAATTGAAACTAATTTTCTAAGTGCAATTATTAAAACTCAAAGCCTTACCTCATTTACTAGAACTCAGATAACAATACATAATGGTGCTTATTCAAATGCTGGCGTTTGCCTTCATTCATTAGATTCATGACACTGGATATTTATTCAATTTTCCCAGCCCGTTTCTTTAGCTGTTGTCTGAGGAGTTTTACCATCTCCTAGGAAACTTTTTAAAAATTAAATATACTTCACATGTGAAGCTTCTCAGTCCGGTGCCTGGGAGGGCACACGACACAGTCTGATAAGCCCTTGCACCAATTACTTCTAGTTGATGCATATCCTGGGATGCAGGGAAATGTCTTCTTCTGGATCCTGAAACCTCTTTCAGCTGTGTAAGCTGGCGGTTTCAGTTAGGGTGAGCCCACAGAGGGTAGATCTGACTCACATGCAAACAGTTATTGAGTTAATGCTAATAGAAATAGTAATGCATTAGAGACCTCCAAGTTCTGTACATTTGTCATTTAATTCTCACATCAATGCAATGAGACAGCTATAATTTATATCTACGTTTGTCAATGGGAAGATGAGAAAAGACAGATTAAGTAGTTGAATCAACACTTGTCCTATTTTCAAACAATATTCTTATGATAGTTTATCCTAAACATATAGGGAAGAAGGAGGAGTGAAAAAAGTTTCAACACTTCTTCAGAGGTTGTGTTTTTGGCTGGAGTCACTGAGTATAACAATAGCAAAAACCCAGGTCTGTCCCAGAACAACTGCTCACTCCTACTCTCTGCCTCTGTACCCTACAGCAGGCTGTCCTCACTGTAATTCCCCCAGCAGCCAAACAAGCTACGGCCATTCTGATCACAGAGCTTTGCAGTAATCTACCTACACCCCTGGTTACCACTAGCTGGTACATTGGAGGGAGGGCTGTGTCATCTTGGGAAAATTATTATACTTTTTTCCCCACTATTTTCTCATTTTAAAACTAAGATAATATAGTAGTTCTTCCATAGGTTGCTTTTAGAATAAAATGAGACAAGAGGAGGAAAGCATTTAGCAGAGTGTCTGGTGTTAGGTTAACTGCTCATCAAGCCGTGGCCATTTGTACTCTCAACATTCACAGACCAGAACAGAAATAAGAACAGTGGTGTGTGCCTGCCTACAGGACTTAACAAGTCAAGACAAGTTTTCCTGGAACTGGAAGCTTTAAATAGAAGGCTGAGTCTATATCAAAAATGCTCCCCTATTCAAATGTATTGAGATGATGTAATAGAACAGCCGTTGCATAAATTATCCAGTCTTTGGAAGGAAAAACCTACTAGTCTTTTCACTCTGGGATGAATATGGTGGTTATTCCACCCAAGTGTATTTCTGTACCCAGAAAGATTTGTCTCTCCCACCTAACAAGTTCCACCTTATCTAGTAGCATTTACATTTGCCACAGTGTAGTTAAAGCATCCATTTCTCCCTGAGAACTGGCAAGATCCACTAGCTAGAAGTTATCACTATTCCGCTTCTCACAAACTTATTGTGACCAATTATCTGTCAGGCAATATGTCAGGTCTACAGTTGTGTGCTGAGGGCAAGAGGTGCACTTTCAGAGCTCTCAACAGGGGAGGATGCTTGTGACAGAATCAGCCGTGGTGTGTGCGAGGTAGTGACCTAAGGATGGGGTGGCAGTACCAGATCCCTTCGCTGGTCTGTCAGTGACTGTGGGGTGTGTGCACAGCTGAGCACTTCTAGAACAGCACTACCCAACAGAACTTTCTCTGATGATGCAAAATTCCGTATCTTCACCAGCCAATTTGCTAGCCACTGACCACAAGGAGCTTTTGGGCCTAAGGACCAAGTTTTAATGCTATTTAATTTTAATTAATTCAAACATATAAATATGGCTGTGGCTGATGGTTTCCCATTGGACTGTAGGCATCAGGGATCAAGACTTTTAAATGCCTGATCACTTCTTGATCTAACTTTATATCATCCAAAGTATTTAAAACTATGTCACTTGTATAGAAGACACTGATACGCTATTTATTAAAAAAGGAAAGGAAGGGGGGAAGGAAAATTAGAAAAAAAATGTGAAAAGGGAATAATTATAACATTCATCTGAAGCTTCTAGAAAAACCTTTAGTATTAATAATGCTGTTACTTTTTTTTTTCTTTTTTGCTATAGGGCACATGCACTCCCAGAGACAGAGATAGAAAGAGGAAAAATGAGAAATCACCCTCAATAGGAATGGCCACACCACAATCCTTTCTCCTCCAGTCTCCTCAGGATTTGGGACGTGCACACACACACCAGCACAATTTTCAAGTCACCAGGTCTGGAATCAGACTGTGTAGCCATGTGGAATTCAGTGCCTTAATCTGCATGCCATCTTCTGGCTAGCTGTTGCTTATCTTAATGATGTAGAATTACTGCCACTAATACTTCTATTGCTATCACTGGTATGAGTTAAATGTACATCGAGGAGATTTTATGTCAGTCATTGGTCTAAATGTGATCTTTGCAGTAGCCCTAGGAGGGGCATCTTATTTCTGTCTCCATTTTTCAGATAAGCAGAGGACAGAGGTCTCATTCTACAAGGTGGAGGTCTCTACTGGACAGCACTGGCATCAGTGCACCCTTCATCACACGCAGTGAGCTCAGGACAAAGGCCCTCCTGCCTTTGGGGGTCACTCCTTCAACGTTTGAATGCTACCGACAGGTTCCTGATTTGTGGAAAATTTTTATTTCTTCTGCTTCTACTCACAGGCCAGGACCCGGCCCTTGGATCAAAGTAGAATAAGCTTGAGTCTTAACAGAAAAGCCACCCAATGGTTGACAGGTAAGAAAAAAGAGCACAGTGCCTTCAATGAAGCCAGGTTTTCTAGAGCTGTTGGCTCTTACATGCTTAGCACATGGTGGGGGCTCTCCTGAAGGTCTCCAAGTAGCCCCTTGCTCATAAATATCATATTAAACCTACCAGAGGAAGCAAACCTTGACAGCTCGGGCAAGGAAGAGTGCAGAAAATGTATTGCCCCATCAAAGCTCCCCATTTCTTCAGTTTCTTTCAATGTCACTTTCTCCAAGATTTTTTTTTTAACATCTTACCTCTGAGAAGAATGAATCACTGGCTCAGCAGTGTTCTAACCATTCATCGCATTTCTTATTTTAGCTATTTTGTTTAATCCTTTACCTTTATCACCTAGAATAGTGCATGGCTCAGAGTATGTCCTACATATTTGTTGAATGAATAGGTAGCAATCGATGGCACTGCCTTGTAAATACTTGTTTGTATGTCAATTTCTCTCCCAATCGTGCAATCATTTTAACTCAAGGTCTGTGTCAAATATCTGGCAGGTAATATCTGGGGATGGCAAACTAGACATCAAAAATTATCCTGTCATGAGCAAGTCACTCTTACATTCTGGTGTCTTCCCTTCAAGTGTGTTTTCTTTGAGTCTTTATCTACCTATATTTAGTAAGCATATTAGCTACGTGTAATTGATTATACACTTGGATTTAAGCTACTAAAGGCAGGAGCCTCCCCAAAGTGTTGCTCAATTCTTTTTCTACATTTTTCCCCTAAAATAACGCCTGGCAGATGTAGCAGGTTCATAAAACACATTTATCAGATTAATAGATATTTGCATAATTGGGATTGTATATTCCATATGGCTTCACTTCTACAATTTCACTTAATATTATTATCCAGAGTGTTTTAACTTAACATTAGACATTCTTCGACATATATGCAAGCAGGTGCATCATGCTAAACCTTAGCCCATGCCATGAAACATACAATTACTTTTTTTTTTTTTTTTGAGAGGTTTTTGCTATAGGGTGTGTGTGCTCGCCAGAAAGACAGAGAGACAGAGAGATAGAAAGCAAGAAATGACTCCCCAGAGGCGATGGCCACACCACAATCCCTCCTCCTCCATTCTCCTCTCGGGATCTTGGGTATGCACGCATATGTGCCCAGTGTGAGTTTAAGCCACGAGTCCAGGACTTGAACCACAGTCGACTACATGGGAGTCCAGCGACATAGGCATTATGCTAACTGCTGGTCCCCAACACATTCAATTACCTTTTGAGGTAAAGGACTTTAGATGCCTTCAGTATTTTAAAAATGACTAATACATTGTCATTAATATCTTCCTAAATACTGAAAGCTAACTGAGTGATGGTATCCAGAATATTGAAACTACAAACCTTATATTTGACTTTCCTTAGTAAAAATTCTTTATTACAAATGTAAGTAAGTTTATTTGATGTCTGTTGAAATATATTGTATAACTGCAATCTAGAAAAAATTTGATATTGGACCATACCTGTGGCCTAGTGGTTAAGAGAGCAGAATCCCACATAGCCAACTAACTATAGTTCAAATCCTGACCCTGGCACCGAGAAAGCATACCAGACTCATGTCATGCATGCCCCAAATCCTGACAGGATGGAGAAATGGAGAAGGGATTGTGGTATGACCACACCTCATGGTGGAGGTGTTTTCTCCCTCCCTCCCTTTCTCTCTCTCTTTCTGTTTCTTCATCTCTTTCTAGTGAGCACACACACCCTTTGGCGATGAAAAACAGAAAGAATTTGGTAGTCTACACGTCTATCACCAGTCTTCTTTTTTTTTTTTTTTTTTTTTTTTGGAGAGGTTTTGCCATAGGGTGCCTGGGCTCGCCAGACAGACAGAGAGACAGAAAGCGAGAAATCACCCCCCAGGGGTATGGCCACACCACAATCCCTTCTCCTCCATTCTCCTCTTGGGATCTTGGGCATGCACACACACATGCCTGGTGTGAGTTTAAGCCACCAGGTCTGGGACTCGAACCACGGTCGACTACGTGGGAGTCCAGTGACATAGCCATTACGATAACAGCTGGTTCCTATCACCAGTCTTTCATACCAACATGTACTTTTACTTTTGCTAGTTTATAGGCAACCCATGGTACGACATTGTGATGTTAATATCAATTTAAGTGAGTCTGGGATATTTATTTTTATTAAACTTACCCAATGGGCTCAAGATGCCTTCTGAAGAAGCCAGCCCATGTTGGCTTCCAGAGCTTTGCCAGACCTGCATGAGGATGAACAACACACCTGGAAACCAGTGCAACATCGCTGCCAGATTAGTCACAGGGCAAGGGTCCTAGGGAGCAGTGAGCCGTGACAAACAATAATCTTTATTTCATATGATAAACCCAACTAAGCATCTCTCTGTAAAGAAATGCAGATTTTCTTACATGTCCAAATATTGGTATAAAGTTCCAAGTACTGAATGTTGTAGCTCAGTTAATTTTTAATAGAAACATAACATGGGCAAGTGTCTGAGTACTTCAAATGTGTTGCATTCCATAATACATAAATTCCCCTTACAAACTTCTATTGAATAGCTACTATCTTCCAAACACTGTGCTTTTCTTTTGGAATGCACAGACAAATAAACATGCACTTCCAAAGTTTTCATTGTCCAGAGGAGGAGACAGGAAATTAAAACAGCACACTGCAGTGTCCTCCAAAGTATGCATGTGTACCAAGTATTGTGGGAACTGAGAGGGGGACACATTAACTTTGTTTAAGTAAAGAAGGCACTGTAATTTTGGCAACACAGTTTTAATTAATATAATTTTTAAGGGTGAGTAGGAACTTACTATAGAGTTGAAAATATGAAAGTTGTTTTAGAAAAAGAACTGACATATGTGAAAGCATCTGAATGCCTGAGCCGCCTTGCATATTTCACAGTTCTTCATATGACTGTATTTATAATCTCAAAATTAAATATCTAATGGCCAGTGTGGTAAAAGCATTGCATGAAAGACCATAAAGACACTGCTTTTGAATACTAAGGAGATAGAGTTCTTGATGATGATGATTGGGAAATCTTAAGCAACTTTAAATAAAGAGATTTTTCTTTTTTTTTTTTTTTTTTTTTTTTTTTTTTTTTTGCAATAGGGCGCGTGCGCTTGCCAGCCAGACAGAGAGAGACAGAGAGACAGAAAGCAAGAAATCACCCCCCTGGGGGGATGGCCACGCCGCAATCCCTTCTCCTCCATTCTCCTCTCGGGATCTTGGGCACGCACGCACATGCGCCCGGCGTGAGTTTTAAGTCACCGGGTCCAGGACTTGAACCGCGGTGGACTACATGGGAGTCCAGCGACATAGCCATTACATTAACTGCTGGTCCCAAGAGATTTCTATTTTGAAATGTCACTATTATTGTAGTCTTGAGAAATGATTATATTTGGGAAAAGAATAGAAGTATAAAGATTTATTATAATATCCTAAACTTCCAGTAAATAATAAGAAGAATGATAATAATAATAAAATAAAAGACCTAAGTGAAGACTGAAAACTGTGCCAGTGAGACTGGAGAGAGGAGCTGTCAGTTATGAGAGCTGTCAGTATGCGCCAGCCCATTGCTGTTAAATGATCCTTCAGTAACGTGTTACCTCAATTTTCAGCAGCTTCCAAAAATAGTTTATTTCTTCCTCTATTGGTGTCTTTAGGTCATTGGAATTTTGCACCATCTGTCTTCTATCCTTGGACTCTGAGTGAAGAAGCAGTCTTACATGGTACACCTAGTATTATAGCAAAATGGAAAAGAAAGAGAATGACCACAACATGCTATGATTCTTACAGCTTTAGCACAGATGTAGGGCATCACAGACCACTGATACAGGAACTCACGTGACCAAGCCCACTGGAAATAGGGGAAGATAAAACCTTTGAGGGAAGTGAATACTTGGAGAAAAAAAACCCCACACAATTGATCTCAGAAGATCAAATGAACAGAAGTTACAGGATCATTTGTTGGGAGTTGGGGATGGGCAGTTCTTGAGGAGAAGGATAAGACAGACAGAGAATCTACTGTAGTCTAGAATGATTTCTATGGTTCTGATGACACTGTTTGATAGAGGAGTGTACTGGTCCCCAAAAGCCTGACTGGAGGAGTCACCTGTATTCAGAGTATATGTCAGAGTAGATTGGACATGAGAGGTAATTTCAGTCTTTATATAGTGCCTGTGATTTCCAGGTGAAATTGTTCAGTAGGTGTTTGTGCTTGTGGGTCTCAGGCTCACGAGTAGAAAAATCTATTGACATAGGTTAACTTTTATTTTAAAATAGTAACTAGTGAATGTATTCAGGAAGCGTTTAGGTACTCTCATTCTTTGGTGGCATTGTTTAATAAACTGTATATCCTATTAAGACAAATATAGCTAATAATACCTGAGGAACAGTTCTTGAAAGTTAGCCCTCCACATGAGGGTGTTTTCAATAGGTGCTAAAGTGAGAAGAAGAGAAAAACAACTGGAACCGGGGCCAGCCAGTGGCATGATGGTTAAGGAAGCTGGAGCCTATATGGCCAACTGTGTGGTATGAGTCCTAGAATGGTGGCTCGAGAAACATGCAGATATGTGTGCATGTGTGCGCAAAATCCTGAAAGGAGAGAGAAATGAAGGGGAAGATATTGTGGCATGACTATCCCCTTTTGGGGATGCATTCTTACTTCCTCTCTCACTTTCCTCTCTATATCTGTGTTTCTCTCTGTCTTCTAGCAAAAAAAAAAAAAAAAAAAAAGAATCGGACTCATAAATGTCTGCTCAAATTTTGTCCATCCTGCACAAGCCACACCCACTCCTTCACTGCCCAGTCAGCCCACTGCACTGAAAGGTGCAGCCTTAAATAACAGAGCCAGATGTTTGGATTTACGAAGCCGGCGCTCAGTGGGACTGCACAGAATGCTGAAGTGTACATTTTCCCAGATCTGCTTTTTCACTTTATATTTTGTTGCATTTTCACTCCTATTTGTCAATAAAGTTTCTCAAATGAGTGCATTTTTATTTCCCCAGGTCACTACTTTATAACATTAAATAAAATCTATGCCAGAATTAATCTTTGCAGAACTTAATCTCAGCTGCTTGAGCTTTTAATTATTCCACTTGCCATTTTATTTTGCTGAGCCTACCTGGTCAAAAAAAAAATGGGAAAAAAATGATGAGCAGCAAAATTAAGTACAATACATATTCATATGTATGTATTTTGCACAAACTCATATATCCAGGCACATGAAAGACTTTTTATAATAATTAACCCATTTGTCCAAATTAATGGAGGTCTGGTTGACTTGCATTCTTCTTCAATGTAGAAAATAGGCATAAACCTAATTACATGTGATTGAAAAAAATATTGCAGCCCCAATCCTTCCCAGACTTCCTTCTCTAAGCACCAACTCTGCATTGTTTCTATTTATGCCATATACTGTGTCCTACATGTTTCCACCAAAGATGTGCTTCTTCTTTTCTTTGGCCCTGTATCTTCTTCACAGTATCCCTTTAGACAATGTGTTCTCCCAAGGCTTAAAACAGGCTATCAGCCTTCCCCCTGACTCTTTCCAGTCTGACAGGCTGGCCATGGCTAACCTGAACCAAGAAGAACCAATTCAGTGATCGGGGTAGCAAAATTTTATTTTTCCTATCTTAAACATTTGGAATTGGAATACAGAAACAGGATTAATTACTCATAAGCTCCAGACAAGATGAAAAGGCTCATATGACTAAGAATTGCTAGCAAAATCATGGGTGCCAAGATGGAATGGATAATATGTGCACATACTTGCCCATTCCCGCCTGTTTTGTATGTATTCCCTCCCGTGAGTGTGTGTGTATGTATGTATGTATGTATGTATATATCTATATATCTATATCTATATCTATCTATATCTATATCTATGTCTAAGATCAATAGGTATAGACATGAAAGAGAGAGTGCTATATAAGAAGAAATGTAAAGTTAAGAGGATATTTTCATTTTCTCTTGTTGCTATCACAAATAATCACAAACTCAATGGTTTATAAGGGCATAAACTATAATTCCACAGTCCTTCCAGTCAAAAGTCTGATGTGGATCTCCGTGGCCTAAAGTCAGTGTTGGCAGGACTGCATTTCTTCCCAGAGGCCCTAGATCATGCCAATGGTTGAAAGAATTCAAACCCACATGACTGTAAGACTAAGTCCCTGTTTGCTTCAGGGAGACTCTTCTCTGGCTGTCTACATTCCATGGCCTTCTTGCTCCATCTTCAGAGCCAGCAATGGTCCCTCCAGCTCTTCCTACACTTTAACTCTTTCTAACTGCCTGGTCTCTCCTTCGCTCTCTCTTACTGCTTTCACAGTTCTCTTACTACAGGTAGAAAACTATTATCTGCTTTGAAAGGCAAATGTGATTAGACCAGGACCACTAGAAAATCTAAGATAATCTACAAAGTTCCTTCACAGGAATACTCCTGTGAAGTTAGTGGTTGGCTGAATAACTAGGGTACTGGAATTTTGGGGAACACCTTGGGAATCTGTCTAGCATAGTAAGAAAAAGAATGAGCAAGATAAAGAGAGGCAGAGTCAGACAGAAGGATGCTTAGGGACATTTCAGTCCCTAGTTTAAATCCTTCCTGAGACCTTGAAGCACTTCCTTCTCTGACTTTCCAGTGAGATATTCTATAATTTTGCCATAGCATATTTGTTTGTTTAAACTGGCTTAAATGGATTCTATTACCAAAACAAAAACAAAACGAAAAGAAAGAATGTCCTCCAAATAAAACTTTTGTCACAATTAAAATTTCCTGATAACAAATAATAAAATAGTATTTAAGAAAGTATACTCCAAATTCAAGATTCACAATATAATTCCCAATATACTCTAAGTTTGATTTCTCAGCACCTCAGTTTCTTTTCTCTCTACTGTAGAAATCAGATATAAACTAAATCATAGGATTCCAATAAGGACTGAATAGATAATGTGTGCAAAAATTCTCACTCCTATCAGCATGTAATAAAATCAAACTTGTAAGTTTATTGTTAAAACTAGTTTATTTTGTATGCCAAAAGTCATGTGTGTACATGCATGAGAGAAAGAGAAAGTACCCCTACTGGTACCTGATCATGCCACAATCTTTTTCCTCCAATCCCCCATCCTGTCAGGATCCTGGATGTGTGTGCATTCCTGGTGTGTTTTTCAACCTGATGGGACCAGGACATGAACCAGGATGTCCATGTGGGGTCTGGCTTCTTCTGCACAGCACATAACCACCATGCTACAGGGTCAAAGTTTGTTGTTAAATGTTATAGCACAAAAGGCCAGTAGAAGACACAGCAAGCAAGTTTAGTTTCCCAAGATTCTCCAAATATGGGCCAATATACTTATATACTATATCATTATTTTTTACTCTTATTTCAAGTCTGCTCTGAAAGTAGCCAGATGTCACTCTCTTCCACTGGTGAGACTAACTAGGCTATTAGAGTCTGCTAAAGAAAATATGGCTTGAGACTATGAAAGACAGACATTGTATGTCCCTGCTTAATATATACTCAATGCCTGTACTCCACAGCAGAGACTGGAAGATTGGAAGGTAATATTGGGCCTACTAATAAATAAATACAATACTGAGTGAATTCTCTCTTCATTTCAGCAATATCACTTAGTAAGAACCAATGTCATCTGTTTAAAGGAAGAAACTGAGGTACAGAGCACCTATGGAGTCAACTCAGACTACATCACTATGAAACCCAGAATCTGAACATTAATGGTGTGTGAGGTTGGAGCCTGGATCATAGTGATCACCTGAAAGAGGACCCTGGAGAGAGTCTAGACAGGGAGGGCCTCTGCTAAGAGGTACTGCTCTCTGTCTTAATTTGTTGCTCTTATTGGGTGGGAAGAGGGAAGCAGAGTGAAATGCAAGAGTGATCAGAAAAAAAATGTAAAATATCTAATGGTATGTTATATAAATATTTCTCTTTGGCTGATATACTGGCCTTTAACTGAAAATGATTCAGTCATCCCAATGAAAAATCTGTATTGCTTCACAGACACAGCTCTCTCAGCGAGCCCGGCGATCTGATGGACTATTGCACATGAAACACTTTTTCATCGCCTGCGGTTTCTTCTAACTCATTAAATTAAGACTTCCAAAGGAAACTGGATATCAAGTTTATGCTAACAGATAAATAGAGATTGTACTTAAAGTTTACAGGGGTTCGAAAGGCTGGTTCAAAAGCTTGTTATATGTGTGTTCTCGTAACTGGCACTAATAAAATTGACATAAATCAGAAGTAATGGGTGTTCTCTAGTGGGTACTTTCATAGATTAAATTAATGCTAATGCAATATTTGTAGCCATTTATAAAAGGCTTTGAAGATGAAAACTATCCTAACTTTTAAGTTTTATTATTATTTGAAACAGGAAGATCTTCTTTCTAGCAAAGTCTTCAAGATAAGCTAAAACAGGGAAGGTGGCACAATTACTACTTAAAATTATTTACATGGATCAATAATATAATTTTTATTGACTTATTTTGAGGTTACATATTTTTGACATTCAAATATTTAAATTTAATAAAATTCAAATAAAATAATTTTATTGTTTAGAAAGACAGATAGTAAATAGTTATAGATACAGATCTATTGAGAAACTTTGATTAACTATTTGATTAAGTATTTCCTGTTGATTTGTTTCTTATAGATATGTATGTGTTTATATATGGGTACATGTATATGTGTATGAATCCATGTCTATCTACCTACTTATCTGTCTGTCTTCCCAAGAGGTACAGTTGAGAGCACCTCTTACTGCATGTGGGCCCTGGACACAGCAAAATAGAAAGTGTCCTACCTACCTCATAAGATAAGAATTTTGAAGCATTGCATGCTCTGTACAAAATAGTAAATGCTCTATGAATAATCACTATTATTATTGACATTTAATTACACACAAACAAATCAAAAGCAAACAAAAAATCACTAATTAATACAAAAAGAGCACTTAAGGACTCTACATGTGCTGTAAATTGTGTTTATTATTTCTTATAGTCTCCTATTTTATTGCTATCTTACTATCCTCTAGGAAGATCTCCAGTAGTGGGAAATATTTTGTGGGTCATAGTGGGGTGTGCTGTTGGTCTCAGTGAATTGTGCTGTGGGCCCCAGTGAGGTTTGATGTGGGTCTCAGTGGGTTTTGTGTCTGAGTGGGGTGTGCTGTGAGTCGTAGTTTTGTGATGTGGGTCTCAGTGATGTGTGCGGTAGTCTCACACAAAACTGAGCCACAGTGCACCCTACTTAGACCCAAACCTCACTGAGACACACAGCAAACCTCACTGAGACCCACAGCACAATTCACTGAGATCCACAGGACACCCCACCTTAACCCACAGCACACCCCACTGTGACCTGAAGCACACTTCAGTGAGACCACCAAATAAATCACTGAGACCTACAGCGCAAAACTGCAACCCACAGCACACCCACTCAGACCCATACCTCACTGAAACCCACATCAAACCTCACTGAGGCCCACAGTACCATTCACTGTCACCCAAAGCAGACCCCACTTTAAGTCTCCACACATCCCACTGCAACTCACAACACACCTCATTGAGACCACCACGCACATCCCTGAAACCCACCGCACAAAACTGCGACCCACAGTACACCCTACTCAGACACAAACCTCACTGATAGCCACAGCAACCCTCACTGAGATCCACAGCACCATTCACTGTGACCCAAAGCGCACCCCACTTTAAGCCATGCCACACACCACTGTGATCAGCAGCACAATTCATTGAGACCACCACATACATCTCTGAAACCCAAAGCACAAAACTGCAACCCATAGCACACCCCATTCAGACACAAACCTCACTGATACACACAGCAACCTTACTGAGACCCAAAGCACCATTCACTGTGACCCAAAGTCCTCCCCTCTTTGAGCGATGGCGCTAACCACTTCCACTGGCAGCACACCTCATTGAGACCGCTGCACACATTCCTCAAACCCACCGCATAAAACTGCCACCCACAGCACACCCCATTCAGACTAAAACCTCAGAGAGTCCCACAGCAAACCTTACTGAGAATGACAATACCATTCACTATGACTCCATTCACACCCCACTTTAAGCTATGGCACACCCCACTTTGACAAGCAGCACACCTCATTGAGACCACCGCACACATCCTTGAATCCCACTGCACAAAGCAGCGACCCACAGCACACCCCATGCACACCCAAACCTCACTGAGACCCAGAGCAAATCTCACTGAGACCCATAGTACCATTCACTGTGACTCAAAGTACACACCACTTTAAGCCATAGTACACCCCTATGCGACTAACAGCACACCTCTTTAAGACCACCGAACAAATCCCTGAAACCTACTGCACAAAACTGCAACCCACAGCACACCCCACTCAGACACAAACCTCACTTAGACCCACAGCAAACCTCACTGAGTGCCACACCACTATTCACTGTGACCCAAAGCACAACCAAATTTAAGCCATGACACACACCACTGTGACGAACAACACACATCACTGAGACCATTGCACACATCCCTGAAACCCACCGCACAAAACTGAGACCCACAGCACACCCCACTGAGACCCAAATTACCATGAGACCCAAAGTAAACCTCACTGAGTCCGAAAGTATCATTCACTGGGACTCAATGTAGACCCCACCTGAAGCTACAGCACACCCCACTGCGACCAGCAGCATACCTCATTGAGACCACCATACATATCCCAGAAACCCAACACACAAACCTGTGACCCACAGCACACCACACTCAGGCTAAAACCTGACTGAGACCTACAGAAAACCTCACTGAGACCCACAGCTGACCCCACTTTAAGCCATGGCACACACCACTGTGACCTGCAGCACACCTCATTGAGACCACCACACACATCCCTGAAACCCATGCACAAAACTGCGACCCACAGCACACCCCATGCAGACCCAAACCTTACTGAGACCCACAGCAAACCTCACTGAGACCAACAGTACCATTCACTATGACTCAATGTACACCCTATTTTTAGGTACAGCACATCCCACTGCGAGGAGCAGCACACCTTATTGAGACCACCGCACACATCCCTGAAACCCACCGAACAAATCTGCTTCAACTGCCAAGTTTTGCAATAACTACTTCTCTCTACTCTTAGCCCCGGGTTGCTAACAGCTTCCTGCTGTTTCTACTTCATGGGTGCCGCTTGTTGGTTCCTTTAAAATGGACTATACATTCTCCAAATATCTATCTATCTATCTATCTATCTATCTATCTATCTATCTATCTATTCATCTATCTATATAACTTGTTTAAACTGTCTTCTTAAATATGCCATTTATTTTCTGCAGGTATCTTTAATGACAGAGAGGTAGGAATTTATTTCAAATAACCTAGATTATCACATTTTACCAGATATGTCTTGAATGTATGCTTTGGCTCTATCAAAAGACACCAATCTGTTACTTTTCTTCAATTTCAAGCAGGAGGCCAAGAGAAGAAAAATAATCAGGAGGATGAGGATAATTAGTCTTTGCTACAAGAATGCTCCAAAGAACCACCAAACCTCATTGGCATATAAATATTAAGTGTCTACAGCTGGTATGTCTGGGGTGGCTAGCTATGTAGCTCTGCTGAGTGTGGACAGCCTCATCTGTATGTCTTAGCATCAGCTGCCTTGTGGCTGGTGTGAGACGGCCTTGGCTGAGATGTCTAGTGTAACTTGACACTCTCATAGGTATCCCATGCATCTCCTAGGTGCATCCAGCTATTTTAGTCTTATCCACATGGTAACGGTAAAGGGCAAGGCTACAAGTGTAAACATGCACAGTTTGGGTTGTCTCTGCTTGTGTATGCCTACTAACATCCCACGGCCAAAGCAAAACATGCAGCCCTGCTCAGAGTCAGTGCGAAGACACTGCACAGTAATGAAATACATGAGTGTGGATGGGATGAAGGTATAGCCAAAATAATTAGTAGTCATTCCACAACAATGCCCAATAACATGACTGTCATTGTTTTTGTGCTTATTCTAGTTTTAAAGACAGTGTAGCCACTCAAACAGTCTTCAGCTATTATTTCAAACCTAACAGGGCTGCCTCAGATTATCATGTTCTTCCAAATACCACAATCTGTTCCTCCTCCCAGTGTTTCTCTGCATGGTGTTGATGTCACCCTCCATTCAACCCTAAGGCTAGAAACCAGTGAGTGAGTGACTTACTGCTTACATCATAGGAATCATAAGATGTAACTATCTTCCTGTGCCTACTTCCTAACTGTTACCCAGTACCCTCCATTTTTTCAGTATCTTTTCATCTTACCCAAGCTTAAGGATGTCTTATAGTTTTATCAAACTTGATTGACTATCTCAATTAACACTTGTATCTTCCATTCTTAGCTTTGTAAAAACCCAAATACCAGTGTAATCAATCTGAAAGGCATCTCCTTGCATGCCATTCTTAAAGCCATCCTACAGACACAAAAGCCTGAACTCGTTAGAATGTATTACCCTCAACAGTCTCCTCAGTCCTGTCCTATAATCTTCATTTAATATTGTCTTCTCTGCACTCTAGTTGTACCAACTGACTTGGTTTCCCAGGTTAAATCGGTGCTTGAATTTCATATTTCTGTTTTTGTGCCTGTTTTCTTCTGGACTGGGAGACCTACTTTTCAATCATCCTTTAAGTTTGAGTTGATGTTTTACTTTCATATCAGGAATTACCGTAACAAGTTTTCTTAGATTCTTGTGAGTTGTGAAAATTAAGATTTTTAAAGGTTTATCTACATGTGTCTTCAGTATTCTACACCAATCAAAGCCACCAACAATGCCCTAAACACAGAAGATGACAAATAACCCCTGCACGGAAATAAGTACACTGGTGGTAATAGAAGTAAGCTCACATGCTAGATTTGATATTAAAACCCAGTCTTCCGGTTTGAATTCTTTGACATAAAGCAATGTCCTGCTAAGATTAGGTAAGGTCATCATGGTACGTGAGGAGAATATGATATATTTGAGAATGATATTCAGAAACTGAGGAATGAAACGGACAGGAAACTGCTCAGAATTTACTGCTGCTAAGTTTTATTTTTTAATTGAACTTTATTTATTTATTTTAATTTGACCAGAGAAGGACAGAGAGAGAAAGTGAGAAAGCAAGCCACCACATCCCAGACTCGAACCAAGGTCGGTCATGTGGGACTCTTAACCACCACACCACCTGCTGGCCCCTGCTGCTAAGTTTTTATTATTAGATTCAAGTATCACCTTTGATACCCAATTATCTAAGAATGCTCTTTTTTAAAACTCAAAGCAGCTTGTGCTTTCTAATAATAGAGTTGTGGATATTAAATATAAATTTCTTATGCTTTTTTAGGTATTACTTTTATATTCCATGGCAAATGTCATTTTCCCCAATATAATATTAGTTAATTAATGTCCTTTTGGGATTAGATTCACTAGTTTAATTATTATTCTTCTAAGATCTTGGATCTGTAACGTAATCACTCTAAGCTATAGGCTTTTGTTTTTTATTATAGTAAATACTACTTAATTCCTTAAACTCCTACTAATTTTATGAGGATTATCAGGAGATAAATATTAATAACAATACATTGATTTAGCTTCATATTTTACAAAGCACTTTCACCTACCTTCTCTCATTTGATGAATTTTTTTCAACTTACCTTTTTTCCTAGCTTGTAATATAGATATGTTCAGAAATCTGTAAATAAACATTTACTACCAAGATATTTTAAAAATTGGTAGTAAATAACATCCTATATAAATATTAACATAAATAAGTAAATGAAACACACATAGAAAATTAATTCCATCAGATAGAGAATTATCAACTAAATTTGCACTCAGTTGAAATAATGTTTAGGGATAAAAGGAAAGCTTGTCAATAATCTAACACAGGCAAAACTGTAACCATGTGTACTTTACAGCCTAACAGTAGTCAGTTAAAAAATGGAATGGTGCTTGGGGCCAGCAGGTGGCATAGTGGTTGGGGGCACTGGACTCCCACATGGCTGACCACAGCTCAAGTCCTGGGTTCAAGTCCTGGACCTGGTGGTTTGCTTTTTCACTTTCCTTCTCTCTCTCTCTCTTTTTTCGCTCTTCCTCTCTGATCAAATTAAAATAAATAAAGTTAAATGAAAGACAATTCTTTTTTAAAAAAATGGAATGATGCAACTAATGAGAGTGTAATGAAATGCCAAACAAATGTGCTGACTACATGAAAAAATGAATAATCCTAGAAAATTGCTGATAGGACTTTAACACTTGATATGATTAAGTTTGGTAAGAAAACTTGAAATATGAGATAAGATATAAGACAATCTTGAAAAGATTCACAACTTCTACCTTTGTTTCTCCTAATTTACTGAGAAAGTTTTAATTCTGACACATGAAACATCATAAATTTTAGGATATTTATTACAGCATTGTGTTTAATGGCAAATAATAATGTAAAATTGCACTGCTGTATGAATGTATGCTATGAGATACATCATTCTGATAAATATTCTAAAACATGAAAACTGTATCATAATACTATATAAGTCCAAGAAAAAGCATTGCTATATAATAAAAGTGATAAAAGTAAGACAAGGTACAGTATTAAGGAAAACTTCAGATATTATGTAGTTATGGATAAAAATAAGAATGCAGTTCATGTATATAACAATATTTGAATTTGAGTGGTTGATTTATAAGTGATAAAAATATATTGTTTTAATTTTTGGGTAACAAGATATTTGTATTTGTGTGTGCATACATATATGTGTGTATGTGAAAACTAAAAGGTATTAAAGAAAAAGAAAAATATGAAATAAGCAGGAAAATAACATATTCAAAATATTAGATTATAATTTCTGGAATTTTGACTGTAGGATATTGCCACACATTTGTAGTTTTATTAATTAACACTTTATATTTTTAGAGATATTAAATATAGGTTTTGGATCTAGTCTTTTTTTTTTTTTTTAGTTTTTGTTATAAGGCATAAACACTCAACTAAGAGTGATATAGAGAGAGGAAAAGTGGGAAATCACCCCTCCCTCCCCCAGGGGGGAAGGTCATGCTTCGAGCTCTTCTCCATTCTTCTTTTAGGATATTGGGCACACACACACACACACACACACACACACACTTACCCAGAGTATTGTTCAAGTCACAGGGTCCGGGATTTGAACTGCATGGTCAGCTGAGTGAGATCCAGCTGCCTTAATCTCCATGCCACTGGCTGGCCTCCATAAATTGTTTTTATAAGCAGAATTTAGTAGCAAATTTTGGTAATGCCATTCTACTAGAAATTATATAAGTATCTTGTTTGAAATTATTTTAAAATGTAGTAATACGCTTGTCTATCTTAATAAACTACAACATTCTACTCATATAACATGTAACATGTTGTTTATATCAGCAATGAGAATTTGATCCCAGCATCTAATGTTTTGTGGATGATTTCCAATTTTCATTAAAAACAAGAAATACTGTACTGTGCTTTATCCTAGTTCCATGTAGTGGGACAACCTTAGCCCAAATGGCTTTTATTCTTATACCTATAGTTCTTGTCATTTGTTTTAGAAAAATATATTTTTTCTTGGCCAGCCAGTAGAATAGTGGTTAAGGTGGCTGGATCCCACATGGCTCTGACTACGTGGTTTGAGTCTCAGAACCGAAGGTTGGAAAAACATGCCAGATGTGTATTCATGTGTGTCCAAGATTCAAACAGAAACAGAGGAGAGGGGATTGAGGCATGGCCAAGCCCCATGGGGCATGCTTTCTCACTTTCTCTCTCTCCTTCAATGAGCACACATGCCTTTTAGCAAAAAAACACATAAATGTGAATATATGTATGTGTATGTATATATATATATTATATATATATATAATATATATATGTGTGTGTGTGTGTGTGTGTGTGTGTGTGTGTTTATATATATATATATATATATATATATATATATATATATATATAAAATTTCTTAGTTCTTCCCTTCAGGTGCTGCACACTTTTATGTATTGTTAGGATTAGAATATATATCTAATTAGATGTATATTAGAATATGTATCTCTTTATCTTATATTTAAAGATACAGTGCCTGAACAATACTAAGCGACTAGCAAATGTTCCATAGCAATTACTAAGAAACCAGATCATTAAACTTGCTAAAATGACATGAAAATAGGTTTTTAAGTGAGAGTCCAAGGGTACAAACAAGTGACAGCTTTTGTCAGTAATTATAAATCTTCAGAAAGTTTTTATTTTTTATTTATTTATTTTTTAATTGTCAGAATGCTTATGTGCTCACTAGTGAAAGACAGAGAAGGAGGGACCAGCAGTTGGCGTAATGGCTATGTTGTTGTACTCCCATGTAGTCGATCGTGGCTCAAGTCCCAGACATGGTGGCTTAAACTCACACTGGGCACGTGTGAGTGTGTGCCCAAGTTCCCAAGAGGAGAATGGAGAAGAAGGGATTGTGGCGTGGCCATCCGCCCTGGGGGGGGGGGTGATTTTCCACTTTCTGTCTCTGTCTCTCTCTGTCTTTCTGGCGAGCACACATGCCCTATAGTAAAAACCTCTCAAAAAATAAATAAATAAATAAAAGACAGAGAAGGAGAAAGCAGCTCTCAATAGGGAATGATTTGCTTAATGAAGTCTAGAAAAAGAAGAGCAATTTAAGCCTAAAGCAAGCGTGGAACAGGAAATAATAAAAATTAGTGCAAAAGTAAATAAGATTTAAAATGGAAAAAATAGAAATAACTAACCAAGCGAAAATTTGGCTCTTTAAAATAAAATTGAAATACCTCCAGCCAAAAAAGATAGAAGAAATAAATTACTAATCTCACAAATGAAAGCTGATAACATGAAGCTACTGATACTATGGACATTAAAAGGATTAAAAGAATGAGAAAGAAATATTATGAAAAATTCTGTATCAACAGATTTCACCACTTAGTTGAAGTAGACCAGTTCCTTAGGAGATACAAATGAACAAATCTTGCTGCATTAAATTACCGTGTCTACCTTAACATTTACAGATTCTGAGGGTTAGGACACAGATCTTCGGAGGAGTCAATTTTTAGTCTATCCCAATCACACAAAGAGAAATACATAATCTGAACAGGTCTAAATCTATCAGAAAAAATTGCATAAGAAAATTGACTTTCTAAAAACAAAAACACCTGGATCAGATGAGATCATCATGAATCCTTACAAACCTTTTTTTTTTCTTTTTGAGAGGTTTTTGCCATAGGGCGCGTGCGCTCACCAGACAGACAGAGAGAGACAGAGAGACAGAAAGTGAGAAATCACCCCCCAGGGGGGATGGCCATGCTGCAATCCCTTCTCCTCCATTCTCCTCTCGGGATCTTGGGCACGCACACACACGTGCCTGGTATGAGTTCTAAGCCACCGGGTCCGGGACGCAAACCGTGGTTGACTACATGGGAGTCCAGCTACATAGCCATTAGGCTAACTGCTGGTCCCAATCCTTACAAACCTTTAAGGGCGAACATTAAGTATGCACAATCAGTTCCAGGATGTGTAAGTAGAGGGAGCCCTTCTCAGTGTTTTCTAAAGGCCAGCACAATCCTAGTGCCAAAACCAGGGAAGACACAACTTCAATAGGAGGAAAGTCTGTAGGACTGATATCGCACATGAACATGGATGCACAAACAAAAATGCAAAAACATCAACAAAATCTTACAAGATTAAAATCCAACAATGTGTGCAACAACCCACAGGGGTTTATAATCTATCTAAATTTCATTTTGAGTGTCATTCATCATTACTTTGTGTTGGGAACATTTGAGGTCCTCTTTTTCAGTTGCTCTGAGATAATAGTAGGTTACTGCTAAGTATATCACCCTACTGTATTTCACAACACTAGAAATTGTTCCTCTTATTTATCAGCAATTTCGTTTCCATTAACTGACATCTCTCTATAACCTTCCTATCCTCACCCATCCTTCTCAGCCTTTGCTAGACATTCTTCAACAATCTCCGTCTATGAGATCATTAATTGGATTTTTAAAAAGACATGTAAATATTCATACACATAAAAGGGATACATGATCATCTGTACTTACACATGTTTTTAGCATCAGTCCTAGAGTACGGTGATTATTCCACACTTTCAAGGACATGCAGGGCAGGGTTAGTATTCTTCCTCCTTAGTGCACATCAATAAATCAATAAAAATTGCTACATGGAATAATTAGTGAGTGAAAGGCCTACATTCTGATAGTCTGTTGGAGAACTTATTTGAAGAACTTGGTACACGACAACCGAACTGCGTCGCACAGGCTGGTTTCTAACTTACAGTCTGACTGCCACGCGGGAGCACGTGGCAGAGAAGTAAGCTCCCCAGGATAGAAGCCTGCAGTCAAGCTCTCTGCATTCAGACTAGGCCCTGCTCCTAGCTCTGGGGAGGACTGGCCTCAGTGCACTCAATACTAACACTGCTCCATTAGCACTTCAGTGATAAGGATTACCTCTGGTCCCTTATAAAGATAAGAAGCTAAATGCTTTGATAATGAGATTCAGAGTCAATAACATGGATCTAAATGTTTATAGTGTTCTTCTCTTCCACAACACAGTTCCAGCAAATCGAAGGGACAGCTCCATCCACATAAAAAGTCATTAGGTCATATTGTGTAGCACTGTGGGAACTTGGGTTTGAGAAACGGTCTCTTTTCCTCGTGACTCCTAGGACTTGGACTTTAACATACTATAGTGATTCCCAAATTGTAGTTACCCAAAGGTCAGCATCAGCATCCACTGGGAACTTGTTAGAAATACAAATTTTCAGGCACTCGCTCAGAAACCCTGGGCTAGAGCCAGAGGTCTGTGTGCTGGGCCATCTTTGTAATTCTCACATCGAGGTCTGGGAATCGTCTCACGAGGCAGGTTACTAAACTCTGGAGGCAAGGGGAATGTTTGAACCATTTTAACAGTGAGTATAAAAGTGTTTTAATAATCTATATTTTTGGACCAGTAGTTGCCAGAGTGGTTATATCATTGTTGGACTCCCACATGACCGACCCCAGTTCGAGACTTGGACCCTGTGACTTCAAAATCACACTGGGCATGTGTACATGCATGCCCAAGATCCCGGGAGGAGAATGGAGGAGAAGGGATTGTCATGGGCCATCCCCCTGGGGAGGGATTTCTCACTTTCCCTCCCACTCTGTGTGTGTGTGTGTGTGTGTGTCTGTGTGTGTCTGTCTGTCTGTCTCTCTCTTTCTGGCACACACCCTAAAGCAAAACTTCTCCCCCCAAAAATCTATATAGTTATCTACAAGTACCCCCAAAACCAAAGAAAAATATATTTCTGTTAGTAAATATTTTTAATATTTTGGTGAATTATGTCATTATTATCATGCTCTGGGATATTTTGGTGTAATTAATATTGGCTGATGCCCACATATGTATTAAAAAAAACAGTAATTAGGGACCAGCAGTTAACATAATGGCTATGTGGCTGGACTCCCATGTAGTCGACCGCAGTTGAATCCCGGACCTGGTGGCTTAACCTCATGCCAGGCGCATGTGCATGCATGCCCAAGATCCCGAGAGGAGAATGGAGGAAAAGGGATTGCAGCATGGCCATCTCCCCTGAGGGGGTGATTTCTCGCTTTCTGTCTCTCTCTGTCTTTCTGGCAAGCACACGTACCCTATAGCAAAAAAAGAAAAAAAAAAAAGCTCTCAAAAACAAAACAAAACAGTAATTAAAAACAATTTGAGTGATATTATTATGACAAAAGACTAAAAATCATGTTCTTGGGGACAGCATGGTGGCATGGCGGTTAAGGGCACTAGACTCCCACATGACCAACCGTGATTTGAGTCTCGAACATGATGTCTTGCTTTCTTTCTCTCTCTCTTTCTCTTACTCTGTCCCTCTCCATTCAAATTAAAATAAATAAATAAATAAATAAAGTTAAATAAAATAATTCTTAAAAAATTCAAGTTCTTAACTTAGGTTAAAAATAAATAATTAAAAAGAGAAATAATAGAAGATTCAGTATCTCAAAGCCTGGAGATTACTCTCTAGAAGCTTTTTCATATATATATATATATATGGGTGTGTGTGTGTGTATATATATATATATATATATATATATATATATATGTGATGAATAAAGAAAAATAAGCGAATATATGTACTATGTATGCATGTGTTTCTTTATGAGCTTAATGATATCATATACCTTGCCTAACTTAAAATGTAACAGTGCACCTTTCCATGTGAGCATGCATACATATGTCTCTCTAGAGGTGCATGGTGACCAAATAAGTGAGCATTTTATCACTGGCCTTGTAGAAATTTTTAAATGATTTTATCACAAATAATGCTGCAACATACATCTTTACTCATATTCCTCATCACACTTTCATTAATAAGTAGCATAGAGTTTTGGGAATAAGTCTGATTTGAAGTTATGCAGACGTAAAGAAATTCTGACTCATACAAGAGTCTTGCAGAGAAATTGTGAATGGCATTCAATAGACACCCAGTGCAGAACGGCCAGTAACAATGACTTGCAGTCATGTGTCCAATGGTAGACATCGAGGCAATGTGACAAAGGCATATTAAGGTTATTTATATCACAGTAAACACCTTATAAACATGAGGCTATAACTATGTAGGCAATCAAAGAATCACCTATAGACTGTCTTTTTCATTCTCCCCACCACAGTACTACCACAAATAACCGATTACATAAACTGACTCTTCAGTTAGGTGCCATTTTCACTAAGGTGCACACTGTTGGGCCTATTCTGTTAACAACTTTTTCAGGTCAAGCACATTAGAACAAGTTTAAAATTCTGGTGGCGATGGGAAGCAAAAGTTTTTTCATTACAGAAGAGGAAAGCGGTTGGTCTTCATATTGATGTGCCTTTCCAAAAGAGATGATATTCTATTTTGCCCTACAATCATGCAATTAGCAAGAGTGCTTCGTGTCTTCAGAAGTAGGACACTTGGGTCAGCAGGTGTTGAGGCACTGGACTCCCACATGGCAGATGGCGGTTTGAGTCTCAGCCCTGCATGCTTGCTTTACACTTTCGCTCTTTCTCCGTCTCTCTCTGGTGAGTGCACATGCGTGAAATATATGTCATGGAAACCCACTTGGATTTCTTAGGAGGAAACAGTTGTAGTGGTTTGAGACATCACACTTTATTCCAGAAGGTGCCATCACTGCGCTTCATGGTTGTGCTAATTGTGAAACTACAATAAAGTTCATCACAATGCGTGTTATTATGTCGTGGGAAAGTATGACATATTTTTCTAAGCAAAGATGTGTTATGACTTTCCTGACGACCCCACAGTTTTCTAGGACTTCTACAACAAACTACAACAAACTTAGCCACTTAAACAAGATCTTGCTTTCTCGCACATCTGGAAGCCAGGTTCCCAAAATCAAGGTGCAACGAGTTTGATCTATCCTTTGATCTTGCTCCCTGGCGTGAAGACGGCCCCCTCTCTCTGTCCTCACACAGTCTTTCCTCTGTTCCTGCGCCCCTGAGGTATCCTAGGGTCGCCAAATTTCATCTTTTAACAAGAATGCCAGTCATACTTGGTTAGGGCTCACATTTGTGGCCTCATTTTATTTAATCACCCTTTGAAACAACTTACCTCCAAATATAATCACTTTCTAAGGCACTGGACATTAGCACTTCAACATATGAACTTCACTAGGAAGCAGTTCAGTCCATAACAGTGTTAATTTTATTTTCTTTTTTCAAGAGACTTTAGCTATAGGGCACGTGTGCTTGTTGGAGAGATAGAGTGAAACAGAGTGCAAAATCACCCCACAGGGGGCATGGCCATGCCACAGTCCCATTCTCCTCTCCCAATTTTGGGCAGGCACACACAAGCACTCAGCATGAGTTTCAAGCCTCCATGTCCAGGACTCAAAGTCACAGTCAGTCATGTAAGAGTCCAGCAACAGAACCATTACACCAAGTGCTGGTCCCAACAGTAATAATTTTAATAATTAAAAATTGTGAGGATATTCCAAATATACATCATATTATATATATATATATATATATATATATATATATATATATATATATATAAATCATTTAGTTACTTGATTATATATATAATGATTATACATACATATATGTGTGTGTGTGTGTGTGTGTGTGTGTGTATATACACACACACACACACACACACACACACACACACAATGTTTTCCTGACAGATTTTTGTTATGGGGAATATGCACTTGCTGAAGAGAGAGACAGGAAGTGAGAAATCACCTTCCATTGTGATGGTCATGCTGCAATCCCTTCTCCTCCACTCTCCTCTTGAGATTTTGGGCACACTCACACATGCACCTGGTGTACATTTCAAGTGGCCAGGTCTGGGACTCGAACCACAGTCACCCACTTAGGAGTCCAGTGCCTTAACTATTATGCCACTTGCTGGTCCTTAAATGCTTATATTATAGCCACAGCTCAAATAGCTTCAACCGTATTCTATGTGGGCATTGTTTTTATGGTGGCTGCACTTCCATGGCTATGTAAAATTACATCATACCTATCTACCAATGGAAATTTAAACAAATATATTAACATATAAAATAACCTAGTCAACACTTTCTTAAGTGGAAATAAGCAGTATGTAAACTTCCATCTGGAAAGTGTCATGGGTATGTAAACAGAAGTAATGCTCTTTAACTAGAAAAAATAGTTAATTATTTAGTTTGTTTTTATTTCTTTCCAAATTTGTGTATCTTGCAGATTTTTCTATAATGAGTTTATATTATTTTTATAAGGGAAATTATGTTAGTCCTTTAAAGCAATATAATAAAAAGCATTAATTAAAATAAGAATGAAAACTGTTGAAACAACAGGTTACTTGAAAAGGTCCTTCTGTGTCATCTGAGATCTGATCCACTTCTATCTGAGGAAAGCAACAAGGGGATAATTGTGCTTTCAGTCAGCAGCATGACTCTAATTCTGAGTCTTTTTTCTTTCTATTTTATAGCTATTTCCCTTGCCAAGAAAGGAAGGCTGAATGCCAGTTAAATGGTAGTATAAGAAATTCCAAATTACACCCCTCCACAAAAGCAAAGAAGAAAAGGAGAAAAAGTCAGAATAGGCTTTTCTAAATTCTGGAAATGATTCAAAGGCTGGCAGTCACCCAAAAAAACTATTATTCACTAAAAAATGCTGATTTTTGATAAGAACAGGGAACTTTAAACTACTGTAACCTACCCCAGCCTCATCCTCCACAATCCCATTTGGCCTGCATTCCTTGTATTGTAGACAACCGAACAATCCTACTGATAAAGAATTATGCTTGTTCTGACCCGTGTGGTGGTTCTCTACTAGAATTACACAAATGCATAGTCAGTAGTTTGACGAACTTGAAACTAGAATCAAAGCTGCTTCCTGGGGTCAATGTGAGCCATTTTTGGAACATATTTATAGGCTATTGTTCCAGTTGCTGCTGCCTGAGTGCACAGAAAACATCTGGGCAACAGCAGTCTAATCAAGAAGCATGAGATGAAGGGCAGGGAATGATATACTTTAAGGATTCCAAAGCCTCAAAGATACTCCAGGAATAAAGATGGCCATCCAGTTCTGCAGGGAGACCTCAGACATTCACTGCTGGCTGAGATACTGAGGCTCTCTGGAAGCAGGAAGTGAGAGGTAAGGCAGAGTTGTAAACTGCTTGGTGAATGTTGAAGGCATGCTCCAGCACGTAAATAAAGCCCCATGGAGAAGACTAGCACATTCGTAGTACTGTCCACTTAAGAATATATCTCTTTAATCGGTCACTGAACACTAAGTCAATGGCACAGAGACTTCAGAGGCACATAACAATAAATGCAGAATTAGTAGAAATAGTCCAGAAAAGTCACTGAACAAACAAGTAATAACCACAAAAAGCTATAACAATAACAAATCTTGAAGAGGAGAATTAATATAATTTCTAGAGTCCCCACATTATAATATTCAAATTCCAGGGTTTTTTTATTTACAGACAAATTACAAGAAATATAAAAAAAATTAATATGGCCCATAAGTAGGAAAATAAGTCTGTGTCTAAAATGTCCACATATTAGAATTTCTTAATATTTTAAGTCAAATACCTTACTTATGTTCAAAGAGCTAGAAATCATGTCCAAATAATTAGAAGAAAGTATGAGAATGATATCATTCCAAATAGAGATAGAAATGAATAAAATTAACCAAATACAAATCTTAGAGTTAAAAAGTACCAGTGATATAAAAATTAGAGGCTCAAGAGCTGATTTGAGCAAGCAGAGGAAAGATCAGTAAACTTGAATAGGTCATTTGAGATTATCCAGTTTAAGAAACAGAAAAAGAATGAAGAAAAGTGAATATATATATATATATATATATATATATATATCCGTATTTCTGACCCTATGTCTTTTCCCACCCTCTTCTTGCACTATCTCTGGTGCCTACAGTTGTCTTCCATTCCTTTCCTCCCCACATTGCACACAATTTCTTAAATCATCTAACTACTTTCAATAGCAAGTTCACTTGGTAATTTCAAGAAAAGCAGTTTTAACTTAAATCAAAAAAATGCTAAGGAACTTTGCTTTATTTAAACTTAAAGCCAGGAAACAGGTTAGGATTCTGTTCAAATGGTAGGTACATGAACCTAATGACAGCTCAAGACAGGACACGAATCCCTAAAACTGGAAAACAAAGCCTAGAAGAAAATCAGCAATGTTTTAGTCAAAAGTCATAAAATTCTATTTCACCAAATCAGTCCCATGTACTTTATCTTCAGGTATTCTGGTGTTGTTCTATTTTCCCGATTAAATTCTGGGATATAATATTCAACTCCAGACTTGTCCCTATGATTAAACTGGCCATTTTCTTAGTTTTTGAACTCTTATTTCTTTTTCTTTCTTTCTTCTTCTTCTTTTTTTTTTTTTGTTTGTTTTATAGGTTTTTGCTATAGGGCACGTGCATTTGCCACAAAGACAGAGAGGGACACAGAGACAGAAAGTGAGAATTCACGCCCCCAGGGAGGATGGCCACACCACAATCCCTTCTCCTCCATTCTTCTCTTAGGATCCTGGGCATGCATGCACATGTGCCTGGCGTGAGTTTAAGCCACCAGGTCCGGGACTCGAACCGTGGTCAACTACATGAGAGTCCAGTGACATAGCCATTACACCAACTGCTGGTCCCTTGAACTCTTATTTCTGTGTGACTATATTTAATTTTCCTGATAGAGTACTCCCTTGTGAACTTCTTGGAGATTACCAAAAATTGGGAAGACAGAAGCAGAGAGAGATAGAGATAGAGACACAGAGGCAGAGACAGAGATAGAAGGCTAGAGGAGCTCCCTACCACTCAAGCTTGTGGGCTGGAGGCTCAATTATCAGTAGAAATCTTCATTTCTCTTTAACCCTGAAATCACTAGTTCTCAGGAGCCTTTAATCTGCTTTTAATACTTTTGATTTCCTGAATGGCAGCCTTCATCTCTAATAGCTCCATATGATTCTTTTGTATGGTGGGTATTTCCTCTTTCAGATCATAGAAGAACTTCAACACCTCCTGGAACTCGTTGTCTCTTTTCTCCTGCATCTTCTGGAGTTCATTATCTCTCAGCTCTTGCATCTCATTTAGTTTTGTCACTAAGAATATTCTGAATTCTCTATCAGACATTTCTACGAGTTCTACTGTACTGTCTGTGGATGATGAGGGATTGTTCTTTTCCCTTAGGGGAGAGATATTTTCTTGGTTTCTCATGTTTCTTGTGCCTCTGCGGTGGTTTCTGATCATTCTGTGACAAAGTCTCTCCTCCACTGTGCTTGTCTGGATATTTTGGGAGTGTAGAAGATGGAATTTAGGGCATAGCTTCCCTGAACAGGCCAGGACACACTTCAGCTTTAAAATAGCTTCTTGTCTAGGACTAGCAGTTAGTGTAATGGCTATATCACTGGACTCCCATGTAGTCGATCATGGTTTGAGTCCTAGACCCGGTGACTTAAACTCATGCTGGGCACGTGTGTGTGTGTGCCCAAGAAACAGTGAGGAGAACGGATAAGAAGGGATTGTAGTGTGTCCATCCCCCCGTGGGGTGATTTCTCACTTTCTGTCTCTGTCTCTCTCTGTCTTTCTGGCAAGCACTCACACCCTATGGCAAAAACCTCTCCAAAAAAAAGAAAATAGCTTCTTGTCTGACTATTTTATCTTTGACTTGATTAACAAATTCTGGATATAAACCTGAAAAAACCATGTTGAAAACTGTAAAGATGTACAATGATTATATGAAAATAATAAAAACAATCTCAAAGAGTCCAGTGAGTGTCATGGCAGTTGAGGTGCTCAACTCCCACATGACCAACTGCGAACTGGAGTCCGGGGTCAGCTGGTTTCCAAATCACATGTGTGCATGTGTGCCCTCAATCCCAAGAGGAGACTGGAGGAGAAGAGATTGTGGCACGGCCATTCCTCTGTGGGGTGATTTTTCATTTTTTTTTTCTCACTTTCTCTCTCTGTGTCTCTATGGCTCTTGCACATGCCCTATTGTGGGGAGGGGAGTCCTTAAAAACAAACAAAGAAAAAACAAATACTCGAAATAAAAAGTCCAGGTCCAGATATCATCACTGGTAAATTGGACTACATGTTTAAAAAATTAAAACACATTTTTAAAACTCTTTTAAAAAATTGAAGAGATTACATTTTCTGAAAGATTCTATGAGCCCAGTAGTATGCTGATACAAAAGTCAAACAAAAATACAAAGAGAAAGTAAATCTACAGACCAATATTCTTTGTGAATATAGATATAAAAATTTCAATAAAATATTGACAAACTGAAAATCAACAGCATATAAACCATACTACATCATGAGCAATCATAATTCATCCTAGAAGTGCAAGGTGATACATGTGAAAATCAGTTAGTGTGATACACCATAGTAATAGAATACGTGCAACGTGAACAAGGGTAAAAGCCACGTGAACTCCGCGACAGGCACCATGTGACAAAATCCAATGAATTATTATGATGAAAACAATAAACTAGAAATAGAAGGGGGATGTTTTCAGTATGATAAAGAACATCTAAATCATACTTATTGTGAAAGCTGAGGATTTATACTGCAATTTAAGATTGGGAGTAAGACACGATTACCTGTGTTTTCACTATCTCGATTTATACTGTATGGAGGTCCTAGTTAGAGAAATGGAAAAATCAATCAATTAAGATGCCTAATTTGATATGAATAAAATTAAACTATTATTACTAGCAGATAACATTATATTACATATATATATATATAAAACCCTAGAGTCTACTTTACCCCCACCAAAAATAAAAAATACTTTCAGAGTTAACAAATGAGCTGAGCAAAGTTGCAGAATACAAGATCGATGTATGTAAAAAATATTCCATTTCTGTACACTAACAAAGAACTATTTTAAATGAAATTGAGAAAACAGTTCTATTTACAATGGTATAAATAAAGAACAATAGGATTAAATTCTACCAAAAAGTGCAAGACCTACACTAAAAATTATGAAGCATTGTTGAAAGAAATAATGTAAGATCTAAAGAAGGAAAAAAATAGTATATTTAATGGGTTGGAACAACTAATATGTCTTAGATTTCTTTTTTGTTGTTGTTTGCTTCATTTTTAAGAGAGGTTTTTGCTATAGGGTTTGTGCATTCATTGGAGAGACAAAGAGAGATGGAGAGACAGAGAAAGACTGAAAGACAGAAAGCGAGAAATCACTCCTCTCAGGGAGGATGGCCGTGCCACAATCCCTTCTCCTCCAGTCTCCTCTCGGGATTTTTGAGCACTCGCACACATGTACCTAACATGAGTTTTAAGCCACTGGTCCAGAACTCAAACTGTGGTCAACTTCATGGGAGTCCAGCAATGTAACCATTACACCACCTGCTGGTTCCAGGCTAAGATTTCAAAGTTCTCCAAACCAACAGATTCAATACCATCTTTCTCAAAATTCCAGCTTCCCCTATTTTTTTCCAAAATGGACATGCTAACCCTAAAATTTACATGGGGTTGCAAGAAATGCATAATAAAACCATTTCCAAAACAAGAACACAGTAGGGGTGTTTATACGTACTGATTTCAAAACTTAATATTGAAGCAGTAAGTGATAAAGCCTATGTGTTACTGACATAAAAAATCAATCGATGAAACAGGATTGAGAATCCACAATTAAACTCATACATTTATGGTAATTTTATTTTCAAGAAGTTCTTGATAGGTAAGGGTGGGGAGAAACATACCCTTACACATCACTGGCAAAAATCTGAAATGGTGCCACTGCTCTGAGATATCGTAAGCAGGTTCTCGGAGTTAAACTATAATTATCATATGAACCAATAATTCTCCTAGTTCTATCAGTGAGACAATTCAAAACCTAGGTTTATACATGAATCTTGTATGTTGCATTTTCATAGCAATATTTGCAAAACTTAAAAAGTGGAAACAATGCAACTATCCATTAGTTGATTCAGCAATCCACATACTGTGATCTAGCTGCACAATGCCACATTACTTAGCCATAAAAAAGGAATGAAGTAACATTATGAGGCACAGCATAGATAAATCTCAGAATATCTACATGGAGTAAAAGGCCGTATGCTGTTTTACTCCATTCATATGAAATGTCTAGTGTAAGAAAATCCATAAAAACACAAAGTCCTTTTGGAGAAATACCCAATAGTGAGATTATTTGATCACATGGCAGTTCAAGTTTAATTTTTTTTTGAAGAACCTCTGTAGTGTTTCCATAAGAGCTGTGCTAATTTACATTTCCACTGAAATATCAGAGTGTCCCCTTTCTCAATATCCATGCCAGTAATTGTTATTTTTAAGAGAATTTTATTTTAAAATAACTTCAGTGTTAACTCTCTATAATACTTCTCCCCATTCTCAAATATTTGGGATACACAATTGGAAGACTTCCCATAAGTTATAGTTACAGAGACCAGCAGGTGGTGTGATGATTAAGGCACTGGATTTCCACATGGCCAAACATGGTCCAAGTCCTGGACCTGACAGCTTGCTTTTTACTCTCCCTCTCTCTCTTTCTCTGTCTCTCTGGTGAGTGCACATATTCTATAGCAAATTATACAAATAATAATAATAAGGATCAGCAGATGGCATAATGCTTATATAGCTGATTCCCACATAGCTGACCATAGTTTGAGTCCCAGACCCAATGGCTTAAAACTTACACTGGGTACATGCATGTGCATTCCCTAAATCCTAAGAGGAGAATGGAGGTAGGGATTGAAGCATGGTCATCCACTCTGGCAGTTGAGTCTCATTTTCTGTTTCTCTCTCTCTAGCAAGCTCACAAATCCTATAGCAAAAAATCTCTTAAAAATAATAACAAATTAAATATATAACTATTTTTAAAAGCTGTAATTAAAAACTAGTAATTATCTAATTTTCAGTCATTAACTTAAGTCAAATTTTCATAAGTGATAAAAATACAATTCCCAGGTCACATCAGTTTAAGTAATTTTTTAATTATACTTTTAATTTCAATCCACTTTCCTCAGTAAAAACATGTGTGGAGTCGATCTCCATGACCTATGGTAAAGGGAGCCAGATCCCACATGGCAGACCACATGGTTTAAGGACAAGAATTGGCAGCTTGAAAAGTATTCTGGGAACATGCGAGTGGAGAAATGGAAGAGAAGGGACTGTGGTGTGACGCACCTCACTGGGATGTTCTTTCTTCCTTCTTCTGTTTCTCTCTAATGAGCTCATGTTCCCTCTGGCAAAATTCAAAAAATTAAGTTGATGATAGGCAGAAGAGAGAGAGAATAAAAGATGTAATAACTACAAAAACAAGACTAGTGAAGCTTTAGAAACTTGATATATATATTTTGAATATATTCATTTTTGTTCATGCCTCTGGAAAAAACTATCATTAAAACTAAGACTCTTTTGTAAAACCAAATAAAAATGTTTCATAAATTAAACATTACACATTCACAGCTGAACTGATCAAAATTAAATATATTTTTTTCCCTCCGAGTTTCATCAGTTTGGAAAAAAATGCTCAAGTAAAGCGTTAAAACTTCACATACATGTTTTTCACTGTAGCCTTTATATCTTGTCTATCCTTCAAGATAATTTTAAACATATATATTTGTGTATGTATATGTATGTGTGTGTGTCTGTGTATATATATGTGTGTGTGTGTGTGTGTGTGTATGTGTGTGTGTATATATATATATATATATATATATATATATATATATAATGCTGTATATGTGTGTGTGTGTGTGTGTGTGTGTGTGTGTGTGTGTATCTTATGATGGAACAAGCAGCATAATGTATAATACTTATCTTAATAAAAATGATTACTTCTACAAGTTACTGGGTAGAGCTTGGGTTCAGGGTTATGGGTCAAGAGTGAATAATCAGAACATTAACTGTTCCACTTACTATTTTACTTTGAGCAACTAACTTTGCCAATGATTGAGGCTCTCATCTGTAAAATGTGCATTATAATAGTGTCTTTCTCATAAGTTGCTTTATGTCATATGATTAAGAAATTTAATATTTTGATACATTGAGAATGATACCTGGCACCTTGATAGTACCATCAATGTGTTTGGTTTATGTAAAAGTAAACATGAAAGTAAACAAGCAGACAACTAAATCTATGAACAAAAGTTTACAGGTGTTTATGAGAGCCAAGTATTTATTTATAAAATTAAAACCATAATCTAGTGCTCTGTGATACTGAAGCCACATGTGTAGTATTCGTTCTGCAGCCCAAGGTCTTCGTGAATAAGCCAGGCCTTCACAAGCATGTCCATGTTTCTGGCTGACCAAGAATCACAGTGGAAAGACTCCATTAGAAGTGTGTCTCTCTGTCTCTTTCTTCTCTCTGTTTCTTTAATGACATCAATGGGGTGATTAGACTTTTAAAAAATATCAAAACTGGAAAGATTTAATAATAAATGAAGATTTGCTTAAAGTATTTTTATCTTGATAGTCGTCTCCAACTTACTTCAGAACAGATAGGTAGAGATTTTCTCTTATACATTTCTTAGGTTTGATTTCCTGGGAGCATATTTTGTTCGGATTAAGATGTACCAATATGCTGAATTTCTTCCTTTCGTTTTCCTTTTCTTCTTCTTCTTTTTTTTTAGGGAGTTCATTTCTGCAACTAGGTTTCCAGGGTATATAGTCAGTAAGCAGCATCGAACTCATTCTGAGAACTCAACATGTGCTCAGTATTTAGACGTGGGAGAAAAACACAAGCAAATCATTCCTCACTATGTAGAGTCAATCAAAGTCAATTGGTTTATCCTGATCCCCGTTTTTCTTCAAATATCCATTCCTGGTTTCTCCTCTGACTATTCCTCAATCAGACCTCCCTGTGACTCTGCACTTGGTCAGACTGTCCTTCGTAGGGGCCTTTGGTAATTTCGAAATGGCTACCATTCTGCTAAACCTCAAGCTGACTGTTTCAATCCCTACTGCTGAATACACCGATTTCTACTGGGGTTGAATCTTATTATGAAAAATCTGAATAGCTGCTCCCTGATCACCTCTGGCTCCATGAAATAATCAGGTTATGAGCTTTGGTATATTTAGAACACAGTACAATCACCTTTTGAATACTGAATATTCAAGCAGTAATATCAACCAGTTAGCAATTAAAAACCTTCCTTTTCTTATAAGTTTATGTCTTAGTCTATTTCATAGCCAGAAAATTTGTTAGAAAGCCAATCAGTAACCTCCTTTAGCAATGGAGTTTGCTAATCTAGAATGGTTGAAAGCCAAGTTGCCTGTTGTCGAATTTTCTGAACACTTGTCTCTACTTAAGAAAATATGTTGGGTTGTCAGAGAAGCTATGATGCATTTTGCATAGAAACATGACTTTTCTGATGACCCAATATTTATTTGAGAACAACAGGAAGTATTAATTTTCACACAGACACCACCCTGTCCAGCTAAAATATAACGTAATGCATTCTACTGTCTAGTAGTACTTTCTCTAGAGAATCTAAAGACAATTAAAAATTCTTATAGATTTGGCAGTCTCATTATCCAAGATTAATATGATCTCAGATAAATTTGGCAACACATGTTGGTGGGCTGCAATGTCCCACCGAAGTAACAGCAAAACCAAAGAAATACTCATACCATCATATGGGCCCCAGTTAGTTTCTGAATTCTGGTGAGCTCAGGTGAACATAATTGCCAAACATGCTTACCAAAGTTTGCACTGGCAAGAGTTCTCTAACAGTTCTTTGTTATGAGGGATGCTAGCATAAGAAAAAAAAATACCTCCTAAAAAAAAAAAAAAAAAAAAGGAAGAAAGAAAGAAAAGAAAAAACACCTCCTCTGCAGCCTTCCTAGCTTGGTTTAGTCAGAGCTGACACAAATTACCCTATTTTGATTCTGAAAACTTTTACATTTCCTCTCCCTGATCAAAATTTCTCTCTATAATCATCACTGATTATTTACCTAAAGGTCATCCTCCCGTCATCCTTGGGTGCCAGGGCAGACCTGTCCTGGTGGTTGGTCTGGTCATTCCATGGGAGGGAAATGATTAGGGACTAGGAGTTAGTGCCAACACACTTTTTAGCCACATTTGAGCAACAAGGGAGGCTCAGAGGAATGGCTGTCAAGCCAAGTCAGCCCCAAGCCCATTGATCTTAAATTTGCCAGGAATCTACATTTAAGAGTACCTGTTAGAGTTTTTTTTTTCCCACGGAAGCCAATTTTAAAACTATGGATAACAAAAGCCAAAAGCAAGCGTGTCTGCTCCTAACTTCCATCCTTACCCCATCTAGAGCCGATGGCAGAGCTTGGCAGCCAAGTCCTGGAAAGTCCTGCGAACTAAACTGATTCCAGTCGCAGGGATTCCCAGTGCTAACTCCTCCTATCATCCTGTCTACAGCGCCAGTTTGCTACCACAAAGTCCAGTTACTATCCTCATGTCAATGAAACAAGAGGCGGAAGTTAGAGAAGGGAGATTCTTTTCTGTAACCTGGTTATAGGGAAACAGGCAGCAATCACCAACAACTCTCTTCTGAATTTATTTCTAATATACGAACTTCAAAGACACTCTGCTGCCCTGGGAAATCCTGCAAGTTGATACTGATAACCAACCAGGTGTGTGCCAACAATATGTTAGGATCTGATCAAGCGTAATCTGACCCCAAGTAAAATACCAGAATTATCAGGGTGCAAATACAAATGAGAAGTTTCTAGACCCATAAGAGTAGTAAGATAAATCACTTAAATTATGAACAAGAATCTTGAAAGATAGGGAATCAGGAGCTGAATTCAGGATCAAAACGTTTTGGTATCTCAGCTTCAGTTACTTTTCCTCCTCTCTCCGTCTCTCCCCAGCAAGAGCCAGCCTCGTTGGCAGTGCCAGAGCAGTTAGCTGGAGTCAGGTAGGCACCTTCCCCACTGCCTCCCAGCTGAATTCATACTAACTTGATAAGGATTTTGCACTGGATTTGACATGATTTATAGCTATTCTATAACTTCTTACTTTACATTACAGTTGAGGTTAAACCCAATAGGAAGATTCCAGTATTGCCAAGGATGTTCTATGCTGGATACCATTTTGAAAATGTTATCTAAATAAGATTTGTCTCAATTAGAAGACTATATTTTTTATGTCTATGCCTTCTTCTCACCAAAAATATTGATATTAAAGAAAATGGAAATGCTAAGTACTTTTCTTTCTTTGTCATATGTTCCTGCTAAATGGCTTCAGGGTAGGAATCAGATTGTAGAGCTCTCACATAGGAATGCCACTCTCCCTCCTCTGAGGGTGAAGAAGCAGAAAGCCCTCGGACAAGGCTCCTAAGGTGCTGAGGCTTTGGAGTGGAAGGATGCACTCACCCATCTGACTTTAACGGTAGTGTTGGAGGCTCACCTTGAACAGATGGGCTCCTGGATTAATAAGTAGGAAGGACCAGCTGATGTGTCATCTACATGTATTTTATCAACTCTAAGGTGTAGAATTGGAAGTAGTGTGGCAATATTCCTGACCTAATTATTATCACCTTCAAGGACAGAAAAACTATAAGATATTTTGAAGAAAATAATGAAGAACTTTATTTCTACATTGAAGGTAATCAAACTTTCCAAAGGGTTAAAATCATTGTTTCTGACTTCCTGTGCATACTAAAGACAAATAATAATTAATAAATGTAGATTATTAATTAGAAGTAAAAACAGAAAAGACAATCTGTCTATAAAGATGAATGTAATCATGAGAACAGAAGAGCAGAACTTTTTTTTTTAAGAGGTTTTTCTATAGAGTGTGTGAAAGACAGAGAGACAGAAAGCGAGAAATCACCCCCCAGGGGGATAACCACGCCGCAATCCCTTCTCCTCCATTCTCCTCTCAGGATCTTGGGCACGCATGCACACTTGCCCAGCGTGAATTTAAGCCGGGACTTGAAACGCTGTCGACTACGTGGGGGTCCAGTGACATAATCGTTACACCAACTGCTGGTTCCAGAAGGGTAGAACTGTTTATCCATTGATTTACTGTTTGCTTGAGTGACTAACTTATACATTTACTCAACAAATGGTTATTGAATATCTAAGTCTACACATTTTCCTGAAACTTTGTTTCTACATTTATATCTTATCACAGAGAGTTGTATATTCTACATTCTCACTAAGTAACTTTAGTTCTTGGACATCCTCGTGCCCTTTTCTTTTTCTAAATATAAACAGTTAAGTATGTACTAGTTTCAATTTCTCATTTTTCTATCTGGGATTTTCCTCATCTTTAAGATCTTGTTTAAGTTTCACATCTGTGTCATTACCTAGGACTCCTTCAGTGGCTGGGATGCTTTGTGCTGTCTTTCTATGGTCCACAGCTTTGCAAGTGCAACTATTCTGGAGAACTTAGTAGGCAAGTCACGTATGTCACCTACATGCCAAACAGATTCTCACATAGATATTAAAGAAAGGAAGAGGAAGGAATTTGTGGTAGAGACCTGATGCTGGTGGAAAAAGAGTGTACTAGTAGAAAAGAACTTGAATATTCAAATTATTAACCTCTCTTCCTTTCAGAAGGATCCATAAAAGAGAAAACTAAGCCCAATGGCAGAAAAGGTGAGCATTCAGAGGAGGGGCCATGGAGTTCAGATGAATGGGCTAGGTGCTAGACAGCGAGGAAGGGGCAGAAGGCAGAGCTGAGATTGAAGAATTTGAGCTAATAAAGTCCCTAACTACCTACATCACAGGCAGGTGATTCACGGCCACTCTGCCTTTCAAGCCCATTAATGCCCGTTTAAAATATCCGGAAGATGGATTACTGTACTAACTACTTTGCACACTGGATTTACAGGGAGGATTTTGTGAAATACTCTCTCCTCCAATAAATCACACTATGAATATTGATTGTGGTGCCCTCTACTTATCTAAAAGTTTTATGTGGATTATAAAAAAAAGCAGAGACTGTTTCAGTGGAACAGTTTGGAGGGAAAGGACCTTGTCGAGAAAACAAATCTGTGGGAGTGCTCTAAAATATGCGAGGCCAGTGTTTATACAGTGAGGGATGAGTATATAACACGGCACTGCCGATTGGGTCCAATTTATTAGATGCTATACAAGTGTGAAACTGCCTTAAATCAATAGTTTGCAAGACAGCAGAAGGTTGGGCGTAGTAAGTCACCATCTTAATGAAATATAGATTATTCCAAAACTATTAAACAAGCGGTTGGTGTCAGGAAAATTGTTCACTTTTTCAGAGCTAAACAAAACCATCTATTTCAGAGGCGAGAAATCAATAGATATCTGTGGCCCGCCATGTAGCCTGAATAGATAAATAAATCTATAGTTAAGATTGCTCATTGGCAGCTGGTTGGATTATACTTGCTTCATTGTTGCTTAATCTCTAAAATATGAATTTATATGGATTTGGTGAAGAAAATAAAATGGAAGGAAATACTCTCCCTTTCCCTTGTCTTTATTTTCCTTCCCCGTGTCTTTCTCCAAGTCCTCTTTGCTGCCAGCCACGGAGCGAGATCTGCTATGTGAAAATAGATACTGTTCTGGGTTATGTGTGTAATTGTTTTTGTGAGTATTTAAAACAATGCTGGCAAATAGGTATTGTCATCTTATTCCACAGCACAGAAAATAGCTGGGATGGGTAATGACTCCAGGTCTCGAGTTTGCAGGTGGTAGAGCTTGGGACTTGTCAGACTCCATGATCACATGGCCAGCTCCCATAATAAACATCCTGCTGTTTCTCTCTATGCATGTATGTGTGCAGACAAACCCAAGGGCCCAGGTATCAGCTTAAGATGTATGTATAGGGAACCAGCAGTTAGCGTAATGGCTATGTCGCTGGACTCCCACGTAGTCGACCGCGGTTCGTGTCCCGGACCCGGTGGCTTAAAACTCACGTCGGGCGCGTGTGCGTGCGTGCCCAAGATCCCGAGAGGAGAATGGAGGAGAAGGGATTGCAGCGTGGTTATCCCCCCTGGGGGGTGATTTCTCGCTTTCTGTCTCTCTGTCTCTCTCTCTCTGTCTTTCTGGCGAGCGCACGCGCCCTATAGCAAAAACCTCTCCAAAAAAAAAAAAAAAAAAAGATGCATGTATAGATAAATGTGTGTATATATACATATATATATGTATGTATTCATATGTGTATAAAGATAGCAGAATATATAGGTATAGGTATATGTGTGTGTATGTATGGGTATGTGTGTGCATTTATACATATATATAAATAAATATAAATATAAATATATACAAATATATCTCCTATTGGTTCTATTTCTCTGGACAATCTGGCTAGTACAATAGAAGCTCCAAATACTTGTGTAACCTGTCTGATGTTAAACATGTAGTAAGTGTAACTTTGAGCATCAAATGCAGACATTTGAATGGCCTTTGCTTAACATTTGGAGTTGTGGAGTTCTAGAGAAGAATGAATCCATCCCTTCACGTGAAAATCAAATTTTCTCATGTTGACCAAGTTCCCGTTTAGAGGACTTTCCCTCTTTTTCTTTTTTTTTTTTTAGTTTTTGTTATAGGGTGAGGTCACTCACTAGAGAGTAAGAGAAAAAGAAATTTCCCTTTGGGGGAGAGGGGAGCATGCTGCAATCCCTTCTATATTCTTCTCTCAGGTTTTTGGGTGCACACACACATGCCCTTGGCATGTTTTTCAAGTGGACCCGGGTCCAGGACTCAAAGCACAGTGCCAGCCATGTGGGGTCCAGCTGCCTTAACCACCACACCACTGGCTGGCCTGCTTTTTTTAATTTATTTTATTTAATTTTTTATTTCCAGACAGCATGTGTAGCTGCCAGAGAAAGAGAGAATGCACTCCTTAATGGGGCATGGTCACATCACAATCCATTCTCCATTTCTCCATCTTGTCATGGTTTGAGGCACACACGAGCCTCACATATTTTTAAACTGTCAGGGACGAGATTCGAACCTCACTGGGCCATGTGGGATCTGGCTCCTTTAACCACTATACTATAGGGTCAGCCCAGGAATCCTTTCCCTCTTCAGATAAACACTTCACAAACAGGTATTTCACATTGTGTTTTGTCATCAGAATGGATATGGGGGGACAGAGAATGGTGTCATAGTTATGTTACTGGACTCTCATGTAGTCAACCACAGTTCGCATCCTGGACTCTCATGTAGTCAACCACACTTCGTGTCCTGGATCCAGCGACTTAAAACTGATGCCAGGTACATGTGCATGCAGGCCCAAAATCTCAAGAGGAGAATGGAGAAGGGATTGAGGCATGGCCATCACCCCTGGGGGGGGGGGGTGATTTTTCGCTCTCTGTCTCTCTGTCTCTGTTTCTTCTGGTGAGCACATGTGCCCTATACCGAAACATCTCTCTCTAAATAAAAAATGGCTATGGGTCTAAGGTCAGCCGTACAGATTTCAGGGCCATACACAACTGCAGGGAAGTGGATGATGGGGAAATGTGGAATTCTTTTGTTTTAGTTTCAGTTACCAGGAGGGGGGCTAAGAGAAACATTCAAATAACATACTTCAATTTTTTTTTTTTTTTTGCCCGGGGGTATGTGTATTCACACGTGTATTCAGAGGATGCACTGAAGAGAGAGAGAGAAAGTGAGAACTTGGCCTCTATGAGGAATAGTCACACCACAACCCCCTCCTCTCTGTCTCCCTTCTGTAGGGATTTTTTATGTGTACACACATGCTTTCAACATAGATAGCTATATCATAAGCTGATTGCTGGATCCTTGGATTTTGAAATCACCTATTAAAGCCTTATATCCACAAACAGAAAAATAAAAAACTTTTTGGTTTCTTTTCTTCGTCAATGTGGTTGTTCTTTCCGCTCCATTCTAGTTTCTCACTGACATCTCTTCTGCCTTTCAGCAGTGTCATCAGGTATCTCTGCCTCTCAGCATTTCAGTTACAGTGCAGGTGTGTTTTAATAGGCTTTGTATATTCATTGGCGCATGCACTCAACAAAGGTGTGTCGCGTGCCTGTTGTGTGGCCGGCATGGGGCTGTGCAATCCGCAGGACCAAACTGGAGGCACAGACTCTACCAGCACCTCCTTGTACAGATGAAGATGTAAGGCTGGTCCTGGGTGTAAACTTATGGGCAGATGCAGAATTTCTTTTAAGTTCTTATAATTGAGAGCAAGCCTTTTCAAGGTGTTCCATGTGCGTTAGCTCACCTGAACTCTTTTTTTTTTTTTTTTTTTTGGAGAGGTTTTTGCTATAGGGCGCGTGTTCTCGCCAGACAGACAGAGAGAGACATAGAGACAGAAAGTGAGAAATCACCCCCCAGAGGGGATGGTCACGCTGCAATCCCTTCTCCTCCATTCTCCTCTCGGGATCTTGGGCATGCACGCACACGCGCCCGGCGTGAGTTTTAAGCCACCGGGTCTGGGACGTGAACCGCGGTCAACTACATGGGAGTCCAGTGACATAGCCATTACACTAACTGCTGGTTCCCTGAACTCTTTTATTATTATTATTTTTTAAGTTTACTTACTTGTTTTTGAGAGAGAGGAAGAAAGATAGGAACTCTCAGCAGGGCTTTCTCACTGCAGTGCACCCCATCCCAGCTGGTCCAGATCATACACACACTCATGCACCTGGTGTGCTCAGAAGGTCCCGGGATGAGAAGCCAGAACCTTCCTTATGTGGGTCTAGTTGTCTCAACAGTGCTCTACCCTCTGGCCCTCAATAAGACTCTTAATAAGACTTAATATCCCCCCTTATAACTAAGTTAATTTTTTTACATCTATTTTTAAGAACTGTGTTTAAGAGGCTTTTTGTTACTGAGTATAAAATGGAGAGTTTAAAAGAGACATCAACCCTGGTTTTTAGAAGATCAGAGTCTCTGGGGGAAGGTTGAGATTAAACAAACAGTTAACATATGGTTATAATTTATAATGAATGTTATAAAGAAAAAGTGCAGATTACTAAGAACATAAGAGGGAGGCTTATAGGGTTAGCACAATTTCCCTAAGGGGGAATGTTTGAAGCGATTCTTGGAACCTGAAGAAGATTGAATGGGTGAAGTGGGGAGGCTTACCGTGCACTCAAAAGAGCCACAGGATGAGCGAGGCCCCGAGGTGGCAGGAATCTGGTAGCATGAAAAATGAAAGTGAGTAAGGGCCAGCAGGTGGCATAGTGTTTAAGGCGTGAGATTCCCACAGAGCTGGCTGTTGTCTGAATCCTGGACGTGGCAGCTTGAACATGACACCGGGTGCATGTGTGTGCATGCCCAAAACCTCAGGAGAAGAAGGGATCAAGGTGCGGTTACCCCCATGGGGGCTGATTTCTCACTTTCCCTCTCTCTGGCTCTCTCCAGCAAGCTCACCCGATGGAATAATTAAAAAAAAAAAAAATAAAACTTAAAAATTAGAGAAGCTTAGTAGAAAGAACAAAAGAGAAAGCAGTTAAGGACAGGGTAACAGGGCCAGAAAGTGCAGAACTGTGACGAGTTTCAGGTTGTGTGAAGGTTTGGTCTTTACACGTGGTGAGAGTGAGCAGGAGAGCAGTGTGCCCAGAGGAGCTGACGTACAGGAGGCGTGCTCTCAACGGAAGGCACCTCCTCCACCAGGGCACGGTGACCTCTCCTGACCCTCAGATTCCCGTCTGCTTACGCACGCTCACATCCATCTCCTGTTCACCTCTGCCTGTACAGCATCAACTGTGGCATTTCTGGTAAAGGTTCTAAGGAAATCTAAGCTTCCGTGCTGTCCTATACAACATACGCCCAAGCTAGTCAGACCACCAGGTATACGGCAGGTGGTTATAAATCTGTGTCCTCATTGGAAGCTTTGGTTTTTGGAGAAGAGTATTTTTTTTAAGTTTTTCTTTTGGTGTCCACATGAATTAACCAAAACTGCTGGTGAGAAAGACTTCTAGAATTCAGAGTGAAAAAGGTGGGAGAGATATTGAAAAGGTGAAAATGTGAGTCTACATAACGTGGTGAATGTGGGCTGAGGTGATGATAGAGAGGCATAATATTGTCATATCATCCTCTGGTCATTTGCAAACTTCTCCCTTTCATGCAGCTTCATTTTCCGCCTCCAGATCATTTTCATCGTGTGCTATTATGCCTCTCTGTCATTGCCTTCAAACAAAGCTTCTTCCTCATCAGATGACAGAATGGTTGGAGAAACCATAATAATGCAGTTTGGGTAATGCATGCAATTTGTAAATATTTGCATCTCTGTTCTTCCCGCCCCACAGTCCATTGATGGATTGCATAATAATCTTACATGAATCCACACCAAATATTATAAAATGTGAACCCCAAACACATTTATCATTTCTGGTAAACTGATGCTCAACTTTTTATTAAGTAATGAGTGGTATAATGCAATTTATTCTCTCTTTACATTGAATACCAGGATATTCTAAAATAGTTTATGCTTCTCAGCATCTTTCCATGCCCTGGAGATTTTAAATAATTGATTTCTCCTCCCCTGCTACCATTCTTTATTTAAACAACAGATATTAGCCTTCATAGTCTTTTTTTTTTAATGATTCATGTGTTTTTTAAAAAATATATGCTATTCTAAATCCTGCTAAACATGGTGATGCAATATGTACAATAGGAAAAAATCAGTGAATGAGCTCTGATGTGCAGTTTCTGTCAATGCATTGTACATGAAGAGGTCACATGGAATTTGTTATAAATAAAAACAAGTATTTGATGTCCTAATCTAAGCCAATCCATAATGATGTGCTTTTAAAAATTGTAAGGGAGAGAAGTATACCACATTGTAAATTTCTAGCCGCTGTCTTCGGGCAAGTTGCCTCACCTTGTATACTCACTTTATCTTTGCAAATAGAGACAACAGCAACTATCACACTATTGGGAGGATTAAGCAATGCAATGGCACTGAGCAGGCTGTCAGCAAGAGACACTCCCTTTCTTCTTTAGTAATTTTTCCCTAGCTAAAATATTGAATGATTTTAACAAAGAAAAGAGCCTGGAAGACTTAAATTTTATTTCTATTAGTGGTGCTAGTGAACATAGAGGAGTAAGACACTAATGAAAAGCTCCTCTATTTTCTCAAGGCTGCTACATCCAGCTCGAAACAGAAGAGCACCAGCACACTACAGGGCCATCGGTGTTACTTTAGCCTGCATAATTCCCGTCCCAGCTCTGGCACTGTAACATCCACGTAGAGCTCCAGGCCTCATTGGAGCACCAAAGTATTAAAAAAGGAAGAACAAATAATTGGCACTTAACAATCAGTGAATATCATAATTTTGAAAACTTCCTGCCCAGGAGAACTCATTCTCTGGATAGTAAATGTAGGAAGATATTTTAACACCTAAAAAAATAAAAGCCCCAAATAAATCCTACTAGGCCTACTTGGTGTAGAAAATAAAACGAGCAGTATTTCAAGGAGGAATGTTTTATCAACATTATTATTCTTTTATGGAAAGTTTTTTCATTATTACCCGTGTCATTATGAATGCTATTTTAAGGATATCATTCGAATTTCTGTGAAACAGAAACACTGTGTGTTAGTCTCCCCAATGTGCTACAAGGAAGTATAGAAATAATGATTATGGGACCAGCAGTTAGCATAATGGCTATGTCGCTGGACTCCCACGTAGTTGACCGTGGTTCGAGTCCTGGACCCAGTGGCTTAAAACTCATGCCAGGCGTGTGTGCGTGCGTGCCCAAGATCCCAAGAGGAGAAAGGAGGAGAAGGGATTGCGGCATGGCTATCCCCCCCTGGGGGGTGATTTTTCACATTCTGTCTCTCTGTCTCTCTCTGTCTGTTTGGCAAGCGCACACACCCTATAGCAAAAACCTCTCCAAAAAAAAGAAAGAAATAATGATTGCTGACATGTGGCTTCCAGATGGCCAGTTTGTCTCCGGTCCTGAGAGAAGCTTCACTGTATCTGGGATGTTTGTCCTGTTTCTCTACCTTGCAAAATATCATTGGTCTTTGAATCACAGCTCATTAGTCACCGCTTCTAAAAATTCACCCAGACCCTAGACCCTTTCTGCATGTACAAGCCATCTACATGTTCCATGGCATCCTTATATCTATGTCCAAAACGAGCCCCCTTGTGAAGCTAAGAGCAGTATTTTACTTGCTTTGTGCAATTTAATCCTCATAGGAATTACTGCATTACTGTGTAAATGATACAGGTATTAATCCTGAGTAACTCAGATTACATGTCTGAACCTGAGTATAAATCCAGAGGCACCTGCCCCTTTATTGGGCCTCTAACCTAGCCTACCTCACAGTTTGTTGTTTTGTTTTTCAGAATTCCTTTTCCCCCTCTTTATGGGAGCTGATGTGTTACTCAGACTTGTCATAGTCGATGGCACTTGGACCAAGAAAAGCACTTGATTACCTCAGGTCACATGTTAGTGTTGTAGATATCAAATTTGCAGAAAGGCAGATGTGAATTCTATTTTGGGTTCTATCCTATGGCTTGTGGACTTAGTTAATTTAAACCCTCTTTAGCAATTTCCTTATCTTACAAAACAAAACAGTATTTCTCACATATAATTTTTATCTCATGACTTCGTAAGGATTAATCAAGATATCAACAAAAAGTTACTAGTACAGTGCCTCTTCTATAGTATCAATAAATGACAGACACAAAGATAGCAGTAGCTATTAACATTATCATCAAAGTTTCAAGAAATGTCAAAAGTAGAAAAATTAATTAGGAAATCTGAGAACAGTTAAATGGTCTGAATACTTGTAAATCTTCCCCTCAAGTGTGTGTCTTCCTAATATTCATATTAATGTATTTATTCACTCATTCATTCATTCACCAAATAATTGGCAGCTGCTATATGCCAGGCACTGTTCCAGCTAGAATTGTCTTTCTTTTTCTTTCTTTCTTCTTTCTTCCTTTCCTTATTTTTTTCTTTCCTTCTTTCTTTCCTTCTCTCTTCTCTTCTCTCTCTCTCTCTCTCTCTCTCTCTCTTTTATTGCCAAAAGGTACATGCATTCACCAGAGAGAGTAAAAGAGACAGAGACAAGAAGAGGAGAGGAGATGGAAAGAGAAAGTTCTCTCTAGTGTGGTGTAATCACGCCACTATCCTTTTCCTCCATTTTTCCACTCCCCCAGATTTGGGGCATGCGTGCACACTTGCCTGCCCTGTTTCTCAAGCTGCCAGGGCTAAGATTTGAAATGTGATGGGTCATGTGGGATCCGGCTTCCATGGAAGTACAGCGCTGACCCAGAAGGATTGTCATGCTTTTGGTTTTGACTCAGCTCTCCCTTCTTTAGGGAAGTGTTTCCTGCCCACCAAATGTAAAACAAGGCTCTCATCGGTTATCTCTTCACACCAGGCTTGCCATCATCACATGTGGACTTGTGAAGCCTTGTTTGTGACCCACTTTATATCCCTCTCCATAAAGGAAGGCAGAGACCAGGATTTGCCACGGTGCTCGACATGTTCGAGCTGTCCAACTGAAATTTTAGAGTGGAGGGTAGACAGCTATGGCAGCACAGCAGCAATGCAGTGAGAGATCCCAGGCTTGGGTCCCGAGATGTCCCTGGGCACACTGGGTGGGTGTGCGCCCTCCCATGGTCTGGGCTGGTGAGGTTGGGGTGGATCGTGGCATGCAGATCTGCTGAGGGTGCCTTTCACTCTCAATATTTTCTTTCTCTCTCTTGCAATATTTTATGCCTTTCAATTTTAATTAATTTTTTTGGAAGCAGTGCACTGTTTTCCCTTTAAAATAAAGATAAACAATGTCTAGACAATAATAATAATGGTTAATTCTGGGAGATAATGATAAAGAGTCTAATCTTATTTTTCCCTTTAATTTTGTGTATATTTTCAATTGAAAATCATAAAGCAAATGGTGGATTCTATAGGGCAATTACCTAAACTAGCCATTGTGGTCCCAAAAGAGTGAGACAAGTCAGAGAAATCTGTGGATCAAGTTGAAGAATTGGAACAAAGTTCTACATGCTGGATTCATTCTTGACTTTATTACACAGCATTACAAGTTTATTTGTTAAGTGTCTTTTCTACTAGAAGACGAGGCCCTCGGGGCAGAGAATTTGTCTTTCTTCTTCACTTTCTATAGGACCTGACACGTAAGTACTAAACAGTTTTTTAAAGGAAGTGAATTATCTTAGTTCAGCTACTAACCGGTGGTGAAGGCGTCGCCATGCCACATAACATCACTTTGTTCTTCCTGATGGAAGCATTTTCTATTCTTTCCCCCATCAATGATATAATCTGATCAGTCTTGCTCTGGGAATCATGTTTTCAGATGACAGAAATCCTCAGCTGCTTCAACCCCAGTGAGACACTTGGGTTTCCTCCAAATAGAAAAAGGACTTCGGAATCTCGTCACATGCTTCGTTTAATTACTTGCCCATTCACGCTGTTGAGTTGCTCGTGTGCTAATGGAGCTCTTGAGAAAGCAGAGAGATTGTTACAGAATGTCCTGGTATTTTAATGGAGGTGGGGGTGGTGAGAGTTAGATATAATTTAATCTATAGGAACTAATAGCTTTTGAAATAATGATGCCTCCTGACTGTCAGCTGAAAAGCTACTCACAGTAATTGGACACATATTCCAACTCAGAAAAATGTTGCTTATTTTTATGTACTTGATTTGAATATTGGAATGATTGGTTTACACTTTAAGAATACCAGTGGGTGGCACACGATTATGGTTTAATTCTGTGATTACTTTTTTTAAAAAGTTAAAAACATAACATAAAAATGTTTAAAATGACATACTTCCTGTGATAGGTATATGTATTTATATATAAATTCTATGCAAGTCTTAATGTCCGAATGTGTGTCTTTTATACCTTACTAAATACTTTTAGAATGTGAAAAATAATGTAAATGACAGTTGCCTTATTTTCTTCTGACATCCCGACAGATCAGTTTGTGGATCCGTAGAGAGAGACCATCCCACCTGGGGACCACGTACTGCAGGAAGGCTTGAGTCAGACTGTGGGAGCCACCTGCCTTTTTCACCAACTTCTTCTGAAACACAGGAGCATTTCACCATCTCTGGGCCTCATTTTTCTGTCTGAAATGGTCCCCTCTAGAAACTGCAGCCCGATCTCTCTTTGCCACCTCTGTGCACAGCGAGCACTGAGCACTCCTCTCTCTGGTCCCCTTTCCATTTCCCTGTGGTTGCGACATGAATATCTACCACAGACGCTTTCTCCCAGAGCTTGAGAGTGTGCTTTCAATCCAGCCCGAAAAGGCTCTCAGAAATTCAAAGGATGACAATACAGGATTTTTTTATTTATCTTATGTTTCTTTTCACTGAAAAAATATTATTGAGTTCTACTTATGTACCAAGGACTGGCTTATAGGAACTGCTCAACAACCTTAGAAGTGCTATGATTTATAACGGGGTCTTGAGACAGATGCAGATCCCACTGACTACCGTCTTTTCACTCCTTTCCTTGCGTGTCTCGATGTGCTTGGCATTCTATTATTAGGTAAAGGTTAAGTCTTATAAACTTTCTCAAACAGGCACTACTCTGTTCAATAAAATGCTTAACTTGATATTATCTATGTGTAAGTTATATATGCATTATTACACATTTGCAAGTTTTCAAAGAGTGTTCTCTCTCTCTCTCTCTCTCTCTCTCTCTCTCTCTCTCTCTCCAGTTGCTTGCTATGTGGGCTCCCTGGCATGGAAGCTTCACGAGAGCTGTACATGTACTATGGCCGGTCAGGGCTCCAAAGACACATTCCAAGAGAGTGAGAGTGAGAGAGACAAAGGGAACAGGTATCCCTTCTTCTAGCCTCCTTTTGAAAGACACACGACATTGCTTCTACATCATTCTGTTGATTCTACAAAAGTAATTAAGGTTAGCCCATATTCAAGGAAAAAAAATTAGTCTTCACATCTTAGTGAATTGTTAAATAATTTGGTGGTAAGCAAAAAACTATTGCTCCTTGAATCTGAATATATTAAGATCCTATGGTTCATGAGGCATACTAGAAAAAGTTAGTTATATCTAACTTTCACCACCCCCACCTCCCTCTCTCTCTCTGTACATGCCCATTACAATATGTTTCCATCCACCATGTTGCAGGTTGGCTGTACACCAGGCCTGCCTTTAGACTTCCCAGCCACCATATTGTGAGTTAATAAACTCAGTTCCTTATAAATCACAAGTCTCAGGTATTTCTGTATCAATGTAGTAATGGTCCAAGACAGATAAGATCTGACAGGCTCCATGGGGTCTCTGACTGCTCTTGGCAATAATTAAACCAGAAGAGAGTCCTGGTTTTCACATGGTTAAATAGAGATGAGAATTCAAAACAAGGGAATGTTACTTATAATGGCCACCATTATTTTTGCTCCTCAGAATCTATTAACCTGCAATATGATACCCTTAATTTAGTTTATTATTTTCTAACTTGGAATGTAGGGTTTATGAAATGTGGCCTCTCCTCTAACCTACAAATGCTGGATACAAGGAAAACACAACAGATATGTTCAAAATCAACGTCAAAAATACAAAAGCCTAGATTCATAAAAAACTTCTTTTCTGGGTTTATGGGTAAATGTTTTCCATTAGAATATGCCATACGTTTATACGAAGAATCTAAATGAAAGCACACCATATACTTCCTGGTAGTGCACTTTCTCTTTTCTTATGAGGCATTGCATTACTATGTTAATGTTTGGGTGGAGAATGTCTGATCCTGTATCCTGAGAGTTTACTGTGACATGTTGCATTAAAAGAATGTAATTTTGGGGACCAGCAGTTGGCATAATGGCTATGTCGCTGGACTCCCATGTAGTCAAACATGGTTTGAGTTCTGGGCCTAGTGGCTTAAAATTCACGCTGGGCGTGTGTGCATGCGTGCCCAAGATCCTGAGAGGAGAATGGAGGAGAAGGGATTGAGGCATGGCCATCCCCCCTGGGAGGTGATATCTCACTTTCTGTCTTTCTGTCTCTCTCTGTCTTTCTGGCAAGTGCATGCATTACACACAGACACACACACACACACACACACACACACACACACACCCTGCATCTCTGTTATTCATTTACTGATGGAGATCTCAGTTGAGTCCACATCCTGGCTAATGCTAACACTGCTGAAAGGAACCTGGGAGTGAACTTGCCCTTCACATGCTGTTTCCTTTCCTTTAAGGTATATGCTGGGTGGTCAGGTTGCTGGGTCATCTGATACGGTACTGTTGTTAGTTTTTTTTTAGAAACGCCATGCTATTTTCCATACTAGTTGTATTAATTTATACTCCTACCAATAGTGTAAGTGTCCCCTTAGGCTGGTTTGACGGCGTAGCATTAATGCCCTGTTCGGGTGTTGCCGGGTCCACACGTAAGATCGGGGATTCGATTCCACGGCCGATCTATACATGCCTGACGGAGGCACCACGGAGCCTCATGGGCTGTGAAGACTTGGGGCAGGGAGGAACCACAACAAGGGGCCCTGCCGAAGGTCCTGGACTCTCTGTCTCCGTAAAAGTAAAATCAATCTTAGCATAAGAAAGAATTGCCTTTTCTCCCACGTTCATGTCAGAAAGCTGAAGCGTCTCAGAAGTATAGAATGTGGGAATTCGAGGTTGGAAGGGTAGGAAGAAGGGGGGAATAGGATAAATTGCTGATGGGCTGGAATGACAGCTAGACAGGAGGGTTCATTGTCCTATTGGTAATGCTGCAGGGCGACATGTAATAACTTATTGTATGTTTTAAAATAGATAGGAAAGAAGAATTTGAATGTTCCCAACACACACCAAAATAAAGCTAAATGCTTGAAGTGATGGATGTGCTAATTACCCTGATTTGATTACTACACATTGTATTCATAATGGAAAAAAATTATATTATATCCCTAAAAATGTACATTTGTTATTTGACCATTAAAAATAGTGACTTTTAAAAAAACACTAAAATAAAAAACAAAAAAGTAGTAATCAGAAATTTTTAAATACTCTTTAGCAAAAATCATTCCACTTGTTTTTGTTCTCGTTCTGAGGAAGCACCAGTGGGTCGCTGTTAATAACAATTCAGGAAAGCTGAAGTTTCTGGCCCTGCTGTGCTGATGAGTGCGGCTAAGATACTGTGCTCCGAGGGCTGGGATCCCGTGGGAGGCTCGGGTGTGATCCCCAGTTCACCCTGAAAGCTGGGCGTCATCTCAGGAACTCAGGAGGCTGGAACTGTGAAGCAAGACTGTCTTGGGGAATGTGCTGAGATAGAGGCCCTGTCTGAGAGAGGCGGTGAGGTGCGGCCCGCAGTCTCAGGAGCCTGGCTGAGACAGGATCACAGCAGGACAAGCTTTCTAAAACAGAAAAATTCCAGTGAGTCAATCTGACCTAATTATCTTAGATAAGAGTTTAAAATAGTGATAGTAGAGAAAAATCGAGAACAGGGCCCAGAGAAAGAGAGTCAAAGAGGGAGAGGCGAGTTACAATTGCACTGGAAGATCCGTTCCTCGCTCAGAATTCACTTGACAGGTAAGCCTTGAACCTGAGCATCCCCTGCCTGCTCTGTGGATGGCAAGTCCTCTCAAGGTCAGAAAGCCCTGTGACAGTGTCCCCTTACTCACACGGCTGAGCATGGCGTTGTGCATGTGGAAGCAGCTTATCACTGCACCTTAAGATCGCTCTTTACTGAGGTAATGGGGAGATTGATGTCTATTCAATTTTCAAGACCAAAGAAGGTCAGTTGTGCAGCTGAGAGTCATGGTTACTTCAGACTCAAATTTATTTCCTGGGCCAGTCAGGTGGCATGTTGATTAAGGTGGGTGGATTCACGTGGCCAACTGCATGGTTTGAGTCCCAGACCTGACACCTTGAAAAACATGCCAGGTACTTGAATATGCATGCCCAGCATCCTGAGGGGAGAATGGAGAAGGGATTGGAATGTGACCATCCTCTCTGGAGAGGGAGGTTCTCTCTCACTCTGTCTCCAGCCTGTATATACATGCTATGGTAAATTATAAAAATAATAATATAATATAATAAAATAAATAAACAAAAGAAGCCCACCTCTTATTTCTGAACACTCTTCCTACCCCAAAGCCCTACTGCAACCAAATTATCATGGCTCCTCCTGAACCACATACACATACTTTGTGAAGTGCAACCAAAAATTAATGTTGATTTCTAAACAAGAAAATAGAAGTTTTCTGCTACAAATCCTATCCCATTGTTTCCCTATTACGACCTGAAACTGTTCCTCTCTCTCCGGGTTTCGTATTCCCTCTCTCACCTCTGTTGACTACCTTTTTTCTCATGTTCTCCTTCATTTCTTCCTGCTTTTCTTCCTTTTTCCCTTCCTTTATCTCTATGTATCTGTTTATTTTTACTTATTTCCACATGGATAATGAGAGACTTTTAAATTAACACACTTCTCAGCAGTTTTTCTGCTTATGTTGGGAAGTGTATGCTCATGGGTCTTGACATGTCCCGTGACATACAGGTAAATTTTTTCCCCTTTTATTCATGATAGAGTGCATACATAAATGTGCAGGAGAGACAGAGAGAGACAGAGAGAGAGACAGAGAGAGAGAAAGCAGCCCCCAACACGGCTTGGTCATATCATGATCCCTCTTCCTCCGATTCTCCATCCTGGCAGGCTCCGTGCACACCCAGCAAGCTACCTACCACTGGAGCTGGGATTGGAATCCCAGTCAGTCACATGGGATCCCACTTCCTCTGCTCAGCTCTTAACTGCTGTGTTATGGCACCACCCAGGGGCTGACTCCTATATCCCAGGCTCGCTATAGCGCATGCGCTCGCCAGACAGAGAGAGACATAGAGACAGAAAGCGAGAAATCACCCCCCAGCACGCTGTGGGATCTTGGGCACGCACGCACACGCCCCGGCGTGAGTTGTAAGCCACCGGGTCCGAGACGGAACCGCGGTCGACTATGTGGGAGTCCAGCGACATAGCCATTACGCTAACTGCTGGTTCCCGCAGGCTGGATCTTAAAGCACGTACACACTTAGATTAAAATTCTATGAGCCGAGCCGGAAATTTGGTCTGGGTTCAGGTGGGTGCTTCTCTCAGTCTGGCTCGCTCAGGTACCTGCACTCATCTCTTGAGGCATCAGGAACCCAGAAGGCTAATCTGGTGGGAAATAAAGCTCACATGAAACAGGACAAAGTAGAATAATTTCCCCACCAGAAGCCATGAGCATAAAAGAGAGTTGGACACCAGCAGTACAGGTAGCACCTAACATTTGCCAAAAGCAGAATCATGAGCTCAGTAAGTGGGTACTTTAAGCCACCAGGTCTGGGGATGAATGGTTGGAATAGCAGTAGGTGACACTTATGTTGAAATTAAGCTAATGTGTAGCACTGACTTTGATGAACAGAGGCAGAAAGAAGCTACAAAAGAGGAAGCAGTAGAGCCGGGAATAACATTGAGGTCCCTTGCAGAGAAGCTGAGCAAATGGCATTTCCTGTTATATTAAGAACATCCAGATGACAGGCAAGAATGTTGATTATGGGGACTTTGAAATTGAAAATAAAAATGTACCTAATGAACTTTCAGTTTAACTAAAGAAATCTCTTAGCAGCATATTGCAGATAACCAGCTTTTTGGTCCAAAGTACATGAAACAGGACATGTAGAGATTATATCTCAGTTGCTAGGTAGAAACCCAAGTTGTTTCTGAACTAGGCTCTCTCTTGGAAATCTGATTCTCCATGTAGAAGAAAACTTGAGGTCAAAGCTTAAATCTTTAAAACCTCATGAAGAACAGAGGTGATGCCTGGAGCACTCTCCCAGCTGGAGGGAAGATCTTAGAGGATCTTATGGTTGCTGTTGATTAACATTCTCATATACCCACTATAGCTGTGGGTATATGTAGAAAGAAAAATGTCTTGCAAACTGTTAGAGTGTAACTTTTGGTGATGGAGCTAACTGGAGTCACGCTGACAGAAGGGCCATACGACATATGAGACGGGGACTTGTACCAATGGCATCTTTCCTGAGTTATGATCGGGCTTCGAGTCTGAAGCCCTCCCTCTTAATGAATTGTCACATGGGCTTATTCCCACATGGTCCATGTCTCGGTGGCTGCAATGGTATTGGGCTGGGAAGCCAAAGTAGCTGCCCATGAGCCCTTGGCTGTTAGGTCACACTAAAGCTCCAAATCACCGTTGGGATAGCTCTCTCCTAGATGTAAATCATCGGAGGTAAAACTGCAAAAGTTTCTTATGCCAAAAACCATTAGAAAGGTCAGAGCACGAGAATCAGAGGTCACTTAAGAGCCACTCTAACTTTTGTTGAAATCCCAAAGATAAATTTGTATTAAAAAAATAATAAAATTAGCAGTGTAAAAACACCAAGCATCCAGCAAACACCAAGCACTCTGGTTCTGGGAACTCTGAATTTTTGACAAAGTGAAGAATGAAAGCACGAGGCCACACGTTGCTGTGCCCAGCACAGTGGACAGACCCTGATCTGCTTCTGACAAACTAGCAGTGATAGTAAATAGGAAGCACTTTGGAAACGAGTGAAGCCATCGGATGGCTGAGTGACTTGATTGTAGCTAAGGGGCAATGTTCTTTATGTAATGATATTCTGGTCTGTTACATTTAATAAATCTCTTCTTGATATAATGCCAGGCACTTGCAGTTTTGAGAGCATCAATCCACGTGGCCTCAGAGGGATCTCAGATGACCATGAGCCCTGACACAATGTGTCCCACTAATAGCCCATCAGACATTTGTTTCACTCCAGTCGTTTCATCCTCCTCGCAGAGAATCCAAGTCCTCTTCCATTTAAATGATACTCATGGAAGATAGCGCTACATTTTAGAAAGCAAACAAGTGTGCTTAGTCACCCCAAGGCTCCAGATATTTTGTTTATTCATAAGATTTACTGCACTTGGGGCAAGCAGTTAGTATAATGGCTATGATGCTGGATTCCCATGTAGTCAACCGCAGTTCAAGTCCTGGACCCGGTGGCTTAAACTCATGCCGGGCACGTGTGAGTGCGTGCCCAAAATCCCAAGAGGAGAATGGAGGAGAAGGGATTGTGGCGTGGCCATCCCCCAGGGGAGTGATTTCTCACTTTCTGTCTCTCTGTGTCTCTCTGGCGAGTGCACACACCCTATAGTAAAAACTCTCCAAAAAAAAAAAAAAAAAAAAAAAAAAAGATTTACTGCACTTTTAGATGCTGGAGACCTAATGATTTAAAAGTGGAAGAGGTATTTCTGCTCCCAAAGAGTGCATAGTCCAATCAAAAGTAGTTCATGTTATTAGAAATAAAATATTATAGAAAAACTGCTCTCTTATGAAATGATGCATTATGCCACCATTATGTCCTCAGATAGTTTAACTTTTATAGGTTAAAAACTCGGTTATTGTAATCATCCCTTTCTTGGCACAATGTCTTAGCATATCTCAAAATTCTGTTTTGAGAGAACTTAAAATTAGATCGATAGCTAGTTAGAAAAGTAAATGGTAGATGGATGATAGATGATTGATAAGTAGATAGATTGATGACAGATAGATCTAGATAGATTTAGATAGAATTTATATGTGCCAAACATCCCAATAAGCACTAGTAACAGATGAAGTACCAACTCCTGTTTTCAGTAACAACATCTGTGATGGACATAGAAGTGTGTTTCAGTAAGCTCCATATTAAGGATAGGAAAGGAAAGCCTCCTCATGGAAGAGAAGGTGACTTAGTGCTAAGCCCACATTCATTAAGAACGGTTCCCAGGAAGATCAGAAAGCATATGAAGCAGGGCAAATGCCTGTGATTCTAACTGCTTTACTGAAGATAACTACGTTCTTTCAAATTCCACTGAAAAACAGTCAAGGAAAAAAAAACACGCATTAAACAGATTAGATTAAGTTCACAAGCCACCAGCCAAGCTGTGAGTTGCTTTAGAGTTTGTCAGATGGAGAAGGAGGCAGGAAGATATATAGCATTAGGGATCAGGGTCAAGGCGTGGAAGTGTAGGAGGGACCTGGATGTCCTATCTTTGCTAAGGCAAGTCTCTAATGGAAAGTGACGCAGGAGGCCTGGGTCTTCAACATGAAGATGCTCTGCCCACCAGGTGCTCATCTTTTCCTCTGTGTCCTTCCCCTGGGAAACCCAAAATGAACAATTGCTTCATTGTTGTGTTTGGGCCCCATTTACAATCCGCTGTGCCATGTTTAGTCTCTAAAATGCTCCCTTCCTTTTGCCTTAAAAGCTACTCTAGGGAAACCAGCAGTTAGCGTAATGGCTATGTCGCTGGACTCCCACGTAGTCGACCGCAGTTCGTGTCCCGGACCCGGTGGCTTAAAACTCACACCGGGCGCATGTGCGTGCGTGCCCAAGATCCCGAGAGGAGAATGGAGGAGAAGGGATTGCGGCGTGGCCATCCCCCCTGGGGGGTGATTTCTCGCTTTCTATCTCTCTGTCTCTCTCTGTCTGTCTGGCGAGCGCACGCGCCCTATAGCGAAAACCTCTCCAAAAAAAAACAAAAGCTACTCGAGTAACTTCCTTGGTTTTGTTCCCATTTAGTCCTATCAGAGACAAGTTTACTGGGATAAAAGAAGATAACAAAGAAAGGAATTTGGGTTCCATTTAGTCCACACACTACAGAAGCCCTGATGGCTGTCTAGAAACCTTCGCCATGAGCCCACCAGTGCACAAGGACACATCTCATTCACAGATGCCTGTGTTCTGAGGAAGATGAAGACCTTCAAGGTAGTCCGCCACTCTCCCTAAACAGGGAAGGGAAGAAGCACTGCTGCTGGGGTGCTCCCACACCCACGAATTCTGGAGATCTTCTGTTCCACCTGCTCCCGCTCCGAAACTTTCTCATGAATATTTTAGTTCTTCATTATTGGCTAAGCTTTGCTACTATGAAACGTCATGAAACAGATCTTCTGCCACTTTCTTACCAGTAGCAATTTCCTCAGGAACTCTATAGCAGTCCTTCAGCTCCAACTGGAACATTCTAACATCGACGTAGAGCAGTCCATGCCATGCCTTTCACCAAGGCCTGCATCTCAGAGGTCTCTCCATGTGGAGATGACACTTCTCTGCTTCTAGAAATAATTCCTTTTCCTCTTCAGAACAAGCCCTACCTTCTGAGCCAATGCTAGCTCCCACCTATTTCTGTGAAATATTTTGTCTATAAGGAAACCGGTTGCATTATCATTAGCATTTTCTCAATGATCCTCTCTCACAACCCCGTCAGCTCCTTAATTTGCAAATCGTTGACAGCTCTTAGGTATGTTGACATTTAACATGGCTGAAGGCTTGACTTCTGATTCCTTGGCCAATTTCTAGCTGTCATCGTAAGTTTCAAATAGCATGTGGAAGGACAGTCTCGAAGGTGTAAGTTTTGGACACCCAAAGCTTCTCGATTACTCATACCTTGATAAGTTAGGCAAAGCACACATGTCCTTCCAGGATCCCTGTTGTTTGTTCATTGAAAACCTAAAATAATAAGTCTCCACTTATTTCACTATATTTCACACCTCAGGAAATGATTGCATTTATGATTTCCATATGTTCTGATTAGCTTTTTGAAAATTTTAAAGGACATAATACGGGGAAGAGGCAGGCTTGGCACACTTTCCAGCATGCTGTTCAGAATGACCACTGAAACGGCTGCCTAATGTGAGGTTGGGGTCCATTGTTTTACTATGTCTAGTCTCATAAACTGAGGGTGGACAGAGAGGGCCCACTATTTTGGTGGGGGTATGAGGCAAGGAAAACTGAGCCTAAATAAGGATGTGATTTTTTTTTTTTTTTTTTTTTTGGAAAGGTTTTCGCTATAGGGCGCATGCTCTTGCCAGACAGCCAGAGAGAGACATAGAAACAGAAAGCGAGAAATCACCCCCCAAGAAGGGATGGTCACGCCACAATCCCTTCTCCTCCATTCTCCTCTCGGGATCTTGGGCACGCACGCACATGTGCCCGGTGTGAGTTTTAAGTCACCAGGTCCAGGATGTGAACCACGGTCGACTACATGGGAGTCCAGCGACATAGCCATTACGCTAACTGCTGGTCCCAGGATGTGACTCTTCATGTGTGTATAAATCCCAATTATCTGCTCCATGGAGGTGAAATGAAAGAAATTAAGAGGCATATGTGTTCACTATTTGTATGCTAGAGCTGTCTCCCCATGATTGGAAAGTGATAATGACAAGAAAGTTTGACATAAAGACATTTGGGTTATTTAACAAATAAGAGGCAAGAGAGGTATACATGAGACCTTCAAGAGAGCATCTCATTTTTCTCAAGAAAATGAGTCCAAACATCATCTTTAAGACTATAGAGCTGGACTGGCATGTGGCATAGTGGTTAAGGTGTTATACTCTCACATGACTGACCGTGGTTCAAATCCTAGACCCAATGATTTGAACTCATGCTGGATGAGTGTATGCTCAAAGTACTGAGAGCAGAATGCAGGGTAAGGGATTGTGGTGTGGCTAGTCCCACTGGTAGTGATTCCTCACTGTCTCTCTCTCTGTCTCTCAGGCAATTGCATGTGCCCCATAGCAAACATCTCTCTCTCAAAAAAGAAAAATAAAGACTACAGAGTCAAGGAAAGCTATTATGTAGTGGGAGTCTATTCTCTCTTGTCTGTATTCTAACATACGTAACACAATAATGGAGGAGTGAGCACTGTGGAATAGGAATGGATAAATATACCCCTTGTCCTGAATATTAAACCCCAAGTGCATTTGCTTTTGATGTAATGGAACCAGGATGTTAAAAAGGTACCTCATCTTATCTCCTGGAGCTGCCTCAGGACCATGAGTTATTTTGGAGATTAAAATTTAGAGGTAGGTTATATATGAGCCTCAGGCAGAAACTGCCCTCAGAATAGCTTCAGGATCCTTCCTAGTAGAGTGTAGAGGCAGACTAATATCCCCTGGGGAAGAGACTGAGGCTTTTCTTAGCAGTCTGAAGATAAAGAACATTACTGGTGATGGCCACAAAAACTTTCTTCACTTGGAATCATTTAACTATCCTTATACTCTCATGATAATATCATTTTGGGGTAGATACTTTTATAATTTTTTACATACCTGAGGAAAGACTGGAAGCCATTTTGTTGCACCTGGTCTGGATTTCCATTTCTTCTCTGCCTTCTGATAATGGTAGCCATCATTTTTGGGGTCCTACATCCTTATCTCGTATCTAAAGTTCATGTTCTGACCATCGATATAGGGCAAAATTCTAAATACTTCTTCTAATTGCTGAGTAATCCTAATATTTCAGGCTTCCAATAATTGATTAAGTCCTTAATAACAATATAAATAGTATAGAGAAAAACAGTACAATTGCTTAAATAAAAAATAGTATGTAAATCAATACCTCAAATATTATCGGTTAAAAATAAGTTATCACAGTAGGATGAAAATCATCTCTGATACTACTGCAGGTGAGTTTGTTGTTAATGCATTTATGTTTGCATTGGTTGGAATGCCAGTAGAACACACAACAAAGTGAGATTGAAGAATAGTTGTTGAAAGGATTTACAAAGGCCAGGGGATGATGGGTCATTCTTGGGCTAGGAAAAACGAAGATTGCTATTACCCCCAGGCTTGAAGGTGTAAGTGGGATGAGTGGTGACTGAAGCCGGGAGAGGACGGATGCTGTGGCCCTTCGCAGGAAAGCATATTCACTTTCAGCCACTGGCCTGGCAGGAAAAGAACCAGGAATGTGAACGCCGAGACCTTCAGTTCCCGCTGCTTTCAGATCCCCTGTGTGTTCCTACTCTTCAGTCACGTCTCCCAGAAGTCAATGGCAAGACTGGTCAGGTTAAACCTGCTGCAAGATCAGCCCCTTTTGACATAACGAATAATTGAAAAGATGGAAAATGGATCTGGAGGAGCTGAGTAATATCCAACACGGTATCTACTTTCATAGTTGGTTGTTATAAGACTGCAAAAGTTATGAATTACCCTTATTGTTCAGCCCTGGAAACACAGTGTATCTGCTTCACTCAGGTTTAATGGTGGAAGGCAACAGAAACTGCGTTCAGCTGTCTGCCTTTTAAGAATGCTCTCTGAATCAGATCTGTGCAAAGAGTGTGGGTGCAGGTGATCTTTTGACAAAAGTCTCCCAGTTGGAGTTTCCAGGTGATACAGGAGGACACTCAGTTAAGTTTGAATTTAATATAAGCAATGATTAATATTTCAGTATAATTATTTCTGAAATACTATTATACACAGACATATATATGTGAAAATAAAACTAAACAAGATTAAAAACTTTAAAGTATAGTTGTTAAAAATTGAAATTTAAGGACCAGCAGTTGGCGTAATGGCTATGTCGCTGGACTCCCATGTAGTCAACTGCAGTTCGAGTCCCAGACCTGGTGGCTTAAACTCATGCCGGGCGCGTGTGCGTGCGTGCCCAAGATCCTAAGAGAAGAATGGAGAAGAAAGGATTGCGGCGTGGCCATTCCCCCTAGGGGGTGATTTCTCGCTTTCTATCTCTCCGTCTCTCTCTGTCTTTCTGGCGAGTGCACATGCCTATAGCAAAAGCCTCTCCAAAGAAAATGAAATTTAACTGAGTGTTTGAGTTTTTTTTTTTTTTTTTCTAAATATGATAAAGAGAAGACAGTAAAAGAATGGTTAAAGCATAAAAGAATGAGTAAAAGCCTAGCACTGCTACAATTTTAAAAGAAACCCCAGCTTTAGTCTGATTTTGAATAGAACTCTGTTCGTGATACGTCAAGATTAGCCCCACCTCAGGAAAAGGGACTTGAGGTTCTGCACTTTGATATCCTGAGTTTATCGTATCATTCTCTCACATCACATGGGTAGGCTCTGGGCTCTGTGCATGTGTGGGGTATGGCAGGGAGATCATGGGAAACTCTCGACTCTCAGGCACTGTGTGTTCTTCCTGCCAGCTGATGGCTCCAGTGTCCTGAGCATTCCTTGGAAGATTGTGGTTACAATCAGTCTCCCACCATGCAAAAGCTGAGGGGTCACTGCACAGCTCCGGCAACCAGGGTAGGAACGGAAATGGCCACGGCAACAAGAGCGCCCAGTGCAGTGTGTTCAGCAAAGCGGAAATTCGCTACAATGCTGTGCTCTGGGAGACTCACGGTATGGACGCATGCTGGAGACCTCCGCTATTTCGCCTTGGGGAGAAAAGAAAAAAGAAAAAAGGAAAAGGGGAGAGAAGGGAAGGGAGGGTAGGAAGTAGGGAGAGAAAAGAAAGAGGAAGAGAATCCCTAGATTCTGCCTTAACAGATAGACACCATGATGAAAAGAGATCACACACCTTGTCCACAGTCTCCTGCCCTTTTCCAAAGATCTCTTTACATCCTCACTTCAATGAAAATCTGGTTGGCTCCAGAAGACACTGTGGCTTCAGAAGTGGAGGTGCCTGTGTCACACCTTCTTACCTTATGGCAGGTGTGCACAGGGACACCCCCCCGATGATGACTGATCGTCCTCCCTAGAACCAGCCACTCTGCATTACGGAGGGCTCTGCCATCCAGTCCTACTGCTGCCCCAGCCCTGAGCGACAGTGTGATCTTGGCCACCGAAGGCTCTGCTTCTGCCTTACCACCTCCTCCACACAGCCCCATCTTAATTTTGTCAGCATCGTCTACTCCCCTCAGTAGCACAGAGTCAGCAGATTCTCCAGCTTAGAAGTCATGGTCTGATAGTGCTTTAATAGAGTAAGAAATAGAAAACTTAATTAAGGAGAGTGCAGATATCACATCTGATTTTCTAAGCAGTCTGGGTCGTCTGTGTGTAATCCTGACTACCAATAAGGTGTGCTATGAGCCATATAATATAGGGCTCAAAATTTTTAAATTTGGAGAGCGAATAAAGCATTATATACTTTTAAAATATTGTTATCATTTCTAGAATTTTAGATGGGCTATTGAAACCATAATTCAGAACGTGTTTACTGCATTGGGATACAATATTGAAAAAAAGAACCAGGACATCTGTGCTATACATCAGAGCTTCTCTGCTCTTTTTTTCTGTGAATTTAGGTTACTGAAAAAATTTAACTAATGTAAACGCAAACTGGAGTGTCATGTTACTTCTTCCTTCAAGAGATTTGTACTCACAAAAAATGATTATTAAGGCAATTAAGTTCACTCTCAGTGGCACAGGTTAGAATTGCCCTTTCTCCTACTGAGACTAGGCATAGTCACGGGGCTTGATTTGATCTATGACATCAATCATTCAACAAGGGAGCTTGGAAGGTCAACAGATGACTTATCTAACTCCCTTTAACCTGTGTGTTTCTCACACTTCTGAGGCAAAGTCTCCATCTGCCTGGGTCGTAAGTGACTAGTAGGAGGATACTGCTGTTGGTTTATGGTTACAAATAAAGCAACTTTACTATTTTACATTATTGGCTTGGGGAGTTACTTGTTACTACAGCTTGAGTTAGCTTACCCTGACTAGTAAAGTGGTTGGCAGTCAAAACCAGGAGAGAGAACTCTGGTGAGCACTAGGCTTTTGCCATAGATTGCACATTTCCTAATGTAGGATGAAGAAAAGGTAGAATGTAGGTATTATACTCATGATTCAGAGATAAAGAACAAGCCTAAATAAGTATGTCTAAAAGAGAAGATGCTAGAAAACAAAAAGTTTTGAGGCATGGGATATAATGCAGGAATCAATCAAGATACAGGAGAATCTGAAAGGTGAAGAGAACTATGTTCATTTTTAGCAAGTTCACTGAGTTCTTGCAAAATTTGTCTGGATTTGTAGAGGTACCAGGATGTTATTCATCTTGTTTAGTCTTGGGCCAAATAGAAAATTAAGCAACAAATAAATAAACAAATAGAACAACAATAAAAATTATGATAATTGAGTGCCATATTTAACATTTACTATATTCTCAGTCCACAGAAGACCACTATTACTAAGTGAAGTGGACTGAATGGTCGATTATCAAAACTGGTATCAATACTTTATAGCCCAGGAACACTGTATAGCCACAAACGTAGGACGAAAGAGATAATATGACCCTACTTGAACAAAATAGTATTAAACATCAATGCACCACTGCAGTGTTGGTAAAGATACTGTAGGGTCAGGGCCAGCAGGTAGCATAGTGGTTAAGGTGCTAGACTCCCACATGGCTGACCACAGTTCAAATCCTGGACCCAGCATCTTGAAAATCATCCCAGATAAGTGTGTTTGTGCCCAAATCTCAGGAAGCGTGGAGGAAAAGGATTGCTATGTGGCCATCAACCCAACCCTCCTCTCCCTGAGGGGATTTCTCACTTTCCCTCTCTGTGTCTCTGCCTCTCTCCAGTGAGCACACATACCTTAGGGCAAAAATATTTTTTAAAAAAGTTACTGTAGGCTCATTACTAAACTGTAAATTATCAATAGGAAAGAAAACATGGAATATATTGTCTCAGGAAAGTCATGATTTCTTTTTCTTCCTTTTTTTTTTTTTAAGTGAAAATACATCATGACTTTCCTGAAGACCCAATAATAATAGCCAAGAGGATGACTACTTTAAGGGAATATATTCTTGATTAGCTAAAATCGTAGAACAGTCACTTCCTACATTAATGACCTTGGGCAACTTAGTCAAATTCTCTGTGCTTAAGTCTCTAAATTTTTAAATTAGAAGAACGTCCATCTAGAATATAGTATTTTCCAATAAAGGTTGACTCTATTTATTGAAATAACATGTGTTGAGAACTTGTGCAATAACATGAAACTCTAGAAAGGAACTGAAACCTTCTCAGCTTACAGGAAGTGCCTGTGAGATAATGCCTGTATGAGCATTGAAGTGGGAGACAATCCAGACAGTCCATATGTACTATTTTTATAACAGGGAGGTTTATTATTTTCAATCCATTGCCTGCCATCATATCAGACAGGGCCAGAACTTTAGGCTTTTCTCAAAGTGTTCCTCAGTTAGTTGGAGAAAACCCAAAGGAGACATACGTAGCTCTACAAAGCAGTCTGCCTCCTGTGGTCACACCTGTTAGTCACTCTGCCACTCCTCTCCTACCCCAGTTCCCCCTTACCTTTGCTTTTGACCCATTCAGTTGATTGTTGAGCATCAGTGCTTCTGGTCCATAGGGGTGGTTCTATCTTCTGAGCTAATGATGCTGGCTTCTAATACTCCCAAGCTGTGAAGTCTTCCATATATTTGCCAATCCCTATTGATTTTGACCTGCAATTTTTAAAATAATCACTATTTATTGGGACCAGCAGTTAGTATAATGGCTATGTCGCTGGACTCCCACATAGTCAAACGCGGTTCACATCCTGGACCCGGCGGCTTAAAACTCATCCGGGCGCATGTGCGTGCATGCACAAGATCCCGAGAGGAGAATGGAGGAGAAGGGATTGTGGTGTGGCAATCCCCCCTGGGGGGGGGGGGATGATTTCTCACTTTCTGTCTCTCTGTCTCTGTCTGTCTGGTGAGCGCACGTGCCCTATAGCAAAAACCTCTCTCTCAAAAAAAAAAAAAAAAAATACTAATCACTATTTTTTGTGTTGTATTTTAGTTTTAAAACATTTAATTAAACAAACAACTGATATGCAGTGTATTTATGATGGGAAATTCATTTGGTATACTGTGATGATACACAGTGATTGAATGTCAAGACAGATAAATAGATAATAATTTAAAAAAGAAAAAAGGACCAAAATTCAATTTTAAAGTGTTAGTAAATTCTATAAAGTATTTTACACATAAACCAAAATCAGCACTCACCAAATAACCCCTGTACCAGCAATTTATACCACACATTTCACACATGGCTTCACTGTTTTGAACATTAAACATGAACAAAACACAGCAACTAGAGGCTAAGAAATACAGAATTATTATTTGACTCATAATGTTGTCTTTGTCCTTGCAATTTGTGTGCAATCATTGCTCACCTTGAATCTGCTGCTTTGAAGTGTCACAGGGGACGGAAACAGAAAGTGTGCCCTGGGGCCAGCTTGGACACTACTGAACCTTCACAAGCTCACTCTTGAAACAGTCACGATTAATTGAGTTTGTGTTTGTTAGGACCTGACAGTAACTGAGTTCCACATAGCTCATTTAAAGATAAGTAACAAATCATGCCAATTTGAAGCAACTGTGTGTGCCCGTGTGCCTGTGAATGCACAACTGCAGAGTTGTTTCAAATTTGAACCCAAAGTTTTGTTTTTGCTTTGCTTTGGTTTAGGGAAGAGTATTAGGGAAGAGTATGTCATCCCTGACATTGTGTAGTATTCCTGGCACAGGGCACTACTCCTGGTACAGGGCAGTACTACCAGGCAGACTGGCTTCTGTTCAGTTTTGCTGCTGTTTCTACATTTGCACAGTGACCCCAGTACTGGTCCCCCAGGTAGACACTCCCTGCCCTGATGGGACTACATGTCCTGTGTTTCTGTTTCCGCCCTGTCTGGATTACTACTGACAAACAGGGAACCATGTTCTCTTCTACTCCATGCCTCGTTAGATCCCCTGCATGCTAACAATTTGCAATGTCTAAAGACCCTGAGCGTCTCCCAGACACGTCCCTGGCTTCTGACTGCCACCGTCTGTCTCATGCTAAGCAGGTCCCCAGGAATTGGCAGGAAACTGAGGCCATAGTGTCCCACGCTCCTTTCTTTCTACTTCTGGATCCTTGCTCAATAATCTCTCCTGTCCTACAAGTACAGACATCAGTTTCTGACACAGGAGTGGAGACATTTGCCGGTGCGTGCGTGTGTGTGTGTGTGTGTGTGTGTGCGCGTGTGTACGTGCTACCTTTGGTGGGTAGAGGTGGGAGGTAGACAGGGAATTAGAATAAGCCAGAAGTGGACCCATGATGTCACCATTGTCTCTCCATACTGCCAGTGTGGACAAGGCTGTGAGACACTGTGAAACACCTATGTGTACGTATCCATACACAAGTGCACAATGATGTAGTTTTGCATTCCCTACAAAATGTCAAACATCTGGATATCTTTTTTTAAGTAGTAAGAATAAACACACACACACACACAAAACAATGAGTTTAATCACAACTCTATTGCCACTCACATGTGAATCAGAGCAGCTGTCACAACTGTGATAAGAAAGTGATTTTGCTACCAAGAGAGACATGTTGTCCTTCTCCTCCTCAATTCTCACCCCATGTCTACCTTTCCCTGGTTGTTATTCAGTGTCAGAATCCTCATATTCCAGGCATAATTGACTGCAGTTTGGGAGTTTTCAAAGAAAAGCCTTCTGGACAAAATTTTTCATTAATTTATTTTTAGCCAGAAAGAAACAGGTGATAACCTTTAAAAATAAGTAAATGGAACTGCTAGAAAAAAGAAAACACAGGGGATATGAATTAGTTCTTTTCTTTCCTTTCCTTTTTTTTAACCATTCCCTGAAACTTTGGCATATTTTTCTGTGAATTTATTTTTTTGTCTTGATAAACATACAGAGAGGACATTGGACAGAGACTCTGGTTAAACTTGAGATAGCTGAGCCAAGTCACGGGGTGCTCAGGAGAGTAAATGACTGCCTGAGACATGCTTCAAAAGACAAATCATTTAAACCACAGTTCAAAACATATCTCAATGAAGACGTTCTCATAATTTCCTCAATATAACATTACAGAAAGTTAAGATGTATCCTGCATTTCATTCATAGAGATCTATCTTGGAAAGCAGTTGAAGGAAATGGAACTGATAGTGATTGGGTGTTTTCTTTGAAATCATCAACATTGTCATTATAATTCTCCTTACATTCTTTAAGATGCTGATTTTTTGTAGCTTTTGTAGTGTTTTGTAGTTGCAGGAAACTGAAGGTCAGAAATGTGAGAGAATGAGGCCTAAACCACACAGCTTCTTGACAGTTAAATTTGGATTCAATGAGCCATAAAAAGACAGGTGAGTGCTGTGGGCTTTCAGGGAAAGGACAGGTGATATTTTCCCATTGGGGTAAAATACTTTGTGAAAGAGATGGATCTTTAGTCAGAACTAAAATAGCACAAAGCGGTTTGATCTAGAATCTAAGAAGGGAGGTCTTTCCTTGAACGAAATAGCACGATGATTTGAGAGAGGAGAGGAAATCACATAATCTTTCCCCTGTTTCTATTTTCTCCCACACACAGAAATCTTCACTCCTTTTCAAATTGTGACAGTCCCCAATATCATCCAGTGGCCACGTCCGACTAGAGGCCCCAGATCTCAGGCAGAAAGAAGTAACCACCATCCAACACGGACATGATTTCTCTGGTCCTCCGCCTGTGAACAGTCATACATGTTATCTGTCTCCGTATCCACACCTGATACTTAATGGCAGAACACAAAACAGAATCCCACAGTTGACCGTCATTTTCAAATTAGGGGACAGCAGGTAATACAATAAATACCAGTCAGTGTCCTGTGGAATCTGTGAAATACTATGTGGAAGGACAATGGGGGAAGATGGTTCATTAGACTCCGGTCTGTTCTTGGAGAGGAATTTCTCCTCCATTGTTGAATTAGTCCTTAGCTCCGGGACATCCCTTTTCTTCTTTTGCCCCATCGGAAACTGGTTTTCAGGAATATTTTCTATCCTTGAATAGTTGGGGCCTGTTTTCTCTTTCTGGAAATGTGGGAAACGGAAGATTAAGCTCTCGACACATACTGTCTGCCGAGTTATCGGTCACCAGTCCTTCCTCGGTAACACGGACTCGTACGTCCACACTGCTTTGGCCTGATGAAGCATGGAGAGTATTTCTCTTGCCCTTTCTTTGGTTAGACTTTGACCTACTCGGCCAGTGGGCTGTGGCAGATATGACACAAGTTGTGACTTAAAATGTGTCTGTGTGATGAAACCTGCCCTTTTGCACTTCTGTCCTCACGTGAAAGGATCATGCCCATCTTGTTCTTAGTTGCACAAGAAAAGACACACAGATCTGAACTGCAGCCTGAGATCAGTTCACAACCAAGACCAACCATATGCCTGTGGATTTGCCAACTCGAAAGGCAGAAATAAACATTTTTTTTACCTTTATCAAGAAGAACTCCTGCTGGATTTGGTAGTGTGGTCTGTTCCATTGCTACGATATCTTTCTCTCATTTATTTTCCTTTAAAATAGCATCTGTCCCAAGGAGGACCTTTCTCGCTTCCTATGTATGCTGTGTCTTTCTTTCAACAAGTAATGACCGGTACTGAGAAGGCATGTGCCTTGTGCCTACCGGGTGTGACGGACACAGGGACGCCTGTCATTGCCACTGTTTTTCTAGAACCTCCCAGCGCTGTGATGACTGCATCATTGCATGTCTACTTAGCAAGGGCTTTCCTTGCTCTGCTTTCATTGTACTCATCGTGAAGGGGCAGCCGTGGTATTTTTAAAACAGCCTTGGGAAATCCACTTCTAACCACCTGAATCTTCAGACTTCTTTTATTCCAACTTTTGAAAAGACCCAGAGAAGTTCATGAGGAAGAGCCCAGGACCCACCTCAGAGAAGCACACTGGTGTTGCTGACAGAGGAGGGCTAATACCTGGCAAATTAGAGCACAGAGCTAACACGCATCCCGGCTCTGAACATGAACGAGGGTAATTGCAAGGCAGCAGTGCGTGAACATATATATTGGAATGCAGATGAACTGAGAAATTGGGTTGATGCTTACATCTTAACCTAGTACCAAGTCAGCTTGAAAAAACACAAAATATATTTTCTTGAGGAAACTGTTTAATCAGCACCTCTGTGCCCCTCCATCCGAGTTAGTGTGCTGAAGCTCCTCCTGATTCCCACCACCCTCCTTTCTCTTTAGCAGAGGGAGGATATAGCTCCACACCCCTGGCGTTTCGCTCCATACTTAGCAAAGAACTGGCAAACCGTTAACCATCTCTATTAAAACATTTCCCTTACTGGATCTTACTTTGACTGTTTTAGACATTTATGCACCCATCACCCCCAGACATACGCAAGAGTAATACCCTATTTCTAATGGTCTCCTCGGGAACTAGCTTGCACTGCCCATGTTAAAGCTTGAAATAAATCATTTTAAAGTAAATGTATGAGTAAAGAACATGTTTTGAAAAGACTCTTGAGAGATGGATATAATTTGTGAGGAAAACATGTATATTTCCAAAAGAAGCTTTTGTTTTAATTTCCGTTGAAGTTGGTTTATTTCCAACACATTTGACAAGGGGCAAAGCGAATAGAAAATAAATAAATAAATAAATAAATAAATAAAAGCAAATGTTTTCAAAAACAGTTTATGAAGTAAGGCGCTAATACGGAAATAAGCTGGAACTAACATAAGCAATGTTTTCCTCTTTTCCTCATTATGCCCTCAAACTATAAATTACACGGCATTCTTTAATCTCTGGCATTGTCCAAACTGAGGTAAGTAATTCAGAAAGGCTCATACATAATTTATTAAAGAGTTCACTGCGTAGTGTATTTGCCCTAATTCAATAACATCACACTATTATAATTTGACTTTTAATATATTATGGTTATTTATTACATTTTTAATTAGTCTCAAAATTGCTTTTAGCAAAGTTGAAAATCCATTTTAATAACAGAACTAGACAAAAGGAGCTACTTTCAGTCTCTGGTGTCTTGTTGAACGTCTTCGGAAATTGCCCTCAGTGCACAAGTTCTCTCTCTCTTCCTCTGTCTCTGTCTCTCTCTCACACACACATACACGCACACACATACATACATACACAAGTGCGCTCTGGCCAAGGAGAATGGGAACTAAGGTCCAGAACAGAAGTAGACTGCTGGGCATCTTGTGGAAAGATCTCTGGTTAAAATTCTGTTCCAGGACTAATTGTGTACTTCAGAGGAGAAGCTCAGGCTTTCACTGAATGGATTGATATTCTTGAGACATTATTTTCTTTTATACTTTTCTCCACAAATAAGTTTGAATTTCACAGCAGGAAGTCAGGCAAAGCTCGAGCTTTGTTTTCATAAACATCTAATGTCAACGCACAGGATAATTCAAAAGCATATCATTATCACACCCATTATAAGCCCTGCCTTATAAATAAAGTACTTTCCTTTCTCACTTTATACATCAGTGGTGTCAGTGTATAAATCAAAACGTGATTTTGAGGAATCATCTTGGCACCTGGCACAGAGGAGGAAGCTGGTGGACATGCTTGCTGAGTGATCCTACAGAACACTTACTAAGTGCTTAGGGAATAAAACAGAAATGCATTTTTGTATTTAATTTAGAAGGGCTATTGTTTTAACTCCCATCTTCAAAAGCACAATATCACCCATCTTCGTAAGATGAAGTTCAAATGCCTTTAGAGTTCTGTTTGTTCTGCAGCCACAGTCTGTCCTACCCACTGTGCTCACAGCCACGTGCGTGAACTCCTTCCCATTCTGCCTTTCATGTGCACCTGACCTTCTCAGGGTTCCTAACAACAGGAACATTCTCCCCTTGTTGCTAGAGCTCAAGGAAAAACAACCCAGTCACTAGAGATTTTACTCAGCTGCTTGTATTATATATAACATATATTTATATGTTATATATAAATATATTATATAAAACATATTATATATATTATATGGTATATATATGTGTATATACACACACACACACACACACATACATCTCAAACGAGTCTCCATTCTGTATCATGGTCACCTGTATATAGGAATAAATGCCTTAAGTGTGGAACTCCTTGAAGATTAAGGACATGCACATTGTATCAGAACACCTGATACAGTACTCTTGCATAGTAGTTACTTGGTGAAAAAAAAAAAAAAAAAAAAAAAAGGTTGTTGGGTTGAGATCTAATGTGGATAAGTGTATAAAAAGATGTATGGCTATATTAATAAGTACAGAATTATAACATAACGTCCAGAATATGTTTTTGGACAATAAACAAAAAAAATATATAAACAAAGAAAAAAATGTTCTGAAGACTCAAATGAGTAGAACAGGTGGATTTTAGAAAAGAGTCAAATTTGGGGAAGTGACCTATCAACTGTCAAGTTCTACCATTTTTTGTCTGTTAGCATTTTAAAAAGATTCTCTCAGCTTTGCTCCGAAGAGTAGCTCCAGTTGGGAAGAGGGTCACAATGGTGCTGGGTATTACCAGGAGAGAAACCACACCTATTTAGACAGAGGAAAGAGGAAAAATGGACCCTGGAAACTGAAGCATGTGAAAAAAATATGAAATGATTGATCAGTGAGAAATGTGCCTGCTAATCCGGGAATGAGCCCGTAAAAGCCTGAGCTACCCTTAGCCTGTGTGTGTGTGAAAAAGACGGTACACGGGGAGCCCAGCTGGGATCTGAACTACTACTCAGTCTCAAACTAACCCCAAATCACATGAATAGGGAGGAGGCAAAAGCAACGTGCCGAAGGCTTAGAGGACACAGCTGATGTCAAAGCTCAGCACCTGGGTCTCATGCCAGCCTTGCTCTATGTACATGTGAACCAGACCGAAATCAGAAACCCTGAGACCAGGCTGAGCTCTGAGGCAGCACGTAAAGACGAGGGGAAGTGTGTGAGCTGCACACCCAGGCTGTCCCTGAGGAAACACCAACATTCTCTCCAAGAGTGTAACAAGACTCCGTGTCCACACAACATCATACTCACAACGCTCATGTTAAAATGAAAAATCATGGGACCAGCAGGTGGCAGGGTGGTTAAGGCACTGTACTCTCACATGACCAATCGTGGTTCAAGTCCTAGACATGGAAGCTTGCTGTCTCGCTTTCTCTCTCATTCACTCTGATGAGCACATGTACCCTATAGCAAAATTTAAAATATTAATAATAGTACAGAAAGTTAAATAATAAATAATATTTATAAAAACTCAAAATTACTTAATGTACAAAATAGATAAATAAAAAGTGATAAAGAAATCAATAAATGCTAACCCCAAGACTACTCAGATATTTGAATTGTAGAAAAATTTAAAAAATAAAAATACTTTAAATCAGCTATTATAGCCATTCTCCATGAAGAGATGCACAATCAAATTTATGCAAAGAAGAGAAGTTCTTCAGCCAGAAATCAAAGTGATGAAATAAGACCAAACGGGCCTAGCAGGGGGCCTGGTGGAGGCACTGCATTCCCAGATGGCTGACCATGGTTTGAGTCTCAGATCTAGCGGCTTGCTTTCCCACTATCCCTCTCTCTCTGTCTCTGTATCTCTCTAGTTGAATAAAAAAAAATGTGATAACAAATAAAGTTAAATAAGTAAGTAATTCTTAAACAAACAAACAACAAAAAAACCAACTAAGTGAAAAATTTGAACAAAAAATAGAATCCAAAATGAAAGCAAATTGAATGGGCTGAATGGCAGAATACATAACAGAAGAAAAAGTCAGCTTTGAGATGAATTAATAGGTATTACTCATGCTGAATGACAAGAGAAAATATGAAAAAGAAAACAGGTCTGAGGGGCCTTTGTGAAATTTTCAAAATGTTTAACATATATAACACTGAGATAACATAAATAGAAGAAAAATATATTGATGCTGAAAAAATATTAACAAAAATAATTGCTAAATTTTTTCAAGTTTGATAATAGATTTAAATTTGCAGGTTTTATAGAGATTTTTTGCTATAGGATAGATGTGCTTGCCAGAGTCGAGAGAGGTGGAGAGAGAGGAAGTGAGAAATCGCGTGCTGGGGGAATGGCAACACAGAAATCCATTCTTCACCTGTCTCCTCTTGGGATTTTGGGCACACATGCACATGCACCCAGCATGAGTTTCAAGACATTGGATTTGGGGTTTGAACTGCAGTCGGCCATGTGGGAGTCAGCCCCTTAACCACTACAGCACCTGCTGCCCCCTGAATTTGATTTGAAGTTTTGCAGTTCACAAAAGCTCAATGAACCTCAAACAGTAAGTTTAAAGTTGGCCATTTTTAGACACATCTACTAAAATGGTAAAAATCAAATGTAAGAAAAGTCCAAAGAGCATCTGGGACCAATGGCCTACACAGCGCACTTACTTCATGATTGTGTTTCTCATCAGAAACCAGAGAGGCCAGAACACCATGAAAAAGCATCTTTCGGGACCAGCAGTTAGCGTAATGGCTATGTCGCGGGACTCCCATGTAGTCGACCGCGGTTCACGTCCTGGACCCGGTGGCTTAAAACTCATGCCAGGCACATGTGCATGCATGCCCAAGATCCCGAGAGGAGAATGGAGGAGAAGGGATTGCAGCGTGGCCATACCCCCTGGGGGGTGATTTCTCACTTTCTGTCTCTATCTCTCTCTGTCTGATGAGCACACGCGCCCTATGGCAAAAACCTCTCCAAAAAAAAAAAAAAAGAGAAAGCATCTTTCATGTACTCAAAGAAAGCCATGTTTCACCAGAAGTCTATGTCCAGCAGCAATATTCTTCCAGAATAAAAGTTGGCTTTTTTTAAAAAAAATCCTTATTTGAAAGAAAACTGAAAAAAGTATCAGCCGTAGAAGTTTTTGTAAATAAATTGTAACAAGAATTGTCCAAGGTGAGTATCAGAGTAACATGATATTTGAAAAGAAAGAAAGAGCAAGAGAAATGGTAAACATTTAGGTAAATATAAAACTGCATGTCTCCTCTTAACACTTAAAATAAGCTTTTAAAAAAATATGACATTTTGGGACCAGCAGTTAGCATAATGGCTATGTTGCTGGACTCCCACATAGTCGACCGTGGTTCGAGTCCCGGACCCGGTGGCTTAAACTCACGCCGGGTGCGTGTGCGTGCGTGCCCAAGATCCCGAGAGGAGAATGTAGGAGAAGGGATTGCGGCGTGGCCATCCCCTCTGGGGGATGATTTCTCGATTTCTATCTCTCTGTCTCTCTCTGTCTGTCTGGCGAGCACATGCGCCCTATAGCAAAAAAAAAAAAACCTCCAAAAAAAAAAATGACATTTTGTAGTGGGGGCTTTAATGTACATAACAGAACATATATGGCAAGTATGATGCAAATATCAGTGCCTGGGAGGGGGAATAAAATGATCTTTATCATGGTATTTTCAACATTCTGATTGAGGTAGAAAAATATCATCTCTAAGTAGACTGTAAAAAGATAAATATTGATATCATAATCCCTAGAACAACCAATAAAAGAGACAGCCAAAATGTCAATAAAAAAAATTAAATGGAATGCAAAAAAATTATTTAAATAACCCAGTACAAGGAAGACAATAGTAAATAAAGAACCAAAGCACAGGGACAAAAACGAAAATAAATGATAAAATGGTAGACTGAAATCAAGATATCCGGCCAGCCTATGGTATGTCGCTGGGTCACGTGACTGCATTTGAGTCCTGAACCCAGCAGCTTGAGAATCATGCTGAGCACTTGTGTGTACATGCCCAGAATCCAAAAAGGAGGGAGAGATGGAGAAGGGATTGCAGAGTGACTGTGCTCCACAGGGGTGCTCTCCCTCTCCCTTTCTCTGTCTCTCTTTCTCTTTCTCATACATACATGTGCCCTCTGGCAAAAATAAAAATAAAAATTAAAAAAAACCCAAATCTACAAATACTATTTATGAATTTAGACACACAAAGCTAATACTTCAATGTTAATTGTATCTATATATGCTAGCAGAAAAACATTGAAAATTTAAATATTGGTAATAAATTGCACAGGTCATGATGAAGGGCATAGGGAGCCAATGAACAAGGTAATCAATTTGTTTTCGAGGGATTATTTTCCATTAATGTGCTCTGAAAAATTAGTTTGTCTTTTCTTTAAGTGTGTCATGTTGCTAAAGCGATGAGTAAATTACAATTTTTGAACAGTTTAGTCCCTTGGCTATTTTGGTGGTTGAGAAAATCCCTGTAGGGCTGCCTCCCTAACACGGGCCATGTGGGATCCATTCACAGTGAGCTGGATCCCACAGGGCCCACTGTGGTTGGGGGAGCACCCCGCCCCACCCCAGTGGCATTCTAACCTTGCCAGATGCCTGTGTGTTCCCCAAGTCTTGAAATAATGGAGCAGAGGAGGAAAACAGATTTGGTAACCATAGCCCATGGAAGGGATGCTTCCACTCTCCCTCTCTTTGTCTCTCTCTCTGGTAATAATAGAAATATTATTACAGGAATACACATACACACACACACACACACACACACACACACACACACGCATATATATATGCATTAAAAAAGAAAATCTCTGTGTAATAAATGTCACAAGTGCTTGTAAGAATATTAGCATTAGCTCCAATCCACACATGGGTTGAATAGCGTATATTAGAAATTCTGGACTAGGCTAAGTCTCAGGAGACCCGAGTCACAGGTCTGGTTCTAAGTGAATCCTTGGTGCCCGCAGGTGGTGCTGCGGACGTACGTGGGAAGGTCTTGGGTTTCCATTCCAGAACCTGCCTGGTGTGCAGGGGTGTTCCTGTGGTCTGGTCTGTCCTTGACCAGGAGTGGGTCACAACATGGAGACCCCTCTGGGGGTGATTGTCTCTCTATCTCTCTCTACATGGTCTCTCATGGATGACACAAATAAACTTAAAAAATTAATAAATAAATGAAGTGAAATTCACTCAGTGCCTTTAGCATGGTATTTCACTGCTCCTAAATGTTCTTATCTGATAATATATACACTTTAATAAGATGTTTTAAGATGTCTTATAAATAAAAGCTTTTCTAATACTTCAAAAATTAAAGCATTTTTGGGGACCAGCAGTTGGTGTAATGGCTAGTCGCTGAACTCCCAAGTAGTCAAGCGCGGTTCGAGTTCCGGACCCGGTGGTTTAAAATCACACCAGGCACGTGAGTGTATGTGCCCAAGATCCCGAGAAGAGAATGGAGGAGAACGGATTGTGGCATGGACATTCCCCCTGGGGGGTGATTTCTCGCTTTCTCTCTCTCTGTCTCTCTCTGCCTTTCTGGTGAGTGCATGCGCCCTGTAGCAAAAATCTCTCAAAACAAAATTTAAAGCATTTTCACATTATAATCATGTAGTTTTGGAAATATTCAGTGTAATTTATGATTTAGTTAAAATCATTACATGTCTTTGTAGAATACAGGATGGTCATAAAATTTTTAAAGAATTATTTATTTAATTTTAGTTATTTATTATTATTCAATATGAACAGAGCGAAAGAGAGAAAGCAAGATGCCAGGTCTGGGACTAGAACCATACTCAGCCATGTGGGAGTCTTGTGCCCTAATCACTACGTCACCTGCTGGCCCACAGGATGGTCTTTAAAAGTATATATACAGTATATAATAAACAAATCCAGGATATTAACATATTCGACACCATCAACATTTAACGTTATATTCTGCTGTGAACACTCAGAACCCACTCCACTGGTTACTCTAGAAGTGTGCACTGAATTGCCTATGATGTTCTTTACTGTGGAATAGAGTTCTAAATAAAAAGGAATTGATTATACATCAGACAGTAAAAAGTCTCATAAAGTAATGAGGATGGATTTTTGAAAACAAAGATAATCTTAACATAGCCAATGAAAGAAGAATTTGCAATTTCCTTGTAGGAGACCATGGGAGACAGGAGTTGATAATTTGAAAGATGTGTGGTATCATTGGTTTAGTTAGAGATAGGAAAAATTTTACATTACAAAAGTTCATGAAAATAGACAGAAAAAGAAAACGTTCATGCCCTCACTGTGAGTTCTTTATCTTAAAAAATTCATTACTACACGGGACCAGCAGATAGAGCAATGGTCATGTTGCTGGACTCCCTTGTAGGTGACCTTGCTTTGAGTCCTGGACCCAATGACTCAAAACTCACACCGGGTACATGTGCATGTGGGCCAAAAATTTCAAGAGAAGGGATTGTGACATGGCCATCCCCCCTAGGGGGGTGATTTTTTGGTCTCTCTCCATCTCTGACTCTCCAGCAATCACACTTGCCCTATATCAGAAAATCTCTCCTAATAAAAAAGAAGTTACTACTACAGAATTATGAACTGTAAGATGTAAACAGTATTGCATATCATTTCCTTTTAGTTCTTGACTTCCAAGTCTTCTCCCCTTCTTTGATATTTCCATCAAGTCTTTTCTCTATGCTCTCCGTGCTATTTTCTATACACATAGATACATATGTGGTTTCAGGTGAAAGTGTTATAAAATCCTTCAAAATATCCCATTCCTTATATTTGTCAGTGAGCACCGATACTTGATTAATTATTTCCAATAGTGATAAATATGCTGAAAATGGCCTGGTAAACTACCCTTTGAACACAGTTCAAGTGAAGGATCGAACTTGCATGAGAATGTATGGGTAGGTCAGTGGTCTCACACTACACCCAACCCACACCAGCTAGTTGTATCTTTCTTGAAAATATCAGACATCTGCTAATACAGCGTTTCAATTAAACCACCCCTAAAGCGTTATGGATTTCCAGCTTTGCGTCTGTGCTGACGGCCTTCCCTCTAGCTAATGAGCCCTTTGTTTTCTTTAAAAATACAATATCTCAGTTGTGTTTTGTCCTGCCCCCCGCCCGCCCGGGTTTTTGGTTGTTTCTGAAAGTGGCTTCCTGCTTTCCTGGTACACAGCAGAGACAGAGATGTCAGATGAACCTGAAATGTAGAGCAAAGCCCCTTTTCAGAAACACCTGCGTGTCAGGTAAGAAACACCTGCATGTCAGAAAGGTCTTAAGAGCTTACTCCCCTGCCAGTGCCTAGTGTCCTCTGGACAATTCAGCTCATTTCTTGAGAACTAAGCCTTCACTGTATTCTTTTATGAAGTCTTTTAAAACAGGTTTTCAAAATATATTCGCGAAGCACCTTTAATGTCGAATGAAAGCCTGTGCTCAACGTCATTATCATACAAACGCCAGTTCTTCTGTAGTGAGGAAATCCAATTACTTATGTCTAAGGTGTTTGGTTGAAAGTGACAAAACCAACAACTGTTAGTAGAAATAAGGCCAGCGTTTTCTATAATCTCACGGGCTTCTGATAAAGCTCTATGAATATGGAAAAAGGAAACCAAAAGAGAGAAGGCTTTGCAATGCTTTAGACCACATTCAATCTCTAATTCAATTTTTTGGCTTTCAAGAACAGCATCTGAAGGAGATAATGCCTAATTGTATTTTCCTTTGGATTAATTTGTCAGATTTGAAGGAAATGAGGGAAATTAACAAGGACCAAGACGAGAGGTCAGGAACAGAACACTTTTTCTTTTTCCTAAAAGTATTTATTTAACAGAAGAGTTTTAGTGAGCAGACCGCATAGTTTAACCATTTGGTGACTCTTGGGCAGATGCTTCAACCCTCAGATCTCACATCAGAGAAATGAAGAAAACAATGATCACTTTAAAAGGCATTTTATGGGGACCAGTATTTGGTGTAATGGCTATGTTATTGGATTCCCATGTAGTCGACTGTGGTTCGAGTCCTGGACCCAGTGGCTTAAACTCACACTGGGCGCAGGTGTGTGTGTGCCCAAGATCCCAAGAGGAGAATGGAGGAGAAGGGATTGCAACGTGGCCATCTCTCTGGGGGTGATTTCTCACTTTCTGTCTCTCTTTCTCTCTGTCTTTCTGGTGAGAGCATGCACCCTATAGCAAAAACCTCTCCAAAATGGCATTTTATGAACATATAATTAAATTAGTTGTTTTCAAAGTTGTGATCTAGAGTAGATACAAATTGAAGACTTTTATTAGGCAGTTTCTGTCCTTAAAAACTACTTAATACTTGCTTCACTTATAAAGTTTATTTATCTATATCTTCCTCAATAGAGACAGAGAGAGAGAGAGAGAGAGAGAGAGAGAGAGAGAGAGAGAAAACAGAAACAGTACCAGGAGCAGGCTCTTTACGCTCCGGTTCACACCTGTCTTGGCTGCACCGTCATGGACCTGCACGTTCACAGCGTGTACAAGGTGGTCCCAGTGTGCAAACACAGGGCCTCCATGTGGGCCCACTGTGCTATCACCACCACTACTTAATTTTAGAGAGAGAAAAGGCTTTAGGGTAAAACAGATCTATGTTAAGATCCTGGATCTATGTTCGCTAGTTATCTGAACATGGAGAATACAGGTAATTGTCCATACCTCCCTTTTCTTGTCTGAAAAATAAGCGTAATGAGCTCAGCGTGGAGTGTCGTGAAGTAAATGAGACTACGTGTGAACGTGGGATGCACCGTGCGCACACCACCTCGGATCACGCCCTCGTTGCTTTAATGCCCTCCAGTTTCTTTACCATATTAAGGTAAGTTGAGCCTAATAATCATAGTAAAGGATTCGTTGCAGCGAATAATATGCAGACCACTTTATTTTTGTAATTTGTGATAGTTTGTGCACATGAGAGAGAAGAAGAACAAGAGGCAGAGGCACTTTTTTTTTTTTTTTTTTTTTTTTTTTTTTTTTTTTTTTTTGGAGAGATTTTTGCTATAGGGCACATGGACTCACCAGAAAGACAGAGAGAGACAGAGACAGAAAGTGAGAAATCACCCCGCCGGGGGTGGGGGGGATGGCCACAGCACAATTCCTTCTCCTCCATTCTCCTCTCAGGATCGTGGGCACGCATGCACATGTTCCTGGCATGAGTTTAAGCCACCGGGTCCAGGCCTCGAACCCCAGTCGACTACATGGGAGTCCAGCAACATAGCCATTACGCTAACTGCTGATTCCAGCAGAGGCACTCTTCACAGAGCCCATTATGCTTCAGTCCCTCTTCCCCAGCCTTTCGGCTCATCAGGATCATGGCTAAGGGTTCCCATGTGAGCAGCACGTTTTTAGGTCCACCCCGTGGTCCAAACCTGTGGTGATCCATGTGGCTTCCAGCATTGCTATCCACATTGTTACCAATTGCACCACCAGGCTGGAACAAGAACAGTTTCTTAAAAAGTAGATCTTATTAGGGAGTATGAGTGCCAGGCTGTCTCTTCCTGAGCGGGCTCATTATCCAAGTACCTCCTCTTCACAGCAAAAACGAAATAATGCCCACAGGACTGACCTTCTATGTCCTTTGACTCAGCGTGTCAATTGCCCCACCCTGGGCTGATGTTATTATAATGAAATTATACACACAGAACTCCCAACATGAATTTCTCCATCTGATAAAAAATGTTTCAGGGACCTGTTTCTGGAGAAACACAGACCTTTCCAAGAAAATAACTGAGTTATTTGTTTGTAAAAATCTCTGGAGAAAATAATTTACTCAACTTAGTCCCTGGATTTGGCACTAGGAAGAGGGGCTATTTGTTTCCAACAGCTGCCCAAGACTAGCTTTGCGGATAAATGAGTTTCAGAACTGACATCCTATGGTTTTATGGCTCTAGGTTCTAATGCTATGAACATAAAAATGAAAAGGTTTAGTCCTATTAATCTAAAATTTTAACATGCTATGCATAACACAAGCTCTTATTTCAACATCTGCCCAAGCCTTGGCTACTCCCAGTAAGCGTCAGGGTCCATGGTCGCACGTGGCTCTCCGGAGCATCTTCATGGTTTCCTAGCAGATCTCATCCTCTCTGCCTGAGAACCTAAAGATAACTCCATGAGCCTTTACTGGAAGAGTTGACCCTCTTTGTTTATTTCTAATTGAGGCTGGTTATTTTTCCCTTTATCAAAGCCAATTTTAATTTATAATATAGGGGGATAGATGTCTCGTGAGAAATAGTTGGGGTTCTAACCTGATGCAAAGGCAAACTTAGCGAATCAATGTCTCCTCCTAACACCTTCATACTTTCATTTTAAAAACCATGAGTCAAAGAAACGTTCCTACTAGAAACCTGGCTGGATTAACCATTTGTGTTTTCTCACACATGGAATCTTAATTTAAAACTATTTGTAATGGTGTGGTAACGTTCTAAATCTCCTGAGTGCATTCTCTCCTGTTTATGAGGTTTGCTTAGGCTGTATCTTCCTAGATGCCAAGATAATAGTTATAATAGAAGTAGTGGGCAAGTATAAATATTCAGAGAGGTGAATACTCAGGGCACCAGCTCGCCGCCCGCCAGAACTGCGTAAAAACTTGGTAAAGTGACCACTAGGTGGCAGTGTTGCCTTGCTTTCTGGGCCAGGGTAATTTGCTCTCAGTTCACCATTGTTAGTGCAAAATCAAGAAAACCTTTCCACGCAGATGTGTGACCGCTTGTCTGAGTGGTTGAATTGACTGGTAATTTTCACTCTGATAAGATGAAACATTTTCACAAATAATACTAGACATGAAAATACTTGTTCTTGCCAAATGAAGGATAGGAATTTTCCTACTGGAAATACAAGGGTACATCAAAAATGTGTGAAAAAATGAAATCGAAGTGCAAGTTTATTTTGCTAAAAATTTTTGAGGTCCATATGCAGCTTTTCATAATACACATTTTAAGGAACTTGTAGAAGACACCTTTGTACTTGTTTTTTTATTTTTCTTGAGAAATATCAGTAGTTAATTTTGACATGATAGCTTAATCTACTTTGTAAGGTGTGGTATTTGACACACTCTCTTGGTCTTTGCTTTATGTTGGCTTTAGCTTTTGCTAGAATCCTAAGCAGGTTGCTTCCTATGTGTAGGTTTTGGTCATTTCACGAGTAAAGACAAGTGGTTTGGGATGTTCTTTTGCTAAGATGACATGTCCGACCATGCTTTAAGTCCTGGACCTGGTGATTTGCTTTCTCACTTTCCCTTTCTCTCTCTTTCTCTCTTTTTTCTTGTCAAATAATTATAATTATAATTATAATTATAATTATAATTATAATTATAATTATAGCAAATTAAATTAAGTGAATAATTCTTAAAAATAAATGATAACACCTATGTCTGATGCTAGGTGCGCCGGCAGACCTGTGGTAGGTGCCAGGCCCTGCTTAGGCACGTTTTGCTGCCCTGTGTACCCAGGGCTGTGAGACCAGCGGTGTGGGGAGAGCCTCCTGTGGATAGAGTCGAGCATCCCCAGGTTTGGACAAGCATAATCCACCACGGGGAGGGTCGTGCATGACCTTCGTTTTCAGTATCACCTCCAACACCAACAGAGCGTGAGCCACATGTGTAATTTAACATCCTCTAGGAGTCGCGTATTTAGAGTTAATAAAAAAGACAAATAATTTTAAGAATACTCTCATGTAACTCAGTATATGACCGGCACTACCACCTCCACAGGTGAGCTACATAAACTCGTACCGACGAGAGGGCTCACACGCCTTTCAGGGCTCACACGCCTTTCCTTTGTGCTCTTTCAGAGATGGCTGCGTGCCTCAGGCGTCTAACACATCCCAGTCTGGAAGCTGTATTTTTTCAGGAAATAGATGGTTTGTGTCTTAACCCCATAAAAATGGCAATCACAAAAGGAGATTCACACACCCAATGTCACAGACATGAATAAATGTTTTATAATAATAAAGATTCCCTTTTTTCAAAATTTAAATTATGTCAAGTTAAAGAGTTTTAGTTTCTCAGATGGACTTGCCACCTATCAAGTAGTCAATAACCAGGAGAGGCTCTAAGTTGCTGTATTTGAACTTGAAGGCATTACATTATGCTAAAAATAATCTCCTTGTACCTTGCTATAAATACAGGAGACAATCACTCTAGAAGCCCCTGGGGATTACAAAACTACAAACATTGTATCATGGCATAACTGCGCTCTCCAACATAATGGGACATCTTTTGAAAGCAGGTACACTACATTTATTAACATTTTATTTTTATCGACTCTAGCATGGAATTTGTCATGCTTCAAGAATTTGATTAAAATTTGTCAATTTAAATTAAATAATGAATATCCTTGCAGATATAACATAGTCTATAAAATTAATTAAATTCATTAATTATTATTACTGTGTCCCTGGCATTTATCAGCCATGATTGCTACTTGATTAGTATTGAACTAAAGTCTCCTCATGGCCCGGTAATCTCAAGTTAAATGGAGTTCTCAGAGATGACCACCGTGAGTCCATTTACTATTTCTAAGAGACATTTAAAAAAATAGAAACTTGCGTTTTATTACATTTATATTCTTCCCCTGACAATTATCAAACTTTACGAATCTCAGCCTCATTACATTTGGGTAGGAGCCAAGTGACTTTCAGGAAACAGAACTAAAAATTAATGATGGTGAATTGCTGGAAAAAAAGGCGGTAGAAGGAAGACATATGGTTAATGATGACATATTATTGCCGAAAAATGCAGTGGTCTGCACTAGCCCTGGTGACGGGAATGAGACTGGAGATGTGACTAACCCAGGCAGGCCCAGCTGGGAGCCGGGCAGGTCCTCTGGAAGCTGCTCCGTGCAACGCTCTCCACTCTGATAGCATTCGATGTGCACCATTACTTCCGGCTGCTGAGGTTCAACATGTAATGGGTCTTGGTCATAACTGGGGAGATTGCAGGGAGAGGCGTTTTCTCTATGTCATCCAAATTAATTCTAGCTGCGTCTGAGCTTAGCCCAACATGTGGAGCATTTGGACACCCATACAGCCAGCTCGCTGCCATGGGTGCTGAGAAGCCTGCGTTATTGCATTCCTTGCTCAGAATAATGAAATAGTTTTGTTCTGTAGTCCAGAAATAATGGAATTGGGAGACATTTTCCCTCCGCCAACATAAAAATGGTTTCCATCCCAATCGTTATCAGAGAAATGCCCCTTCACATGCCATACTCAGATAGATTGTTTCCTGGGGGCACCTGGAGTTTATTTTGTGCAAAGAAGCTGGGAGAGTTAGAATTCATTGCATAATCTGGAATTTTTGAAGACCCCTCCCCACTCTCAGTTTGCCTTGTTCACGTTGAATTCTCTATAAACCGTAAGAGGGTGATTTGCTCATTGTCCCTTAACTGCTAATGGCAATTAAATTAATTTAGTCAAATCAAATAAGTTTTTGGACCAAAAGGATTATTAGAATTAAAGGCAGGCCAGGAAATAGATTGTGGAAATAACCTTGGTTTTGCTCAAATCCATAGTCAATCCTACCTGCCAGCTCCCTAAAGGATGTTCATGAAGCAGGAAGGATGACCAATATATTACGACATTTCATCATTACCACGTTGGGCAGCCAGTCTTTAAAACAGGTATAAATTGCAAGCATCCCCAGGGTTTCTGGAATCTTTTTAGAACCAGCTTTAGGTCAGCTAAGACACAAGAAACTTCTTTAATGTTTCTGTTGTTGTTGTTTTTTATTTTACTTTTTCTTTCCAAAAGAGAGAGAGTGAGAGAAGTACCCCTGACAGGGACCCTCACACTGCCATCTGCTTCCAGCTTTGGCCAGCGTGGACCCTGGGCACGTGTGTGCACTTAGTGTGGACAGGGAGGCCTTCTGCAACAAATCTGGACCACGACCCCAGAACCTCCTGATGTGGGTCTAACATTGCAGATAGCTGTCACTGCAGCTGGCCCTACCCCATGGTTTCATAAAGGAGGAATCAGACAGTAATATGAATTGCTTATTCATTCAGTAGTTTAGACCATCAAAAAGAAAACAAACCAATAATTTAACATTACTGTAGGACTGATCAAGTCACACTATTAACCCATGCAGATGTGTGGAATTATTTTATATACATATTATATATACAATTTTGAAATAAATACAAAGTTACATATAGTATTAACACATTCTCCAGAGAGTCTGTATCTACTTCACTCACCCTCACCAATTGTAACATCTGTGTAACTATTTTAAGAAACTATGTAACCCCTTGCTCAGTGGGAGCTGAAGCTCAGTGAAATTCAAACTGAAATGGCATGTATTAGCATTACAGAGCAAAGACCTCGGCTTTGAATTCCTATGGCTTCTCACCAACTGAGTAATGAAACTTCTTTAAGATATAAAATAAGAAAATGTAAAAGCATCTAAAGATCATCTCCTTTTCTTTCTTCTTCTTCTTTCTATATTTATGTTTTCCTTTTCTAGTTGACTTCTTGATCACCTTCTTTTCTAAGTTACCTGCATGCTTTGATGGACCGCCTAGGCCATCTTGTGATTTGTATTCAAGGCTAAGGTTGACCCGGTGCCCAGTGGGGGCTGGGAAAGAGTGTGTTTTTTCCACTCCAAGTAACTTGACAAAGTGTCACTTGGTCAGCTGTGGCAAAAGGGCAGCAATTACCCACAATTCCACAGCCACAGCTGGAAAGCTGGTTTACCAGGATGCTCTGAACTGCACGCAGACTGCAGACGCCTTTTTGTAAACTCACAGCCTTCCAGGCTAGTGCTGACACAGAGGCCCCTGCACTGGAGTGAGACTTAGCACTATTAAATGTGGCTCTGGGATAGCTGTGGGTGTTTAGAGGAGATGCCCATTACAACGGAGCGAGCGCTGATACGAACCACACTGGCCAAAGCACCTGTCACCCTTTGGTTCTGCAGTAGAACCTTTTCTCCTTCCTGTGGCATGCTTACCGTTCAGCCCCAAGCCCTTTCTCCCCATCATCCTCCATCTTTCTCAGGTGATCCAATCTCTTCACAGGGAAATAAAGGCCTATCTGTAAAATCACCTGTGCTGTTTGCTTTTGCCTAGCACCTGGTGGAGTAGGAGTTAGTCACTTCAGCACCATGGACAGAGTGGACCCAGATAGCTCTTTGTTCTGAGGGTCTGTCCTCCTGTGCATAGAAAGACTCCTAGCCCTGGCTTTTGAAAGGAAGTGGATGAATATGGAAGACTTACTGCTGAGTGAAGCAAGCCATGCTATGAAGGAGAGGTATTGTATGTCCCCACTTAATATATACCGAGTGTCTGCACTCTAAAATATATATATATATATATATATATATATATATATATATATATATATATATATTTGAAACCATACTGCCATACTGCTTCTGTTGTTATGGAGTCATAAAATTATACAAAATTATAAGAAATATTTTGAAAATTATCTTTAAAATTCAGTATTTTGAAATTTTGAAAGTTGTTTGTAAACTGTCAAGAACTATGGAGTATGAGCTAAAATTTTTTGATATGTAAAGTAAATGTTTGTGAAAAAATGTAAAAATAAATAAATGAAAGAAAAAAAAAAAGAAAGACTCCTAGCAGCATTCCTGGCCTTCACTCACTCTGCCAAGCACACTTAATGGCTCTCTGGATCAAACATGACTCCCAGCTTGGCCCAAAGTCCCATGGGGAGTATCTCTTTTCATAACCTTTCCTGTCTTGCATATCTTGCTCCATTTCATATTTACTATTCACTTTTTGTAATTCTCATCCCACTGCCTTTGCTCATGAATCATACCAGTTACTTCTGGCTGAAAATAAATAAATGAATAGCACAGTAACACAAAGAAGACAAAAGCAAGCCCCCTAGACCTTGGGACTCTTCTAGCTATTGCACCTTACTTCCAAGTATGGTCTGCACCTGCTGCAAGCTCCATAACGCTGTGCCTGTCGAACCAGGCTTCTGACCACTCTAGGAATTCTGCCACATTTCCTAATGGCCTTACTCACTATATCCCATGGAAATGAATGTCTGGTTTCGTATACTTTATACAGCCCTGTGAACTACATAACATTTAACCAATTTTCTTCACCCATACACAATTTTTACAACTCTCAATTCTGTTGCCTTCCATATTAATATCTTTTGGGTTGTTTAATTGTTTTATAATTCACTGAATTCTGTGTACACATCCATTTACCAGTCGTCAATGTTTTGGATTCTTCTTTCATATAACAGTTCAGTGCAGTTCAGTGACGCCTGCACCATCCGCAGACACGGCCTCCAGCACAGAGCCCGTGAGTGAGACCATGCCTGTTAGGTGGTGCATTTATGGTCTTCCCTGCATCTACAACCACTCCTTATCAGTCTTCTTCATGAACTCCTTTTCATCCTTCCCCCTACAGCCCTGGAAACATAGGTCTACTTTCTTTTTCTCTTCCTTCCTTCCTTTCTTTCTTTCTTTCTTTCTTTCTTTCTTTCTTTCTTTCTTTTTCTTTCTTTCTTTCTCTCTCTCTCTCTCTCTCTCTCTCTCTCTCTCTCTCTCTCTCTCTCTCTCTCTTCCTTCCTTCCTTCCTTCCTTCCTTCCTTCCTTCCTTCCTTCCTTCCTTCCTTCTTTCTTTCTTTTTCTTTCTTTCTTTCTTTCTTTCTTTCTTTCTTTCTTTCTTTCTTTCTTTCTTTCTCCTTCCTTCCTTTCTCTCTCTCTCTTTTCTTTCTTTCTTCTTTCCTTTTTTCTCTTTCTTTTTTACTCTCTCTTCTGCTTTTTTTTTAAAGAAGTTTTTGCCTTTGCCTTAAGGTGTGTGCATTCACTGGAGAGAGAGACAGACAGACAGACACAGTGAGAGAGAACGTGAGAAACCATCCCTGAGGGCAGATGGCCATGCTGTAATCCCTTCTCCTCCTCCATTCTCCTCCTGGGATCTTCCCATGCACATATGCCCAGCATAATTTTGAAGCCCCCATATTTGGGACTCAATCTGCAGTCAGCCATGTGGGAGTCCTGTGATGTAACCACTATACCATCTGCTGGTCCGCAAGGGTGTGTTTTCTATCGTCCCATTATCTTTCTACTCACCCGGTATCATCCCTAGGCAAATGCAAAAACGTCCATAGCTTGAACAATCTTGGAATTGTCTCAAAGACATTTCCAGTCAAGATATTCTTTATCAGCCCTTCTCAAATTCTCAGAAGTCCTCTAGACACATATCACCAAGACTTTACCTAAACACCTCAAAGAAAATGCAAAACTATAATCATGGATCCTCAAATAAAATGCAAAAGTATAGTCATTTATCTCTTAAGGACTAGAAGATGTCCTAAGAAATGTGTTGTTAGGCAATCTGATTGTTGTATGAACATAATAGAATATTTTACCCAAACCCAGATGATACCCACCTAGACTATGCATTAACTGATTTGCTCCTGGACTACACACCTGCACAGCATGGTATGCGTTGTACTGAAAGCTGCAGTCCACTGTAACGTGGTGGGTGGTATCCCCATATCTGAACCTAGAAAAATACCATGTAAAAGGTAGCACATGAGCTATAAAGGCCTTTACTGGGAAGGAATCTTGCATGACTAAAAGTTGCTCTGATTGAATTAATGGGTGAGTGGTGAGTCAGTGTGAAGACGTGGGACTTTACCTTACCTGACTGTAGATGTTATAAACACTGTACACTTGGGCTACACCAAATGTGTGAAGACATTCTTTTTCTTCAATAATAACATTTTTAGAACTATTTATTTAATTTTATTTATTCATTTTATTTTAATTTGACCATACATTCACACACACAGACACACACACACACACACACACACACGCACATGCACACACAGAGAAAGAGAGAGAGAAAGCCACCAGGTCAGGGACTCAAGCCATGGTAGGCCATGTGGGAATATCCAGAGCCTTAACCATCATGCTACCTGATGGTCCCCTTCAATAATAAATTAATCTTAGCTTATTATAACTTCTTACTTCACATAATTTTAAATTTCATTTAACTTTTGACACTTTTGTAATTTAGCTTAAGACACAAATATATTGTACAGTTGTATAAATTTTTTTCATTATATCCTTATTCTATAAGCTTTTCCCCCTCTTTTTAAACTCTTCATATTTATTTTTACTTCTTAAATTTTGTGGTTAAAGACTAAGACACATTAGTCTAGCCTAATCAGGGTCAGGATCATTCATATCATTGTTTTATTTGCCTCTAAATCTTGTTCTGCCGGAATGTCTTCGGGGGAATGACACACTTGATGCTGTCATCTCCTGCGATAACACGGCATCCTTCTGGAACCTTCTGAAAGACCTCCTGAGGCTCTTCTTTGCATCTGTCACTCTCTTTACAAATACGCACATGGTGCTATGCTTGGCTTTATTTTTTTCATCGCAGCTTTCTTCATGAGCAGATAATGCACCATGAACATTCCTTCCTACTAATGAAGACCTTTCAGAGTTAGGGGTCCATGTTTTCACACTTTTTAAGGATCGCATTGTGGTCTGCAAAAGCTTCTGCTAAATGCTTTTCTGTGAATTTCCTTAGAAATTCTTTTCCTTTTTTTCCCCTGGTTTCCCTTTCTCTCTTCTTGTTCAGATATGCATGTCTGTTCCAGCCCCACCAACTCCTCACTGACCAATACTTCTGCTAAATGCTTTTCTGTGAATTTCCTTAGAAATTCTTTTCCTTTTTTTCCCCTAGTTTCCCTTTCTCTCTTCTTGTTCAGATATGCATGTCTGTTCCAGCCCCACCAACTCCTCACTGACCAATACTTTGAGATCTACTCTAGGAGCCCCCCACTGTCAGCCTCACTCACACCCAGGTAAAGTCCTTTGTGTTTGAATTATAGACTTGATTTGTGCACCCTCATCCTCCTTGGCAAACTCTAGAGAGTCATGGGTGAACCTCTAGCGTATCTTCTCCCATAGCCAGCGTGGGTCCTGATGCAGTCATACACACCGAAATCCTTCCAGATCAAATCAGAGCGAGTCAGTGTCTCCCTCAGTTTCAACAATAGCTGAGGCAAAGATCTTCTTTAGACAAGAAGCTGAAGGCCTTAACAGCTGCTAAAACACATTATGCTGTTTTATAGCAAAGTATTTTTTGTATTTACTTTTACTTTTTATTTTTATAAAGCAAAAATTACAACTCTTATTTTTTAATTTAATTTAAATTTCTTCGATATATTCAATTACATATATCACTTAGCTACAAATGGTTTTTTTTAACAGAGAACTTTACATTCTTTTGTCTTTCAAATGTTTCTTCCCTTTGCCCGCCCGCAGGCCCTCTACCACCCCGCTCTCCCGCCTGACATTCTCTGGGATCTGCTCTTATCCTATCTTATCTTCAGATATTTCCGTTTCCGCCACAGACTGCAGGCCTGTGCTACAGGCTGAGTGGGGCCTCTGTGTATGCTGTACTCTGTACACCCAGAAGCCTGCAGGCCAGTTTACAACAGCATCACCATGATAAGTAGCAATGCCTTATGTGAATGTCATCTGTCGGTGATGACATTTCTGGGCAGTGGGAATCTTCAGCTCCATTGTAATCTTACGGGACCACTGATGTGTGTCATTGCTGACCAAAACATGATTATGCAGCCATGACAATAGTAATATTATAAGCCTTGAGTTCCTGAATAAAGGAAGGGAAAAAAGGAGAGGAAGGAAAGAAAGATAGAAAGAAGAGAGAGGGAAAAGAGGAGGGAGGAAGGAAACAGATTTTCTATAGAAAGGTTTCTGTTGCAAACCCCTTATCTTGAATCCAACCGACAAAACCAGACATCTGAGTATCTTTCTTGATTTCTCCCCTTATAAAATTCCAAATAATCACCAAATAGTCATCAAATCTCTTAATTTCTACCTTTTATATGTCTTTTTCAATGCACCCTTCCCTTCATCCCTTATGCATGTCTCATCTCTTCTTAGTACTTGAGTTTTTTCTCTTAGGCCTTGTTTTGCCCTGCTGCAGCCTCCACTCTAAATCTCAAGAGTAAAATAAGCAATTCCCATGCTAGTTTTTATTTATTTATTTTTTTTGCAAAGCAAATGCAAGATTTCAAAGCATACTTCATTCTTCATACTCCTTACTGCCCCACCCCTTGCTTTGGCAATCCCATTTCCTGCTGCTCCACGGTCTCTCCTGCCACACGCTGCAAATCGCTTGCTGAAACGGAGATGTGTCCTAGTGCACGTATCACCATGTCTATGCTGAATTTCCTGCCTGTGGGACCATGTGTCTGGCAAGGTTCAACTAGTACGACTTTAAAAAAATGTACTAAGGAATTGCATTGCATAGGAAACCTCTCTCACGCCACTTTTCTGCCCACCCCCAGCTCTCTTCTCTGAACTTCCACATCTCCTGCGCTCAGAACGCACTACGGCGTAGTCATTTCTGTACCTGCTTCCCTCTCTTACACATGCAGCTTTCTAGGGAGAGAAAATATGCAGTATGTGAATTTTTATCTGCACAACTTAGCAATATTCAGCACATAGTACATGATCAATATATTTTTGCTGATAAAATGAAACAAAATGATAACATTCTTATTTTGCTTTTCTTTTTGAAGCAGGTAGTAGAGTATTCACAACGGAATCTGTGGTAAATTCAGTACAAAAAAATATTTAAATTTAATGCAATTAAGTTCGTACTTCAGGAAAGTCATGTCTCTTGCTAGTGTTATTAAAACAGAAGGTGTCATCTACTAAAGTGTACATTTCCCCTTCACCATTTTCTGTGATGAGATCAACTGTTTGTAATTTGTGAGAACCAGTGTGTGAGTGCTGGAGTGTGGGAGACCCTGCGTTTGTGCTCTACATTGGTAAAAGCTTTGATACCTCGGCTCAACACCATTTACCCAGTGGATGCTGCCATGAAAATGAATAAGCTGGAAAAGAGATATTAGTTCTCTAAGTATTTTCATTATTTGGATTATTGGAATCTTACAGTTCAATGCTTTAGTTTTTATATAAGTTTTAATTTCTAGAAATAACTCTTGGTTTAGGGCTTATTTCACGTATCCCTTTGCAACATTCGATAACCAAGACCTCTTATTTTTCTTTTATTTTTTCTTTTTCTTTTTTCTTTTTCTTTTTTTTTTTTACACATAACCAAGATTTGTATTGTTAACGTCAATGAACACAGGCCCGGACAGCTTCACAATCTGTTTAGGACACCATTGGGGGCTGATAGGTGGCATGGTGGTTAAGGGCACTGGACTCCCACATGGCCGACTGTGGTTTGAGTCCTGAACCTGGCAGCTTGCTTTCTCACTTTCCCTCCCTCTTACTCTCATTCTCGTACTCTGTCCATATCTGGTCAAATTAAGACAAATAAATAAATAAAGTTAAATAAATAATTATTAAAAACAAAAAGACATCACTGAAAGAAAAAAGGAGTGCCAAATATGATTCTCTAGAAGCAATTTTGTTTTCATTTGATGTCACCTTTTGCTTTTTTTTACCTTCAGATAAAAATGACAAACAAGAGCTCACATCAAGATAGAGGAGACTCAAGTTTTCCAGCTGTTCTGCCCAATACGACAGCGACCACTCATGTGCTATTTTTAACAATAAAATTTAATTAATTAAAATAAAATAAATTCTGGGAACCAGCAGTTAGTGTAATGGCTATGTCGCTGGACTCCCATGTAGTCGACTGCGGTTCACGTCCCGGACCTGGGGACTTAAAACTCACGCCGGGTGCATGTGCGTGCGTGCCCAAAATCCCGAGAGGAGAATGGAGGAGAAGGGATTGCAGCATGATCATCCCCCCTGGGGGGTGATTTCTTGCTTTCTGTCTCTCTGTCTCTCTTTGTCTGTCTGTCTTGCAAGCGCACGTGCCCTATAGAGAAAAAAACCTCTCCAAAATAAAATAAAATAAAATAAAATAAAATAAAATAAAATAAAATAAAATAAATTCTGTTTTCAGTTGCCTTGGAGCTCAGTAGCAAAATATTCTCTGTGAGCATCTCAGACACCATGGAGAGTTCTACTGGGTAACTGTATTCTGGAGCCAATGCTATCAGGTACAACTAGAATTCTGCACAAGGGTTACGGCAGGAATTCAGTGCCTCATTTATAAAATCTCTCCTTTGTCCCAAAACAGATAGGCAAGACATTGTCACTAGGTTTTGGAAATTCAGAGGCTATAAATCTCATTTAGTTTGCGTTTTTGTCCTCAGAGTCTAATTTGGCAATAATATCCAGTAGTTATCCTGTATGCTTGATGAAAGAATAAAGAATATGTAAATATATTAGTTTATCCTTTAATGATAGGACTTGTGATATTTCTCCAGTCACTTCTATTCATTTGATAGAAATAGATTCAAGTGCTAAGGAAAAGGCCTAGAAGGTATTAGATATGCAATGCTTAGCCATGCATTCTGTGCATACATTTATTTAATTTCATTTTTACAAGCATACTGAAAAAATATTACAGATATTACAAATTAAGCCATTTGCTCTGAAATAGCTAGTAAGTGGCTATACCATGATTCATACTCAAGTCTCAGAGGGAAAGCTCATTCTTCTTAATACCCCAGTCTTCTCCTCTGAGACAACACAACCTTCTGAAAGGACCAAGAATAATGTCCTTATCTCGAAGGAAATGGTTTCCGTGTTTAATATATGCACATGTCTTCTACTTCTGGAAACTAAGCCCTCCCTTGATGGAATCTGACACTATGCTCACGCTCTCAGAACCCTTTCTGCTCTTCTCTCTCCCTAAGTCTCTCTCTGCTTCTTCTTCCACTGATCAGGTGCTCACTGAGCTTTTTATTTAAGGACCTTGTCCGTTCCAACCACAGCGTCCTGGCTGAATATCAAAATCCTTACAGAAGATTCTTCATTCGCTACATAGACAATCATTTCAATTCCTTGGTATCTCATTTTCTCCACCTTCCTCACCTTTCCTCAGTCATTTCTCACCTTTATGCATACTTAAAACTTGTCACTAAAATGCTTCCTCTGTGTAACCTTAATTTTAAGGCCTTCCTGATTTTGTTTTCATAGTATTCTCCTTAGAATTTTGATTTCAACAATTGCTTGATCCATCCTGAACCACTAATCTCAAGACCTACCACTTCTTGTTTTGCCCATCCTGTGCTGACTTTGCTCATGACCCAGCTTAGGTGCTCATCTGCTTAGTCTGCTACACAGTCTCACTACACTACCCTATCCTGGAGCAGGCTCCACAGCCCTCAGTCAACACGACTCATGTGACTACACGCTGAACACGGTTAAGTCCCCGTCTCTTTTCTGTCCCTGCAGAATCCCTTTCTATAGTACAATTCTTATCATGCCAGTATCTGTGCGTTCTTTTGGGTTGAGTTACTGTTCCTCCTGCTTTATCTACTTTCTATCTACCCCCATTCCTAAAGTGAGGTCACATGCTCCCGTGGTATCAGGGACCAGCAGGAGCAAATGCAGCTAAGGGCGCAGTGGAGAAGCAGGGTGCAGCCGGCAGAAGGTGGAGGAGTGGAACAAGCAGCACACTCTGGAAGGAAAGGCAGAATGAGAGAGAGAGAGGAAAAAGAAACAGAACCTCGCTTCCTCTGGCCCTCTCACCTCCCAGCAGATTGCATGACCCACACTCCTTGAAGGCAGGTGCGCCTCTCTCCACTCACACCCACACGCCAACCTTGTCTGGCAACTCTCTCACAGATACATTAGTGATACTTTACCGGTCTTTGGGTATCCTTCAGTCCAATCAGGATGACACCCCAAAGGAACCACCCACCACAGGAACGCACAGAGAAGGCTGCTGTATATAAGCGGGGAAGAAGCCCCTCGGCAGACACTGAATCTGCTGAAAGCTTGATTTTGAATGTTTTAACTTCCAAAACTGCAAGAAATAAATATCTATATCATTTAAGGTGCTCAGTGTATGGTTGTTTGTTATAGCAGCCTGAGCAGATTAAGAGAGGGCCCTCAATAAATACTGGCTGAACATGCAAATAAGTGAATAAAACAATGGAGAAAATACATAGAACTAGAGCCTTCAGGTTATCTTAAATATAATGAATTAATTAATTCAAGATCGACACTTGCATGTGACTTATACATTCTCTGCAGCAGTCAGTTATTGAAAACTTGCTGTGACTGAGGAAAAGTTAATGTTTCTACAACCAGCCCTCGTTTGGAAGGACACTCCTTGTGACGGACACTGCTCTTCTCACTGTGCCTCTGTGCTCCTCACTGTCTCAGTCTAAGAAATGACCATGATGCCTCCTCCATGCGTGCCAGCTTTTCAGATACACAAAGGTGTAGCGATGTCTTAAGAAAAATAAACCAAAGCAGACATGAGGCCGTAGACACCAGATTCTGGATTTTACAAAACAATTTTTTCATATGGGAATTCTGAAATTAACTGATGCAATTATGGTGACTTCACCCGTTTCATCATGGTTTCCTTTAACTTCTGATGAGCTCCTGCAGACAAGCACAGCCCACTGGAGCATGTTCTTTCCCTTGGCCCCGACACATAGAAACATACAACATTATCAATTTCAATAACCCACATATCCTGTCTTGTGTCCAGAAGAACAAAGAGAAGCCCAAACCTTGCCTCTATTGTTTGCATCTGATTTTACGTTTTCACTTTTAATCTGTCTTTGCAGTAACAAACTCCTACTATATATTTTGTTTTTATTCATTGTAAGATGTATGAATACCCCTAGGCAGAATTAACTTCCTTTGTGTGACCTGTGGAACACTCTAAGAGACATGGAAACCCCCTTAAAAATATTATGTCTTCATTCTTTAAGTTATGTGTTCACGTCTTCTTCTGTTTCTGACTTGATTACTTCCAAGCTGACCAAGCCTTCCCCATGTGGCCGGATTCTGGAGTCACCTACTTGAGCTTTGTCTCTGCTGAGTCGCCTTTCTCTTAAGAAGGTATCTACTACCAATTTATTAAAATCAAGGTTAGGGGAAGTCTTAGTTCTTTCTGTCTCAGCTGCTTTCTTCCTCGTTCATTCTAGCTGCCATGTTCCAAAGGCAAAGTCCCCAGCTGCCAGTCTTCCTGACTCTGCTGGTTTCCCTTGCAGGGTTCTGCAGGCCTCCACCTGGGCTCCAGGTAAAACCTGAGCTGGATCATGCTTAAAGCCCCCACTTCCCAGAGTGTCTGAAATAATGCCACTGCCCCTATTGCTGTACCTCTGATGCATTTTCCATCATTACCAGCACAAGCTGTTAAATAAATAAATCAGACTGTGCATGTCACTCTTCTGCTTAAATGCTCTTTGATAATTTCTATAGTCAAAATAAAGTTCAGATTCTTCACCATAAAAAATGAGGACTCATGTAAATCACCCCAGCCTTCCTCTCCAGCTGCACTTGTGTGTGTGTGTGTGTGTGTGTGTGTGTGTATACATATACATACATATATATGTGTGTGTGTGTATATGTATACACATATATATGTATATATGTATATATGTATATATGTATATGTGTATATATATGTATGTGTATATATGTATATACACATACATATATACACACACACACACACACACACACATATATATATATATATATATATATATATATATATATATACACACATATATATACACACACATATATAAAAGTTGCCAGGTGATATGTATACTTGCAGAGACTGATAAAGGCCTGCACATGGCATGTGTGATCACCCTGTCATTTTTCCTCCATCTCCCCTGGTCAGGATTTGTGGCCTGCACACTCAAGTGCCTAGCATGCTCTTAAGCCCCCAGTCAGGACTCCAACTGTGATTGGCCACGTGGGATCTAATGATCTTACCCACCAAGCTACAGGACTGGTTCCAACTTATATATTGCTAAGAAGCACAGATATTAGTGACTGCTGGTGGGAGGTGAAAGAGTTTAAAGGGGTGGCAGGCAAAGGTCTCCGTTCATGGGGGTAATGGAAGAGAGTATGTGAATGACGAGGAAAGGGGTCCAGAAGGAAAGGGAAGCAGAACAAAGATGCTGGGGTGGAATGTGCTTGGTGTCTTCCAGGAAGAGTGTGGTGGCCAGTGTTGGTCAAAGAGAGAAGTGGCAGGGTGAGGCGGAAAAACAAAAAAGGAAATACCTAGGCAAGAGGCAAGAATTTAAGGACATGGCGCAAGCTGTCAGGTGTCACTGTGTGGGACTGCAGCCACATGGGAAAGCCCAGGACACAGGTCCTAGCTCAGGCCGACGACACCAAGTAAGCCCGGAGATGTAGCCATGACCACAGCTCACTGGAAGGCTGGGGCAGAATTGCAGAGTAGCCAAACCTGTCAGGGGTCTCTGTCTCTGTCTCTATGCACAAAATAAGTAACAGGTCAATTTAATTAAGGACTTTAAAAATAATTTAGGGACAGTGATAAGGACTTTGGAATTTTATTTTTAATGGAATAAATGAAACATTGGTTCATCCAAAAAGTCATGACCTATTTTTCTGTTTTTTCCTGTAAAAATTCATCATGACTTTCCCAACGACCCAATAGAATGTTTTGAGCAGAGAAGTAAGTCACTGAAACACCTGTTTTTAAGCTAAGAAAAGAAAATTCTCTAAGTCTAGCAAGTCCAGTGAGTAACATGAACCCAGTCAGCGAGGCGAGGGCCAGCACTTGTGCTCAGGTCTTCCAGAATCACAACAGTATGACTCCAACAGCCCCTCCGATCCAGCCGCCCGGCAGAGCCGACACAGAAAACGCACTGAGAGGACAAGGTGCAGCTTGCGAGGAGCTGCCACAGAACAGGCTTACGTGTCCACGTCTGTCCTGTCCAAACTTCAGTTTAAATCTTGTGGCTTGGCCTGTGCTCTAGAGGATGAGTAGATGTAGGAGGATTCTCCTTGTGCCCAGAGTGACGACATATTTAATGACCGCACTTGTTCTTCAACTCACTTCTCTTGGAAGTCCCATCAGACCTGAGACGTACCAGTTCCGTCCCCTGGGGTGACTGGGATAGACGACACAGGAGGGGGAGACTGTCAAGTTCTCATACTTCATCAATCGGAGCTGCAGGACTGCTAACCCTGTCCAAAATATTTGTCTCTGTTGTGAGTAGCTATCTCACCAGCTGAAGATTTTATTTTACTTTACAGTCTTGGGAATATAAAATAAATAAGACTAAAAGCAACTATGTCAGCTACATCTTTCAAAGATTCTGCCAAGATCTGTCAACCTGAGCCTCTAAATAACCAGTGACAAATGTTGTGTTGACATATTTCTCTATTTCCCAGTGAATAATTAACAGCAAATGTCAGAGAAGTCTGGCGTAATAATTTCAAACAAATAAAAACCTACTTCCAACTCATTTCAAGTGCTCATAGCCTCTCCAGTATAGACACAGTTTTGAAACAAAGAAAACAATTTGCAAAATTATTAGAAAACTGGGTGCCTTCTAGGCATGGCGACATTTTCCTTTCTTATCATTGTCAGAGTGAAAAGAAATAGAAGTTACACATGTGCAGAGGCAGCTGAAGACAATTGATGAACGAGATCTGTCATTTCTATGTCATAGAGGCAGTGGGTATGAAATGAGCAGTCTCTTAAATCAAATAAACACAAGTTCAAATCTTGATACTGACACTTTTCCCCTTTCTTTTTAAAAATAATTATTTGTTTAATTTTCTAAAATTTGTTCATTCATTTATTTTAATTTGACCACAGAGAGACACACAGAGAGAGAGGGAAAGTGAGAAAGCAAGCCACCAGGCCTGGGACTTGAACCATGGTAGACCATTTGAGAGTGTCCAGTGCCTTAACCACTATGCCATCGGCTGGCACCCTAGTACTTAATTTCATTGTGACTTTGAGTGCTGGCTTTCTGTCTTAGTGTGCTTATTTGATAAACAAAGACTATGACCTCTAGTTTTCAAGATTGCTAAAGATTTGGTAAAATATGTATTTACCTTGTGAGGCTCGGACCAAATTCAGTGTTCAGTGACTCGGGGAAGATGCTCCATCGATGAATGATGTGCTTGGTGTCTCCCATACTGCCGTGCTCACAGCTGGTACCCCACAACCATGTTCCCTTAGCTGCTTCTTTGTGTGCTCGTACTCTACATTGTGGGGAGAAAAGTGAAAAACTAGCAACGAGTTAATGATCGTTTCTGGGCCTTTGGGTCATCTACAAATTTGAAACATTAGAACCTACCACAAAGGGCATGTGGAATATTAAATGAGATTTTAGGCATAAAACTTTAGTATAATATCTAGCTTAAAAGAGGCAATCACAGACTGGCAGGTGGTATGGTGGTTAAGGCGCTGGACTCCTACATGGTCGACTGTGGTTCAAGTCCTGGACTTGGCAGCTTGCTTTCTCACTTTCCCTTTTTCTCTTTGCTTATCTTTCTCTGGCCAAATTAAAAAATAACAATAATAACAAATGAAATAAAGTAAATGATTCTTTAAAAACAATAGAGGCAGTCAGGTGATCAGCTGGTGGCAAGATATTTAAGATGGCTGGATCTCAAGTAGCCAACTGAGCAATTCAAGTCCTAGACCTAGAGGCTTGAAAAACATACCAGGTATGTGTGTGTGCAAGTCTGAGGTTTTTGCAGGAGAAGGGATTGCAGTGGTGCCATGGCTCCCTGGGAAGCGCTGTCTCATTTTCCCTCTCTCTGTCTCTGGCAAGTGCATGAACTCTATAACAAAATTATTTTTTCAAAAAGAGGTAATCAATACACACAAATTAAATTGGAATAATCTAAGATTCACATTTTTTCCAGATACCAAATTTGGGAATTATTCTTTCCAGTGATTAGATAGAAAGTTCTTTGCTGAGTTCAAATGAGCACCTTTTATAGTAGAAAATTTGCAAAAAATATTCTTTTACCTTTGTAGAGATATATTAATTAATTTTGCCTCTACACTTAAATTACCTATTTTCCACAAATATAATACGAGAAGAGAATTAACAATAAAGACTGAAATGAAAGCATTATGCTTACTTCTTGATGCATACTCTATAATGAGCTATCACTATCCCTTGTCCTTTAAGATAAGAAAGTCACATTTTTAATTAAAAAGAAAGACTTAAGGCTTTATTCTTCAGCTTTCTTTTCTTTCTTCTTCTTTAATTGCCAGAGGGTCCATGTGCTCATCAGAATGACAGAGACAGAGACAGAGACAGACAGACAGACAGATGGAGAGAGGAGAACACACCCATTGATGGTGTATTGTCATATGTAATTCCTTCTCTTCCACTTCTCCATCCTGTTGGGATTTGGGCACCCACACATACATGCCAAGCATGTTTCCAAAGTCACCAGGACTGGAATTTGTACTGTAGTTGGCCACGTAGGATCTGGCTCCCTTAACCATTATGGTATGGGGCCAGCCCCTTGTATTTCTTCTTGATTAAAATAAGAATATTATTTGTAGGTAGATAAAACATGATATATTTTAGAGTGGCACTCATTAAAATATTTTTCTATTGATTTTTAAAATGGACTCAGACATAAACAAACTGTACCAGACATATTTTTACATGATATGAGAATATTTTCTTAATGGTTTTTACTTTCAATTTTTCATTTACAATTTTGTGACCTTTTTTTCATACTTCTAAGTGTAATGTGCTGTTAAATGGTTAAAACAAAATCTTAAAGGAGTGTATTTTGCATCAGGTGAAAATCATATAAAACTCAGCTCTCAGGGTCTGTAAAGTTTAGTTGAAGCACAGCTATGTTCATTTTTGACACAGTATCTTTGTCTTCTTCTGTGATTCAGACTGTATGCCCTGCAAAGCCTTCAGTACTTGCTACATTGCCCTTTACAGAAAACATTTACCAAGCCCTTCTCTACAATACTTTGAAAGGTTTCCATGCAGTTATACATAAATTATGAACCAAGTTTACAGCTGAGGCCCAGAAAAGCTGTATCTTATCTAAAGACACATCACTAATCAGATATGTAACATGCACTGGAAAGTACATCTTCTTATTGAGAAGTTTGGTGAATAAAGATGTGAAGTGATGCTATCATTATATTCAAAATGACTTATAAATTGCATGAGGGATTTATGAAAATTCAAACTTGCTAACTATAAACGTATCTGTGAATGTCTAGAGACTGCTGTGCATGGCAAAAGAATCTCCTTCCAATTCAAATCAAATTTGTTTTCTTCTTTGTGGATTAAACATTTATGAGTTACATTTATTGGATCTTGAATAAGATTTTCATTTGCTGATACAAATACTTTGCTGGCCAAAGGCGCCATCTGATTGATGCCCATTCCTCTTTCTTCCCATTCAACACTCCCAGCTTGTGTTTTCACCCCCTTCCTTGTTGGCATACAGAAAGTCTGGATCTTCTGAAAAATGAAGGCATTCAGGAACAGAACAGTTTCAGATTCAGAAAGCTGAGAAGATTTACAAAACTCTGACCTAAAATAGAATGGCCAGTGAATTTTAATCAAGCAACTCAGACTCTCCTTTTGATTAAAATCCCCCCTTTTTCTTGATACAATTCAACTCAGAGGCTGGAGTTTTGATAGAGTTATTTTTCTTAGTAATTCCTCCCTGCAAAAGCAGGAAAAATATATGATCTTTTTTTCTTCTCTTTTTGATATAATGGCTTCCTAAAATGACTATGTTTCAAAATTTGGTGGCTGGATCCATGTCTTTCCTGTAGGGCTAGACGAGACTGTGAACATGAGAAGGGACTCACTCTGGACAAAGAGGCGAAGATTTAGAATCTGTATTTACAGACACCTGTGCTTCTTGACTTGGCTAATGATACAGACCTATTTGGAGGAGGAGTGATGTCTCATCCCAGCAACAAGATAATACAGGTCCAGAGGCAGCAATTATGAGCAATTACAAATAAGCTACATAATGGCTGAAAACATGGGCTGGGGACTCAGACCTTCTTCAAATCTAGCTTTTTCACTGAGATGTCTTCTAACCTAAGACATGTTTAAAGTTTCTGAATTCTTTGACTAAAAATGGTGAGTATGATGATGAAAAGGAAGATGAGGAAGGAGAAGTTGATGAAGATATAAAGATGTTTATGCTCTTAATTATTTCTTTTCAGGGTTAATGGGATGATTTAACAAAACAGTTCTTAGCATAGTGGCTGGTGCACAGAAAACAATAAATGTCAGCTAGAGTAATTTTTTTTAATTGCATAAAAATACCAAACTGCAATTAGTTTTTCCACATTACTATCACCAAGGACCATATTCTAACTGTAGGCTTAAGGTGTTGACGTCTCAATTGAAACATGAAGTAACAAAACAACTCTGTCCATTTGCAGGCATAAGAGCAAGTTATTAGAGCTGTAACTGAGGAGGAAACTGAGGTGGCAGAAGAGTAAGCTTCCAAGGTCCCTGGGGTAGCTGGGATAAAGGAAGCAAGAGGCTTACTTTTCAGAACTTGGGCAGCCAATTTCTTCTAGACACACAGCAGGGTTGTCTGGGTCACAATGTGAGCACCCGAATCAAGTCATTAGGGAGGCTTATTTACCATGTATCTCCAGATGTGAGAGATTAAGGAGATTACATTTCAGTGTCAGAAAACAGAAAGAATTGAACAAAAATAGTAGTATCGATATGCACTAATTGTAAAACCCAAACTTTTCACTTATTTTCTTTAAAAGTCAGAAAATATTTCTGATTATAGTTGCATATTTAATAGGCATTGCTTGGACATTTAGAGTGACTGCAACATAGCAGATACATAATAAGTGCTAATCAATCAGTAAATACTTACAATTAATATTGGTGGTATGGTACTGGGTCAGTGTCAAAGAGTGATTGATTAATAAGGCATTGCGCCTGTACTTATAGAACTCTCCATTTGCTTGACTGAAGCAGATGTTTTAATGCAACGTGACATGAGATAACTATTTAATATACTGTAATTCACTTGAGGACTGCATTGTAGAATTTTCAGAGTACCTTCAGTTATACTTCTTCATTTAAAATAGCTATTTAAAAAAGGTATTTTATTTCTAAGCTACAGCTGAGGAAACAAAAGCCCAAGAAATGTCATTATTAACCTAAGGTCTTGTGCTAATAAATGTGAGAGGAAGGACCAGATAGGACCCTCGTCCTCTGCCTTTAATCTTACTATCAGCAGGGACACTTCACTGATACCTCCTCGTTGTTCAGTGATGACTCAGAGGCATTGCAGCATCAGCAAAGCCTGTCCAGCTCCAAGGCTGACGCCACTCGCTGCAGAAGGATTTCATAATACCATGATCTCGGCAAGGGCAGAGCTTATGGGGAGCCCGTGAACCTCAGTGCAAAGGGCCTTGAGGTGGCCATCTGTCGTTCACTCTTTGCACTTGGTAAGTCATGAGGGACACTCATGCCCTGAGCAGAGTGATGTGAAGATGGTGCTTAACTCTCAGAACTTAGATCCTATGAGTTTGGAGTGCGTGATGTTTGATCGTATGTACCAACTCGGCTGGGCCATGGTGCTTAGATACTTAGTCAAACATTACTCTGGATGTTTCTGTGGGGGCGTTTTTGGATAAGATTAATATTTAAATCAGTGGAATTTAAGAAAAGCAGACTATTCTTCATATGGGAGGGCTATGTCCATTCACTGAAAACCTGAATAGAATAAAAGACTGACCTTTCTCAAGCAAGAAGGCATTCTGCCTGCAGACAGCCTTCAGCCTTGACTGCAGCATTGGCTCCCTAGTCTGTGGGCCCACTCCACAGGTCTGTATTTGCCAGCCTCCATACTCACATGAGCCAGTTGATCCATGAACAGATGAATGGATTGGAAAAGTGTGGCACATATACTCTACAGAATACTAGTCAGCCGTGAAAAACAACAAGATTCTGGCATTTGATAGAAAGTGGATCAATATGGAAGATTTTCTGCTGCGTGAAGCAAGCCAGACTATGGAAGAGAGACATTGTATGTCTCCACTTAACAATACCAACTGTCTGCACTGTATGGTGGAAACGGAGAGATTAGAGGGCATAGAAGCATTGAAAATTGTTATAGTTTCTGGAGACAATATTTGAGGAGTATGGGTGAAGGGGAAGGGTGGAAAGAAGGAAATTAAGGAAGAAAATAGCCAAGATATTTATGGGACACAGAAGTGAGTTATTATTACTTGAGGATAATGTGTTTAGTATCCTCATTTGGACTGGTGTGAAGTGTGCTCCTGTTGGGTAAATTCAACTTACAAGCAAAATGCTGTATAGTGATTAAATGTATAAAATTAAATTAATACTAATAATATTAAAACCTTTAAAAAATAAATTTCTGCTTTAATAGAATGAATGGCTTGTTGGTTCTGTGTCTCTGGAGAATGCTGATTAATACAGATTCTTTTATTTTTAAGTTTATTTATTTCTTACGAGAGTGAAAAACAGAGTGAGATAAAGTCAACCACTTCCCACCCACATCGTGATACCTCCAGCCTTCCCAGACAGTGATACCAGCATGTATAGGTGGACCAGGGAAATGAACCTGTGGTCTTCCATTTGGATCAAGCTGTGTTTGAATAGTGTGTTTCTGCTGTGTCAGCAAGCCAGTTTTAAACTGTTAACTTTTGAAGAGCTGGGTTCTTCTTTGTCCCAAACATTGTATGTAGTCTAATGCTGTAACTGGAGTATAAATAAATATTTGTAGGAGAAAATTAGGTATTTGTAGAACTGAGAGAAAAAGTGCCAGTACTGGTTAGTGGAAAGAACTCTGGCCTTTCATTTAGGTGACATTCCCTTTAAGTTAACCTGCCATTGAGAATTTCAGGCTCAGTTTCACAAGCAGCGATGTAATAGTCATGTTGATGGAGAGCTGGGAAGGTGTGAAATAGGGAATTTGCTGATTGGCTAGTGGTTTTCAGAGAACTTCCCTATTGTTTAAGGGTTGGGACCATTCAAACCCTCACCATATTTAGGATTTCCAAAATTATAATGATATATACCAAGTGAGATTTCCATGAGATTACACAGGGTACTGTCACGGTAACACACTAGGAGGAAGATAAATGGAGATGAAGAACAAATGTACTCCTGCATGCAAAGATTTGAGGTTATAATTAACTATGCATTCAAGATTCAAGATAGGTAGAGCCAGAGATAAGTTCTCTGCAAGCTGATATCCATTTTCAAGGATATAATGGGCCATTCTAAGGCTGCTGCTTTTTTTTTTTTTTGGAGAGGTTTTTGCTATAGGGTGTGTGTGCTCGCCAGACAGAGAAAGACAGAGAGACAGAAAGCGAGAAATCACCCCCCAGGGGGGATGGCCACACCACAGTCCCTTCTCCTCCATTCTCCTCTCAGGATCCTGGGCATGCACGCGCACATGCCCTATGTGAGCTTTAAGCCACCGGGTCCGGGACTCAAACCACAGTCTATTACATTGGAGTCCAGTGACAGCCACTATGCTAACTGCTGGTCCCCCTAAGGCTGTTGCTTAACCACAAATCTTACTGTTCATGACAGGATTGTAGTAATCAATGGATATATTTGATGGAGGCTGGTGAGTCTCGAAATAGTATGAGTTACTGAACAAAGGCTCTGGCAGGAAAAGTGGCAGGGTCAACATGTTTGCTACATAAGGCAGGTAACACCTTCTTGCTTCTATACGGGGAGATCAGCTTAAGTAAACACAGAACGCACTCTGCCCACTGTGGTTGTCAGTCCTGAGACCACCAGCTCCATAGGCTGAGGTCCTAGGAGGCACTGCAGATAGCAAATCTCCAGTCACGAGTCGGGAGGATATCACGTTAAGCGAAAAGAGCCTTGCACAGAAAAAAATAATGCTGCATGATTTCACTCATGTATGGAAAACTGAAAGGGGTGACTTCATAGACTCAAGAATCAAAGTGTGACTACTATAGTCTGGGAAGGATGGAGGATGGGGGCTAGAGAAATGCTGGTTACCAGATAAGAAATGACAGATGGATAAGAGAAAAATTTCCAGTCCTATAAAGTACAGTATGGTGGGTAGAGCTAGCAACAATTTACTGTATGTCTTACAGTAACTAAAAGAGAGTATTTTGAAAGTAATGACAAATGGCCAAGAAGATGAATACACTATTTACCCTGACTTAATCATTACTCATTGCATTCATTAACTGAAAAATCACATTGTATCCCACAAATATGTATAATTATTTTATATCAATTAAAAAATAAATGGAAGGTCCAGCCATGTAGACTTGGATGCAGGACACAGATTCTGTCCTAGTGGGAAATTAGAGTTTAATTTGAGATGGAAATGACAGACCAAATCCTATAATCAAGGACAAATCAAGGGTTTATAGGGAAGCATGTGGCTTTGAGGCTCTGCATAGCTAATGTGTTTTGCTACAGGCAAACACAGTCTGAGACAGGCAGACTGATGCCAGATCTCACACTAAAATACTAGAAGGATTGGTTTGAAAGGCTCTCAGGCCAAGCTAGGTGAGCCCTAATGGATAACTCTGTCAGTTCCTAACAACTTTATTGGCTGGAAGCCAGCTGAGGCCAGGAGCAGAGGTGATGACCGAATGGCCTGGAGAATGTATGCATGGTACCCAGGTAGACCTGCCCTTCTCTCCTGGGAAATCACAAACATAGACTTGGGATTGCTCCGGTATCAGATATAGATCAAGGGACAGCATCTCTCATATTTTGCCATCATCAACTGATATTATTCACTGAGATGGATTTCTTTTCTCTGTGTGTGTCTCTGTAAGGCAGGCAAACAACATATTCTAGAAAATCATAATCCGGGCTGACCTCACAATCAATACCTATCTGCAGGGGCAGATTAATCTTATGGAGAAAATTAAAAGAAGTAATTTTAAGATTCAAATTCCATTTTCCCAGTGCTGTTCCAGGATGTGGCTGTCATTTTGTTTCTTTTGGTTCACCAATTTATCAAATCCTAATTTGGAGATAGGACTTCTGTCATGCATTCTGCAGACCAACTCCGGGGAGACTAGAAATTCTCCAAGATAAATCCTTTTGCCTCTGTAGAATCACAGAGATGGAAATAACCTTATAATACGCTGCATTCACAACTGCTTGTTTTGAAGATGTGAAAAAATACAAGAGACTCTATGGAAGGATGTGGTCTTTGGGTACAGATTCCAAAGTGCTCTGAGCTGCAATCCAGGCAGAGAGAGATGGTGCACCACTGGGGACTAGGTAGTCAGGCACAGCCATCCTCTGGTGACCATGAAGCTCTGATTTCCTTTCCTTCAAAAACACAGGCTCTGGTCTGAAAAGGCTCTGGCACACCTAGGAGAAGTTCTAAACATTGGCATCTGTATGTTATGTCCTACTGAATCCTGGGGCCATGTCTTCTTGTCCAAAGAGCTGATGTGTAAGAGGGCAGGAGTCTTTTTCTATCTGGGAGATGTACTTCTTTATCATGTTTTAAAAATTAGTTTTGGGACCAGCAGTTAGCGTAATGGCTATGTCGCTGGATTCCCATGTAGTTGACCGCAGTTCGCATCCCAGACCCGGAGGCTTTAAACTTACCCCGGGCGCGTGTGTGTGCATGCCCAAGATCCTGAGAGGAGAATGGAGGAGAAGGGATTGCGGCATGGCCATACCCCCTGGGGGGTGATTTCTCGCTTTCTGTCTCTCTGTCTCTCTCTGTCTGTCTGGAGAGCGCACGCGCCCTATAGCAAAAACCTCTCCAAAAAAAATTATTTTTTATTTTATCTTCATTCATGACAGAGAGCATGCACATACATACAAGAGCACTTCCACAGGGTCTTTTACCACAACCCCTTTCTTCCATGCCCGGCATGTTTCAGGCCACTGGGCCTGGACTCAGACCATGGTCCTATGTGGGACCAGCATATAAATATATATATGAATACATATGTATACACACATATATATTTATATACATAAATATTTATATGAATAAATATAATGATATATAATATATGCATATAACTATATATATGGGTATATATCTAGGGGTATGTGTGTGTGTATATATATATATATATGTATATACATACACACATACACATACACACACACATATATACATATATTAAGTTTTACCTGATATTGTGAACACAAGAATATAAAAAACATAAGGTAAAGACATTGTTATTTCCCTCAGAACAGAGTCACATTTGTGTGTGTGTGTATATATATATATATATGCATATATATATATGTGTACATATATATATATATGTATATATATATATATATATATATATATATATATATACATATATATATATAGTTGCAGTTCAGAAATTGAGTTCGATCAAAATTAAATTGGTGCCTTAAGTAATCTACACTTACCCCTAGTTCTACCTATTCCTTTAGGTAACATGTTGGATGTTGGGAAGGACTGACTGTCTCCTAAGTCACTCTGGAGATCACCCTCCTGCTCTCATAGTGCAACGAATCTGTAGGAGATGTCACGCTGCCGTTTAACCCAGACTTCTCTTTGTGTCCTAGCCTTTGAGCCTTTGCTATAGAGCTTGGCCTGTCTCTATTCTCAGCCCTGAAAATTCTATACTTCAAAAATATTGAATTTATTTTGTTTTTCTTCCACCTCATTCAGGTTTTAATTCTGACAAAGTCCTTAAGGGGAGGTTCTGCATGTGCTTATTGCAAGACTGTCTTCTCCCAAGTCATCTTTGATCTCACTCTGCATTCTCAGGCCAGCCTCCAGCCCTCCAAGCTACTGCAGAATTAAGTCTTTTTGCTCCAATTGGCCATGCCAGCACATCCAACCATCAGAAATCTATGGTTGATCTTTCCCATAAAATAAGACCATTATTAAACCTATACTCATAATCAGCACATGTTCCCAAGAAAGAATACAGAAGGAAGTCTTAGCCCACCTGAACAGGCTCTATTTACCTTGGAATTTCCATTAATATAGCTCTGAAAAACTTTTGCAATAATGTGAAAATACAGGTGTTATGGGTCTAGCAGGTGGTAATATGGTTAAGATACTGGAATTCCACATGGCCAACCACAGTTTGGGTTCTGGACCCAACGACTTGAAAATTAGACCAGGCACATGTGTATGCATGCCCTAAATCCCAAAAGAAGAATGGAGGAGAAAGGATTGTGAGGTGTCCATCCCCGGGAGGGAGGGATTTCTCAGTTTCTTTCTCTCTGTCTCTCTTTGGCATGTGTATACACCCTATGGAAAAAAAAAAAAAAAAACTATCATTTCTCTCTCTCTCTCTCTCATACACATACACACACACACACACAGTGGAACTGATGGCCTGCTACAATTAGTTCAGCCTACTGTGAAGTGAGAAGAGATGCAGATTCGAATTACAATTAAAACATTGATCAGCACTACGTGAGAATCTACATAAAGTACTTCTCTATGAGTATCGGCCTATTAAAAAAGAGGCTGATACTCTGGTTTCTCTTCAGATCGTACAAATCTTTCGCCTTTTACTAAAGATTTTTTGTGGAGAAAAAAGAGGCTGATATTTCATTAAATGGGTAACCTACATCAAAAAGGTACATCATAATGTTTTTTATTTCCAAACTTCCAAGTTTTCTTCTTTATGCAACCAGATTTTTGACCTTTTGTTCTTAATTCAACAGTGGCCTGTTTTTGAGTTTGTTTTCTATCATAACACATTCCATATATGTCACCATCTATATTGCAAAGGAAAATCTGTGAGCTCCTGGCGTTATACTCACAGTGCACAGACATAAACCTGCACCGAGCAGCGATGCTGTGGAGCATGGGCATCACACCAACAGACTCAACTCCTGCAAATGGGCCAGCAACTGGAGTCAAAGAAGTCGAAGTCAGAGCAAACCAGAGGGGACAAAGAGGGAGAAGTACAGCAATACAGTAAGAAGTAAGAAAAGAAAAAGGGAAGCACCTGAGGAAGGGAGAAGGGAAGGAGAGAATGCGGAGTAAACGACAGAAAGAACTAGAGCAGGAGGGAGAGAACAGAACGTAGACGTGCTGATGTTTGTTTCTGTTTTCTTTTTTTTAAATGAGCAAATCTGTATCAAAGAGAGCATGTAGGCCAATTGGAGATGCACAGAGAATGGAGACAGCATAAGAGAAAAAGGGGCCAGAACTAGAGACAATAGGCAAAACAAAGCAAAACAAAAACTAGAATATGATATTTAATTAAGCCAAACAACTTTGAGGTGCTAGCATCCTGAAGAATTGGCTTCACAGAATATTCTCTCCCTCCATAACCCTCTCTCTTTTTCTCTCACACACACATACACTCAAACACCAATGCAATGTGCCAACCACTTTCTATATTTCATAAAGTTTGAAAATACTGTCCAAGGGCACAGAGTTGGTGGTTAAACTGAAATCCATTCTAGGTCTGTATGTCTCTAATGATCATATTCTTTTTCTTCTGCCAAGCACAGAGATAGGAGTGTGTGAAGAGTGAAAAATTAATAATTAGTGCTAAAAAAGAAGGAAAGATGGAGAGAGCAAGAACCTTGATAGAGAGTCCTACACCCAAGGATGACTTTATCAAGATTGTATGTTGTCTTCCTAGAAAACAATTAATAAAATAAAAGTGTCAAGTGGATTTACTCAGTGTGGGAATGTCTCCAAGGCAAAGCATAGTCTTTGGCATTAAATTTCTCTGATTTAGGGATGTGGACACCTAAGTCAGTCAAGCAAGTTTGAGGGAAAGTCTGCTCGTTCGCTGTGGCTCAACATCAGGTTGAATCATGAGGCTTCTCAGTAGGCTGCCTTGTCTTCCTGGGCTGCCTCCTAGAGAAGGCAAAACTGTTTGCCCCCAGGTATACACATTAATCAAGAATAAAGTTAGCCAGCAGGTGGCATAGTGGTTAATGTGCTGGTCTCCTACATGGTTGATCACAGTTCAAGTCCTGGACCTGGAGGATGAAAGACCATGCTGGGTGCGTGTGTGTGCATCCCTAAGGGAGAATGGAGGAGAAAGGATTGTGGCATGGCCATGTCTCTTGGTTAATGGGGGTGTTTCTCACTCTTCCTCTCTGTGTGTTTCTGTCTGTCTCTCTCTCTCTCTCCAACAAGCACAAGCCCATAATATATATATATATATATATATATATATATATATATAGTTATTTTATATATATATATATATATATATATATATATATATATATATATATATTAACGATAAAGCGAGAGAAATTACACTGGGGCAAGTGGTGTAGGTTAAGTACATGTCACAGACATGTATGGAGGAAACCAGAGCCAAGGTGTGATCCAAGTGCTTCTGAAGAGGTGTCACAGGCAGATTAGGAGTTCTGGGAAGGGACCCCAGATGACAGATGAGGAATAGCAGTGACCAGAGTTGGGACCAATCCCACCTTGTTGGTCCCATTGCTGTTGCCCTAATTCTGGTCATCCTTGTTCAGCAGTTATCGCCAGGGGTATCCGGTCTTCTCTCCAACCTCCCTCCACTTTACTGTTCATGTCTCTCCCGGGCCATTCTCTCAAAGGCAGCCAGAGCAGCCCATTCCATGGCTCATGAGACACTTGCCTTCTACTTTCCAGCTTGACTTGCATTTCACAATACGAATTTAAAAAAATTTATATACACACACACACACACACACACACACATACAGACACACACATATTTATCTTCTATAACTTCCTTTCATGATTTTTTCTTGTATATTCCTTTTTTTTTTATATACTCAATCACATTATTTGGCTTACAAAGTGAACATTTCAATATGTGAACATTTCTCCCCAGTCCAGTTGATAAAAATATCTTCAGCAGATAACACCACACCTCCCCATCCTGTCAATGCTCTGCCTCCGTATCCCTCCTCCAAATGGCCTTCCCTAGGCCCCCCTCCTACACACACACCACATCTGGCATTCACACCCATCTCTTGTGTTTGTACAGCCTCTAGTCAATCAGTTTCAGTCAGAGTGCAGACACTCGGTATAGAATAAGTGGAGACATACAATGTCACTCCTTCATAGCCTGGCTTGCTTCCCTCAGCAGTAAATCTTCCATATTCTTCCACTTTCTTTCAAAAGCCAGGGTTTTGTTGTTTTTCTTCCTTTTATGATTTTAAGCTCTAACTATGTTTCTTTTTCCCCAAATCATGAACATGTCTTATGATGACTAACTTCAAAGATAAGAAAGATTCCAGCAATATGGGATTGTCTGGGATTTGGCTCTTAAAATGAACTTGAATGAGTGTTAGTCACTGCAGGTTGGACACAAGTAGAGGTTAGGACAAGCAGCTATCGCCTACCTGATATGAGATCAGTAACTCTAGATGCAAGAAAATCCAGGTGCATGCTGGGCATCTACAAATGTCCAGGTACCTGGCCAAAGTCCTCACCTGTGTGCAGACACCGTTTATTGCACCTGTCTTATTGTCTGAGCTACAGTGTGAAAAGAGCTTAAAATACACACCAAGGCCTACACACAATTACAGATTAGAGAAAGTACCAGACCACCCTTTACACTTACTTTCTTCTCATTGTCTGTACCTCCTTACCAGAGTCACTAAGATTATGTAGGACTCAATCATTAAATATGGGGGAAAATAAAAGAAAAAATAAAAAGTTTAGCTATAGTAATTTAACAAAACCTCTCAAGTACCTAAGAGAAATCCTAGGAGAATTTTTCTAACATAGAAAAAAGCACTAGACTGAGAGACAAGGGACCCCTAAAATCTAAGTTTGTCATTAACTTTTAAGTCATAGTTTTCTTTTTTCTTTAGGATTCAGTTATTCTCAGCTGAACTAACTCATTTGTAAGCCGGTAGCCCACATGCCTAAATACATCTCTGCTTTATTTAGTCTTATCAATTGTGTGTGTTGTTTGTGTGTATATTAACATTCAAATATCAGATATAGTGAAAATATGCTATTTACAAAATATATAAAAGTTGCTTTAAAAACCTGTCTTGATAAGTAAGAGGATCTGCTGGCAGTGGGCCTGTCTTCTTCTATGGAATGTCTTTGAATGGATGTGAGTAGCTTTTGCTGTCTTTTGACTTGTTTTGCCACACCTTCCCACCCAGTATATTCACTCATTTATAAAATCAGCTTAACTCCAAAGGCTTCTAAAATAATGACTGATGAGATAATTTCTAGCATCTTTTTTAACTTGAAATTTTGTGACACTAAGTATATTAAGACATGACCCATATTTCCAATAAATGTATTTTTCATCAATCAGAAATTTATTTGTAATATAAAGGATCTAGAGCATTGAACCAAGAACCTTGGACACTGTTTTTGTGATTACGTGTATATTTTAATGAAGAATGCTTATATCAATTCCCCTTGACATTAATTCTATTATTCATATTAACATAACAACTATGTAAAACGGCCACTGCAAAATCATTACCAGGGATTTTTTTTATCACAGCTGAAGTTAAAAGGTCTGCTAATTGTTAGTGCTTATAAAAGTAGCTGCTATTACTTGGCTTTTAAAATACAATTACATGACAGGAATTCTCTGGTTCATTTTCTTTGCAAAGCCCATGTAATCACCATATAACAAAATTAGAGATGGATGAGGTTCCAGTGAAAAGAGAAACTTACCCATTTAGGAAGTAGAGAACCTTGAGTTTTAAATATAAATATATATATATATACATATATATATACACACACACACACACATATATGTATATGTATATATATTTGCAAACTTTGTAATGGATCCAGGAAGACATGAAGAAAACCTCTGCTGGGTTTCTACTGTGCATAAAGCCTCAGAAGTGAAGTCTGTGGTCTGAAGTCACGGTGAAAGATGGCACATGAATGCTACAGAGCGCTGTTGAAACTTGAGGCTTACAAATTTTTCCATTCATTAAATTTACCTCCAAAATTATGAAAATGAAGCTTAACTTTTCAATTAACCAAAGAAAGAAAGAAAGTCTTTGTCTTAATGTTCTCAACCACGGGAGATTAAATGGAGCCTCTGTCTCATCTCAGATTTCTTTCAGAGGGATTTGCCTGTGCACACGGAGTTTGGTAACATTTATTCACTCATGCCTCTGCTATTTCCTGACAGGTTCATAAAAACAAAGGGCTGCATGTGTTAAAGCAAACTATTTTGGCCTGGAATGCGGTCTCTGTACTCACACACTTGACACTTGGGTCCCCTTGAACAAAACGCAACCTCACTTGGAAAACTGCTTTTTCAGTGAGTTGCTAAGTTACAGCAAATCCCAGGTGCTACACTTCAGTCAATCACAGAAAGCCCACCCTTTAGACTGGTCATGCAGCCTAACATCGGGCTGTAACCAGTCCAATTATTTCTCTACCTCATTCTCTCACTTTCATTTCCGTAAGTCCCTTTTCCTTTCCTGAACATGTCACTTTCCCTTTGTCGTCCATGACTGTCACTCTACCAGGAAGCTAACCAGAGTTCCTTAGAAGACATTCTGGGGCTCACAATTCAAACTGTGCTTTTTTCTCAACTAAACTGTGCTAAATTAAACTGTTGTAAGTTATTATTTTAACACAGGGAGGCATTTGTTTAAAAAATGATAACATGTGCCTTATTTCTTTTTTACTATATTTTGATTTCATTTTCTTTTATATATTCAATCATGTTATTTAGCTTACAAAGTGAAAATTCCAATAGGTGAACATTTCTTCCTAGTCCAGTTGATAAAATTATAAAATTATCTTCAACAGATAATATCACATTTCTTTGTCCCATTAATACTTTGCCTCTATTTTCCTTCTAAATGTCCTTCCTCAGACCCTCCTCTTTCACACATACTCTCTCTGGTATTCACATCCATTGACTGTGTTTCTATACCCTAGTCAGTTTCTAAGGCGGCTCAGGACACAGGTGACCCCTTCTACGTTTCTACCATCTCAGCAGGGTCCTTCTTTCCTGTTCACAGACAGAACAGGAAGCACCAGCAAGGCTCCGGATTTCAGGTCTCGCCCTCCTGTTATTCTCTTCAGTACGTTCTTCTCACTGCATTCTGCCACTTGCTTCCAGTAACCTTTGTCAAGTCAAGTTTCTCATGATGGACTTTCTTACTTTATCCTGCTCCATTTTAAACCCAGTTCCACCTAGCCCTTACTCTGCTTTTCCAATCTTCACACATTGATTCCCCTCCCCACACACACACACATTGATTTTTAATAGTGATTCTTTGGATCATGTTGCGTAGAAAGAAAGTCCCTTTTGGGCCCCAGGAAATGTCCACATGCACACTTTGTTAAGGATCTTACTTTTCTGTGTGAAGCTGAAATTCTTACCCAATTGACCTTGGAGGGATATGCAAGTGCTTACTGTGGCAATGTTTGACCACCAGAATTGTTAGGGTGAACTTTTAAAATGAAACTCATGAAAACATTTGTGAACTATATGACATTGGTCCAGTAAGTGACATAATGAAGACACCGGAACTGACGTGGCTGATTATACAGTTCAAATCCCAGACTCGGGGGCTTGAAAAATATGCCAGATTTAGTGCATGCATGCCTAAATTACAGAAAGGGGGGGAAATTGCTGACAAAGACTTGCAGGGTGACTATCTCCTATGGGGGATGCTTTCTCACTTTCTCTCTATCTCCAGCAAGTGCATTCACCCTCTGGCAAAATTAAAAAGAAAAGAAAAAAAAAAAGAAAAGAAATGTGTTACAGATGTTATTTGACCATTTCAGATCACGGACATTATTGTTAATTATGGCTTGAAATTGGCTGACTTACCAGAAGTGCAGATTCTATGTTGATTTAAATAAATAGGACATCTGGCTAAGGGTTTTCTGTACTCGTCACCCAATAAAAGGATTTGTTGAACACAAGGCAAGCTGACCAATCACTTTCCTGGTCTTTTCTCCTGGAATCCTGATGTTGCTTCTTAACCAGATTGTATGCCATCTGGCTTCTGAAATCAGAAGACACCAGTCTGTTCAGGGTGGCATGCCTTAAAATCATGCTTCTCAGCCCTGGTTGAACATCATATGGCCCACAGAACTAATAAAAGGTAAAACATCTTCGCTGTGAGGTTTTCTTTTAGTGTTGCATGGATCTGTCCTTTTATGACTCTCTCCAGAAGATCCTGCTTTATTCAGTAGGTACTTTTGAGCTCTTCACTGTGTGCCTGACACCAGTGAGTTGCACTGGTTAGGGACAATCAAGACAAAGTTCTGTCCTCAAGAGCAGGGTGGAATTTCCTGGGTATCTGGGCAAAGCAGAAAACTATTGCTGCAAACATTCCATTCCCAAACCCTTATCCATGATTCATTAGTTAATTGGAATTCTGTCACTTTACATCCAATTCATGGCTCAGACCCTTGGGCTATATTCAGCTATAAAGTGATGTCTTTGTTTAATCCTAGTGCATTTGTTAGGCATGAGGGCTTTTGTGAAACTAAAAATTTTATCATAAAGAAATTGAGGTTGTAGACATTTCTGATCATAATAAATGGTCAGTAAGATCTCCAAGAATAAGCAAAGAGCTCTATCCCTACCATAAGGGTTGTTTAGCATGAATGGAAGGCTTAAATGTTTTAATAGCTTATCAGTACAACAAAGCGACTGTGTGTGCACATGTTAATAAGAGAACACCATGAAACAGTATCTATGACTGAAGAGCAGATAGCTCTTCTCTGAGCAGTTTTACTGGCTTGAGGCTTCATCCTCTAGAGGATCAAGCGCTAGACAGATCATCCCTAGACTCTATGCAGTAAAAGACATAACAGCCATAATATTCCTGAAGAAAAGAAAAGAAAAAAAAAGAGTTAATACCATTTGAATACTTTTTTATATCTTTTCTTTTTCTTTCTTTTTTTTTTTTCCTTTATGTGAAGGAGAAAAAAGTTCTGTCTGACCATTCTTTTTGTTTCCTGAACATCCTAATGAATATTTATCTTTCCCCTTTGAGTGGAGTAGGAAGATAGATGGGGGGGGGGGCTGATCTGAGGAGTTGGGACATCTGTCAGTCCTAACTCAAAACTCAGTGTATTCCTGAAATAGCTTTTAAGTGTTTTGTCTTAAAGAAAAGAGTTTCTGAGAGACGCTAACACTATCATTCATATTCCATTTGCTTTATTGGGCAAATGAGCTACTGTCTTATTTATGAATTATTTACAAAAATCTTTTCAAATCAATATCTCTACAAATAAATATGTTAGCCCCTGGCCCAAGTCACAGGAAAAACTGGGCACTATTTCTTACGCATCCCTTCAAGAAATATTCCTGGTAATGTGTTACTGAAGAGGTGTGTTTTTTTTTTTTTTTTTTTTTTTTTTTTTTCTCTCAGAGATATCTGCATTGAACAGGCCCCGCCTCCTCTTTTGGTTAGATGAATCATTTGGTAATTTTTGTATAGTAAAGAGGGTGCTACTTTTTATTGTAGGTTTTGTGAGTATTAAATAATTAATATATTTAAAACTAAGTATCCCTACCTACTCTGTTTTGTTTTGCTTCCCTCTTTCAAGTTTCTCAAGAGACTCAAATGTTAGAAATGATGTTCAATGAGAACAATGGGAAGGTATATTTAGACAGTGTTGCTACATTGTGTCAATTAATTATTTCATATTGGTTGCCTACATAGGACCTGGACTTTCAGAATGCTGGCGATTTCTTTTAACATGCTTACTGGATGACTATAGAATCATATTTTCTCTAAATTCTAAGAGTTTTACTAGTTTGAAAATAATCTAGAATTTTTCTGTCCTCTTCAAGATCAGCTTTTTTTTAAATGCCATAATCAGAGAAGCAATAAATAGATCATTAGCACTGATGATGTCATAACAAATAATGGAAAAGCATTCATTTTCATAATATCATTAATTATGGCTAACATTGGAGTGCACTGGGGCTGACTTTGTCCTATTAAATGAAGCAAATGCTTTGAAATATTAATTAACAAAATCAATCTCAATAAATTGGTGACTGTTAAATTTATTGTTTGAAAAATTTTAAGCTTGCAAAATAAAGAAAGTTTTATAGCTCAAGAAGATGTCATTAATTTAATTTAGCATTTCCATTTTTTATCACATTAGCTCTTAGAAAAGTCACCAAGACATTCCAGGAAAGTGTTTTCATTTTTCTCAGTCTTAATTTTCATTGTTATAATGGGAATATATGGCCCATAGTTTATGTTGAGATGTGGATTAAACGGAAACACTAATGAGAAATCAACAGCAGCAAATTGTGGATGGTTTCTTAAAAACCTATAAGCAAGATAGGAAGAGCTTACCCTCGACTTTGCATTTCTGGAATAATAATCATAGTTACACGAAAGATCAGAGATAGTCAATATGTATTACACAATACTCTGTGTCAGGCACTATGTTAAGATTTTGGATAGATTATTTTACATCATCCTCCTAAAAATATTTGAGGACAGTATTATTAAGTTTCACTTCACCAATGAGAAAATAAACGAGGTTGAATGAGGCTAACTTCCTTGTTCAAGGTCACAGAGGTAATGGGTGATAGAGCCACATTCGGAGTCCATATCCCTGTCTCTGAGAATGTCTAAACATCTTTCCCCAGCTGACTCACGTTATCATGGACTCCAGCTAACCACTTGGCTTTCTTAAATCCTAATATTAGATCAGCATGCCAGAAAGAATGAAGAAATTAAGACTAGAAAAACAGAACAAAACAGAACACAGGATCGTATTAGATCTATTCAGATGTATGTAAAAGTGTGCTGACAGGTAGGCTCTTTACTATCGTAGCATCTAAAATTTATAGTCCAATGAGAAGTAAGTTTGTACTGTATAGCATTATATTTGGCCCCAAGTAATTAATCTGAATCCTTATGCTTTTACAAGGAGATATATTTGAGAAATATAAATAAAAAAATACATTTTAATAGAGTGTGCTTCTGGGCTTCCAGGCTACTATGCACATATGTTGGTTATAGTCCTTTGAAACTTGTACATTAATTAATTTGTTTTAATGTTGTACTCATGAGTCTACAATTCTCAAGAACTGTCCTAACAACTCATTTTAAGAGTTAGCAAGACGCAGTACTTAAGATTCTATCCCCAGCCCGAAATGCCCAGGTAACTGTATAACTTCAGAATAAGCAATTATTTTATATTTCTAAATATCGGTGTCTTCCTATTTAAATAGGGTTAAATGTAAGTTCTAATATATATACCTGAGAAGATTAAACTACCTGTTTTGTAGAAGATACTTAGAATAAAGAGGTGGCAACCATTTGTATATTTGTAACCAACACATAGCAAGATACATAAAGCCATTCATTTTGGATTAATTGATTAATCAGCCAACTAACCAAATCATTAATCTTTTAATTAGATGATAGGTTGGTGATATTATGAGTTGACCATAGATACAACCATTTTCTGTGAAATAGCAAACTTTCTATAATTAATGAGGGAGAGACATGGTACCCATTTGACAAGCATCTAACAAAATATTCTTATACCAGATGATAGTTCGTAAAAGTGTAGATTAAATCTTGATGAAACCTTGGTGTCTGTGATTGTATGAACTGAATAATTAAATTCAGCATTCTTAGAGATGATTTTAGAAAGGTGATTCCATTTGTCTCTGAAGTCATGAAATAGTGTATAATATTGATACAATTTACACTCGGAATCATATTAGCAAAAGGTTTATTTATAAACTGTGGCATATGGATGTAGAAATTTATGTTTTCATGTCTACAGCTTAAAGCGTCGTGTTAGGAGCTATTTCTCAATCTCTCACTTTGCCAGGAAGATGGTTGTGAAAGTAATATTCTCTGCTTAATAATTAATGCTGCATTGATTTGTTTTCTCACAGTTCAAGCAATAAAAAAAAATCCATTAAGAAATATAAGCAGCGGAGTCACCAATAAAACTTACAGTTTAACCAAAGAGGAAAAAAAAAATTTAGCTAGATCTCCTTAATCTTTCCAAATTAATTTCCTTTTGTTAAAAAAACGGAGGCTGTAAGGGATAGATTACCATCTTAGCAAAACAATATAAATATTGATGGTGTTAATAACATTTTATTTAGGATTTACGTGTGTCAAGCAAAGGACTACCGATTTTTATATAACCTATCATAATTCATTCCATAGACTTCTCAAGGTTGACTTAATATACATGTTTTATAGGTCAGGATGAAGACAGAAAATGAACTTTAACCTTTTTTGTTCCATTCTGCTTTATTTGTTCCTTTCAGTCACCTTCAAAAATGACAAAATAAAAGTGGGTCCAACTACAGCGCTTGTTCTGTTCTTTTCCTGCTTGTGATTTTAATCATGTTTCTTCCCATATACGATCCCCTTAGTACTCTCTGTGCTGTCTCATCTGAAGTCTCTATGGTGACATGGTGGCAAGATCCCAGAGCCCTGTTTGATGTCAGTGGGCTCTATAAATGCCAACGTGATGAAGATACACAGTTGTTGAGTTTTTCAAGTGAAAGCACATATGGAATAAGGGAAACCAGCTGAGACACTGAGAGAGTAAAGAGGATCAGAATTCTGAAAATGGGGCCATAGTATTCCTGTTTGCTGGCCCCCAGCAGAGATTCTACAGTAATGAATCTATTGTCTCTCCATCTAAGAATAATGACGTGGCCTGGCTATAGTTCATTCCACATTTTTCCTTGCCATTTTGTGTAACCATGTGCTTAAGACCTACTCAATGGAATATGAGCATAAGTTATGTGCTGTTTTGGAATTATAGTTTTTAAGAAAGTGAGGGTGCCTTCCAAAAGGTTTCTTTCTCCCTCCACTGCCTGGATGCACTGAATAGTCTAGAGGAGGTTATGGGAACAGATGAAATCTCGATAGCCATTAGTGTTAATGCCAGAGCTGGACACCACAGCAGAGGAAAACACACCTCTATTTTAGTCTGGTAATCCATCTTACTAATTCTTAGGTTATCCTGTTAAATATTTGATCTAAAACTGAGTCCCAGGAAAGCAATCCACCTGGTTTTCATTTTCTTTGTTTTCATCTTCTAGTCAGTGGTCCTTCTGTTATTGTCATGAACCACTTTCCCCCTCTGTGATGTTTCCTTTTAGTGACTTTTCCTTCATGTAGATAGTGTGAGTCACACACTACTGCATATGATTGCACAATTTCTAGTAATAATGATCTGGTTCTCCCATAAGTGAAGTGATATCATTGCAATAGGCAGAAGAATGGGCTCGAGGAAACTCATGTCCTAATATCAGGAAATTATGAATCTGTCATGTTGTATGAAAAGGGAAATTAAGGTTGCAGAGGGGCTAACCAACTGACCTGAAGGTGAGAAGATTTGGGTCAGCCAGGTGTCATGGTGGTTAACACAGCTAGGAACTGGCAAACTACATAGTTTGAGTTCCAGGCCTGGAGGCTTGAAAAACACACTGTGTTCAAAATCCCTAGAGGAGAATGGAGGAAAAGAGATAGTGACATCGTCATCCCCACTGGAGGTGCCACTTTCTCTCTCTCCCTCTCTATCTCTCTAGCAAATCACATGTCCTACAGCAAACCAAAACTAACAAACAAACAAATGGGGAGATTATTTGGGATACTTAAGTGGACCCGGCATGATCAATGGGGTTCAAAAGTGAAAGTAGGAGACAGTAAAGGTCAAAGTCAGAGAAAGTTTTGAAACTGGTATCCTACTGACTGTGAAAATGGAGAAGAGTGTCATGCAGAAAAACATTTAGACAGCCTCTAAAATCTAGGAAAGGTAAAAGCATAGATTTTCCCTAGGAGCTGTAGACGGAGCAGCTTCTACACTTGATTTTAGCCCACCGAGACCCATTTCTATCTTCTGTCTCCAGTACTAAAAGATAATACATTTATGTTGCTTTAAGACACCAATTTTACAGCAATCTATTGTCATGACAATAGAAAATTATATGCTCATGAAACTAAATTAGAAGATGTTTAGACAAACCCAAGTTATCTCTTGTCATATCCTTCGGGGCATCTGGAATACTGCAAGGTATATGCCAAATCTGTGTGCTCCACTGAATGAAAGGTAGAGTGTCCATCATGGCCATCAAAGTGGTCATCAAAACTTGAGACAGATATATTTTCTTATCCAGTTTTACCCAGCTGCACAAGCACAGCACATGTGCCAAATGGCGTAGAAAAATCAACTTGTCATAGTTATTCTAGTCGCAGTTGTAGTATGTGCATGTGCAACCCAAATGAAGCAGGACCTTTGATGTGAACCTTGTCACAGACAATTAATATTTATCTAAGGATTCTGGCCAAATGCAGTGATTAATACCAATGGATGGATCCAGGACAATTCGGGAAATATGTGTCTGTTGGGTAGAAGAGAAATCAGCTACAGGGTTCATCATGTTTGACTTAATTAATACATCCACTGATGTCACGAGCAGTATCAAACAAGAAAAAGGAGACAAAATGTGAATGAGGGAACAATGTAAATTAGAGGGTGTTGGAGTGAGACACAGATTTATTAGACATCACTGCTTTTTCTCAGATATCATTAAAAGGACACGTTTCTGCTCACTCAACTTCTTGGCTGTTGTGTTCTTCCTGAAAATAAGATAGAAGTAGCTTACATTTTATTATCATTATTAATATTACATGGAACAGTTATTACAGTACTAATAAAAAGAAATATTTTGTGCTTATAATCACTCTTTTTAGGAGAAGAATAAGCCTCTCATGAAAGTCCAGAATAAAACATTCGCATCTTCATTTTATGAGTATAATTAGCACATTTGTCCATGCTGTCATCAATGATAATCAACATAATAATAACTCTTTATGTTTATGTAGCCATATACAATCTACCAAGCATTTTTCCATCCTTTATAATGTTATATCCTCCATCTCTCTGGATTTTGTTGTTGAAAAGGAAAAGGTAGGACAGGGAGGAATGTCCCCGTTTTTTTAAGAGAGAGAAATAAAGATTTAGAGGGGCACAGCTAGGTCTGGGTCTTAGTCTTCTGGACTCCAGGATTCTGAGTTAGGCAAAGCCATACTTGGTTGGTGTCCCCACTTTCATTTTTGATGTCCTATTGTTTAGTCCAATTCCACATATGTGTTACTTTTCTTCCCTAGTGATGTTTTCATGACTAGATTCATCTATGGTATAACTTGGAAGACCATCCAAACATCAGCCAAATGCTTCATTTCCTAATTTACTTAAACAATAAAACAAAAACAAACAAAACAAAATGAAAACAAACAAACAGGTGTAAAGCCTTTTTATGATATCTATGGAAGCTTTCTACACACCAAAGGAGATTTTTAGGGATGTACTTAATTATTATTGCAATGTCCTTGCCAATTCCTTGGAGTCATGGTCTTATAGATGTATACTAGCTTGCAGGCAGAACTTAGCAGAATGGTATCAGATCAATATGATTGGAAATCTTGGTTTTACCTTTTCCTATCAAATTGCATGGATATAATTTCTTAGAATAGATTGAAAAATTTGATACCACTCTATTTTCTGGTTCTAAAGAGCTAAATTCAGTAACTTAAGCAACAATCAGAGTAAAGTTTAATTAAATGTAACTATTATGGGATTATGATTATGCTATTGTCTCTCAAATAACAGTCCAACAATCTCAAAGAGTATATGTGGTCAAGTGTGCAAAGTCAACACAGAATGTCCTCATTCTCTGATTCTGTCTCATATAGATTTGGAAATATTGGGAGCTACTTTGTCAATGGGGCCACTTTGAGAGTAAGGCAGTCAGTCTCTTCTGCTTTTCTGTCTTAAAGATAAAGTTTTAGCATTATTTTGTCTCTACATGGTATTTCACAACTCAGGAAAGAATACAGAGAGTATCCTGTACTAGAGAAATGCCCTCTGGTTAATACATGGTCCAGGAAATCCATCAAAGCTACAGAAATAGCCATGGCTTGTAATTAAAACAAACAAATAGGTGGGTCCAATCTAGGGATACAGCCAGGAAACCAGAATCCTGCAGTAGGAGTAAGGAATGAGCCAGCGACCGAGAAACAGCGAGCGAGCTTAGACCTGACGTAGCCATGCAGAGGAATCCCCTCCCTCTTTTGACATCACTGTGATCCTAGTGGATGCTGCTTCCCTGGTGGACTACATTCACTTGTGCTCCCCAGAGCTGGCCTTATCCCCTCCTGGACAGAATTATGATTTTTGTCTTGTTTGCTTTGATTTCCCCTCTGCTCATAGGTATTCTTTTTGTTTTTATTACTCTTGAAAAGAAGCAGAAACCAGGACTTTGACATCCAGAGCATGATAATTAGACCATGAAGGCAGTCAAATTTTGACCAAACTTCCATTTGACTTACTCTTTTTTACTTATACTTTTAATTATTTACATTTTATTATTGAGAGCTATTACTTATTAAACCAATATGTCAGAAACTTTATCAAAAGTATTTATCTAATGCTTTTGTATGGTCACATAGCAGGGAAAGTCTCAGTATCTCCCACATGTGTTCTTTTGCTCCTTTTCAGATGGAGTGACCGAAGATCAGAGAGGGTAAATTACCAGCTCATATCACACAGCTAATATTAATGGTGTTATTCCAATGTCTGTGGGATATTTTTGGCTAATATGAACAGGCTATTTTCTATTTACTAGACATAAAGTCTTTTTCTGGCACCTACGTTGTGAATCTCATTTACAGAGGGACCAGAGGAACAGCAGGTGGAATCCAAAAGTCAGAGAAGATACTTCATTTTCCTGCTCTAATACTCACTTGATTTTTCTAATCACAATTAAGATTATGTAAGAAAGAAAAGAAAGGAAGAAGTGGAATCAGCAGTATGTACGCAGCCGGGAGTTCACCTCACTGCTTATAAACCTTAATTAAACCTAATTTGTAAGTCTTAATTGAACCACATGTACAGGCATTAATAAAGCAGTATAATAACAGTGCTCTCCAATAAGACAACACACTAATACTAAATACTTATATTCCAGGAAAATGTGCTCATGTGGGCCTCATCAAAGCATAATGGGGAAGCAGATAAACAATTAATCTCATTAATTGCAATCAAAGGACAAAAAGTACAAGCCAGTTGCCTAGAGAAATCAACTTTGCCAAATTTCCTCACAAACAGATATGGTGCTAATGAAGTGACAGTGTGAAACGAGTGAACATCTGAGAAATCCGGAAACTTGGCTGGAATGTCAAGAGAAGGACACTACCACGAAAGTCAAAGTCATCTTGCATCAAAGTCAGCCCTTTCGAGATTGCTCTTAGATTCACTCATTAATGGATTTATTCATTCAACAAATACGCATTTAACACTGTTTCATAAACTGGTCTTTGTTCATAGAAGTGGAGATTTATCATGCTTTTTGATAAAAAGATAGATAACTACAAGATACTTAGAGACTATTTTGGGTCAGAGACTTTCATAACAGTTCTCATCCAATGTATTTCTTTTTAAAAAACGTATGCAACAACTTGAGAATTAGGTGCTACTAATCACACTTTATTGATAAAAATACTTTGAAGCTCAGTAATTTGAATCAGGTTATATAATTAGTAAGTGGATAAGTGAGGACTTAATGAGTTATCTGACTCCCAAGTCCATGGATATTCCAAAACATAACCACAGACCATTATGACAGGTAGGCTGGTATACGGACATTGGACTTCTATCTTGTCTTCACCTGAGCTTTAACAAAGCACCGCTCAACCTTGCTTACATGTCCTAATTGGAATGCTGACTCTCAGCACTACACTGGTTTATCTTCTCGGTTGTTCTTTTATTTGTAGGCCTTAAGCAGCTAGTGTTTATGTATTTTAAAAGTGTATTTATTCATTTCTCTCATGATAAAAGCAGTGACAGAAATAAAATTATCTATAAAGTCTTCCTGCCACAATCCATTCCTAGGGTCAGCCAGCTGTGGACCATACTCATGTGTGCCTGCCCAGCATGAGCAGGGAGCCTCAGGACTTGAACCTGGAACTGTCTCACATGGATCCAGCATCTTAGAGCATGATGTTGCCACTGCACCACCAGCAGGCCCTGTCTTCTGTGTTTTGGTTACAGTGTTTCTTTGAGTCCTTCTGGTCTACCCAGTGTCTTTCGTAATAGTGGTTCCATGGTTCTGAAACCAGAGTTGGACTTTCCCCTTGAGGGTACACAGTAATTCGAATCTAACCTAGTCCTCAAATTTCAACTGCAGAGTTAACACAAGCATGTCTTGTCCCACGTGTGTCTCTGTCTCTGACAATGCCATTTTCTCTGCCTTGAATGTCTTTGACTCACCTTAGGGCACTTCCAACTTATCCTTCCATTCTGGGGTTAAGTGATATTGCTATGCCTCTTTCCTTTGTTAGCAAGAAAACATAAAATCTCCCGGATTTGTTCTCGTTGCATTTCTCTGTTAACGGAGTACGTACTGACTCTCTGGCACCAAATGGGGAGACAGCGTCTCTGTGTACCCAGGATGTTCACAGACCCATCAGCCTGGAAAATGCCCGTTTTCCCTCTTTATGCTGCAACTCTGGTTCTACTCCTCAGGGCCTGACCTCAACCTCACTTGTATACATTCTTTATTTAATCACGAGGTAAATCCTAAACAATACGTCAATGGGCAAGTCTCTCGTGTGTGAACAGCACGGAGCACACTTCCACAGAGCTGGGTGGAATAGCTACCACACACCTACACTGCATGAGATAGCACACGCTCCACTGTCATGCATGCAGTCTGTCCTTGACCACACACCATTACCCAAAAAATACTGTATTGTACGATATATTAAACACAGACACACAACCTGAACAAATTGGTAGAGGAAACACATATGAAAATATGCCACAATTTTAGTTGGGTCATTGAAAGAAAACGATGTGTACACCAGACTAGGGTGGGAGACACAAGGCACAGAGAAGTGGGCAAAAAGGCACCTACTGGTGCAGGAAGAGAATAAAGCAGCAGGTATACCAAGCAAAAGAATTCAGGTGGTGTGGCGGTTTAGTTGGCTGGATACCACATGGTCAACTACAGAGTTTGAATCCCCAACCTGGCAGCTTAAAAAACATGGTAGGCACATATGCATGCATGTCTGAAATCCTGAGAGGAAACTGGAGGAGAAGGGATTACAGCGTGAGGTAGAGGAGTTGCTTTCTCTCTTGCTCTCTCTCCTGCTCTCTGTTTCTCTCTGGTAGAGCTCCGCCTATTGCAAACTTGAAAAAACAAAAATAATCTTGTGTTACAGACTGCCCTTGACATGTAATTATCAAATGCATGAATGAACCAAAAGACCAAGGTTAGTTTAGTGAGCTGCCATATTTCATTATCATCATACATTCAACACCTATTTTGGACCATCAATGACCTAAGCCACTACATGTATTTCATCCCTATTTTTCCCTCCCCACATTAATATTCTTGACTTAGTGATGAGAAAATTGTTACTCACTAACATTAATTAACTTTCTGAATTTATATACTGAGTAATACAAATATTCAGAGCTCCAGACCCATCTGTCTGATTCTAGCTCATTTATTTAACCACAATTTGGGGAGCTTCTAATGGCAATATGTTCCATGATGGGCTATTGGTTCCATGTAATCACAATTAACACTCTGAAACCATGATGCAATAGGACCAACAGCCGGGGCAAGTGTTCAATCAATACGCAGTGTCTCACTCTTCCCCTTAGTAACAGCCAGAGAGTCAGTGTCTCTACTCCCACCCTGGTTATTCAGGGCCTTCTCTCATTATGCCCTCCATTCTGAACCAGTGATTAGCAACCGTTTTTGCAGGCAGCCAAATAGTGAATAATTGAGGTTTTGAGGGCCATTTATTCTCTGCTCGCAACTACTCAGTCCTCACTAAAGCTACCACAGAAAATATGTAAGTGAATGAGGGCAACTGAGTTTCAATAAAACTTTATTTGTGAAACAGACTGCAGACTGAATTTGGCCTGTGCAGTGAAATACAGCAATCGTTCTCTATATTATTAACAGCAGTGTTTTCAACTGTTTTGACCCCAGCCTGGAGTTAGGGCAGGACATTTCATACTCATGTATATTATTTATGATTATAATATAAGTCCACATAAAATACTTTAATACTTTTTTTTTTTTTTTGGAGAGGTTTTCGCTCTAGGGCGCATGCGCTTGCCAAACAGACAGAGAGAGACAGAGAGACAGAAAGCGAGAAATCATCCCCCAGGGGGGATGGTCACGCTGCAATCCCTTCTCCCCCATTCTCCTCTCAGGATCTTGGGCATGCATGCACACGCGTCCGGCGTGAGTTTTAAGCCACGGGGTCCGGGACGCGAACCATGGTCGACTACATGGGAGTCCAGCGACATAGCCATTACGCTAACTGCTGGTTCCCAAAATACTTTAGTACTTTTACACCTGGTATTTATTTTGTATTTCATTTCATTTTCAAAATGTGCTAGTCCTAAACCATTAAATTAATTTCAGAATTCAACAATGGGTTGTGATTTACAATTTAAAAGCACAAAATATTATGAAGAGTAAAGAAAACATTATCTTTTTTTTTTTTTTTTCTTTTTTTGGAGAGGTATAGGGCGCGTGCGCTCGCCAGACAACAGAGAGAGACAGAGAGATAGAAAGCAGGAAATCATGGCCACGCCGCAATCCCTTCTCCTCCATTCTCCTCTCGGGATCTTGGGCACGCACGCACACGCGCCCGGCGTGAGTTTAAGCCGCCGGGTACTCGAACCGACTACGTGGGAGTCCAGCGACATAGCCATTAGGCTAACTGCTGGTCCCAAGAAAACATTATCTTATAGAAAAATTCATATGGAAAATTCTGAGTTTCATGAAGGTACAATAAAAAAGGAAGCAGAATCTTAAATCTAGATGTAGCATAGAATCTGACATATAATTACTTATTCAATGAATAATTAAATGAATAAATAAAATAAGTCCGTTTGTTTCCCTTCAGGTAATGATATTACAATACATGATCCGAAGAAATTTATCCCTTCTTTGGGATTTTAGGCTTCAGTTTCTGTGCAGATAACTTTGATTAAGGGACCGTCCTAGTTTCTGAAAATTTAATCTTTCAGTTAAAATAAATTTGTGTAGTTTCCTATGTGTGTCAGGAACAACTCTGGGCAGTGAGGTGGTGAAGAAAACAAAAACCACCATGAACTTGTGTTGACAGGGAGTAAGCCGAAGGAGCAGCTTGTGTTATGCCGTGGAAGAAGAATATTCTTTAAAAGCAAAGAAAAAAGGCTTTTAAGTTATATTTATTGTATATTGGCATGTGTCTCTTAGTAGGTTTTTTGTAAAATGAGGTGGTCAGAAGAATAGGTAAAAACATTTTCTCCTTTTGTTTTTCTTTTTCAATATGTTAAAAGGAAAACTTCCTCCCTCCCCACGGGATAGTGTATGGGGTCCAAGGTTTGATTTTTAAGAGAAAAATCCCTATCAAAGCAGAGACATCCAAGGTTGGCATCCTTTACTCATTAGCTTCACCACATTCAGTTTTGATCTCGATTCTTCACGGGAAAGCACTTAATATGCAACCTTCCTCTTTCCTTCTTGCTTCATTAACTTGAACCATAATCTTATCCATTCCAGCTCTGAGCTTTTACCACGCACTGTCTCGATGAGCTACTCAGCCAATAAATTCAATGAGGTCACTTCCCCGAGCGCCAGATTCCTGCCAGGGAGCACCCCGTCCTGCAGCGCAGGTGTGCTGGGTGCCGCTCGTTTCAGAAACGGACGGAAACGTGCATCGTATTTTAACTTTCCTAATAATGATTTGAGTTCAGTGAAGAAAGACTGGTTTATGGTATCTTGTTTCTCCCAGGCAATATAGATTTTTGAGAAATTATGTTCATTTTTCGCCCTTTAATATAGTATGCTTGGGCTGCTGAAATAAAGACACCGTAAGCTGGGGGACTTAAAAACAATTATCTCTCACAGCTTAAGAGGCTGGGGAAAGTCCGCTGTCACAGTGGGTGCCAGCAGATTCCAGGCCTGCTGAAGGCCTGACTGCTCGTGGGTACCATCCCTAAGATGTTGCGATTGCAACATAGAAATGTTGGGGGAACACAAACATTCAGACTGTATTATCCTTATATTAAAAACAATAGAATGTTTCCTCTGATTAGTGCTTTCAGTTGAGAAGGCAGTCACATGACCAGCATCTCATTTGGGTATAAAAACAATACAGTGATAAATATTATTCTAAATTGAGCTACATGGACCGAGGTAAGAAACTATTTTGAGTAGCTGAGAACCACACCACTCTCTACTACCCGATATTTCTGTTATTTGTGAAGCCACACAATTTACATCTTCTTTATTGAAGTATATTGTTTTCATTGAATTAGTCACATTTTAGAATTTTTATCTCAATTCATTGTATTGGGTTATCTGTAAAAGTCATGGCATATCTTTCTATGTTTTTATATGAAAAAATGTGTCAGGACTTTTCTGACAACCCAATACAAAATTAGATTATATTTGTTCCATCTTAAAAAGTACTGGAGGAAACAAAATGAACAGCAATAACATTTATCCTTCATCGACTGTCTCTCATAATACTACCAGCTACAATTATCTCTGTTTTTCTGATGAAGTGGTCACTCAGCACATTAGTTAAAAATGAGGGGCTGAGCTTTCTTCCGTTTTTTTTTCAAAGCCCACTTCTTCCTCCAGGAATTCGTTTTCAAAGTTCTGTGCAACAAATGCTACCCCAACCTTTTTCTAGAACAGATGCTATCTGGGCACTAGTGGAAACAATGCGTTTCCCTTATCATGAAGTCCTCATTTGGTGCAAAAACCAGGAAATTAACGACAAAAAAAACATACTCCAGACAAGGATAAATTGTACTAAATGCAATGAAGCCCGCATTGTACTTCGGCGTAAGGACAGGGGTGTGGGTGGAGAGGGGATGCTGCCTATGCAACACTGTCAAAAGAGGCCCGAGTTAAGCTGAGGTTGAACTCGACACCCGAAAGAGAAGGGCGGCATCATGTGAGGAGCAGAGGGTGAGAGTTCTGAGCAGATGTATACATAGTTTGACATGTGAAAGGAAATGGCACTTTTGAAGGACTAACAAATTGTAGAATAAAAGTACAGTATAGATGGGAAGGAAGAAATTATACAAATTGAGGGGTGTAGAGAGTAGAAAACAGAAGTTGTATCAAGCAGACTATTTGGTCACAGCAAGAGTTGCAATGGAAGATGCTCTAAATTAGCAGGGAGTCATTGACAGTTTGATGAGGAGTGACATGGGATGGAATATTGTGAAATTCTTTGTGTTTACATTTAAAGGTTACTAATTTAAAGAAATATCTCAAGTTTCACTATATTTAGCAGGTCCTGTCAAGTAGAAAATACTTATTCATTTTCTTTGACAGGTGATAGACATAGGGCAAATAGGAAATAGACAAGGGAAACCTTCCTTGCCCATGGTGGATATGAAGAAAATCAACTTATTTAGCAACGTATAATGCTAAAGTGAGTGAGGGAGTTAGTGTAGCAGGATAATCTATGATTTAAGGATGTTATGGCTAGAAAGAAATCCATAGTTCCACCCATTTTTATTAGCTCAAGGAAGGACTTCAGAAGCTCAGAGAAAGTATTTAGATTAGTAATTTTAGGATACAGAGGGTAATTTGTGTGTGTACATTTACAAAAAAACTAAAAGGCCACTAAAATTATTATTACATAGTTCTTCAAAATACAAAGTTTGGGAAGAAGATGGGAGATGAGGGAGAGTGAGAGGAAAGGAATCCAGGAGAAAAATAGAGAGGCAAGACATTTATGGGACACAGAAATGGAGGCTTATCTGTTGATAGGAAAAAAATGAAATGAAACTTAAAAATAAAATACAAATTACTAATTTTTTGATAATGAAACTCTTTAAACCCAAAGTCCAGTTGCAAGCTTCCTTGTGTCTGCACCAAACAGGGAAGATGTATCTGATAGAACCAAGGAGGAGGGGTGCTTAGATGGCTGAGTGGTATTGATAGACTTAGTATTCACACCAGTTTTGCCTCTTGGAATTGCTCAGGTCATTCCATATCTTGGCTGGAACAGCTGTTCTTTTTTCAGGGAAGAAGGGCTGAGGAAGCGTCTATCAGTGATGTTCTCCCAACAGTGAGGTTGACTTGTAGCAGCTGGTCTTGCCCTCTCCACAGGACTGAACAACTGCAAGCCAGTGCGTTCCTGTCATCTCTGAGGTGAAAGCTAAAAAGGAAGTACCCCTGATAATTTGTAGTATTTTCTTTATTCCATTTATAACTGAGTCCAAAATCGTGTGGTTCTGCTGTGGAAATATGTAGACTGGAAATACCTGGTCTAGGTATTTCCAGAGATGAGGCTATAGGGAATCATAATTGGTTCCTCTGACAACAAGTTCTGGTATGAGTAATTGAGGTCTGAGTGGACAGCATTTGAAAGGCCAAGACATTACTTCCCATACTTCCTTTAAAATGCAAACCTGAAGGTCAACTTTTAATAAAATTGTTCATCAAATATTTTAAATGAAACTGTCAACATGAAGAAGTTGGATAGGAGAACAATCAGGAAGTCACAGCTACAAAGAGGTATGCTCCTCAGACACTGCTACCAGGAGGCTGAGGTCACATGAGAGCCTGAGATTGATCCCCTGCTCAATCTGGAGGAAAAAAAATAGGCCAAGTGTTGTGGTTGATGTTCGTAGCCCCACCTACTTGGTTAACATAGACCCTGACAAAAATCTCTTTCTCTGTAAGAGAAGAAAACAAAATACAGAAAAAAAAAAAGAAAAGTAAATAAAACTATCAAGACAAAAGTCAGCACCCAATTCACAACCCAAGGCCAGGGACTCCTGGAGCACAGCAGGTGGAGGTGAAAGCACAGGATTCGTGGTCAGACACACATTGCACACGACACTCTGCCTCTTACCAGGACTACCATGCTCAGCAAGCCTCCAGCCCTGGGATGAAAATTCCTGGGATGAGAAAACCATGTGATCTCTCTTTGAAACATTTTACATGGGCTTTCTTACTTAAACTTCACCAAAAACTCATGTGATAATTACTGTCCTATCTTTAATTTACATATATATGATAGTAGAGAGTCTAAAACAAAGATACCAAGATTCTTGCTCAAAGTCAGAGAGTCACTGAGTGGTGAATTGCTTACCTATCTCACTTATGTGATTCTAGAACCCAATCTTCTAACGTCTCTCTGAGTGAGTAAGTGAACAATGGCAAATGATAAATGAACGTAGTAGTCATTGCTATTAAAATATTATCTCCTACCTTTAGGAGTTTTTTTTTTTTTTTTTTTTTTTTTTTTTTTAACTGCCAGATGGTATGTGCATTTGCCAGAGAAAGTGAGAAACAAAGACACTCCCCAAAAAGGCCTAGTCATGCCACTATCTTTTCTCTATTTCTCCATCCTTTTGGGCATAGATGCACACATACCTAGCATGTATTTAAAGCTCCTAAGGCTGGGATAAGAGCCCATCATCAACCCTAAACCACTAGTCCATGAGGCTGGCTCTAATTTAAAACAAATAAAAGAATACTTTTTTTCCTTATTATATACATATATTTTCCTGTACACTTGAATATATAGAACTCATTTATAATTGCTGTTTTCTGCAAACCCCATATCTTTGCTTTCTAGGTCACATTTTCCTCATTCTTTTGCTGTCTACTAACTTTTAATAGGATGCAGGGACCAGTACATTTTATGTTGTGAGGTATCTTATTGCAATCTTTTACGTGTTGAACTTTCACAGGCAGGAAAGTTGACTTACTTGTATATTTATCTGATATTTTAGAATTTTGTTTTCAAGTTGCTTTATAGCAGATCAAGATTAGCTTTTATTCTAGAGCCATGTGAACCTACTTGTTAGGTTTTTCTGGGTTCCCACTGACTGTCCCTTTTATTTATTCTGGCTAGAAGTTCCAGTAATTGACAATCTCGTGTGAACACTGAGGATTGCTCACCTCACAGCTTCTTGTGTTCCGAATTTGTTGTATATATACATTATTGCTCTCTGATCATTGTTCTTTCTTTGGAGCTATTTCTTGCTTAGCTTTGTGGGGTTTCCTTTTCTCTGCACAAGCACACATTGGTGTCTAGATGAAGACTGAAGGGGGTCTTTACAGAATTCACTGGGTTTAGTTGTCCTGGGTTCCTCAAACTTCCAGCTTTTGGCTCCAGATGAGGAAGTGACTGAAATCTGACTGTTACTTCCTAGGCTGAAGTTTATAGACTGCCAGTGGGGGCAGAAAGCCAGGGTGCTAGTTGGGCTCCTTCCTTAGGCATCCCAGTCTTATGCTATCTATCGTCAAATGTCAAGAAAAAAATTTTTTTCTCATATTTTGTTCTATTCTCTGGCTATGTTTGACAGGAGTGTTAATCCATACCATCTTACTCCTCCATGGGCTGAAGAATCAATCCATTCACATGATTCTGTATTTCTCATGAGATCGTACACGGATATGTTTCTAGAGTACGTTAAGTCTCTTGGATTAGAGTAAGGAGGGAAGAGTAGAAGTACTGACCCATTTGGAGAAACTGAATAAGTAGGGAAGACTTCTTGCAAGAGGTAGAACTTGAGCCTGAATTGCGTCAGATGAGTTTTCAAATATTAACACTCTTTTAGTTTAATCAGCATGCCAAGTTTAAAGAGAGTATAAATGAGTGATTGAAATGACTTGACTTAATGAAGCCTTAATAACAACCCTAATTCAGCTTATTAGGCATCTATCACTCATAGATGAAAAGCCAATGACGTTTCTAATAAAACACTCATAATAAAATAAAGGAAGCCATAACATATATTATTTTTATTCTTTTAATCACATACTTCATAAGTGGGGATACTTTATAAGTACGATATTATATTCCAGTTAAAATAGCTCTACAGAATGAGGGTTCTTTTTATTGCAAAATTGAATTTACTTAGTGATACAATAGGAGTGATTAGGTGCTTGTTTTCTTGTCCTACTAATAATTAAATGAAAACAGATTAAAATTCTAACACCACAAATTACATTTGAGATAGTGACACTCCTGATAATTAGAGAAAATTGACCAAGTGAACTAGGTTTTGATCTACTCTCCCAACTCCTTTTTTTGGGGAGCTCTCAGATTCCCACTTTCATATGTGAGTCCAATAGTATATAAATTTGATAACTACTGCCCACAAATGGATTACCAATGACACTTCTCTCAGTTCTACTTACAGCTGTTACTACATGGCAACATTGGACCAAAATTGCCCACCCCTGGCTACTGCAAATAAGCAGGTTCTCAGTCACCTAAAAATTGCCCTTTAGAAGTGTCATCATTTAGGAGTCAAGACTAGAAGAGGTAAGAAAATTAATTTTAGAGAACATTTGTAACATATTAGGCATTGTGCTAGATATTTTAAAAAATAGTATCTCATTTAGTTTTTTTTCTATTTATTTTATTTTATAATTTCCTCTGCACACATAATTGTGTGTATTTTTGTGGGGGTACAGTATGTGTTTTCAAAGCATACATGAAATTGCGAAAAGTCAAGGATATTACCATATTCATCATCTTCAATAAAGAACATTACATTATGCCGTGCACCTTAGATTTTGATTCTATTATATTGATCAATCTATACACACACCCCTAAATACATACTTAAAAGAAACAATATATATATATGATTGTCAATGTTCTTCTTTTTACTCTGCTTTGAAACTCCATTCCATCACATGGTTGCCTTACGTACAAGGCAATTCTTGTGTCTGTTAAATGATTTCTCCTGAGCCCCTCCTCTCCAGCCCCTCACTGCCAGGCAGTCTCTCACCTCTTCAGTCATGCTCTATATTTCTGTGCCTTCAGATCTTTCACAGTACACCATTCAGTATATGTTAAGCAGGAAAATATTGTGGTTGTCTTTCATAGACTGACTCCTTCACTGAGCATTAGATCCAGATTTATCTGCTTTGTGTTGAACAAAAGTAGTTAAGTTGCTACCTGGTAGCAATGCTAGCTTCTCCCAATTTAACTTTCCATAGAGACGTCAGTGAAGTTGCATGAATTCTTGCAGCAGTGCCTCCAAAGCCCCCAGATGCTACCTTTTCCATGTTCTATTGACCAAGCCAGTCACTAAGACCAGGTAAAGTTGAAAATAAATTAATTTCCACTGTAGAGGGAGGGATAAGAAAGGTGGAACAGAATAGAGTCCCCAGAAATAAATTCCAAAACATACAGTCAACTGATCTTTGACAAGGGGTACCAGTGAATCCAGTGGGAAAAGAAAAACCTCTTTAGCAAATGGTGCTGGAAAAACTGGATTTCCACCTGCAGAAAGATGAATCTGAACCCCTATCTCTCACCTCTGACAAAAATCAAGTCAAGATGGATCAAAGATCTAAATCTAAGACCTCAAACTATAAAACTGGTCCTGGAAAACACTGCGGAAACTCTGGAAGACATTGGGGCAGGGAAAGACTTCTTAAATAAGACCCTCAAAGCACAGTCGATAATATCCAAAACAGACAAGTGGGATTACATCAGACTAAGAAGTTTCTGCATGGCAAAAGACACAGTAATTAGTGTGAATTGACAGCCCTCAGAATGGGAAAATATTTTTATAACTATGTGTCAGATAAGGAACTGATAACCAGAATTCACAAGGAACCCAAGCAGCTGTTCCAAAAAAAGATGATCAATCCTATTAAAAGACGGGAGAATGAGTGAAGAAACCACTCTCTAAAGATGACATATGAGAAAAAAAATGACATAGGAATAGCTAAAAGGCATATGAAAAATACTCAGCATCCCTCATTGTAAGGGAAATGCAGATCAAAACAACAATGAGATATCACCTAATCCCAGTCAGAATGACTAAGATTAAAAAAACAAAAATTGGTAAGTGCTGGCAGGGGTGTGGTGAAAGGGGAACTCTCTTACACTGTTGGTGGGAATGCAAATTGGTCCAGCCACTGTGGAGAACAATTTGGAGATTCCTCAAAAATCTACAAATAGAACTACCATATGATTCAGCAATCCCACTCCTTGGTATCTACCAAAAGGACAGAAGAATACTTAATCAGAAAAGTGCTTGCACATCGATGTTTATTGTGGCACTATTCACATTTTCTAAGTCATGGAAACAACCCAAATGCCCATAAACAGATGAATGGATAGAAAAACTGTGGCACATATACTCAATGGAATACTATTCAGCCATAAAAAAAACAACAATATCCTGGCTTTTGATAGGAAGTGGATGAATATGGAGGATTTACTGTTGAGTGAAGCAAGTCATGCTTTGAAGGAGAGGCATTGAATGTCCCCACTTAATATATACGGATTGTCCTCACTCTATGACTGAAACTAATTGAATAAAGGATATAGAAACACAGTATATAGATGTAAACACCAGACATAGTATATGTGAAAGAGGAGGGTCTGAGGAAGGACATTTAGAAGAAAAATAGGGAGGCAAAGCATTAATGGCACAAAGAAATGTGATATCTGTTGAAGATATTTTGTAGTTTTATCAACTGTACTAGGAATAAATGTTCACCTGTTGAAATAACCATTTTGTAAGCCAAATAATAATGTGATTGAATGTATAAAACAAAATGAAATGAAAAAAATTAAAAAAAAATTTAAATAAAAAAGAAAGGCATTTGGCCACCTCTAACCTACCAGAAATGCTGTTGCTATGGTATGTTTGCTACAAATAATTTTCAATTTCCCTTGTGACTATATCTTTGACTCACAGGTTATTTAATTTTTAAATATTTAAGAATTTTCTAGATATCTTTTTGTTGTTAGTCTCTATATTAATTTTTTTTTTTTTAATTTATCCTTTTTATATTTTTCAAATTTTAAAATTTGCATTTAATCACTGTACAACTTTACAGCATACAAAATTTTTTCTCAGTATCAATACAGTACATATTAGTCACGTCAAAGATATTATCATGTATATTATCAACAGATAGCTGTTCATTTTAATGTTGTTAAATACTTTATTTCCTGATCCCCTCCCTCCTTCCCCTTTTAATCACTCCCTTTTATACTGTCTCCAGTATTGGCAGATATCTTCCCTGACATATCTCCAGTATTTCAGTTTCTACCGTAGACTGCAGACATTTGGTATACATTGAATGGGGACATACAAGGTCTTTCATAATCTGGCTTGCTTCCCTTAACATTAAATCATCATATTCATCCACTTTGTATCAAATGTCAGAGTCTCATTGTTTTTTATGACTGAATAGTACTTCATATATGTGCCATAGGGGAAATACTAGACACCATTAGATGCCCAAATATCTGAATAAAAGATATTTCAGAAGAAGAATCTGTTAAAAGGCATAGAAAATATATTCCATGAAATGCTTGCTGAAAACTTTCCAAACCAGAGAAACATTTAGACATTCAGATTCAAGAAATACAAAGAACACCAAATAGAAATAGCATCAGAAAATCCTCCCAATGGCACATTATCTCCAGACTCATAAAAATCAAAGACAAAAACAATATTCCAAAAATGACAAGAGAGAAGTTACTTACAAAGATTATCGTATGTAACTAATATCAGACTTTTCAACTGAAACAATACAAGCAAAGAAAGAATGGGAAGACATTTATTTAGTCTTTAAACTCTAGGGGACTATTCTCATTTTAATGTTGATCAGTGAGAGAAAGTGAATTGCCTATAGTCACATGGGTAGTGAACAGCATAACCATGTCTGTTTCCATTTACCTGCTTGTCACCCTTAACACACACACACACTGTCCAATATCACTCACGTTTCTGCTCCAGACTTCCTCCAAGTTATCTCTAATTTTAGCTATTCTTTGTTTTCTTATTTGGTAAGTATTGTTTAAGATCATACCAGCAGTTAGGTATGAGGCAACACATGTTGAAGTCTATTACGATTCCAGGCTCTGAATTTAAAACCACCACAAACTTGTAGGAAATACAGAAATAGAAGTAATTATTTACCAGATGAGAATATTATGGCAGCAGAAAGGAGAGAAACCTAACCCATCCCAATTTACAGATGTGCTGCTGGGGATAGATAGATCTTTGCAGAATATATGTTGAAGTCATACTTTAAATAAAAAATAGAGCTTTTCAGACAAGTGGGAACAAGAAAGTTCTCAGAAAAGGATTTGGAGGAATGAACCATCATAGGGGAGAGATCGTGGAGAAAAGAGGACCACCACTAATTCAGAAAGTGCAGAATATTCTGGGGGGAGCTCAATTGTTACATCAGATTTCAAAAGGTGGGGGTGACTCATGGGATGGGGGCTAAGAATCAGAGAAGACTGGACTAGCTTGGGCGTTTGCTCCATCTGAAATGCTTTCTTTTTCCTCTGTAATGTGTCCATAAGGCAAGCTTCAACTTAAATCTCCAGGATGACACAGACTCCAAACAATCCCCTACTCATGTTTCTACTGTGTGCTACAGGCCTCTGATTTCCCATAATACCCAGTGCAAGAATAGCTGCATACCTGCCCATTTGCCCCCCCTAGACTGGGATCTTTTTAGGAAAAACAAAGGATGTGCTGTATTTAACTTTCATTTTCAGAACTCGGAGTGGTCATTATGCCAGGCATAGAAGGCACATTCCATGGCTATGTGCTCATTGCACTAGTAAATGAATTTTCTGCATGCAGTGAGAGAAATACAGTGACGCACTTCAATTTTCCCCCCCAATCCTTTAGAATTGTTTAGTATATTCACAGGCTATTGATGTACTTTTCCTCACCTCACCCTTTCACCCCATCTTCCCCTTTAGTAAGTATTCATAGAACATTTGTTCCTTAGTGAATTTGTTTTTTACCCAAATCCAATTTTGTTATTATCTTCCTGAGTTTCAAACCCCTCAAAGTCCATTTGTATTATGTCTCCATTCACTCCGTGGCTTCAACATCTTGCAATTTAGTATAATTTGTGAATTGTGTTAATATGCTATTTATTCTCACTGTGAAATCTCATGTACTCTATCTCCTTTTGTGTAGCTTATCACTAAGAATAAAGTAGATGCTTACTAAATTAATTGTGCCAACGTTATTTAACTTGAAAGGGTTATGAATATAACAAGAGAAAAATAATAGATTTTTTTTGGAAAAAAAAGGTGCTTATAAAGTGTGATTCCTCATGAAAAAAATAGGCTCAAGGAAAATAGATGAAACACATATGCATTGAAGGTGTGAAATAATTGGAAATAGTAATTTAGAATAAAATGGTAGAACTGTTAATAGATGATGCAGCACTTGTATTAACAAAAATAATAACATGTAGACTAGAATGCTAGAAGATTGGAGCTGAATGCCTCTCTGCAGATTATTAAATATTTCATACCTTTTTATAAATAAGAAGAAAAAGCTCCAGGGACTTTGCCAAGGACAAACCCTGAATGGCAACAGAAAATTCTGGAAGCCAGGTTTCTTTCCTGTAAAACACCAGCCTTTTACATGTGTAAGACCTTATGGGTTATGAATAATTGGCACATAGAGCTTTTTTGATTTATACAATATACTAGTTAAAATAGCAGAGGTAGTTATCATTTTCACTATCTGAGACATCAAAAACCTAAGGCTCAAGGAGACAGTGACCAGAGGAAGGATGACCTTCTAGTTAGAATCGAGTTCAGATCTAAAGCTCTTTTTTTATTTGAAGAGCAGCGTTCTCACAATTGGACCACGCTGACCCTGCCCCTATGCGAAATGATATCGTTATGCGGGAAGGGAACATGACAACTAACTAGCTCTCTTTACTACGAAAACTGAGGAAACATGATGATGGTTGAGACGATAGAAAAATGAATGTTAGAAAATTGCCAAAGGTTGTGGCTTGAAGACATAATCAGTGAATTCAGATAGACAGGAATCATGATACAGCTTCGATGTTTCTGGTCACATCGACATGTTGTCAAGACAGTCAGTCTGATGCCAGTCCCACACGAACTATGCATTGTCTTAATTGGTTACGTTACTAGAACGGAATTCCTGAGGCTGGGTAACTTGTTAAGAAAATACACTCAGTTAGCACACATTGTTAGGGGCAGGGATTTCTAGTATCAAGGGCCCGGCAACTGGGGAAAGGTCCTCCTGCTTTGTCATGACATGATGAGAGGCAGCCTCAGGTAGGAGAAAGCATGTGTGTGTCAGAGAACAAGAGAGGGCTGAGTTTACAACAACCCACTCTTCGTAACCAATTAGTTCATTTGTGAGGATGGAGCCCTCAGGGTGGACCACTTTTCATTTGGCCCCACCTCTTGTTACAATGGGTTTTAGATTTCAATGTAAGTTTGAGAACGTTCAAACCATAGCGGGTTGGTCTACTTGTGATGGGGATAATTTGCTTGGGTCATAAAATACTTTTGACCCTGATATTCATCAGTGTGGCAGAATGAATACCCTGTCTTCCAGGGCTTGGCATCTCACATGTCTATTTAAGCAGATTCTGGGACCCAGAAAACCAGGTCAATAGCATAATACATATATGTGAATTTCTAGAATAGCTACAGAAATAGCTGGCAGAAGAGAAGGTTTCGAAACTCAGGTGGAGAAAAAGTAAGATGAGGTGTGTCAGAATTGATCTGAAAGAGGTATTGTTTTGAAATTTCATTGACTTTAAATTGGATATCAGCACTATTTGATTTTCATAGTACTTTATATAAAAATATACATTCCATGCAAACTCAATAATACTCATGCTTTTAAGAAAGTGTATATTATTCTTATAGATATAAGAGCAACTGAAGCAAAGATCACATGTTTTTATAGCGAGTGTCTCCCTATTCTGATGTAGTTAAATTTTAATTTGAGCCTAGCCCTCCACCCCTATTCAAATTGATAATATACATGTATCTATCTAAGAATTTAAGCATAAATATTTAATAAAACATATGCTTGATTTGCATTAAAGGATACTTTGAGATTTTTGATCAACTTCCTACTGTATAAATTAGTATTACTTTGAACTGGTCATTTAATTTTTCTGAATCCATTTTCTCAACGTTAAGGGAAAGAAATAACATCTGCCTTAATCCAGCAGAGAGTTATTGTAAATATTAACATAATTTGAGAATATAAAAGTCATTTATAAAGTATGAGAAGTTCTCAAAATGCCTAAAGATAGGAATATATTAAACCTTAATTGATTAAAGCAAAAGTAACTATTTCAGGGACCCAATATTTTTGGTGGGAAACTAGGACTGAGGTTTCCATGAAGTGTTTCTATTCTAAATGAAGTTTCTGGTAAAGGTAGGATTTTCTAGTTTGATTAGGCTTCAAATCAATAACTGCAGAAGTTGAACAGAGTTTAATCAAGTCACAAGGGGGTGTGTGAAGACTCAATGATTTTAAAACTCCAGCTGATGGGATCTAACAGGAAAAACTAGAGTGAAACATATGGAGCCACGGAAGAAAAAGTCTAGTGGAGGAAATTAGGTCCCTGGGCACATGCATATCTGGGGACCCAATATATGGAAGCCCTAACTGATCACCCTGGTAAGCAAGAGGAGGTCCAGTACTCATCTCAGTTCCATGATCCAGTTTCTGGGTTCAACCATGAAATTCAAAACAAATTAGTTCTGGAAGCTACAGGCTTTAGACTTATCCTAAGAGGAAATGCAAAAGTCAGTTTGGGAAAATCAATGAATGAGCAAAGAGAAAAATCAAATAATCATCATAAAGCAGTGAAGACACAAGGAGAAGCATGGACCCTGGAGAAGGGCGCCTGTTTTCATGGGGTCTACGCCCTGTTTTGTGGGTATTGGTCCATGGGCTCTGTGAAAGGTAGAGCAATGTCCCCTCTAAGATGTCTACATCCTAATCACTGGGATCTGTGATTATATATAAAATTACACTTGCAATGAGACTCCAATTTTTAAAAACAATTCATATATATGACTTAGCAGAAATGGATGACAGTTATCTAATAAAATTACACTTGCAATGAGACTCCAATTTTTAAAAACAATTCATATATATGACTTAGCAGAAGTGGATGACAGTTATCTAATAGAATTAAGGTCAATTTTTTTGTTTACATTTTCCTATATTTTGCAAATTAGCTACAGTTAAGGTATGCCCACACCCTTGGGTCATACAAGTCAGAGGATAGGACAGGATTTTTTAAAACTCTCTCTTTCTCAAGCCCCATTTTTAACCCAGTCAACTCCTGAACTGCTTTATAATCCACTGACTTATCCTTATATTCATTATCAACACTCAAACCTGGGCTTCCACTGTCTTTTGTCTATGTAACCTGACTGACCTATTGTAAACTCCACTGAACCTTTTGAACGTATGCACACTTTGGGAAGATACGAGCAGTAGGACAAAAATTACATCATGCAAATCTACAGTTTAAAAATCTCTAATAGTGTCTCCTCAAACTCAAAATATGTTAAAATGGGCTTGACGCTAACTATATGGCCATTTAATCTGAATGCTACCTATGTCCCAGCTTTATCTCTGATCATTCCCCCACAGAATTCCCCAATCTACTTGTTCTTCAATCAATATGTTCACGATCCTTATAGTGACATGTTATTTGATTTCTCAAGTCCTCCCAACATTGAGATCTCAGATTAAAATCATATCCTCAAAAAGTCTTCCCGATCCTTCAAAATCAAAGTGGTTACTCAACTTCCCACGTTTGCATGATGTTGTATATGTGTCACTTAATTCTAAGACAGTAACTGTGGTGATTTATTGTTTTAATTGCCAAAGCCACTTGTGCTCACCAAAGAGAGACAAAGTGACAGTGGGAGGGAGAGGGAGAAAGCACTCCCCCAGTGGAATGGAGTATATTGTAATCCCTTTTCCATTTCTCCATTTTGTTAGGATTTGAGGAATGCACATGCATGTGTTCAGTGTGCTTTTCAAGCTGCCAGGGTGGTATTTAAACCATGGGTAGCCGTGTGGAATCCAGCTCTCTTGAAGACTACAGTACAGGTCTGACCACTGGGATGACTTGGATGTCTGTCCTCTCTTTTACACAGTGGGATACATAAGTACCACATTCATCCATGTTTTCTAACTGTGTTATCCTTCAAATCATGTTACCTCATGCACAGATGAAAATTTCCCTAATAAACTACTAAAGTAACTGGATAAAGCATAGTTATATTAATATCATCTCTAGTGGGCCTGTAGAAAATCTTCTGAGCAGTCAAGGGGTCTGTAAGTTGCCCCATCATCCCTGCAAGGTCTTTGGCTCAAACACTCTTTCAGTATCTGTCAGGAAACTTTTGTCTCACTTGTCCTCATCAGTCTCCCAAATTGTCTGACTTTTGATCTTTTAATAGTTCTGTATAATCAATAATAAAGCTTTGGGCAACTTAATAAAAAGGAAGGGGCAATTTCCTAAGAATGTACATACAGTTTCTCTGGGTTTTCATCTCAGTGGCCACTCAGAATCTTTTCATTGTTGGTTTCCTAAGCTTCTTTCTCACTTCCCTATGCGAAGGTTAGCTTTCCCCTCCTAGTTGCTTTGCATTGGTAACACTGATATTCTGTCTTGCTTCTGTATTTGGTGTCTCCTACATTCAGTATTACTCATCTGTACTATCCTAGCTGTTTAGGCAATTCTATAGATAGGTACCTGCCAACCCCCAACCCTGCTCTTCCCCAAATCATACTCCCAGAACTGGTGAGAAAAGCCAGGTTCTAGTTCCTGGGGTGGCGTTTGTTTTCACAGGGTTACCTGAGTTTAACTCTTCAACTATCCCCTTTTGGTTGATGACTCACTAATAGACAGTCTGGGTTTGGGATGATACCATGCCAGAATGCTACTTACTGTCATTGTCCTTTGGATTGTACGTAATTTCATATAAAATTACCTTTTATTTGCATGTATCCCTGTCTTCTTACGAGGTGTAACTCTTAGCAGGAAGATTGTGTTCCATTAATTTCTGTACCTCCTATAACATATCAAAGGTGACCTATGCATTCTTAATTCCTAATCCATGTTTAAGAGAAGAAATGAGGGATGGAGGCTCCAGAAGTTATCTTGGGCATGTCTCATATTATGTCAATATCAGTCGTACGTATCAGTGCGGTAGATTGCTAGTGTTCATCTACCCCATGAGAATATTGCAAACTAGGATAGGTAATGGTTTTCATTACATCTGTTGATGATCTGTATATTAAGCTTACAAATTCCATTTCCATATAACATCTCGGTTTGAAAATGCCTGGAAAATGAGATTTCTTTTCTGTGCTGAGAGCAATATTGATGGGAGTTAAATGACCAGCCTTGCAAAACATGTATTTAAGGGTTAGAAGAATGAGGACAATAAAAGCCAAGCTAAATTTTAGTCTACCTAATTTAAGTATCTCTAATTCAACAGCATGACTATTTTATCTTAATGGCACCATCTAGTATAGTATTGTCATTCTCGTGCCAAAAATTGATTAGATGAGCTCTTTGTAAAAATTATGATGACTGGGAAAATATGGGAAAGTTTAATCCCATCAGTTCAGAAAATATGATCTTCTTTCCTAATGGAGTGGAACATAAAAGAGGAGATAGAGGGCCAAGTTAGTTGCAGCAATTAGGGAGCTGGCCAAGAAACTAGAGCTGAGTTATGGTTACTTAAGATACCTTTCTATGGAAGTGTGATCAAAGGAAGCCTCGGTGTTACTGAACCGATAGCAGAGATAGAGTTTATTAAGAAGTGAGCACAGAATTGACTAACACATTTTGACTATAGCTTTGGCATGTTTCTGCTAGTAACAGACTGGGTGTTTTCAGGAGAGGCTCCATCTCTGAGTACTGATCTAAACGAATTTTCTTTTCCTCTGTTCAATGAATGAATGGTCTGAGACCCTTTGGGATCTGAAAGTCATTAACAATCAGTTTATTCAATTTAAAAACTATTTAATTGGGATTCATTACCTATTCTAGAGCATATGAAAGTATTTGGAGCAGATGAGAACTAGACTTGGGAAATATTAACTTTTTTATTTCTTCATAACAAATATCTAGAAGGGAAGTTCCAATATTTATACAAATAAATATTAAAAAGGCAGAATTTGAAGCACACATCATAGTAAGATATTGGAGAAGAATTTAATTTCCTTGTTAAGATCTGATAGAGTTTAATAAGTTTTATAAAATGGCTGAAATTGGCCTTGAGAACTGAAAAATGAATTGAAAATGCAGCAACTGAAACCTCCCAAATAATTTAAAAAATTGAAGGATTTAAGAAGTGTTAGCATAAATCCTGAGGTAGGAAAAAAAAAAAGATATCCTAAAGCTCATGTTGGCTTTACTCTTCACTTCTCAGATATAGAATCATGTTTAAATTAATTTTAAGTAAAACTAACATTACTAAAGATTATTCTAAAATTATAAATTACTCTATTTTTTGAAGCAATCTCACTTTTTTGGTAAATTTCCTTCTAGAATACTGAAAGAAAGTATTAAGGCATATCACCTACTATGCATCTATATATATTTTTTCTTTATTTATGATAGAGCGCGTGTACACGTGTGAAAGAGAAAGACAGGTGAGCACCCTTCAGGTTCGGTCACATCATGATCCTTCCCTTCCAGTCCTCCAACCCACCAGGTCCTGTGCTGGAGCATGGCATTGGCATGTTCCAGGTGGACCAGACCAGGGGATTCGAGCTAGGGTAGCCATGTGGGATCTGGCTTCTCTTGAGCAGTGAATTCAGCTTCTCTTGAGTATGCGTTGCTGCTGAGAACTATGAATCTTACATGTAACCATTATTCAGAAATGACTACTGACTTTCTTACAGCTTTGTGGAATATATAACAATATAGTTGTGGTGCAGAGCTCTTTATCTCATACCCTTTCCTGGTTAAATTAAGAATCAAATAGTAAAGTATGTGATGCATTTATATATAGTAATTAGAGGTAGAGAAAGAAAAAGTATCCATAAGGGAGAAATGGTGTTTATGATATAATTAGTCAATAACATATTCTAATTATTAATGCTGCTTACCATTGTATCTTCCATTTTAAAGTATAAAAATGTTACCAAGACTTCCATATACAAGATAATGTTTAGTTTTCTAGCAAACCTTAAGGAAGTTATGGATAATATTATCATTTCAGTTATAGGTATGAAACAACTCACTGTGAAAATATTAAATGACTTCCCCAAGAATACCCAGATAATACCTGAGCTATATTTTTTGTAACTTCTTGCTATTAGAATTCATTAGTTTCTGTTATGTATACATAAAAAGATAACTTTACAAACTCTTGAAATAAATCACAGGGTAATATCTTTTTTTTAACATTAATCACTGTGCATCATTGCAGCATACCAAATGAGTTTTCCTCTCCTGTGAGAGTAGGAAAGTACTTCAAAATAGTATAGAGAATGCAATAAACACAAAATAACAAAGACTAAATTAGACTGTGTGGATAGTACACTCTTATGCCCTACCAAAAGACAATAGGAAAATAAATTGGCAGTCACAGAATGGGAGAATTTATTCACAACACATATATTTGCCAAAAGATTTTTAACTGCAGTATATAAATAGCTTTTATAGTTGTACAATAAAAAAATCTATTAAAAGTGGAAAATATTTTAAGAGAGTTTATAAATAAGCAAAATGAATGGCTACTGAACACATGAAAAGATGTTCAACTCCTTTAGTCAAGAGGGAAATGCAAATTAAAACCACACTAGTGGTATTTCTTTACTAATTGCTTATTTCAGTAGAATAAGTCAACTTATAAAAACAAGTAAGCAAACAAAAGAAAGTAAAAACAACTGATAATGTGAAGTGTTGGTTACAATGTGGAGCAACTAGAACTTTCATACATTGCTAAAAAGAATGAAAAAAAATTATATAGTCTTAGATAATAGCTTTCTTTCAAAATTAAATATCCCCTAAGTACAACACAACAATTGCACTCCTAGGTGTTTTATCCAAGATAAACAAAGATGGATGTCTGCATAAAGACTTGTACCTGCGTTCTCAACATTACCCTTAGCAGGCTGAACCTAGAAACAACACAAACATCTGCTGAGTGTGGGTATAAACAACTTGCGTTGTAGTCATATCACCGAATGTTACTTGTCAATAAAATAAATGAGCTACTAGTGCACATGGCAAAAATGAATCTGGAAAACATTACTTGGAGAAACAACAACAACAAAATATCTGAATGTAAAAGGGTATACCCATAGGATTCCATTTCTATAAAAATCTACAAAAGTCAAATACATATATTCTTTAATGAGAGAAAGCAGATCATCCTGAGCTTGGAGTGGGGTGGGACTGGGAATGGGCATGAGGTCACTCTATGAGTGATGAAAATGCTCAGAAACTGGATAATGGTGACAGGGACTCACTGAAATGTGCATTTAAAATATGCACATTTTATTATGTATAAATTATATATTAGCACTGTTTGTTTATAAAAATGCATGTATTTCACTCTGACACTCATGGAATAAAACTGTGAATTGTATTTTAATTCTTGTCTCTTATGACGAGGACTCTGAGTGACACAGTGTACTCAATACGGCAGCTGGTTTTGCCATACAAGTGATTTAAGAGGTGGCAAGGTGGAATCTCCAAGGTCTTGGTCTTAGCTTTAGAGGACACAATGGTCATCTCCCCAATTTACTTTGGTGGTGTAGCTTGGCCTCTCAGTGGTAGGTAGAATTACACCAAGGCTGGAACACCAGGAAGCCAGGCTCTTGTGGGTGTTTGGGAAACTGGCTACCACAGACCTCTATACAGGAGGTCTGTAATTTAGGCATGTAATTTTCTTAGATATAATCTAAGTCAATCAATCCTAGATAATTTTTCTATATTTATTGAATATCTGATAATCTTCTATTTTAACATCATGAATATCTTCCATAGAAATTTTCGATAGAGTCCTCATCAAATAGTTCACTTGGTTTCGTGTATGTTAATTACACTATAATTATAATTGATAGCTATTAAGTTAGAGTAGGCTGGATTTATTAAATATTGGAAGTTGGGCTGTAGGCAAGGAAGGAAATATAACCAGATGTCAGTCCCTCTAACAAGCTCACAGGTCATCAGCAATCTAAGATTAAACTTCAGGTGTTCAACCGTCAGATCTATTTCCTTAAAAATGGCAAATCAGAGGGCCAGCAGATGGCGTAGCAGCGATATTGCTGGATTCCCACATGGCTGACCACAGGATGAGTTCCAGACCCAGTGACCTGAAAATCACGCTGAATGCATGGGTGTGCATGCCCAAGATCTTGGGAGGAGAAGGGATTGCTGCATGACCAGCCCCTGACCCCCAGGGGGGTGAGTTCACAGTTTCCCTCTCAATGTCTCTGTCTCTCTTTCTCAGAGGAGCATACACTCCCTAAGGGGAAAAACATTTTAAAACGACAAATCAGTTTATAAGGTTTATTGTTGTTATTAAAATATCTTTATCACTGATTCAGTTATTCTATACCATTTTCTGACAGGATTTGTTGTTCTAAAGGTACCTTAAAGATAATATTGGTGTGGGACCAACGGATGGTGTAATGGTTACGTCGCTGGACTCACACGTAGTCAACTATGGCCCAAGTCCTGGACCTGGTGGCTTAAACTCACACTGGGCACGTGTACGTGTGTGCCCAAAATCCTGAGAGGAGAATGGAGGAGAAGAGGTTGTGGCATGGCCATCCCCCTTGGGGTGTAATTTCTTGCTTTCTGTCTCTCTGTCTCTCTGGTGTGGACACAGCCATCGGCGTAATCCTGAAGGACGGACAACTTCTACAGAGCCTCTGTCTCGAAAGAGACTAAACGTTTCTAGTGTGGGAAGCCTGGGCACTGGACAGTGCCCATGAGTGACATACTCCTGTTTTAAGTCCATGCTGGCTTCTGAAATTGAGGATTAATGGAGCCTGAGGCCCCTACGGCTCCCCTTGGACATCTAAAAATCTCACTGGATAAGCCTCAGGCACACCTTTAAGTCACAAATAAAATGTGTTCTTTAAGATACACCTTTTAGTCTGGATCAGAGGTTAAGGTAATTTTTTTCTTAATTTTTTTTAATTTTTAAAATTTATTATTATTTTTTAAATATGATCAGAGAGAGACAGAGAGAGAGGGAGGGAGGGAAAGTGAGAAAGCAAGCTGCCAGGAAAACGAGAGGGAAAGCGAGAAAGCAAAGCATGGTCAGCCATGTGGGAGTCAGCACCCCAGTCGCCGCACGACCCAAGGTTAAGGTCAATTCTAAACATAAACATCAAAAGAGAAAAGCAAGGAGGGACCAGCAGTTAGCGTAATGGCTATGTTGCTGGACTCCCACGTAGTTGACCGCGGTTCGCGTCCCGGACCCAGTGGCTTAAACTCACACCGGGCATGTGTGCGTGCGTGCGTGCCCAAGATCCCGAGAGGAGAACGGAGGAGAAGGGATTGCGGTGTGGCCATCCCCCCTGGGGGGAGATTTCTATCTTTCTGTCTCTCTGTCTCTCTCTGTCTGTCTGGCGAGCGCACGCGCCCTATAGCAAAAACCTCTCAAAAAAAAAAAAAAAAAAAACCAGAGAAAAGCAAGGAGAATAATAGTAAACAAACAAAAAAATATGAAAAGAGGGTTATAGCTGTAAGGATGTATTTCTAGTAAAGAAGGTAAAAAGGAAAGGTTTTGGTATAGAAAGAAGTTTGTGTGGTAAAGTTTTTGTCTTAAAGTAAAATGGCTACATTCAATAGAAGAAAAGAAAGAAGGGACAAAAATGAAAAGGTCTAAAGCATATTGTTGAAAGTTGAGTTATGTTGGAAGAGTCTAAGAAAACGTTACAGAGGTGAATAAAATTGAGGTTTTCATTAATTAATGTTCTAAAGCTAATTGCACTGATGGAATGTCATCAGTCACAAGTCAGTTCCTTAAAGGTCCAATTAAAAAGTCCTTGTGGGGGGAGTATTCATTTTCTATGCTGTAATGATATACAGCAAATGAATGTAAAAAATAAATAAAAAAAAGTAAAACAAACAAACAAAATTCCTTGGCAATCTCTCAGGTATACAGTCTGAGCACATACTATTAGGCTTCAAAAAGTAGCATTTAATCTTCCAACTAAACTTACCCTCAACTCCTTACTATAACTACTTCGAAATATAAATTGGGTTGGTCCCATTTTAAGACTTTCTACCAATCAATGAGTAAATCTATTAAAATTTTAAAAGGGTATACTGATCTGCCATGTCCTCAGCAACTTTTTCTTGTACCACAAGAACTCCTCCTTGTACAACAAGCTTTAGAGAAGTGTCAGTTATATCAAGTCTCATTGAAATAGCCAGTTTATACCATCTCTGATACTCCCTATAGCCCTACCAGTGTTTTGGGTCAATTTACTCCAGAATTATATTTCTTAGAAAGGATATTTCTTGGTTTCTCTTATCAAAAATGGTCACTCTCGCACAGACCTTATTAGCACTCTACCGTCAAAGGCCTTCAACACTGTATTCAATTGTTTGGCTTTGATCCTCACCATAGCTAGTCACCCCGACACAAGATTTTCAAACTTACTGCAACAAAGCTTACATTGGCGAGCTGCTTTAGCAGATTTCATTAACCCTGTCTTGTCTCATCTTTCTTACTCTAAAATCCTTACCTGTATTGATCAGGTTCCTATTTCAATTCCTACAAAAATCTTGTACCTGTTCCCCACAGTAGACTGTCTTTACTGACAGCTCAGCTAAAAGACAGAAACCTGCTATCTCTTGGAAAACTAAAGACAAATGGCAATGTTTTATTAAAACAGGTTTTTCTACCAACAAGCTGAATTAGGAGTGTCCCTCTTGGCTTTACAGCACTTCCCTTCACAACCCCTTAACGTTATTTCTGACTCTCATGTTGTTCATATTGCTTTTCCTATTGTACATGCTTACATAAAGGATACTACCAATAGAACATGATTACAACAATTTCTTCTTTTTTTCTTTTTTTTGGAGAGGTTTTTGCTATAGGGCGCGTGTGCTCACCAGACAGACAGAGAGAGACAGAGAGACAGAAAGCGAGAAATCACCCCCCCAGGGGGGATGGCCACACCACAATCCCTTTTCCTCCATTCTCTTCTCAGGCTCTTGGGCACGCACGCACACGTGCCCTACGTGAGTTTAAGCCACTGGGTCCAGGACTTGAACCGTGGTCGACCACGGGAGTCCAGCGACATAGCCATTACACTAACTGCTGGTCCTGATTACAACAATTTCTAACCTTACTGTCCCTTTTTGTAACGCATGTTTGATCACATTCAGATCTCCAGGGCCCTCTAACCTCTGGCAGTCACTGAGCAGAACGAGTTGCTGCTGCCTTCTCTCTTGCCTTTAATCAGGCACGACAATCCCACTACCTTCACCACAAAAATGCCTGAGCTCTTTGTAAAATCTTCCATATCACTGCCAGACAAGTCTAAATAATTGTTCTCACCTCTCTCTCTTGTCAACCTTCTTTAGACCATGAAGTTAATTCTAGAGAACTTCACTATAATCATATTTAGCAAACTGATGTTAGTTAGTCATGAGCCTTCGTTTGATAAAGTTAAATTAATTCATGTAACCATCGATACTTATTCTAAATTTATTCTTGCTATCCCTTTATCAGGAAAAAATAAAACACATCATGCTATCTCTCATCCTTTTAAATATATTACCATTTGGGGAATTCCTAAGCAATTATAAAAGATAATGCCTCCTGCTATACTAACTAAAGATTTCATTAAATTACCCAAAATGTCCATATACAAGAAATGACTGGAATTCCTCATAATCATACCATCCAAGCCCTTATAGAACTTATTCACTATACTCTTAAGGCTTACCTTAAAAACAAAAAAGGGAGAGTCCCTCAACCACAGAGGAAACCCCTTGAGATAAGTTTTCCAGAGCTTCATATACTATTAATATTTTTAAATATTGTACAAAATATTGTAGCCTATCAACCCTTTACTTCAGATCCCGTCTTTCTCCAGGGACAGCCTCAGGTTCTATACACCTCACCAGGTACCGCACTCCTGTAATCCCTCAGTGTGGTGACTGTCTTATTGAACTGTGTAGTTGTCCCTCTCCCTTTGCAGACTGTGGGTATTTTAACTTACCTTATAGCCCTCACTCCGGGCATAGTGTCTGAGCTATAACGAGATCTCAAGAAACACATAATGATGGAAAAAAAAGACAATGGACAAATGATTCAGAAAACTGTGCATCTTCCTCTAAGGCTCCTCACTAACTCTTTTGGAGGCTATTTATACTAGACAAAAAAATGCCCATGTTCTTTTAGGGTCTATTATGAGCCCAACCCATGTTTTCCTCTTAAGCATAAAAAGAACATCGGGAAAAGTTAGCATAATGGCTATGTCGCTGGAAAGTCGACCGAGGTTAGGTGGCTTACATCTACCCGAGAGGAGAATTTGCACCATCTCTCGCTTTCTCTGTCTCTCTCTGTCTGTCTGGCGAAATAGCGAAAAACCTCTCATTAGCAATCTACTTCAACTCGCCAAAATTATACAATAATAGTAATAGGAAGATTATGGTTATAATGGGATTAAAGAGTTGATAATAATGTAACTGGTAGGTTGAAAGAATAAAATTCTACTTTCAAATAAAATAGAATGACTTCTGAACACAAGAATCGTCTCAGTGCCATGAGTCATACGTCCTGGGCAGCACTCAAACACGAAGCTTCACATACCTTCCTGGGTGCTTTTCTTCTGTGTCCCTGCCAACTGAAAGAAACCGGCCTGCAGCAGGAGAGAGGCTCTTAATTGGATCTTCTATAGTGTCAGGGCTGAAGGTGTGAGAAAGGCCACAAAAGTGAGACAAATCTCATTCTATTGGTACTGGAATAAGATTCTAATGCCCACAAGGGGTAGTTAAATAAAACCTTTTCTGGACTTGGAAAGTGCTCCAAGCTAACACTTTTCCAATGCGCCATTTTTATGGTATCTCTGGAGACTCTGTTGCTGGGGATTTCTCATCCTTAATGACCCACAGGCAGCCAGCTGCTTAAAACTCTCTATTCAGGCTCTGGTTTGCTGTAATCAGTGGAGGCCTGGGGCTCTGTGATAGGTGTGTGTGCAGCCATGTCGGCACATACATGTCAATAGCAAACATGAACTGTGTCCATGACTCCACGAGAGCACAGTTTTGGACCATGATTTAGAGCCGCAAGTGCTGCCAGTTGCTTTTAGACCCTTTCATTTCTTGGGACTGAGTTATTCATCTACTTTGATCTCTCAGCCTGAGGGAAGAGAGGGAACAGAGGGAACAGTATATCAAGCCCTCTGAATGGTCTCCCCGAAACTTCTCTCATTTAACTAGGGACGATAAAAAAATGTCCCACACAGACCTCTTCCATGGCAGTGGAGGATTCATAGTATTTCCATAACTCTCCCTATACAAATTCTTTATATTTAAACTTCTTGTTCTCTAATTTTTTGCATACTTGTCTTCTTCAACTCCCCTCATTTCCCTCCTTAAATTATATCTAGAGAAGGGTTATGGTCTGCTTTTTAGTTACTTCAAATGTTAGTCCTATCTAGATGATTTCATAACAACCTTAAATGCTAGGATTTTTGCATATTAGTTTCTTGCTTCCGTAGCTGAAATGTAAACTAAAAATGCCATATCCTATCCTATTTCAATAAGAACTTAAGAATCAACACCTGGAGAACAGCAGGTGGCATAGTGGTTAAGGTGTTGGACTCTCATGTGGCAGCTTGGCTTTAAGCCCCCAGACATGGTGGCTTCAAAACTCATACTGGGCATGTGTGCATGCATGCCCAAAATCCTGAGAGGAGACTGGAGGTAAAGGAATTGCAGTGTGGTCATCCCCACTAGGGGACTATTTCTCACTTTCTCTGTCTTTTTCTGCAGTGAGCTCACGCATCCTATGGCAAAAACTCAAAAAAACTACTCTTTATAATAAAGGAATGCTCACTCTCCTATCTTCCACTTATGTTTAGTTTTCACTTTTCACCTAACAACTCTGCAAGAGATTGTGATTGATCGCCTCAAATTCTGCTGCAGATTACACAGCACGTTGCCCAGGAGAGGTGGGAGGCCTGGTTTCAGAGGAAGTGGGGGATCAAAGAGGGTGATAAACATAATTATCTTATGCTATACAAGCAAGCTGACAGGAAGCAGGGAAGTAGTGAAGCTGAGGCAGGACCCAGGTCTCTGCCTCCCAAGGCACACATTCTCTGTCATCATTGGTTATTAAGAGATAAGCAGCTACACAAACTTAACTAAGCGGGAACCAGGCAGAGACGGGCCACCACAGGACCAAAGAAGGTTACAACTAGGATGTAATGGGGGACAGAGGGATGTGGCAAGAAAGGTCTGTGAACTGAGAACTAAAGTCACCGTCTAATGTGGAACAAATACCTGGACCTGTCTGAGAAACTCCAGGGAGCAGACTGACATTGAGGCGACCTACGTATGAGTGTAGACTCCAACTCATGAGTTAAGGTCAACATTTGGGCAAAAATGATTTCATCAGGGAAATAAGCTAGGTCGACACGTATTCCCAGATGACGGTGGATAATAATAAATGTCTAGTGATATTTCCTTAGAGACCTTCATTTCTCTCTACAGTCAACACTGCAGAACAGGAGCAGTTGCTTTATCATTTTTTATTTTATTTTATTCTAGTGTAAGAAATGAGGCATGTGAGATTAATCAAATAAGTCATTTTTGTTAAACTTTCATGTCATCACAACTTTAATGGAGATGGGATTGTCATGTCTGCCGTTTATAATTCTAGGTTTACTCCTATATCAAATCAAAGCAAAGCAGGAGATTAAGAACCTATTGAGACAAACAAGTTTTAGAATAGTGTTCTTTGTTTACTCATTCAGTGTGTGCTTACTGAGCTCTGCCATGTTACCAATGTGGTGCCAAGTCTTTGGGACACCTAAATGATAGGGCACATTTATTGCTTTCTACAGCACGTGGTCCCAGTAATTAGGGCTGTACACGGAAAGCTGAGTCACATGTTAGTAAGAACAATAGTGCTATCAAATGAATATCTCATAGCAGGACATTCAACAACTAGTCCAGAGGACCCATGCAGTTCTCACCAAGGGCAGTGCTTGCTTATTGGAGGGTGTAACAACCTGACACAAGAAGGGAAGACAGGAAACAAAGTAGTCATTGGATACAAAAATGACCATGCTCTCTTTCATTGATTAGGATTGAAAAATGGAGTTGATGGAATATTCCATGTAATGATACTAATCCCAAAAACATTGCCAAAAAAGTATTAGACATATTCCTTGATCTTAAGGATAACAGGATCACTCTCTACATATAGGAGCTTTGTATATAGAAGATTTTATTTTTCTTTCTGTTAAGTTTTAAATTTGAAAGAATGGGTGAAGGTAAGCCCAAGCAATAATGTCTCCTTATATTTTATTTTAAGAGTTCTTTTTACATTCTGAATACAGGCTGCTTATTACATATCTTTACTACAGATATTTTTCTCAGTTTGTGTTTTTTCTACTTTCTAGATGATATCTTTAGGTGAGAAAATATTTTTTGTATTTTTATACACATTTCCTACTATAATAACATGAAGGCATTTCCCCATTTTCTCTTCTAGAGTAGGGTTCTCAAGTGATTGGGCTCCCAGGAAACATTTAGCAAAATCTGAAGATATTTTTAGTTGTTTTACTGGTTGGGGAAAGAGTGTTAATTGGACCAAAATGCCAGTACTCTAGAGATCAAGAAACCTTATTGTATAAATGTTATGCTTAGATGATTCATTTGAAATAATTTTTATGTACGAGATAAATACAAAATAAGATATTTAATTTTCAGTGTCACTTCTTAAAAACAATCATCAATTAATTTATTTATTTTCTTATGTACATTTAAGTGTCATAAATCTTCATGGCATACAATAGGATATTCAAAGCATGAATGCAGTGTGTGATTTTAACTTTTCATTCTTAATAATTTGACTATGATGTTTATTCTAAAACAGCAAACCATACTTTTTTGAGAGAGAGAAAGATTTTTGCTATAGGGCACGTGTGCTCACTATATATATACATAGAGAGAGAGACAAAAAGCAATAAATCATCCCCCCAAGGGGAATGGCCACACCACAATCTCTTTTCCTCCATTTTTCTCTCAGGATTTTGGGCACACTTGATACGCACCTGGCATGAATTTTAAGTTGCTCAGTCCAGGACTTTAAATGTGGTCAACTATGTGGGAGTCCAGTGATGTAACCATTATACCATTTGTTGGTCCAAGATTATATGCTTTTATTAAGCTCACACAGAACATTCAAAAAGATAAATCATATTTTAGGCCATTACATTCACAATTTAAAAATGTAAAATAATAGAAATAAATCAGTTTTCTATCCATAGTAGAATTAAACTAAAAATCAATAACATAAAGATAATTGGAAAATCTCAAAATAGTTGGATATTAAACAACACACTTCTAAATAACATATTGATTGAGGAATAAATATTAAAAGAAATTATAAGATATATTTTGAATTAAATGAAAATGAAAGCATAAGATCAAATTTTTGGAATGCAGCAAAAGCAGTGCTTAGAGGGACGTTAATAGCATTCAATGCATTTATTAGATAAAATATATAAAACCAATACTATAAGATGCTTTCTTAAATGATTAGAAAATGAAGAGCAAATTAAATCCAAAGTAAATAAAGAAAAGAAATAATAAGAATTATAGCAGAAATCACTAAAATTATAAACAGGAAGTTAATAGTGAAAAGAAGTAAAGCAAAATGGTGGTTCTTTAAAAAGACTGCTACAGTTGATAAGCCTCTAGACAAGGCAACTAAAATAAAGACAGAATATAAATACTGGTCGTATATTATTTAGCACCAAGGATACATTCTGAGAAATATGTAGTGGGGTGATTTTTGTCATCGTACAAACACTACAATGTACTGATATTAAACTAAGCAGTACAGCTTACTACACACCTACACTATAGATGGCATTTCCTATTGTGGTCTTCGGGAGTCCCCATCACACACATAGTACATTCACTGATCGAAACGTCATTGCGTGGCACATGACTGTACTTATAAGTAAAATGGGAGACATCGCCAGAATCTAATAGATACTAAAAGGATAAGATAAAATACGGTGAACAATTCTACACACACAAATTTGATGACCTGGATAAAAGGGACCAATTCCTTGAAGGATGGGAGCTGCCAAAATTCACAAAAAAAGAAAGGACAGTCTAAGCAGTCAGCCACGTGACTTGCTAGTGAAGGTGACAGGATCCCACGTAGCCGACTGTGAGACTGGAGTATCAGACCCAGAGAACTGAAAACGTTTAAAAGAACAGAAATAATGCATGTCCGGGCACATGTGCATGTATGCCCCAAATCCCAAGAAGAGAGTAGAGGAGAAAGACTGCAATGTGGCTATCCCTGCTGGGGGTCATTTTTCACTTTCCCTCCCTTTCTCTCTTTCTCTGTTAAAACACATGCCCTATAGCAATAAATAAATAAGTAAATAAATAAACAAATAAATAAATAAATAAATAAGTCGAAGAAATAAGAACCTAAATGAGTCTAAGTCTCTCAAGAAATTGAGACAATATTTACTAACTCTCCAAAATAGAAAGCACCAGACCCAGAGTGTTCACCGGTGAATTGTATCAAACATGTAAAGAAAAAAAAATGCATCCCTGGCATTAAATAACATACTTCGAAATAAATATGTACAAAATATGTATAAGATCTATATGATGAAAATTATAAAAATTTGTTGAAATAAATCAAAGAACTAAATATATGTAGAAATATTCCGTGTTTCTGAATAGGAACACTCAACATTATCAAGACATCATTTCTTCCCAAGTTGATCTATAGGTTAAATATAATCTCATTTAAAATACTATCAAATTATTTCATAGATACTGACAAACTGATTCTAAAGTTTATATAAAAAGGGAAAAGATCCAAAATACCCAACATAATATTGAAGGGGAACCAAGTTAGAGGACTGGCTCCCAAACATGAAGATTTATAGAACTACACAAATCAAAACAGGGTGGTGCTGTGAAAGAACAGACAAATGCAATAGATCAATGGAACAAAAGAAAAGCCTGGACAACATCTGCATAGATATAGTGATATTTGATGGAGGAGTAACGGCACTACATCAGAGTATTTTTAACAAATGGTGCTGACATAACTGAATTTTCACAAACTAAAACATAAATCTAGAAACAGACTAAATACCCTTAACAAAATTGAATTTAAAATGGATAGTAGACCTAAGTGTAAGATGTACAACTTCTAGAAAGTAAAATGGAGAGAACCTAGATGAACTTGGTGTGATGATGACCTTTACATACAGCACAAAATCAAGATTCAGACAAAAATGTTTGATGAGGAGGACTTCATCAAAATTGAAATCATCTAGTACTCAAAATATTTCTTTAAAGAGAATGAGAAGACAAGTCCTAGAATGGGAGAAAATATTTACAAAAGACACATTTGATCAAAGACTATAATCTAAAATATACAAAGAATTTTTAAAAGTCCACAACAAGGAAATAAACTATCCAATTATCAAATGGGCTAAGGGCCTACAGAGATACCTCACCAAAGAAGATGTCTCAGTGACTAATAAGCACAGGAGATGATTCTCCACATTATATGCCATCAGGGAACTGTATATCAGAACAATGATCCTACCATGACAGATTTTTTTAGAATGGCCAGAATCAGGAAAACTGACAACATCAAGTGCTGGTGAGGACATGGGAGGACGGAAATCCCTCTCCACCACTGATGGGGGTGCCAATGGTCCAGCCACTGTGGAAGAAAGTCTAAAGTTTCTTATGAAAGTAAACACAGCCTTACCACAGATCTGGCAACTAGATTACTAGACACTTGCAAAAATGGGTGAAGGACTATATCTACATAAAAACATCCTGCACATGAATGTTTATTGCAGCTTTATTAATGATATCAAAACTTGGAAGCAGCCATCCTTCAGTAGGTTAACGGATGCACAAACAGAAACACATCAAAGCAGTAGAAGTTTGTTCAATCATAAAAGAAATGAGCAATCAAGCCATGCAAAGATATAAATAAACTTTAAAGCATACTACTAAGTCAAAGAAGCCAGTGCAAAAGGCTAATAGTACATGGTTCTGCCAACATGACATGTGTAAAAGCAAAACTGTGAAGACAGTGAAAAGATCAATGTTTCCCAGGGGCTAGGGAGAGGGAGGGATGAATGGAGCACAGAGCATTTCAGGTCAGTGAAAATGCTGCTGATACTGTAACAGTGAATATATGTCAGTACATATCCTCGCACCTACTGAACACACGGCATCAAGAATGAACCCTGGTGTAATCTGCGGGCATAAACCCACTGATGGCGCAGCAACTGTAAAAACTGTACCACTGCAGTGGAGATGCTGAGGGTGTGTGAAGCTGTGCGTGCCGGAACAGGAGATGGACAGAAAACCTCTGTACACTCCTCTTAATTTATCTAAGAATATAAAACTTCTCTTTAAAAAATTAGTATTAAAAAAATAAAAGCTATCTCAGCAGTAAGTGGCATGGTGATTAAGTCACTGGCCGACAACACAGTTTGAGTCGTAGGTCCAATGGCTTGAAAAACACACTGAGTATGTGTGTGTATGACCAAATTCCTGAGAGGAGAGTGGAGAAAGGTGTGTGGTATGGACATCCTCCTAGGGGTGATTTCTCACTTTTCTCTCTTTGTCTTTCTCTGGCAAGCACATGTGCCCTATAGCAAAAAAATCTAAAATAAAATAATATAAAATAAACAAAAATCGGTCAAAACCAATGACTTACTCTTGAATACAATGCCATCATTTCAAGAATAAACAAAAAAATGCATAAAGATAGTTTGTTTTCTCAGAACATACAAAAGACATTTTAGAAAATACAGGGAAAAAAACATTCTTGGGTATTTTTTTAGGGTTATCAGTATATTAATATTCAAATAAGTATACCCCCTATTGAACTCTGCTTACAAATTCAATTCTAGAAACACTATGATGGGGGAAACATTACAAGTATTCTAGAACCCTTAAACCTTCCTCCAGATTTCACAGCGAAAAGTGTACATTCCTGAACAAAACAAGGGGGTTTTCCAAAAGTTCATGGAAAATGCATAGTATGAAAATATTATACGTGAATCTCAAAAATATTTTGCACCAACCAAAAGAAACTTGTGCTTTAATTTTATACTTTTCACCAATATTTTGAAGTCTGCTCATATAGTCTTCAGAAGATAAAGGATTTTAGCAGTGGCAAGCAGTCTTCACCACAGCTTATCAGCAAGATCAAAAGAACCTTTAAATTTACGGCTGTTAGTCCAGACAGTGCTTGTAATCTGCAAGCAACTATGGACTGCATGTCCTGCAATCGTTTATTTCTTGTTATAGTGCCATAATCATATTTTATCATAAATGAAACAGAATCAAATACGTGGGGATTCCTTGTGAGAATTCTTCATCAAACCTTTCGGGGCCGTACCTCCTCCGGGCATTTTTACCAGTGCATGCTGCAGGCCCTTCGCTAGGTGGGTGTAAATCCTTAGGCCAGTGACGGCTGCAGTCCTGGGGAAATTATCCTTTCAGCGCCAAGTGGAATATTTCAAAGAATCAAAAATGTAATGAGTAAATCACAGTTTCTGAAAACCTATCATAATAGATGAAGTTGGACCAGTCTCTCAAGAGTGATGAAGTGACAATGAAGTTACCACATGGCCGGTTTTGCTGACTGAGTGTGTGGATTCAACGACCATTGGGTACTCTATAACCCTGGCAGCGCTACTGAGTCTTGCTTTGGATTTAACTAAGTATAAAATAAGGAGAAATAATCCTCAGCATTCACATTTTATAGAATTAAAATTCCAAAGCCTAAAGGCTTCAACAAGACATTTAAAAACAGATTTGAATGAAGAAATGAATCTCTTGCCGTTTGGCCCCTCGGCAAGGAAGATCATCCTTTAGCTAATTAGCAGAAGAAATGAGCCTGCACTTTAACCTACTTACTTTTGGAATTAATCATGCTGAGTCTACCTGTTTTAATTAAGTGTATTTAAAGTTTACACAAAGGGATTTAATTAGACTTAGATACAGTGCCAGGCTGGGAATCCTTGAAAGGGGCATTAATACCTTAAAATAACATACCGTCATGGAGCAGCCGTGACCTTATGCCCTCTGAAATGTAAGCTTCCTGTTTTCTCTAAAGATGTAGAAATCCTAAAAATGTTCTCCTGGTTGTTTCTACTATTTAATAATTGAAAAAAAAATAAAAGAACCTGCTCAATCTGGAAACATAATGTTGCAATGAAGATGATCTTAGACATCTTTATTTAGCTCCTAAGGACACAGAGGCTGCAAGGGAGTAAATAATTTTTCCATGCAGGAGACACATGTGATAGTGACAAAGCTTGGAAACAAATCTCATTCCCTATACTCTAGAATCAGCGCCTGCTTTAACACATCACATGTCAGTGCTTTGATTTCATGTGGTAAGCATTCATTAAAAAGCATCTATTTATTCAACATTTGTCAATCACTTTCTCTTCATGACACTAACAGTTATAGTTTTTCCCCAAAAGTTTCACATCTTGGAATTTGACGTTGGGAGGTGGTGAGGTCATATGGGTGGTGACTAGATCATGGAGATTGCATTATGGAGGCCACGGTCTCACTAATAGATTATTAATATCTTAAAAGATCCAGTGAGTTCTAACTCTTACAAGAAGTTCTCCTAAGGGACCAGCAGTTAGCATAATGGCTATGTCACTGGACTCCCACGTAGTCAACCACGGTTTGAGACCCAGACCTGGTGGCTTAAACTTATGCAGGGAGCGTGTGCATGTGTGCCCAAGATCCCGAGAGGAGAATGGAGGAGAAGGGATTGTAGCGTGGCCATCCCCCCAGGGGGTGATTTCTCATTTTCTGTCTCTCTGTCTTTCTGTCTTTCTGGTGAGCCCACATGCCCTATAGCAAAAACCCCTCCAAAAAAAAAAAAAAAAAAAAAAAAAAAAAGAAGTTCTCCTAAGAGCTGCCTGTATAAAGAGGCACCTGTCAGAAACTCCTCTGTGTGCACATGCCTGCCACCCTTTGAGCTTCCATTGGCCATGCTGTAGCCTGAGCCTCTGCATTTTTAGCCATCAGAATATTAAGTGTGTAAGTAAACCTTTATTTCTGTATAAATTCATCCTCTCTCAGATTTTTTGTTAGTAACAATAATGAATGAAGATACTAAACATACTGTTATAATTTTTTTTGAAAAAACATTTTTTTGAGAGGTTTTTGCGATAGGGCGCGTACGCTCGCCAGACAGAGAGAGAGAGACATAGAGACAGAAAGAGAGAAATCACCCCCCAGGGGGGATGGTCACGCCACAATCCCTTCTCCTCCATTCTCCTCTCGGGATCTTGGGCACACACGCACACGCGCCCGGCGTGAGTTTTAAGCCACCGGGTCCGGGACGTGAACCGCGGTCGACTACGTGGGAGTCCAGCGACATAGCCATTACGCTAACTGCTGGTTCCCTAAACATACTGTTATAATTGAAGCTCTCTCATTTTCAAAATCATATACCATGTTACAAGAGGTTAGACAAAATATTTTAGAATCTACTTGGTTTTACATCTCAAATTCATACTGTATGTTCAGCTCTCTTTTTGCATAATTTGTAAGTAGAAGTTGAATAAAAAATATTCTTTAACAAAAAAATTCTGTTAATACAATGCTGAGGACATGTTTTCGCTCATTGTTTTACACAAATACTAATGGTCATCTACAATAAAGAAGGCATTATGTTCGGTCTTGATATTGGAGTCTGTGCCCTGAGTTTTCATTGCATACCTACTACATGCCCAGTGTTGATTCAAAGCACTTTTCTTATGGAGCATCTGTTTAAACACCAGAACGCAAGTCTATTTTATGCCAAAGTTCATGTCCTTTTTATAAGGCAGATAGTATCAGGCCGAGAACTGTCTTCACTTCACTTTCTCCATAGTACTCTGGCTCTCCTGTTTCCTCTGCCTCTCTCATGACATGAATGAAGGCAGCACTAGACTCCTTTTTTATTCCCCCAATAAGATTCTTTTGTCCATATACCAGAGCAAATAATGAATTCTTTGAAACCAAGTTTTGGTAGACACTCAGGGAGTAACTAGCATCCTGCAACATAAGGACCCCTTCTCATGAGCATCACTAGGGGAGTCGCGTGGACGGTGCCTTGTCAGCTATCACTGCGGGTTATTTACAGAGCAGAGCTGGCCACCTGAGCCTCCACAGAACAGAAAGGCTTCCGAGGAGCTGCAACTGATCTTTACAAACATTTCTAATCTTACAGGGACTATTGCATGCCTTCACTAACGAATCTCCCATCTTTAATTCGCCATTATTCCATGAAGAAATAATTATTTTTACCAGCAATGCATGATAATTCTGAGAACATTTTCCTGCCAAGAGGGTGGGGAAAGAGTATATGCTAACATTTTCAATACTGTATATGCAAAAAACCTTTAACTACTTCCATAAATGGGATCTACAATTATTTGCAATGGGCTTGTAATGATGATGCTAATGCTTATTTTTATAAGATCTTGCATCAGTGTAACTGCATTCACAATAAACTTGTCAGATGTCAACAATACGGGTACTGTAATCTAGTTCCCAGGTTTATTAACTGCTGTGCCCTGTGGCATTTTCACAGAACGACTGTATAACATTGAGCCAGAGGCCGCTTTACTTCTAACATAAATACAAGAACAACCTTAATAAAACAGATGAATTACAGTGCAGTGTAAATTAGACTGTTCTAATGGACTCCGGCGGTGAATGTAGTGAAATAGTAACCAATGTGATTAGGTTTACTACACCAAAGACAGTGACTGTAAATCATGAAAGGTTGCCAATTTTTATTTTATTTTACTTTATTTTATTGGTTTTCTCATTCACATCTCTTGCCTCTTGAGGGAGCAATTGATTTGCCCATGGGCTGCAGTTCAGTCATCTTCAGTCCTGGGTCAGATTTTCATGTCTATGCTCAGAATCATAACATGAATGCAGAGGAAGCCCATAAAAGCTGACTAGCATGTGCCTTCTACGCAGATATAAGCCTGAGCTTGATGGATCTGAACATCATTTTTTTCCACAAGGCATCAAATATGTAGTTAGAATTATTTGTGTGTACGCAAATAATTATACATCTTTAAGGGGGAGACATGTATACATTTATTTTGAAACACATTTATGGAAGTTTTGTTTGTTCTATTGTTTGTTCTAGAAGAAGCAGGACACATTAAAGAAATGGAAATGAACCCTCTGACCAAAGAGACCAGAAGCATATTCTAAAGAATGGCTTTAGGGACCAAATGCTACTTTGCTTGTGGATTTATGATGTGGGCATGAAGAGTTGGGAAGCACCAAGTAAACACATTCTAGAAATCTCATCTTGTGTAAAAACCAATTATTTTAGAAGATTAGATAAAATGTGCAGAGTATTTGACCTTGTATATAAAAGAGATAATTCAGATGTGCTGTAGTTTGACACCATCCTCCAAATCCCCCAAATTCATATGGCAAACCATTGTAACAGGATTAATAGGGTGAAAACAATCCACTTACTGTGTTCAAAGTTTTAGGGGAGGATTAAAGTCGTAGGAGGGGTGGTTCCCATGATTGCCACCTGATGGGCTCATAAAGAGAGATGTATGTGAAACATGGGCCACGTTCTCCTTCCCTCACCACATTGTGATGCAGCCAGAAGACCCCACCAGACAGACCTCGACCCTCCATACCATGAGTTAAAAAGCCTCTGTTTTCTTCAGTGATCCAGACTCAGTACTGTGCGGATATGCCAGTCAGTAGACTAGAGTAAGGTGTATATGAAAGGACTCAAGGAGGCAAGAGTAAACTCAAAATGGAGGATGAGTATTTGCAAACCTTCCTCACTAGGCTATTGCAAAGGAAAGGAAGTTCATTATTTTTGTAAGAAATAAACTTTAGATCTACTAGGGAAAGAGCTCAGCCTAAGGAAAAGTATGAGCAGGCATTGAAAATTTAACTCCATGCAAAGTCTCGGGTTTCAGAGGGAAAACTTTTGAGTAGAACATGAGGTCTGACACTTACGTTTGGCTACTCTCTTAGCTCCTAGGGAACTCAAGTGGAGAGAAAGCTGCGGAAAGAATGAAAATAAGTGGCTTCACTAAGAAGTACCAGAGAAAAGATACGTGCCATAACGACTCTTCTTTCAGCGGGTAACACAATGCGAAAGACCTCTGCTTTTACATCATAGCTACCATTGGCAGATGCCTCAAGTAGAAATTACTATTTCTTATGGAAAATTCCATAGGAACATCAATTACCTGTTTGAATGAAAATGTCTGGGTCTTTATGTCTTTCCCACCAGACTAAAACTTCTTCAGGTTAGAAATTATGCTCAGTTCATCTGTGTATCATCAGTAGCTATCACAGAGCAGAGCTCAGAACATTTGTCTAGTAAATCTGCCCCACACCCTTTGCTGATAGAAGGAACCAGGTGGCTAACAGCAGCTCAGGGTTTTGGCTCCCAGGAAAAAGATATTTCCTCATGCTTCTAGCACTACATGCAGAGCAGGACAGAAGAACGTGGTCTTACAGACAGGGCTTTCCCAAAGAGAGAATGACTTTCTATCTCTACAGATGCGGTTGTACTTTGTGTGAGTCCGGGGGCAGCAGCAAACATGCAGGAGAAGGAGGCTTGCTCAGAAGGACACACACCATGGCCCAAGTGCAATGAACTATATGGACAAGGCTTTGCGGAAACTCAGGCTGAGTGATCTGCTGCAGTTTACACAGCACGTTGCCCAGGAGAGGTGGGAGGCCAGGTTTCAGAGGAAGTGGGGGATCAAAGAGGGTGATAAACATAATTATCTTATGCTATACAAGTAAGCTGACAAACACCTGTGTCAAGTCATAGTCTCAGCAAGAGAAGCAAAGGAGATATTGATTGAACAATGTTTTCCTACAGTAGGAGGGGAAACTTAGTCAGAGGTCAAGGTTACACAAAGCTCATAGCAGATCCGCAGTGGGAAGTCAGGTCTCCTGGGTCTCATGTATTTCTTAAACCATTTTATTTTTCATGATTTCATTTTCTATTTTTAATTTTTTAAAAAAGATTTTTGCCATAGGGTATGTGTGCTCCCTAGAGAGACAGAGAGACAGGGAGGGAGAAAATGAGCAATCATCTCCAGGCTAAATGGCTGTGCTACAAATCCTTCTCCCCCATTCTCCTCCTGGAATTTTGGGCACGCATGCACATGTGACCAGTGCCATTTTAAAGCCTTCAGGTCCAGTGCTTGGATTGTAGTCAACCATGTGGGAGTCCCTGTTTTAACCACCATGCCACTTGCTGGTCCCATAGTTTTATTTGTATATAAAACCTAAGTAAACCTAATGAACTGAAATTATAAGTTACATGCTGTTATAAGACTCATATTAACTACTTTTAGAAGAGATAAGTTATATACTGATAAAAATTTGATACATTCATTTGCTTAACAGTTCCTAGGCTTTGTGGTTTGACTGGGGCTGTGTGTTTCACATCTGGATTACTATTGTTTTCAGTTTTCAGCCTCATCTACCCAGGGACATGCCCGTTCACGGATTTAGAAAGAAGATTGTGGTCACTTTCAGATAAAAGCTTAGAGGCATTGTAATTCAAGTCTAGTGCTGGGGACCAGCAGGTGGTGTGGTGGTTAAGGTGCTGGACTCCCACACAGCTGACCATGGTTTAAGTCTTAAACCTGGCAGCTTGAAAATCAGGCCAGGCATGGGTACCTGTGTTTCTAAAATCCTGAAAGGAGAATAAAGGAGAAGGGATTGCCACGTGGCCCTTCCCCGAGGTGGTGCTGTCTGACTTTGCCTCTGTCTGTCTTGCTCTGTAGAGTACGCATGCCCTATGGCAAAATCCTAAGGGGAAAAAAAAGTTCATCAAGTCTAATGATGATTTCTAAATTGTCCAAATGAAATAAAAATATGTAGGATATTTTCTGACTGAGCAAAAAGGAGGAAAGGCCCACGGAAGGCCAAAAGGCTGTTGCACTGTCACACTTGTTCCTAACCCGTTGTGCACCGTCACACTTGTTTCTAGCCCACTGTGCACTGTCACACTCGTTCCTAGCCCACTGTGCACTGTCACACTCGTTCCTAGCCCGCTGTGCAGTTACTGCATGCCAAACAGTCAGGTTAAAGGATTTCACCTTCAGAATCAAAAGGCAATTGGGAAGTTAGGAAGGAGAACTGTGGGTATCAAGGACAAAGTTGCTGACAGAGACCAAAGTTTAAATAAAACATGTTCGGTGAAGATGAATCAATACTTTATTTGTTAAGGAGTAGTAAAAGTACAAAAAGGCTTGTACAACAGAGCATAAAAAAGTGAGAAATCAATTCTACTTAATTCAGAATGCTTGAAGAGTCACCTATGCCATTACGTATGAATAATTCAGCAACAGAAATTTATTGCAGACACATATTGTTTGGTTTGGATTTAGCACTGCCCCTCATTTGACCTAAATCCTGTAAAGAATGATATTCAACTAATTGAAATAACATTTTTCAAGTAAGACAATGCCTCGGGAGTATTCTTAACATGATCTTGAAATAGAATTTGGATGATGAAGTATCAGATAAAATTTGTCTTAATGGTGCAATGTTATAGCATGTTAACTATGATGACTGGGTGCTCTTATCTGTCCATTGTCAAAGGCACGAAATGAAGTGGGGGCAGAAGAGTCCCATACATGACAGCTCTTCTTCCCTTTGATGTCAATCATACTTAAGCAATGTCCATGATTATTTTCTGGTGCTTACAGGCTAGTCTAGTAGACATTGTTGAAAGCAGAAGTAGGAAGAATGCAGTAAGTCAGCGCTCTCTGCATAAATCCATATAATCCTACATAAAGAAACACAGAAATGTTTAGCCTAGCGGTATGAGTTTAGAATTAAGATGCTAAGTAGATTCGATCAGTCATTCTACTAGTAACTATGAGTTCAAACCCAGATGCAGGATACATTCTTATTAAATTAAGATGCTCTCCAGTATGCTATTAATCTTGGGTTTTCTTGTTGTCATTTCTTCCTATGTTTATACTACTACTGTTATTGCACAATGATTTTCTATACTATGTCAAGCCTTGTCCTGAGAAATTAATTGATCAAATACTTACAAAGGGAGAAAGAGAAATCCAGAGGCTCCCCTGATGTACTCAATGTAACGAAGCGGTAGCCATGCTAATGCTCTCATTCCCCTCACTAGTGTCATCACACCGACACCCTGCACACGGTGACAATGCAGAGTTGGCCCTATAGGTCTAGTGTACAACCCAAGTGTGCACACCAACCACCTGTACATGGTGACAGTGCAAGAGTCAGCCCCTGTAGGTCTAGGGTACAACCCAAGAATCTGCATTTATCCATGTTCCCAGATAATGGCTATAGTGTCCAGATTATGGCTTGAGTGACAATGCTCAAAATTATTCTGTCTGACTGAGACTAAATAACTATCTGAATAAAATACAGTAAATTCCTGAAGTCATGCAAACATGAATACACAGCAAACAGAATCATAAAGATATTCAAGATAGTTGTATTAGGGTTCTCCAAAGAAATAGAAGCAAAACAAATACATAAGATCTAGGATCTGTGTATTTATTTCCCTCTATATAGTTATACGTACGTATCTATCTTCTATATCTACTTTATATATCTATCTCTTACTGGAGATTAGATAGATAGATAGATACCCTATAGGATATATTTATATCTATCTATGTAAATGCATCTTATTTGTTTTGTGTGTGTAGATAGACAGGTAAATATGAATCCCTATATAAATATATATATATACACACACACACACATACACATATACACATACATAAAGAAAGAGATTTATTATAAGGAATTAGCTAAATTATTACAAACATTGATGAGTTTCAACATCATCAAGCTAGAGACTCAGGATAGCTGATGTTTTAGTTCAAACCTGAAAGTGTAAAAATAAAGACAAAAAAAACAAGCGAACAGAACTAATGTTCCAGTTCAAAGGCAATCAGGCAAGAGGAATTCCTTCTTCCTTTGGGGAGGGTCAGCTTTTCATTCTAAGGGAGTTTTTCAACTGACGAGTGAGTCCCACCTACCTTAGAGAGGGTAATCTGCTTTACTCAGTCTGCCGATTTAAATGTTACTCTTGTCCAAAAACACCCTCATGAAATCACTGAGAGTAATATTTTACCAAATATCTGGGTACCATATGGTCCAGTTAAGTTCATATATAAAATTAACCATCATGGTAGTGTATTTTTATGCTAGTAAATACACTGAAAATAACCTCTTTCATTGGGTAAAACAGTCATTAAAGTCCAGTTTTATGATCAGTCTCTGACTAAAACCCTTTGGGGTGAAACATTTTGGATTAAATAGGGATGGAGTTTTTGTTAATACTGCACTATTCAAGAATTTCAAAGACAGCAGTTGAGAATCTAGAATTTTCCGGGTATTTTGTTGCACTTTTCTTTGACCTGATTTAAGAAGAATGAGCCAGTAGGGCATGACGGATTTACCTTCTGCCATCTCAATACTTACCTGGTATGCCCATGTTTCCCCACCAGGTTTTATCCTGCCCTTCAGAGCTGGCCCACCTGGATGATGGAGCTAGCTCACGGGAGTTTTACTGTATTTCTTCATTCAGTTTGCTAAAATTCTAAGCACTGATCATTGACTGGTCAGATGGAGAGTTTTCATCTCCACAAAGCCAGCGAAAGTATAGGTATGGATTTCCTTCATCAGAACTAGACTGCTAGTGGCTTTTCATAGATTGCAGCAAGCAGCCAGCAAGCTGACTTCTTTTTTTTTTCTTTTCTTTTTTTTGATAGGTTTTTGCTATAGGGCACATGCGCTTGTAAGACAGAGACAGAGAGAGACAGAAAGTGAGAAATCACCCCCCAGGGCAGATGGCAATGCTGCAATCCCTTCTCCTCCATTCTCCTCTCGGGATCTTGGATAAGCATGCACATGCGCCCAGTGTGAGTTTAAGCGGCCAGGTCCGGGACTTGAACTGTGATAGGCTACATTGGAGTCCAGTGACATAGCCATTATGCCAACTGCTATTTTTTTTTTTTTTTTTTTTTTTTTTTTTTTTTTTTTTTTTTTTTTTGAGAGGTTTTCGCTATAGGGCGCGTGTGCTCACCAGACAGACAGAGAGAGACATAGAGACAGAAAGCAAGAAATCACCCCCCAGGGGGGATGGTCACGCCACAATCCCTTCTCCTCCATTCTCCTCTCAGGATCTTGGGCACACACATGCACCCAGAGTGAGTTTTAAGCTACCGGGTCCGGGACGCGAACCGTGGTCGACTACGTGGGAGTCCAGTGATATAGCCATTACGCTAACTGCTGGTTTCCAGCAAGCTGCTTTCTAATGGGCCAGAGGAGAGGTTGGCGCTAAAATGCAAAATGGTAAGACTTGAAGACAAATATACCTTGTTTGCAATCCTGGGCCTGTCATGTTCTAGGTGTGTGACCTAAATAAAATTCCTTTATCTTTTGGACTCCATATGCTTCATCTATGGCATAAAAATAATAACACCAGCACTAAGAGATTAACTGAAGTACCACCCCACAATCTGTACCTCGATAGGCTTCCCAAGAACTGTAGCCACCATTTTATTTATTGTCAAGCTGCTAGTTCCTAATAAATGTCAGGTACCAGGATAAGAAATGTGAATATAGGGGTCCACATGTGGCAGGGTGACTAAGGGCTCTGGACTCTCACATGGCCGACTTTGGTTCGAATGCTGGAACTGGCGGCTTGCTTTCTCACTTGTCCCCTCTCTTCCTAGTCAAATTAAAATAAATAAATAAATAAAAGACATTTTTTAAAAAGTTAAATAAAATAATTCTTTTAAAAAAGAATATAAATATAGATATCAAGTTAAATAAATGAGTTCTTTGCAGGATTGGTAAATTCCCATCATGGTAGATAAAATTTAAAGAGGTATTTTATATCTAGATTTTAAAGATGATAGAATCTTCACAAAAGTGTGCAGTGCTCAAAGAGTTCACAGGTGAATTTCATCAGATATTTTAGCTTGCCATCAGGTTTCAAGAATATTCACAGGTGCTGAAACTGGATGGACCATTTATTTAAGAGCAGTTGGGTTCCCTTTCCCAAATGCGGTGGATGGGATTGAGAGGAGGTGTTTGGAGAATCTGTCTCAGTGTTTCTCAATGTTTTTATTACCTCTCTAAAGCACTTTTTTTTAGATATCCTTCAATCTCCCTGTGAACTTTTAATGAAATACTTCTTTAAATTGTGTCTGCCATGATGGGAATTTACCAGTCCAGCAAAGAGTGCATTCATTAATTTAGATTAGATTTTAGTCTGGGTCCTCAGTGCAGAGTAAAACCATGGCAATGTCTTAAGTCAGTGCACAGAGTTGTGATGTGATTAAATTCTCTTGGCTGTGTTATAGAGAACAGATGGAAATAGGGTAAGGTTGAGGAGGAGGGAGGGCTAGAAAATAGAAAAGAGAATGTGAACAGTCCAATTAGGAGAAAATTGCAGGCATCCAGATGAGAGAAAATGATAATGTAGACCAGGGTTTTTGGCAAAGGGGAAATTTTATGTATTTATATTTATATATATATATATATATATATATATATATATATATATACACATATATATATATACACACACACACACACACACACACGCACAGAGAGAGAGAGAGAGAGAGAGAGAGAGAGAGAGAGAGAGAGAGAGAGAGAATGTATTTAGGAGATGAAATTAAAAATTGTTTTAGAGATTTGATTGGGGTGAAAATGGGTTGTAACAATGTACTATTTGCTTAACTGAATGGATAAAGATGTCATGTTTTTAAACACTTGGAAAGGATTAAATTTTGCATGAGATGTTGAGTTTGTTCTGAGACATTTTGAATTTTGCATGATTTCCGGACAATTAGGGATGCTGTATGGGAGGGGTTGAATCAGTCTAGAAGTGCAGGATAGAAGTCCAGACCCAACTTGTATGTGTGCCTCCCACCTGTGCATAGGTGCTGATTGAGGTCATGGGTAGAGATGAGGTCACCCTACAAAAAACAGGGCCTGAGATGGAGCCTTCAGAAGCACCAATAAATAATAAGCTTCTAGAACAGGACAGACTGAGGCCAACAGAAGTAGCTGGAGACCTGAGAGAAAAGTCAGAAAACTGGAGTGTGTTGGCTGCAGAGAGAATAAAGTCATCCTAGAGCAGGAAGCAGTCAATTGTGCCCGGTCATACTCAGGCCCTAGGAAGAACAAGGACTGAACAATTCTGGTTCAAAGCCACAGCACACCACAGCCACTGGTGCCCTGGCAGAGCTGTTTACACACGTGATGGGGGAGAGTTTCTGCAGAAGTCAGATTGGGGAGAAGACATGGGGGACGAGGATGTAGGCAACTCTTTGAAATAACCTTGGAGGTCCCAGCTGGTGTATGTGCGATTAATAAAGAGTTATTGGATGTTTATGTTCAAATCGGGCAGATTTAAGCATAAGACACTGGGGAGAAGTGGTTTAGAGGGAAAGACTAACTGTAACAGAGGGAAGAAGACTTCAACAGATTCTGAAAATGCTGAAAGAGAAGGAAAGTGAGACTGCTAGCTTTTGTCGTGTCAGAGACAGTCACTGTAATGGGTCATGCTCAAGGTTGTTTAGAATTTAAGATACAAGAAATAGACAGACAGGTCTTTCCTATATTTTCAAGACAGAGAAAATATGGTTTTCTTCCTAGGAAATTAAATCTCAGCCTCAGGGAAAAGATGGCGCATGAGCTTGCGAACAGGCTCAGCCCCAGGCAGAGGGAATGCTCTCGTCTCTGTCACTTGCTATGACACTACAGTGCCCAGAAAGGAGCTCTGAGAGGTTCTCTGTCACTCCTGACCTCAGTTTGCTTGAGAAATTCTGAGGATCTCATGGCCACCAAAACATTCAAAATGAATGTTATGAAATATTGGGGAGGCAACCTAGGGAAAATAATGCTCCAGCATGAGTTAAATGGCTTGTAAATATAATAATAATTATATCAAACTTTTTTTTAAATGGAGGCACACATCATTATCTTCTACCTAAATTATTTATAATTCATTAGTCAAAGTAGGGTATTTAATTTATTACTGTGATTTTGAAAAGTATGGCCCCTTTCAGGGGACACAGAGGGTTCTCCTTGCATTAGCTTCAAGGCTACATTATGCTCATCAGAGTAAGGTATTTGTTTCAGACTGCAAAATGACTTTTTTTGGTCAATCTTTTCCTTTCACTTTTTTTTTTTCTAAATGATTTCTATTATAACTTCTTTAATTGTAAGTTTGTAGTTTTATCCATGGCCACAATTTATTCACCTGAAAACCACATAGTCTTGTCTTGCTGTTAGGTGAGGCCAATGTGATGTAGCTGAAATGTAGTCATTTTCAAATAAAAATATGATACATGAAAAGGAAAAGGCACTCTGTCCTCAATGACTGCAAAGCTATCATATCAGCCCTGAGCTTCCTAGCTCCTAACTGATATCTATGAGAGACTTACATGACTGTAATTGTGAGTTTTCTGATACATAACTAATAGATCTGCTCCTTTTTCATCACTTCACCACAGCAAACATTCTCATTTTTTCTGAATTTCTCAATGGATACTGAAACAAATGTGTTTCTCATGGCACAATCCTGTCATCTCCTCAGCCAGCCAGTATCAAAAGCACATCTCTGACACACTCAGGTCGACAGGAAACCAAACCCGTGATCTTCTGTGGAAGCAGCATGGCTTGAGCAGGGCATTACTGAGGTGCCATCAAGCCAGCCTGCATGTGCTATTCTTCATGTTCCCCTTCTTACCACCCTGTCACCACAAAGAGGTAAACTTTCACATAACCTTCACAACACAAATCATCGTCACCAACTTTTATGAAAATCTACCTTACCTCGCCACACTCTTGGCCACTCCCTCCTCACTATTTCTGTATTTATGGAAAACTTCAGTATAACTCTACCTCACAAACACCAATGAACCTGCCCTTAAATTGCAGAGGCATTTCATCTTCCCAGAGAGCAGGGAGAAAAAACAGTGTATAAATGTGTGTATTGAGCATGTAATCTGTTGAGTGCCCTGTGTTTAATTATACACACAAACACCAAGCACACATATGCTCATACTTATTTGTGTGTCTATATGTACACATAAATATCCATGCACATGTATATGCCCAGTGTGTATATGCATGTCTGTACACAATAATGTGTCATCTAATACAAGCTATTGAACAGAGTGGATGATTGATTAACATTTCTCAAGTAAACACAGAATTCTGTAATGCAACAAAATCATGGATATAAAAATACCACTTTTTTTTCCCTCTTCAATTGAAAAATATAATTCCAAGGCCTATACTGAGAGTCTGATGACATGACAGGTGACTGAATTTTTCAGGTTATTATAAAAAACCTAGAGATAATAATGCTCCTGTGAGCATTATTGACATGACTGTAGAAGGAACTGTTGCGTGTGTATTATCTTACCTATTCAGCAATAAAAACAATAATAATTTCACAACTGCAGAATAAGTCAGTTGTGGTAATTACCTTATGAGCTGAGATAATTTTACCCTCTCTGAGCAGAGCATGAGGCTGAGGTTGTGGCCAGGGACTGGAACATGTGATGGAACCAGACTCCACAGTAGGGTTTACACATCACATTCAAGGACACAAACACGGAGGCCATGCCCTTTGATAGGAAGCACCTAACGTCTGTAAGTGTTAAAATCAGACATCATCATCCTCACTGAACCCAGTCACTGTATTCCTTAGTCCTACAAGCTTCTAATATCTCCTCCAACAATAACATGACAAACTATTGTCAACGCAGAGCAAGCCTTGTGTAAGTCAGGACCAGGAGGTAGCTGAAATCACACAGCAGTAAAATTTTAACACTGTTTTCAAACATCTGGATCTCAGAAAACACAACAATTTATATGCACTATGGACTATCCAGTCACAAGGTGTTTTAATGCACATGAGCATCCAATCCACCCAGTTTGGAGTATACAGAATCTCTTTAATATTATATTAGCAGAGATAAAGAACAGTTCAGGGCACAGTAACAGAGAAGAATAGGGGCAAGCAGCTCATTTGGAAGTTAAGGAAGCTGAATCTCACATGACCAATAGTCTGGTTTAAGTCCCAGATCCGGAGGCTTGAGAAATATGCCAGGTGTGTGTGTGTGCCCAAAATCCTGAAAGGAGGGAGAGGTGAAGGAGAGGCGATTGCAATGATTATTCCCCAGAAGCGGTGCCTTCTCACTTTCCCTCTATCTCTGTCTGTCTCACTCCAGTGAGTGAAAGCACCCTCTAGCAAAGAAAGAAAGAGAAAGAAAGAAAGAAGAAAGAAGAAATAAACAAGAAAGAAAGATAGAAACAAAGAGAGGGAAAGAAAAGAACTACATACAACTGGAGGGGTAGGCTGCAAAGCTTGAAACCACATAACGACGGTGGTTTGAGTCCCCAGTTTGGTGTCCCTGGTACGTGCACAGGGTGTGTGTATGGGCAGGTTGGAGGGCCGGAGGTGTGACTGAGAGGGTACATCTCTCTGTCTCTGTCTCTCTCTCTTATGTCTACATGCTCGAGCATGCATTAACAGTTTTTAGTGCGTCTGGTTAATCAACTCAGGGAATTCTTTAAAAATAGAGCCTTTTGAGGTTTCATTTTTCTTTCTTCTTTCTTTCTTTTCTGCACTTCCAGCCCATCACTGTAATTAGTAACAGAAGTTGAACCAGAGTATAGGTGAGAGCAAAAAATACAAAGTCACTCCAATAGGTTTGTTGTTCTTTCCTTTCTTAGACATTTGATTTTAATCTTTGTAATACTTGGAAGGCTGTCAGGTGAAATGAATAAAATGCCTGCCCGCTGAGATTCCCACAGATGATAAACAATCTCCGGAGATCAGAATGGACTCAGTTAAGGAATAAGGGTTGGGCAAGATCACGTTTAGGTCATACTCAAACCTGATGTTTAAAACAATTTTCTCAGCTTAAACCCCCCGTTGCTATTTTATTTTGTACAATATGATTTTAATCCATGATATAAATAGATATTAGGTTTAACACAATTTGAAATGCTTTTGCATTTTTGTACCATTCAACCAGGGAATTCAATAGCCTGGAAATTGTAGAACTTACGATTTTACAATCTCTAGCACATACATTTGATTTAGATATTATCATTATTATCATTATTCTTCTTATTGTTATTTCCCGATAAAAATTGCTACCAGGTGTAGGCGAGTGCACAATTTTTGTCTCCTAGCAACGAACATGATGGAGGATGAGTATCTCAATCTAGGGGGTTGACTGGCAAGCAGACCTTTCTGTGCAGCCTAATCCATTTGAGACAGGATTCAACATATTTAGGTTTGTTTGTTTTCACTTGAATCCACCAGATATTTAGCAAGACAATAACAGATGTTTTGCAAAATAATTATAACCACTCCAATGCAATCCAGGACAAAACAACAGAATTCATACTGTAAGTGGGGACTGGGGGAGGAATGCTGCGGAGAAGAGGTTCAGGCATGTTCTGGGAGGTAGATCGCTGTCTGCCTACAAGTGTAGACTGGGCTGTTTCTTTGCCTTCACAACATTTTATGGGACCTCTGTGATCCTGATAGTCTCACATGTCCTTCAGTTCTAAGAGAATTCCAGAATTACAATATGTCTCCACAATGAGATGTGTCTGCCCTTTGGATTCTTCACGTCCTTCACTGAGAAATCGTGGCAGTTAAACTTTTCTTCATTTTAAAAACATTAAAAAAAAACACAGGAACCAGCAGTTAGCATAATGGCTGTGTCGCTGAACTCCCATGTAGTCAACCACGGTTCGAGTCCCGGATCTGGTGGCTTAAACTCACACCGGGCACCCAAGATCCTGAGAGAATGGAGGAGAAGGGATTTCGGCATGGTCATCCCCCCTGGGGGGGTGATTTCTCGCTTTCTGTCTCTCTGTCTGTCTCTGTCTTTCTGGCGCGCGCATGTGCGCTATAGCAAAAACCTCTCAAAAAAAAAAAAAAAAAAGCCAGTGTACACAATGTATACTTAAAGTATTCTTGACTAAATGAACATTGTTGTGGCATAACAGAGATGCAAATGAAAAAAGGAAAACAGAATATAAAAGGGTGTATGGATAAGAAATTTCACATAATGTAATCCTATAGTTCTTCCGGTTTTATCCCTAGGCCAAGTAATATTGAAATCAGTTTAAAAAGACTAATAGTGCATTTTAGAAAATTGTTTTCTGCAATTTACTACAAATGGTTAAGCAAATCATAATTGATTTATGTTGTATTTGTACTCAGACAATCTCTCAGGAGGGAGAGAAGTTGGGAACAAACACCTTTGACCTCAAACTGTATATAATATATAACAGTAATTACACATATTTATAGTATTCAAGAGTCTTATCATCTAGGAGATAGAAAAATACAGGCCAAATATCTACATGATGTTGTTTTGAGATTATGGATTTCTAAGAAGAGAGATCTTTTCGAATAGTAGGATTTGTGATTTTAGCAAGAAAATACCAGCAGAGAGAAAATGGTGAATGAAAACATTAAGGTATAAAAAGGGGACCTATGAAAACCAAGACACTAGCTCTGAAGATGGAAAGGGAAAGAGAGGGAGGGAAGGCATTTTGTGAGCACAGTCCTGAGGACATGCTGACCAAGTGCTGAAGCTGAGAGAACGGGAGACTCACAAGTGTAGGATTAGCTGTTTGGATGACAGACAGATTGAGAATCATTGCAAGGCTAGGCTTCCTTTGTAGTCATGTGAGTTGGAGAATACCTATGGGACATCTGTTTGTCAATTGATTGTCAATTGCTAATCAAAGTTGTTAATTAGAATCATTTTTGTTAACAAAAAATGATTAATGTTGGAAGGGGTGTGGTGAAAAGGGAACTCTTTTACACTGCTGGTGGGAATGTAAATTGGTCCAGCCACTGTGGAGAACAATTTGAAGATTCCTCAAAAATCTACAAATAAAACTACCATATGATCCAGCAATCTTACTCCTTGGTATCTACCTAAAGGATAGAATTCTTCAATGGAAAAGTGATTGCACATTGATGTTTATTGTGGCACTATTCATGATTGCTAAGACATGGAACCAACCCAAATGCCCCTGTATGGATGAATGAATTGAAAAACTGAGGGTCAAACATGGGGTAAAAAACATATATATACGTATACATATATGAAAGTAGAAATGGAATATTATTAATGATAACATGCTTGATTAAGCCACTATGCAGTTTATTCTAGATGGGAAACCACATTTAGTACGTTGTGATGATGCTCAGGGAATGAATGTTAAGTAATTTTAAAAAGAAGTTGCAGGAGAAAAAAAAAACGGTAAAACTGTTCGTATCAATTTTTTTAAAAATGCATATTTGATGACTGCAGTAAGCTATATAGCCCCAGCTGGGTACTACTTTATAATATGTTCAATCTACTCACTGGGGTTTATGCCTAAAGTCAGACTTGGGTTCATGTATAGGTATATATCAGCTGTGCTAGCTATTGGATATATTTAAACTAATTAAGTTCATTAGCAAATCAATTAAATTGGGGTGGGGAAGGCATAGAAAGCAACCATGGATACCAGGGACAATGTGGGAGGAGGGTGGGACATGGCAGAGGGGGAGGGATAAGGAATCAAGGATGGCAAAACAAAAAACAAAGTATACAAGACATAAGAATTGGAAAATTATTTGCTGAAAACATGTATGTTGATGTGCTTGATTGAGCCAATACACAGTGTATTTTGGATGGAAAATTCATTTGTATGCTGTAGTGATGTATAGTGAATTAATGTAAAAAATAAATAAATTTAAAGAGAAAAAAAAAAGAAAAACTGTTGCACATATACTCTATGGAATACTATTCAGCCATAAAAACCAATAAAACCCTGGCTTTTGACAGAAAGTGAAGACTATGGAAGATTTACTGCTGAGTGAAGCAAGCCAGGTAATGAAGGAGAGACATTGTATATCCGCACTTAGTATATACTGAGTGTCTGCACTCTATGACTGAAACTGATTGACTAAAGGTTGTACAAACACAAAAGATGGGTGTGAATGCCAGATGTGGTGTGTGGAGGAGTGGGGCCTAGGGAAAGACATTTGGAGGAGAGATACAAGGCAGAGCATTGACAGGATGGGGAAGTGTGGTGTTATCTGTTGAAGATATTTTGATCAACTGGACTGGGGAGAAATGTTCACATATTGAAATGTGCACTTGGTAAGCTAAATAATATGATTAAATGTATAAAAAATAAAATAAATAAAGGAATATACAAAAAAAAGAAAAGATTTGTTAGAAATTGCTAGAAGTGATGGCATAAAGATACAGATTTTGCAGTCCTAGACAATTAGGTGGTATTCGAGGGGCAATAAAATCTCAAGGGACAATCAAATAATGTAATTTTAAAAAGAAGCCAGTCCATTCATCTATTCTTGGAAGGAGAGGATCAGGAAAAGAAAGAGTGTGAGAGAGAAGTATTTAACAGATACAAAACTAAAAGGTATCTGTTGATGACAATGTATATATGGTAATATCTTGACTGATATGCACTGTAGTCATGTTGGGAAGAACAATTTTGTACACTGTAAAGGTGTATAGTGATTAAATGTTTAAAAGAAGAAAGTGTAGAGCTTTTTTTCCAAATACTTTGCTGTTCTCAGCAAGACACAATGTAAGATATCAGCTGAAAGGAAATGTGAAGTTCAGAATACTTGAAAATTAAGAGAAAGAATAAAATGGAAGTCATAGGAAGGAAGAGAATAATAGACAGTATGAATTGTCAAAGGGTCTAGGAAAGAATGTGCTAAAAGACTTAAAAATAAACATCAATATAACAGTGTTCTGGGCTTTCTTAGGGTCCTACAAAATATGCTTAGTTATGCCAGTTAAAGACTTGCACAGGAATAAACTTTCGGATTGGACAACCATCTCTGCTAATGTAATTGCTAGTACTTTGTACACGTGAAGTAATTTTCATGCTATAGCATGTATTACCACACTGTAACATTTTTATTCTTACTCCCAGTGGAGAGATGCGGAAAACAAGATTTACCAACTTGGATAATAAACCAAAATTAATTCTGTTTGTAAAGAGATGTGCCAGGATTGTGGGCCAATTCTGATTGACATCCAGGCTCTTGTTCTTTTGACTGCTTATACTGACTCCGATACAATGGAAGTTTTCTGTGAAAGACAAAGATGGGAGGACTGGGTGATGACATGATAGAAAAGAGAGGGGAGAACTGAGGGACACATGCATGTGTGGCTTTTATCCGCCTCCTTTTATGAAGCAGCAATCTCAATAATGTCTGTTGTCTATAGTTCCAAAATGAAATTACAAAAAGGCATAACTCATAGGTCATTAAAAATACATCATCATTATCATGTTTGCCCTCTGCACAGATGCGCTGTTTGTTAGGAGCACACAGTCCATGCGACTGTAGAAATGACCCCGCTTCCCTGATGGTTTCCGCAGGTATGTTCTACAGGAGATCAGCAGTGCGGATGTAGACATCTGGGCCTGTCAACATTAATTTTCAAACAGTGTTCCACAAGGCTTTGAACTTTCTGCTTTGAGAAATATCACTCCCCATGAAGTCAATATTAGTTAATGTTAACTAGTGCTCTTCACTTTTTATTTATTTTTGATTTTTTTGTAGCAGGGCTACAGGAAGTGGTACTTGGTACTCTCCATCTAGAGTCCAGGCGTGAAACTGTTTTTCTGAAAGCAATTGTGTGCTTAATCACTGGCGATATTTCTCTGTGTCTGAGTATAGTATAGTGACTATGTTCTCTACCTGATGGCTTTATTTAACAGTGCATCATATCAGCTGTAAAAGATAATCAATATTTATGATGTAATTTATGAGATAGATGTACCCACAAAACAGAAAATCTTTAAACTGAGGATTGGGTGTTAGGTGCCATAAAGGATAGATTTCTATTAAGATGTACCATTGAAATTCGATCATGTTTTCAGGAAGCAAAGTGAAACATGCTTGGAACATTTAAGTTGTATAACTATATATGTTTTTGTTTAAACAGGATCTTAGAAGAATCTGTATGATGAGAGATTAGAGGTCTAAAAGGATACAAGTTTTCTCCCTAAATTGGCCTAGAATTTAATCTTAAATTTATTCAGTTTTGAAACCCAGATTGTTTTTGCTTCACTCTACCATGGGCAAAATGAAAATTATTTGCTTACTATCCCATTGAATTAAAAATTTGGCTCATTTATGTACTCTTTCTAAGGGTAGCTTTTGACAGGAGCTAATTACCAGCATGTCCAGCATCTATGGGAACAGAGCTTGAAAGGCAATTCCCCAGGGGAAGAAAGAAAGTAAAAGGACAGAAAGCTGGGCCGACAAAAGGTCACGTTCATTTTTACATTTATTTTTTCATGGGCAATAGTTGCAGTCACAATATTTTGATACCATGAATAGATTTTACAGGAAGAAATTGCCACAGGTAAAGTGCTTCCTAGGATCAGATAAGGGGAAACATTTTTGATAGCCAGTGGGGCTGAAGGTTGAGTGTAATCTCTGGACAAATTTAACAAGGCAAGACTAATTTGGAGATAAGGAAATGCCTCTTTATCAAGAACAACAAAAAATATATTTTGGAGGACAGGGGTGCTTTATGGATTCTAAATGTGCCATGTGGGAATATGCGGCATTGGTCACTGTCCATGACCTTTTCAATATCAACAGACACTCATGTTGAAGGGATCAAAAGAGGCAGCAAAATCCACTCTTCTTCTGCTACAACCACTTTCCAATGAAAACTTCCTGCCCTTGTCTACTGCATGAGAATAATTCACCCCACGCCTGTCGACACATTTTGGAATGTCTTATTACTTGACTTTATGCTTCTTCTGACTAAAAGGCATTCCGTAATTAACACACACAAAAAAGCAACCTTTGTAATTTGTCAAGGTAAAGAGCTGCTTTGATTTTCAAGTTACCCCTAAAGCCATGTCTGATAATCATTCTGCATACCCCATTTCCACATGTTGTATCTGAAACCAGCTAGGAGCTCTGCATTAGATGAGAGTCTTGCTCTTGAGGGATGACATGAGATTGAGATAAAAATAAACGATTCTTTAGTGCCTATGTGTTAGGAAAGTGTTAGGAATTGCATTTTAAATCAGGGAGATGAAAACTACATTTTTTATGGACATTAATGTATCAGAATTCACACTGGCCTTGGAGATTTTAAGACATGTTATCAAATTGTAATTCCAATTGTGTGAGCTTGCACAGGCTTCTTTACAACCTTTAGCATCAGTTGTTCATCCCTAGCACAGTTATGCATGGCACTGGAGTTACATGGTAGGAATGAGCATTAAGCAAGGTGGTATATATAAGGTGCCTAGCTAAGTATCTGTGTAATAGCGAGCAATTATTGCATGATTTGTTTTTATTATAAAATGTGATTGTTATTTCCTCTACCTGACTCTCTAAAGAAAAATGAAGAAAATGTAAAATGAGGTCAAAAGCAGCAACCTCAGGCGTTCTTGTAAGAATTAAATGAATTATGAAATGTAAAGTCCTTAGCACAGATCCTGGCACACACTAAGTATGGTGACTGTTAGCTATTACAAATATTGCAAAACCATATAGGGATGTCATATGAATTTTAAAGAAACGAGAAACAACCACTGACAAGCTGAAACCATAACCAATAAATGACTAGTCAAGCCATTTAGTCAGTACTGAAGTCCGAACTATTGGGAAAAAAAATCTAGATTCAGAAAGAGAAACATAAAATTTGGGAGATCCTGACTCTAGGTATGTTCTTGAAGATATTAAAACTAGAGAGAAGAACTGATTGCCCTGTTTCCCAGCACTGGCTTCCTGATGTCACTGTTGAAAAAATCCTCTCTTGATTTCTCATGGGGCAGCCTGTGTTTCTTTCCCCATGCAGCTGTGCACAGAATTCTCCACGGAGACCTTCGGGCTCTGTTCCCCACTCCTCCCCCGACACTGTGTTCTCTCTTCTCTTAGAATCTCTCTGGCAGCAGTTAAGTGTGATTTCGTTAAAACTGCTTCTGCGGACATGCTTCATCATAAGGTTGCTGATATATGCATTTCAAGTAACCCCCAAAGATTTTATCTGGCTGCTGACCATAATATTCTGAATTCTTGTTATTGTTTTATTTTTGTTCTGTCATTATGCATCTCTGCAGCTCACATTATGGTTTTTTGAAGTATGCATGTAGTACATCTTTTGGAATCTTTAACTAACTTGGAATCAAAGGGCATCTAAATGAATCAAGGGCAAACTTAAGTGGTTCCATCAACCCCTTGATAACATATGTAGTATTTTGCTTAGAGATTTCTTTTTGAATGAGGTACTTTGTGTAGCTTCTAGGAGATTAGCAAAGGGAACATAATTCATATCCAAGGAGATGGAGGGGTGATGATGTGAAGAGCTCCACAAGGAAAGGATTTAATTAAACACATTTAAGATTCTTTCTTTCTGGAAGGGGACACTTTTATTCAACAAACTCTTCCCAGTTGTCTGCTGAGCAGTTCACTCTGTACATTGAAAGATGGCTATTCATGGACAATAAAATGCTATTAAGGTGTTTAAATTCAATACATGGGGGAAATAATGTGAAATTTTAATCTGCTTGTCTCAGATGCAGTTGCCCAGGAAATAAAAGCTGTGATAGTTTCAGGATAGACATTTACTGGGGGCAGGTTAACCTGAGGGGCAGGTTACTCAGCAACAGCACTTGTTAGGAAGTGATGAAAACAGGACTGGGCAGAGAGAAGCCAAGGCACCATATGGTTGCAACGAATGCTTCATCTCCAAGCAACAGGGCATGGCTAGCCTGTGTCCATGCAGAGTGGTCAAGAAAATCCAGGTTTACCAGAGTTTTGAGTACTGTGATCAAGATACCTCCACAGCTAGCTTCTGGATCTTATTTCATCCCCCTCAAAGGCCTGACTTGGCAGAGCAGAGAATCAAGAACTGAGAACTCAGCATTCTGAGAGCTGAACCTTTATAACTTCCTTTATAATAAGTTCTTATCATGACTCTTGCTTTACTTTGTACTTAAGCTGCAAGAGATACGGCTTTTCATGTATGTTTGTAAGGAGTCTGTCTTCCATACTTTTCTTTAGGTTATCTACAGCATTTAGCAAGAGCCAGAAAATTCATTGACCTTCATGTTGCTACTTCACTGAACTCTAATACTTAAGAGTTGAATATAGAGGTGTATTCCTTTCTACTAGTTCACGTCTCACTTTATAACCAGGGAGTGTTAATAATTTCAATACCACAGCATGTCAGGAAATATTAATATTCCACTCTTCATCCATGGTGTGGACTGTTTAGTCAACCAGTCAACAAGTTATGCAACTCCAAACTCCCGTTTATAGTCTTTCTTTGGTCCACCCATGGTCTCAACTCTCCTAGCTGTGTTCCCTGGGGAATAGCCTCTGCCTTGCAAGTTTTTGTGCAGCCAGTTTTTTATGGAGTACTTCAGGAATAATACTTCAAAACATGAGGCAGGATTTGTGTAGAGAAGTTGCAGTGTGATGTAGCCGCCACAGAAGTCTTGGAAGACCTCATGAGAAGCCCTGGGCTTGGAGCGGGCCTTTGAACTGACACATGGAAGCTGAGCCATTGTACCCTCCTATCACAGGACATTGACAGCTTGATGCTGTGCAGGAGAAAACCTTTGGCCAGGCTGCTGCTTTTGGCAAGTAGAGACTCAGCTCTAAGCCACCAACTGACCAGGATCCCAGCAGCTGGGGGTTTATCATAACATCCACTACAATACCAATGCAATAGCGACTGAAAAGACACATAATGGAGACTGAAAAATACTGTTTCTTTAAGGAAGATGCAGCAAAAACCTGGCTGCTAATTCAGACCAGGACCTTTAGAATAAGAAAGGATCCAAATTCTGAGTGCCACTAATTACATCATTCTGAAGCCTTAATGCTCCTTATTTGTAAATGATAACTATCAGGCCAGCAGATGTGTGGCCAGATTGTGCAGTTCAAGTCCCAGACCAGCAGCATGAAAAACACGCCAGGCACATGTGCGTGCATGCCCAAAATCCCTAGAGGAGAATATAGGAGAAGGGATTGTGGGATGGCCATCACTCTGAGCAGTGCTTTCTCACTTTCTCTCTCTCCTTTCTCTGTCTCGCTCTGGTGAGTACAGATTTAAAAAATAATTAAAATGACAAGTGTTATACTTACATCATATGATAAAATTGAAGATTACAAAGCTGATATATGAGAAGCACAATTCATCAAGTGGGCAATATATTGCAAATGTTAATTGTTTATTTTGTCTACATTCTAGTATGTTGTAAAGTTAATCCCTTAATGATTTCAGCGCCAGTGGAGAGGCGGGTGTAGAGGGTAACATAGGGGCTGAGGCGCAGCAGATGTGCTGGAGTTCCTAGTGCAGATTCAGCCACTGTGTCTCTTCCCTTTTAGTCATTATTCACTTCTCCAAAATTGCTTTTCTAATATTTAAAGTGAGTTATTTCCAAAATTCCTTTATTTTTGATTTTCCATCATCTGAAAAATAATGATAATTAAATGAATCTCACTAGACTATTGAGAGTCATATAAGCTTACATGCAAGCATACTTTATAAACCTGAAAGGTTATGAGATTTTACTATAAAGAATAACAAGAAGGTCCCTAGTAGAAGTATTTAAAAGTTAAACCCCAGGCTGGTCCAACAGTAAATACAAATTTCATTGTCCCTTAAAGGCTCACTCCCTTTTGTTTTTCCATGTCAATATTGGACTACATTAATCACTTCTCTTACTGTTATTGTATCACACATTTCTCTCATGTAGAACAGTTGAAACGTTTGTAGGTGGTGGAGATTTCAGGTACATCTCATGCATTGACTTATAGTGACTGTAAGTAAGTACATTGTCTCTACACGAGCCTGTGGGTTTTTTTAAAATTTTTTTAAAATAAAGCTAATGATTTTAAAAGCACTTTCCACATTTTGATTTCATGATAGTCTGGATCTGAATTTTCTTGGGAGGAGGAGGTGTATATTCAATTCTACATATATTTTAAAGTATCTTGGACAATTTCAATCAAAATCCAGGTTGTTGATGAAATCATCTATTTTTTGTATTCTATTAATGTGCCTGATAATGTGCTAGAGAATTTACTGGAAGTGATTTTCAGATTGCTCACTGAAGCCCTCTTGGACAGACATTATAGATATATATATATTTTTTCTAATTGGTGGATTAAGAGGGAGGGAAGACAGAGGGAAGGACTGACAGATTACAAAGGGGCAGAAGGAAACTCTCAGAATTGATTAATTCAGACAGTTGAGTTTGAATAATTTTACAAATTTTTAAGGAACAGAACTAGGATTCTTTGTCACTAAAGCCAGCAATGTCACATCAGGTCTTTCTCAGGTTCTTGTTTTTTGGATTTTCTTTCTTTCTTTCTTTTTTTTTTTTTTTTAATTCTTCCTCTTCCATTTAGAAAAACTCATGTGATTACATTGGGCCCACCCAGAAAATTCAGTATGATCTCCTTACTTTATTGTCATTAGATCAGCAACTTTACTTGCACTTTACCATGTAACTTATCACATTTGCTAGTTTTGTTTCCAGAAGAAAGAACACTGCCAACACTTCTACTTCACTCCAGGGGGATCCAGTTCCACTTCCGACCTCCAGAGCTGTAAGAGAGTAGGCATGAGTAGTTTCAAGCCACTGCGTTGGTGATAGTTCATTACAGCAAGAATAAGAAACTAAAGCAGATCCCTCCAGAGTTCAAGGGGGGAAATGGAGGAAAGTTATGGAGACCTAAAGGTTCTTATCTGTCTGGCAATTTACCAGTGATCCAGGGCTTGGCAGAACGTTCCACATGGCTAGTGTTTGAGGCTGCACTCCATGGACGGAATCACCTCAGTATCTTTTCCCTGTTTGTATCTAGACCCAAGAATGCATATTCTCAGGCTGCTGTTTTTTACTTCTTCCCACAGCCCTCAGGCATGCAAGACTGCATTCCAGCTCACCTGCTTTGATCCCTCTTTCTTCCAGAGACACTTCTTCAAGACAAGTAATCTAGACCACACAGTCCATGTCTAGGGGCAGGGGAGGGCGTACTTGTGGAGCCTCTGAGCTGCACCTTGTTATTAACGAGCCTCCTTCCCAACCCCAGCTTTTCTTCTGCTACATTCCGGACGCCACCTGGTGGCGTTCTTCAGGTCACTCAGACCCTAGAGCTCCATTGCTCCCCACCTGTGGAAGACGTAGAGTAAGCTCCTTCACTGATCTTTTCCATTTGATTAAGAGGAGGGGAGTACATCCTTCTATGGTGAGTTGTCAGCACTCAACAGAGCTCTTCTCCAAGAATGACTCTTCACAATGTATCTCTCCCTTTATTAAAATCAAACAAACAAATAAACAACAACAAAACTAGAAAATGCAAACTGACCTATCATGACAGATATAAACATTTATCTAGGGAGGACGGAGGGGGACAGTTAGAGGGAAGGAGAGGTGGATTACAAAAGGACAGAAGGAAGCTCTGAGAATTGAAGTATTTAATTAACACCTGGACTATGGCTATGTTGAACACAGATATGCTGGATCTGACTCAATTTTACATGGTAAATATCTGTTTGTTGTATGTTAGTCACATCCTAGTCACACTATTAAAAGTGAGAAATAAAATAAAGGTTAAAAAGTCCATCTCTCAGGGCCAGCAGGTGGTGTGGTGATCACTGCAGCTGGATCCACACTGCCCCTTTGTGGTTCAAGTCCCGGCCCCTGTGCTTTGAAAAACACTCCAGGCACAGGTGTTGTGTGCCTGAAATGTCCGGGAGAGACTGGAAGAGAAGGGATTGAAGTATGGCCCTGGGGGTTGATTTCTCACCGTCTCTATGAAGAGTGCACATGCCCTATAGCAAAACAAACAAATGACCAAACAGATCCATCTCTAACATCAAATTCTCAACACTCTGACACCAGCTCTGTGGGAGAAGCCTTTTGAGAATTTACACAATTCTCAAAAACTTAATTTTAAAAATAAAACTGCATTTGTTTAGAACCTCGTTTTGGAGTTTTCTTCAAACAAAAGTTCGATTTTTAACAGTACATGACAAACCAAAGTTAAGGTTTTGTGCCATGAGTCAGTTAATTAAGGAAAAGAAAAAAGTTCTCTCACCTGAACAATCTAGGTAATTAGAGGATTTTTTCTATTAGTTTTCCTATGCCACTGCTTCATTACTACCATTTTTCTTGGTAACATGTTTGTGATAATTGAGGATGTAAAATCTTTGGCAGCATTCCCAGGTGGGACAGCTCCATTTTCTTCAGTTTTCCTATAACATTTTATTCAATGTTCACCTCACAGAAAGTCTAGGTTTTGAGATAGCTAAATTATTAATATGCATTTAAAAATCACTCTAAGCTAAAAAATTACATTTTATGAAGTCAAGATTGTTGTGAGAAGCTAGGATAAGTCTTTACATTTTTTGTGTGGAAGAAATACATTCAGATCTTTTGAACTGCAAATTCCTGGAATTTGCCACCTATACGTATTGACTTTTTTTTTTTTCAATTAAAGTATGAATTTATTTTGGTACAAAAACTTTTTGAAATTCATATATAGTTTTCCCATTATACATATTTCCATGAGCTTTTTTTTCTGAAACTTTTTTTATTAATTAATTTACATTCATTCCCTAAGTATCATCACAGTATACAAAATGTGATTTCTTGTCCAGAATATACTGCAGTGGCTTAATCATGCATGTTATCATCATAATTTTCCATTTCTAGTTTCATATATATATTTTTTTACCCATATTTCTTTTTTTAGAGCATCACATTCTTTTTTTTATTACACTTTTTACATTTCATTTCCTCTTTTACATTCAATCACATTATTTAGTTACAAACTGAATATTTCAACATGTGAACATTTCTCCCTAGGCTTTTTAAGTGCAGCCTTGGGCTCAGACATCTTCATTTTGACTAGACACCTTGAAGAATTGACACACAATACTTGGACATTCTATTAGAATATACCAGTTTTTAGGGCCACTATTATCATGAGTTGTTTTTTATATGAACTTCTTGATCATCTAGTTAGTATCACACTTGTGGATAAGAATTTTCTGTATGATCTAAAAAACTTGCAAAACAGACCTTTGGTAAACACTCTCACCCCTTAGCAGCTGAAGAAATCAAAGACCAGAGAGGTTAGGGGGAAACAGATCCAGACAGATAGATTCAAAGGATTGATTTGGAACTGATCAGATTTGTAGACCCAAAGCACATATTTTTCAGTGAAGAAGACATGCAAGAGATAATAGCAGGCTAATACCATATTTTATGCAAGGTGGGAGAAACTGAAATTCATTTCATTGGGACATTGGAAAGGGTACCTTCAATGAGGAAATTGGGCAAATAGATAGTCATATAGATAGATAGAAAATTAATAGTTGCATAGCATGTGCTTCCTACTCCAAAATAAGCTAAATTCTAAAAAAATGCAGTAAAACATAGCCCTATATTATCATTTTACTTGGAGTTTTAATGGATTTTACCCTCAAATTCTTACACTCTCTCTTTGGTGAGCATGCACCACTCCATCCACTAGCACTGGGGGATCCAAATTTGAATAGATATCTTAGTGGTTGGGATCCTTGCTGATTGATAGCCATCAATTAACAATGAGAAAATTATAGATTAAACAAATCATCTAGGGAACAGATGTAGCATTTAAAACAAGGGGCAAGCATATTTTGTTGGATGATTTTGTTTTTTAATAGAGGAGGAAATACAAGCAGAAGAGCTGTATCATTGCTTGATATAAGAGTAAGGGTGACTTTGGATGCTGGAAGAAATAAATATATCAGGGTTCTAAAGAGAAACAGAATCAAGAGAATATAATAGGCATAGATATGAAATCCAGGGAGAGATTTATTGGTTGGCTCACGTAATTAGGAAGGCTGAGAAGTCCTATGATCTGCCATCTATGCACTGGACACAGAAGGACTAGTAGTATGTTTTGAGAGCCTGAAAGCCAGAGAGCCGATGGTGTAGATTCCAGTCTTGGTCCTAGGGCTTGAGAATCAGGAGTGCCAATGGTATGAGAAGACTGTCTTATTCAGACTCTCAAGGGATTGGAGTACACTCATCCACACCGGACAAGGCCATCCTCTTCACTCAGCCTATCAACTGAAATCTACTCGGTTGGAAAAACACATGCACAATCATGTTCATTGAAGCTAAGAAATGAAATTATTATTATTATTATTCACAGTTGCTGAGAAATGAAATCAACCCAAATGTCCAAGAATAGATGAATGAACCGAAAGAGTGTGGCACATATATACTATGGAATACTACTCAGCCATGAAAAACAATGAGACTCTGGCATTTGATAGTAAGTGGATGAATATGGAAGATTTAATGCTAAGCAAAGCAAGCCAGACTATAAAATAGAGGCATTGTATGTTCCCACTTAACATACACAAAATGTTGGGGCCAGCAGGTGGTGTGTGGTTAAGGCACTGGACTTCTATATGACCCACCACAGTTCAAGTCCTGGACCTGGAGGCTGACTTTCTCACTTTTTCTCTCTCTCCTTCTCTCTCTGTCTCTATCTGGTCAGATTAAAATAATAATAATAAAGGGGGAGGGAGGGGAACAGAAAAGAAAAAAATATGTTTAATTGACACAAAAATAAAAAATTATTTGTTGGTGATAATGTAAATGATAATGTATTTGTCTTGACTAATACACACTATACACTGTATTTGTGCTGGGAAAAAACATATTGCAAACTGTAAAGCTATATGGTGACTAAATGTAAATAATAAATATAAAAAAAATAGCAGATAGATTCTAGGTCAGGTTGATAAAGAATAGATGTACACAATAATAATAAATAAATAAAATTAAATAATTCTTTTAAAAATAGACATATAGAATTTAAAAAAAGAAAAAATATATACACCAAATGTCTGCACTCGATGGCAGTAACTGAAAGCGTGGAAGATATAAAAGCATGGAGAGCAGCCATCGAGCCAGAGAGTCTGGGAGCAGGGTCAGAAATGGGAGGGGGCGTGGGGAATCAAGTGAAAAGTAAATAAACAATCTTTCTCAAAGACACTTACAAACAAATGCAGAATTAATGTTTAACCAGCTACAGGGCGTCCTGGGGTCCAGTGAGGTTGACACATAAAACGAACCATTATAATAGGCACTAAAACAGTTGTGGATTGATATTCTATGTGATGATTTTAAGGACAAAAAACCTGAGAATATTTTTGAAGTGTGTTTATTTATTTAATGACAGAGACAAAGAGAGAGAGGGAGAGAAGTACCCTCAACAGAGTTTCATGTTGTCACCTACTCTGCCACCTTTTCAGTCAGCCAGGGTTACAAACGAGCCGATGTGCATAGCCAGTATATACAAGTCAAGCCAGAAATGGAACCCTGATCATCCATATGGCTTCCAGCCTTGCAAACATTGTGCCACCTCCTATGCCACCATGGTTGAGCCTCAGGGATTCTGTATTTCTGCTTCTGCTTCCTTGTCCTATCCACTCCTATGACAATGAGCAATGGGAAGCAAATTTTATTTTTATCTGGTAATCTGATATTAGTACTTGTACTAATGGGTACCCTTCTTTGCAAAGCCATACTTGAGAGTGTATCCTAGGTTCAATACACAAACTAGTACTATCTGCCCTCTTGAGTACCTGCTTGGCCCACCAGCCAAAGCCTTTCTAGAAATTCCAGGAGTTCCCGAGTACCAAGTTACAGATTGGCCACATGTATCTGTCTAACTGGACTGTCCTAGTCTATGGGTAATCATCTGATTTTATATTAGTTTCCATTTCAACCAAAAAAAAGCTAATTTGAAAGAACGATTATGCATTTACCATATCAAGTGTCTATGTGAAAAGAAAGGAAAGAGCAAACCAGCCTAGTTCTGAGGTCTCCTGGATCATGGAATCAGGAAGTCAGTTTGGTAGGGATGACAGGCACCTGATACAACCAGCTCAGAGCCAGGTCCCAGTCAGCATCCCAATATCAGATCAAGTAACTTAGCATCCTCTCCTTTTGGGAAGGAGTGAAGTGGTAGGGATAATTCTGCCAATTCTCAGTCATCACCACAAGGCCTCAAGAAGGCCTAGTGGGTGGCGGACATATACTTAGGGAATCAGTCTCAGGTATGGGCCACACTGGCTTTTTCTTTCCTTCATTGCTTGGACACAGACAATGATGACTTTGGTTGTTACACTCCAAAATCACCATGCAGCTTTAGTGGTATCTGTACAGTCCCTCTGTTGTCTCTTCTGATGATCATATCAAAGATGTTGACTGTTGATTGGAGGGTTTTGGGATCTCCATCAGAGGTAGTAGATCCTGGAATTTTCCAAGGCATCTTCTCCATCACTGAGCTGGAATTAAAGTTTTTATTTCTGATGTGTCTGGAAATGTAAGACAAAGCATTTTTTTTGCTGTTTATTTATCTTAATTTACAGTTTATGTTTAGTGCAGTTCTATAACATAAGCAGTTACTAAGATTCAAAGCATTAATACACAAACACAATATAACATTCCAAGTAGATGTACAGCATTCAGGTTTGAAGCAAAGGGGAGTGTTCATTCACACACACTAGCTTCAGATTTGGTTGTTCTCATGTAAGTTTCTAAAGATGGGGGAAAAATGACTTTGGCTATCTAGACTACTGTGGCCATATTAGATACTGTAACAGAACCTAAGCATCAGTGTGTGAACAGGCGAACAAAATACTTGTGATCCATAGGTTTTTTTTTTTAAGTATTTACAGAAAAAGTATAAAGGTTTCTGTGAATTTTTTGCAAGTTAGCTTCCATTTTTCACTTCCTAAGTACTTGATTTATAGTTTTGGTTCATTCACATATTTCCCTTTTTCATTTCAAGATTTGTAATTCTACCTTCCAAACATATTGTTTCTTGAAACATAAAAAGTATTCAAAATATACAGAAATAAAAAGCAATATTTTAAATTTGTTGAGGTCAATGCAAGCCTACTCTCTTAAAACAGTTTAACTAAAAAAAATAGTTTAACTAAATGAATCTGGTGCTCTTGTCCAGTAAAAACAGGTGATAGAAATGTCTACCATTTGACTTTACAAGGTTCAGCAATATTCACCCAAGATGCTTGGGTTTGGAGGTAGATTTCAACTTATCATTGGTCTGTCGTATCTCAGTTACTACATAAAAGATCAAATGCAATGCCAAACCCAAAACCTCAGAGGAAAGGAGTTCAGTTCCCCAGAAAATAGTGATAGCTTTACAACATGAAACTTTATCTAGAGTATATTGACACTAAATTAATACTGCTGAAAGGATACATTGAGGATTTACAGTAACACCGGCAAGTTCCTTCCAATGTACATACAAAAAGAACCATGGCAGCTTTTCCTATTACTGTCTTATGGCCTTACAGATTTAATGAACCAAATGAAAACTGAGTCTCTATTCTTCATTCCATTGTTTACCTCTAGATAAGATAAAATCTATTCTTCTTTTCAAGGTAGTTTCACATGTCCATATTTCTTAAGTCACATTCGAGGGAATCATGTCTTAACTAATTTCAAGTGTTTTCTCTTTATCTTGTACATCCAGCTCCAGCAGGTCTAATATTGGCATTCATCATCTGGTCAAGTCCTTCACATGATCTTCAAGCCAATCAAATGTGGGATTTGCAACATTTTCTTTGTCAATAAAATAAGGCATGGTAATTCCACTAATTGTAGATTCGATGAAGACCTGTTTCTTTTTTCTTTTTTTTTTCCTTGCCACAGTGGACTTCTAGATGCCATTTGGATTGGGTTTAGCAGATGGGGAAGTGTAGATATTTCTTGGCCTGAGTCTCTTAACAGTAGAGGAGTAGAAGACAAAGCAAGATCAAAAGGGGACTGGCTGCTGACTGCAGGGCACTACAACGGCGTTGGTGGTGGCATTAGCTGGATGTGGGGCAACGGAGGTATTCTGGGAGGAGTTACTTGGAAGTGTTACAAGAGTTGTTTGATTTGAGTAAATCTGGGTGGGTAGGAGCAGTGGCGGCAGCAGTGGCCCCAGCCAGAGCCTGGCCGCCATCGCTCTGCCGATGTCTGCTGTGTCAATGCGCAGCGTTTATGGCTGGACACAGGGTGCTTGGAGAGCCACTGGCTCTGGGGCAGGCACAGGCGAGAAGGTACACTTTTTACTTCCATTCTTAATGTTGACTGCCTTGTCAAGAATATGTATTTTGCATCTTTTGCGTAAAAGACCGTTCCAAGTTTGAGTTACAGTTTTTCAATTTCTGTTTAACTTTGACCTATAGCTTATGGTGATTTTCTTCCTCAGAGGAACTTCTTGTCCATACATAAGAACAGTATTCTATGATGGCTTTACTCCATATTTTATTCTAAACATTCCTAAATGTGATGGATTAAATAATTTTAAAGTAAATTGTTTTGCCTACCTTTCCTACTAAAGAACAAATATCCTATTGGAATCTATTTTTTCTTTCTTTTTTGAGAAAGAGAGAGAATTTTGCTGTAGGGTGTATATGCTCTCCAGAGAGACAGAGACAGAGAGAGAGAAAACAAGAAATCACCTCCCTGAAGTGATGGCCATTCCACAGTCCCCTCTCCTCCATTCTCCTTGGGATTCGGGCATGCATGCACATGTGCCCAGTCTGAGTTTTAAGCCGTCAGGTCTTGGACTTGAACTGCAGTCAACTACATGGGAGTCCAGTGACGTGAACTTTATTGGTTGTAAACCCTGCTGGTCTTGCTATTGGAACCCATATTACAAGAAGTAGAGATACGAGGTGCATAAGTGGTCAAGTTTAGACTCCCTCAATTACTCCCAAATTAGAGTATAGACAGTGTTTTATCCACACAGAGTAGACTTCAATTGGTCCAAGGAAGAAGACTGGCCCTAGTTTGCTCTTGAAAACCCTGCATCAGTGTCTGCCCTCCGTGACCTTCTGCAAGCCTCCACCAAGCAGCCCTGAGGAGGTAGGAAATACTATGATCTGCCCCTTCACTGCAAAGGGTTTTTGAAGGACAGAAGAAAAGACGAAGAAAGGAAGGAAGAAAAGACAAAAGGAAAAAAAATATTTTCTATCATCATTTTAACCCTTTTTCAGTATTAAACCAATGTTCTCTCTCTCTCTCTCTTTTTTTTGTTTTGTTTTGTTTCTGTTTCGTTTGTTTGTTAAACCAGCTTTCTCTGTAACCTTACTCAAGACATATTTATCCCTAGGTTCTTGCTTCCCCTTTTGTTAATTAGAGGATGAAGAAGGATTTTAGTAAAGTCTCCTTACTATCCTTGCTAGTCCAAAATTTCTCATTTGCAGTTTATTTCATTTGCTGTTTTGCTTTTTAACAGCAATTACAGCTACATGTCTCCTGTGTATCATGGAACAAATGCTAACTGCTGATCTTCTGAACTTGAGGGCATAATCATTCTAACAAGCATGACGACGATGCTGGCTGCCCCTTAGCTCCTGTAGTGAGAGTGCTGCCATGAGGTTTTCTAATTTCAGCCTCCCTAGCTTTGAGAAAGAATTAACCATTTCTGGATGTTTTTCTTAATGTCTTTGCTTTGTCCTCACACATGTGTGGGCAAAAGAGACTGCTGAGGTGGACCCAAGTGTTGGCTTCTAGTGGTTGTCATGACTGTTCCTCTGTCACACTCATGAGAACATAACTCCTGAGGTTCTTCTTCAAAAGAATCATTTACAAAGCTACTCAAGATTTACCACATTGAGCTGAATAAATCTGTTTCCTCACATATGTACCCAGACTCAGGTATTTCTTTAAGCAATGCAATAACAAAGACACAATATATAAAACCATTTAAGTACATATGAAGTGGATTGTGGTTGGTGCTGGAGATGAACTAGTGACCAAGTAGACTCAAGCGTTACCCAGGAAGTAGGCAAACTCGGACTGCAGTCATTCTGAAAACATGAAAAGCCTCTCATCGGAACAGTCTGACCAAACTCTGAGTCACAGCAGGATGTCTGCTAATGGTCAGATATAAAATCAGGAATGGGTATAAGGAAAACAAGAATCAGGATAATTGCTCATAGGGAAGCAATTGACTTTGACAGTAGAAATAACTTCTACATATCTGTATTTTGTATCTTTAAGTAGTGAGAGCATACTGAGGTTTTTGTTTGTTTCTTTGTTTTTTGTTTTGTTTCAGGTTTTTTTTCCTGTGGCAGGTGTATACTCTCCTGTAAGAGAGAGACAGACGAACAGAGAGATAAAGATAGAGAGGAAGAGATAGGGGAAGAGAGAGAGAAAAAGTAGGCAATATCCCCCAGGTTGCAGGCATGGGGGGATGGCCACAGCACAATGTCTTCTGTCTCCACTCTCCTCTTGGGATTTTGGGGACACATTCACATGTGTCTGGTGTGATTTTCAAGCCACCAGGTCCAGGACTTATACCATGAAGTCATGAGATCCAGTGCCTTAGGCTTGTGTCACCTACAAACCCCACACTGAACTTCGTGAGACAGTTTGGCAGTGCTTGCTGTCTCGCCGTAACCTATTTGCAGAAATAAAATTCCCTCTTCTCCAGTCTCTGCCTCTACTGTCATTGACCCGAGTAGCAGAAGCTGGATTTAGTTTTCTGGTAACGCCATCACAAAGTTAATTGTGGTGTAATTAAGACAATGTAAGGGGAAAAAGGACCTTTTGAACTGGGCGATGAGGAGACAGGAGCGAAGGCCTACATAGCTCCAGTTCTGGACCCAGGGGTTCTTCATCTAGAGCCTGCAGTGGAAGGCTCACTGCTCCCTGAGCTGTCCCTGTGTGTCAGGACACTCGGTGGTGAGTACTTACACACAGTTAGCCACCACCAAGCTGGGTTTACTCTCTGAGCCAGCAGTACAGAGAGCTGCCGCAGGGAACAATCAAGCTCTGGAGGAACCACAAGGCAGTTATTTATTTATTTTTCTTGAAAAATCTGCCAAGGATGATAGTTCCGATTTAAGTAGGAAAAACCATAAATCCAAATGAACACTAGGGTTTAATTTACAGTCTTGCCAACTTGGTAGACAATAAAAATAATTTTTAAAAATAAGTTATATTTGCTCTTAGTAGTGAAATTGAATATTTGTTAATATTTTTATTATGTTTTTGGGATCATGAAACTTGAAATGCATGTCCATTTGTGGGGGTGTATTTCTTTTTCTGCTCATTTTACAATCGGGGAATTGCTTTTTCTAATTTATTAAAGCTCTTTAAATATATAAACTCTGTATCTTTGAAATATATTTTTAAAATCAGTTGTTGGTTTTAAATATTTTATTATGTCTTATCATGTGCAACAATTTTATAGGTTTATTTTATCAAATATATGTATGTTTATCTTGCAATTTTTCCCCATGGTATTATTCTTAGAGAGGCATTTTCCATCCTTTGGTTGAAATTATTTATTTCCCTCATAGTGCTTTTAAAATTTTATGAGTAATATTTTAAACTCAGAATCACATTAGTAGATATTTGGATTAAGTACAAGATATTTTTCCAAATAATTTGCCAGTCTCCTTAGTATTATTTGTTAATAAACTCATCCCACAACTTAGATTTGAAATGCTACCCTCTATAATGCAAAAATTTTTAAAATTAGTGAATACAAATGCACACAGACTCTGAGCTGTTTCTGCACTTCTAATTTTGTCCCACTATTATCTCTGAATCTCTATTCTGAGCAAGTCCCATGTTTATGCTTTTATGAAATGTGGGTGTTGATGTTGTTTCATTGTTGCCAATTTATTATTTCTTTAGTACATATGACTAGTGAATATTATGATGACTGAAAGGAAACTTAAGAAATAGGGCAGCTAAGGAAATCGTGCCTTTCTAGGCCAGGCTTGGTGTCTTCCAAGTTAGTGGCACGGAAAGGGACTGACTCTCCCAGTTAGTAATAGAGAAAGTGTAGCTGGTAGGTGTGTAGAAAGACAGGAAACTAAGGGCACCATGAGACCGGCTTTCTACCTAGCGGTGGACTAGCTACAGCACTGATCAAGTCTAGCAACTGGATGCCAGCAATGAGCTGGGCAGAATGTGTTGGGCAACCTTCCATGTTGACAGCCCATCAAGACGGATAAATTAGCAATAGCTCATCTTTCTCTGATGTCACTAAACTGTCAGTTCTGGAATTATCATCATTATTAAAGTCATAATGGTTTTAATGGAGGTGTCATCCAAACTGACACTTTGAAAATAAAGTGTAAATTGGAGGCCTCAAATGACCTTAGGAAAATGCTTCAGGAAAACGGAGAACATCCCGATTACTTAAGGCAGTCAGATGCAGTGGCAGCGCACATCCCATTGCTTTGCCTTGCATCGGAGAGACTTACATGGACTGACGCCAGTCAGAACTCCGTGACTGCCAGATGCCCCCCTCCCGCCCCCAAGCCATCTTCTGCTTTCTGGAGAAGCAGAACAGACCAGAGTCCATAAACCTAGCTGCGAGTGCTCTCAACCCATTAGACAAACAACAGGTGCAGACACCGGTTAAACCGTGTGACGTGCTTTATCTGATTGAAAAGAGTTACAACTGATTGTTCTCTACAACTCAGAGAAAGCGAACTAGCTGAGTGGTGTTTCTGGCAAAAATTCAGACATTTTCTGATTTTTCTGTTCTTGCGTGTGTTTGTACAGAATAAACGTTGATCAGAGCAGTTGCAATTTTTAGCTCAAATATGCGAAAGTGCTACCAAATTTCAAACCCATTCATTATACAAAAACTATTCTTAAATCATCTCATTTCACTCATGTGGGAGCCACCCTGACTGCTGTGTCAGGGGTGTTGTACTTGGGCTGCAAATATCAAAGCCACCTTTGCTTTTCCTTCTTGCCTATGTGGATATTTGAGGGTGACAATGACACACCTATATTACTCTCACTTCTTAGGCATTATAAAATGGAGTTACAAGCCAAGTCAAATATGGCTCTTTCTCTCACAGAACAGAACATCTTGGAATAAATAACATAGGTCGTTAGAGTATAGCTGACAAGAGCTATGTGTGAAATTTGTCCTGCGGGGTTTGTGGACCTAGGAGAAAGAGAAAATCTCTCTTCCTTGAGAAACCATAAGAGTCTACCTGCCTTCATGGAAGTGAGAATCATTGAGGAAAATCTAGTAAAATGACTGGAGTTACCCATGAAAAGGGTATGTATTAACACCCCATTGCTTCTGCAACGAATTACAGAACTGTGACTTGAAACCACACAGGTGGATTATCTGGTAGTTCGGGAGGTCAAACGTTTAAAACCAAGTCATCCGCAGGCTCAGCAGAGAACCCGTGTTCCTGCCAGTCTCCGTTCCGGAAGTAGCCTGTGGCACTCAGCCTGTGGCCCCTTTCTTGGGTCATGTAATCTTTTGCTTCGCTCACACCTCTCCCTGCTGACTCTGGTCCTCTGCCTCTGTGTCATGAGGCTCACCAGATAACTCAGGGTGATTGCCTCATCCCACGGTTCTTAAACACGACGGTAAACCCCTACAGTAACATGCCCTCGGGTTCTGGAGTAAGAATCCGACACCTTTGTAGCCATTATTCAGCCTAACACAGGCTGTTTTAGTCTCTGAGAAAAATAAACATCCCAAGGCACGAATTAATTTTGCATGTTGGGGACCAGTAAGCAGGAGATCTCACCTCTTACCTCTTAGACCTTACCCTTAATCCCTGTTCAGCTCTCAGGAGATCCTAGAGAGCCTCTATCATTGACTTGCAGACCAGTCTACATGTCAGGCTAACATGTCCTGTTCCCGGTACCATGGTACGTTAGCTCCAACGTATATAGGCTATGAGTTGCTCCCATTTAGATCTCCGGATGTACAATGAAGAAATCCCCTCAATAGCATTTGACGATGAGTTTAAGGTTCAGCTCACCCAGCCACGCAGCACTCTGCAGCCCAGTCAGAGGAGGGAGTGACATGCCATCACTAGGTTTTCTGCTGCTGTCAGAGTTATGGTCATGCTCTCACTTGTCTTCATTTTGGGAAGTGTGAAAATTTTCAGTTTTACTCACAGTGTTATAACTTGACACGTATACTCATTTCATAAATTTAACTTCAATAAACACTTAACACACACACAAAATAAATTTAAATATGCAGTCATGTACTGCATAGTAACGTCACAGTGGTTAAGGACTTTGTGTATGACCGTGTCCTATAAGGGTGCAAAGGAGCTGGCGCATTCCTGCTGCCTAGTGATGCTGTGGACATTCCAATGTCACAGCACAAGACGTTACCCACACATTTGTGCCAATCCGGTGTTAACCCACCGCTAAGAACATGCCATTATGCACGGTACATAATGCTTCATAATGAGAATCGACAGCTACGTTCCTAGTTTATGTATTTACTATGTGACGATTTTACCATTAGCTTAGTGCACACTCCTTCTATGAATAAAATATTACTCAAAACTAGGCTAGTTATGCCACTGCAGCCTCATCTCTCTCATGTTTACCACTTCTATTGATTGGAATATTCTCTTTTGTACTTGATTTAATCTCTGGTTGTTTGTGCATCACGGCTGTTCCAGTGGGACCGGATGTGGAGGTGGAGAACAGTGACACTGATGATCCTGACCGTGTGCAAGCTTAGACTGATGTGCCTGTTTGTGTCTTAGTTCTCAATAAAGAAGCGTAAAAACTGAAATAAAGAAATGAATACATTTTTAAGCAGAAAAACAGACTATGATTAAATATAAACAGAGTAATTTGTGTTTTAAGCTACATGTGTTTACAATTTAGAAAGTTTTTTGAAAGTAACAAGCTCATAAAGTAAAATGTTACAGAAAACTCGTGTTAATTTAACAGTAAGTGCAGAAAAATATTCTTCTAATGTGGCCTAAGCAAATTTAGTGTGGCCTAAGATTGAGTGTTTAAGTCTGCAGTAGCGTACAGGAGTGTCTTAGGCCTCCGCATTCACTCAGCACTCGCTCACTCACTCACCAAGCAGCTTCAAGTCCCGCAGCTCCATGCGTGGTAAAGGCCCTGCGTGGAGGCGCCATGTTCTACCTCATTTGACTGTTCCCGTTCTATGTTAGGGTATGACATGTGTACACACACTCAGCACTGTGTTACAATTGCCTGCACCATTCAGTACTGCAACGTGCCATGCAGATTAGAAGCCTGGGAGCATGAGGCTACACAGTGCAGCCTAAGTAAACTTTGTCATCCTATCCAAGCAGACGGCCGTATGGGACCCAGCCGCCTTAACCACCATGCCACAGACTGGCCCGAATAAGCTCATCTTAACAGGACCATACCAATTCATTCTACCACATGATCCACTTTACAGATTGCAAAATAGCTGTATTCATCCCAGCCAGGATTTGGGGTTCCAACTCTGTGGCCTAACTATTTCCTATCTTACTTTGTCTCTCCGAGCTCTTATTATTCACCATAAGAACCTTCTCGTAACACACAGCACTTAGGAAATGGAAAGATAGCAGCAGTGCAGCTTATTTATTCTATGCCTGAGAGTAATTTTTGGAACCTTAAAATGTGACATACACATGTTAGAGAAAATGGGAGATGGCCAGCCCAATCGTATAAACGTAGGTTGGTGTGGTTCCCAGGGCCCTCGTGTTTTCTGATATTGCCATCATAAAAGCACTAGTCTATCTGCCTCTTTGTTGTCTGCCCACTACGCCCACATCTTGCTGCTTAGTTTTCCAGAACTATTTTATGTTACACGTTACAGTCAGTGTGTACACTACTCGTGCTTTTCAGGATGGAGGCAGCTGTCTGCTGCATTGTCTCTCTTTGTGTTGGTGGTGCATTGTTACTAAATGTGCTCTTTCATTTCCTAATCCTTAAATCAGTCATTTCTTCTGGGAACTCAAAGCAAACGTAAATATTTGGAAACACTTCTGTTATTCGGCACTATTTCCACCAAACTTCTTCATTATTGCCGGCAATAACTCTGTATACTCTTTATAAACTGGGGATAAGTGCGGGGCATGTGGGGGTCTTTTCTTAAGTAGCCTAACCTTGGTTTTGTTTTAATCATTTTGATTTTCAGCTATGTGTCTTTTTAATTTTATTTTATTCGGTTGTTTTTGGTGCTGTCTCATGGGTATGTAGTTTTATACTAAAATTCAGTAAAATGTGAATAAATGTCATTTTCTTTTACATTTTTTGAAAAAGCTATGCACAGTACATAGTAGTTGATCATGCGAATCAACAACTGTGTCCCTGGCTTATGCACTTACTATGTTACGATGTTACCATTAGGCTACCAAGCACCCACACCTAATGCTGGATGTGAGCTGCACGTGCCCTCTAAAATTGACACGGAATAGGGAAGGGAAAAGAGGAGAAACATGGTGATAAGCACATGGTTCTTAAAACACTGAACGAACTGAAGTTTACTAAATCTCATCCTGATTTTTTTATTCTGCACTTTATATGACCGAAGCATAGAGAAGTGTTCAGTTCATTTTCTACTGTTTTCCTCGGTTCACCTTTACCATGAATGCCTCCATTGCAAATTGCCAACAGGAATAGAAAGCCATGAGGGCCGACGTGTGGTGTGGGGGTTAAAGTGCTGGATCCCACGTGGCTCCCTTCACATTTCACCCCCAGACCAGGAGCTTGGCAATCACACCGGGCATATGTGTGTCTGTGCCCAAAATCCTGAGAAGAGGAGGAAGGAGAAGGGATGGTAGCATGCCGTTCTCCCTGGGGGTTGAATTTTCACTGTCCTTTATGTCTCCCTGTCTCTCTCTGGCAAGCACATGTATCCTATAGCAAGAAAAAAATGAAAAAAGAAGGAAAGAAAAAGAAAGAAGACATAATGCTAATTATTACATTTAAGAGATGACAAAATATTTCAAAGTAACAACTAACCAATGAGAGTTTTTGGTTCTTTGTTCAATTCCAGATGCTTACAGCTTGGTTTACATTTTGATGGACTTGATAAAAACCATCCATGATCCCTCCTTTCAAGCCACTTGTAATTTTATGAGGGACATGAGCAAATAACAGAAAGTGCCAGCACAGTTTGCTCAATGCTTCGAAAGGGCACACTGCAGGTGCAGACAATCCTGCGGTACGGGGGTGTGGGTCAGTGCAGGATTCTTGGCGAAAGTGACTTGGTGCTGAAAACTGAAGAATGGGTGGGGCAAAGCAGGAGGGGGCTGATGGTATGGAGTGGGAGGGTGGGCACGAGGGGCTCTATGTGCAAATGCTCAGAAGGAAGAGTATAAGGATGGATGTGAGAACGTGAAAACAGCACATTATGGCTGGAGAACAGAAGCTCACAGAGTAAGCTGCATTTTAAAAGTTAAGCAGAATACCAAATATTAAAAGTTCTTGTAAATCATTTTAAACAGTTGGGATTCATCTGTTTGAGAGCAACAGGGAACCTCTGAGGATTCCTAAGCAAGGGTGACACAGATGTTTCACCAGTTACTCTGTTGAAGAATGGGGAATAGCTAGTCAGAAGACAGACAGATGTTGCATTCTTTTGCCTCTCTAATTTCAGATCTTACCATTTAAAGTCAAAGGCCCTGAAAATATACAACAGAAGACAATGAAGCCAGAAGCACGTGCCTATTGCTGACACTGTCTTCTCAATCCCTGTCCATCTGGCAGAGTGCTGAAATGGTTAAAACACGCTGAAAGGTACAGACAGATGGCTTGAGAACAAATCTGCCGGGTGATTTGCTTTATCTCTCTGCTTCCGGGTTTTCTATAAAATAGGAGATATAATAGTGTCCTCATTAATTAAGTTCTGAGACTGAAATCATGCAACAACACAAGGAGTTTTATCCACACCACAATCTACCATGACTGAGTTATCTTAAGGATTAAATGGCTTAGTACATGAAACGAGCCTGAAACAGCCTATGTAAGAGCTAGCTGCTATTCTTACTAGAGTTCTAGGCCTTATTCCACACAACTTCGTGTGATCTCTGTGTTCTGCCTCTCCTATGTAAGTTAGGACCTTCCCTGAGGCTCAGTCCTGATACTCACAGAGTGTGAGGCTGACTATAAATAACAGTGTCTGTTCAATGCCTTTATTTGGCCTCTGTCCTAGGAGGAGCCAGTTGAAACACCAATGGACGAGCTATCCCATGCACCTAAGCCCAGCTCCATCCAAGTGCTCCCACCTCTGAAAGCAGGTGTCATTTCGCTACTTGTCAAACTGGATACTGCAAACACCTGCCATGAGTGAGTCTTAGGAAAAAAGTCTCTTGGGAAGTGATCCAGGCAGATGTGGAAATAGGCATCAGGATATCTGTAGACTTCAGAGACCTGAAGCTCCAGACAGTGGTTTAAAAAGGAGAAAGTGAGTTCTCAATACATATGTCTGTAAGTCCCATAGACCCATGGGCTCCTTGCTTTGTGCAATGAAGCCCAGCTGATGAGGGATGGGGTAGGATCCTTCAATGCATGGGGCCCAGACAAGGAGCCCCAACTGGTATATACCAACTGATACATACTATAAGCACCTTGAATAACCACTGTTGAGGAATTTGTCCCTCCTAATTTACTCTAGGCCATTATAATGTTCAGTTCTCAAAAGGAAGAGAAACATTTAATTTTTATCACTGTGAGAGCAGCAGAGAAGGATACTGAGGAGGTAGGATGAGCATTCTGTAACCAAAATCCTCTCCTCTGAGTGCTGTCGCAGCTCTGTCTCTCACACACCCAGAGACAGGGAAAGACTTGTGAAAAACACAACACCTTACTCTTCCACATCTTCCTTCCAGATTGGATGAAACTCGACTTGGGGTATGCACTGACAACCAGTCTTGCACAGAAGAACTAGAAACCACATTCATTTTGGAGCAAGACCAACCTTGGTTTAAATTTCATTTTGTTACTTAGTAGCTTATTGTGCTTTGAGTAAATTAACCTTTCCAAGTCTTCATTTCATCTGCAAAAAGTGAACTGAATACCTATATCTTAATATTTGTATCAAATTCATATGCTTATAAAACTTAAGCATCTAGCAAATTATAGGAGGTTATTAAAATTTTATTTTTTCAGTCCAGCCACAGTGGTGTAAACGGGAAGACACTGTTGATCAGGGGCTGAGGCCTTATGTGAGGCCCAGGTTTGGTGTCCCACCTACCCTAAACAGACCAGACATGGTAACCCATGCGTGTGGTCCTAGCTAACTGAGCAGCTGGGGGAAGGCAATGGTGAGACCCTGTAAAACGTAATTCTCTCTTTCTCTGTCTAAGTCTCTTTCCCACTTTTTTCCACTCCTGCCCACTCTACTTCTGGAATTATTTTTTTTTCTTTTTGTCCTTTCCATATATTTCTTGTCAGTGTAAGAGAACATATTTCGGGAAGCAAAATTTTTAAAGAGATTTTTTTGCTATAGGACACATGCACTCACCAGAGAGAGAGAGAGACAGAAAGCAAGATGTCATCCCCCAGAGGGGATGACCATACTGCAATCCCTTCTTTTCCATTCTCCTCTCAGGATTTTGAGCATGCACTCACATGTGCCCAGTGTGAGTTTCAAGTCACCAGATCCAGGATTCGAACTGCAGTTGACCACGAGGAAGTCCAGTGACATAACCATGATGCTCTCCTGGTCCCAGGAAGCAAAATTTTTAACCCATAATGCAAACTCTTCACATTCAGTCCCTTGGATTATAAGTCTTATTGCCCATCCATGTCAAATTGTTCAAGTTCCTTAAATATGCTTACTATTGATTTTCAGCTTTACTTACTCATTATTGGATGCTCCCAAAAATCCAGTCCCATTTCTTTCTCATATCTACTTCTTCAATGTTCTTCTTATTCCAGTACCAGGTTATTTAGTATATATACCCAGACTTGATGGCCAATATTATTTATTTTGAGTCACAAATAAGAATTTCCATCTCTAGTATTTTATTTCAAAACATAGGAAGAGTGAGACTTCTTGATTTTAACCTATGTTGGAAATGTATAGACTCTGAGTTTCTCATCAGGTGCTGAGATAAGCCTCTTACTGATAAATCATTTTGAGTTGTAGACCAGAATGTCCTAACCTTTGATCATGCCACTGGCTCTCTCTGAAAAATCTTCCTTCCCTTTCCTATTTTCCAAGGCACAGTTTAAATATTTTGCTCTTTGTTTCTTCCCCTTCTTCTTCTCCTTCTTCTCCTCCTCCTAATCCTCCTCCTCCTTCCTCTTCCTCTTCCTCTCTTCTTCTTTTGTTTTTAACATTTTTGGGGAATTTTCATTTATTTATTTATTTTTTTACCATGAACTGCCTAAGTGCCATTTAACTAATCAGTTCCCTCGAGAGTCCCTGGGGCAATGATCATGTGATCGCACTTTGGTTGTGACATTATTGGCAAAAAGCCATTAGCCATGCTAAGGTGTACTTTTTCAATATCAGAGACCGTATTCACTCATCTTCATATCAAGAGGCCTAACCCAGAGTCTGCTCAACCTCCTCACACTCAACCTCCTCCTAAGCAATTCAACAGTAGGCAGTTAGAGGCACAGAGAAGAAAAAGTATGCCATTTAAACCTAGTTAAGCTGGAAGGAGCGTGGCCTTTCTTTCTCTAAAGAACAAGATCCAAGTCTGAAAAGTAACCTGCAGAGGTTAGATGCAACTCCTTGGAAAACAGTATTGACTTAGGGAGTTTTCAAGTCTAGTTTGGCTACATTTTATTGCAATGACATAGGTGAGTAGAAAGTTTTTCAATGTTTGAAGAAATAATTCCATTTTAATTTTCCTATTAATAAATACTTGAGATTCTTCAGTTTAAGCAGTCCCTCTTCTAAGTTCCAAAGTTAGCCTCTAAGAGAAGACAGAGAATTAGAAATTCATCAAGCAGAAACTGTAATTAAAATGTGTTTGTTACAGTAGAGGTTTGTACAAGTTCATAAAGGAAGCAGAGAGGGGGGAAAGAAGCTGAAGTCAGAGCCTTTCTACTGCAAGTAGACAGACTAAGAAAAAAATATGCTTTTTTATATATATTTCTTTTTTCTCTCTGTCCCATTACCTATGGGAAGGCTGCATAATCAGATAGCATCATGGTAAGGCAACACAGCCCAAAGGCTGACGATGACGTGAATAGCAATCCTTTGCCTTGACGGATACGCAAGGAAATCGAGCTGAAAAAAGAAATGGTATAGACCGTAAAGATGTATGTGATTTAATGTCATATAAAATAAATAAATAAACAAACAAACTTATTTAACTTATTGGCTCCCCTGGCCAATGCACCCCAAATGATAAGTAATTGTACAGAGTTGTACAAACATTTGTCTGATACATCCAGGAACGGAGGACACCGTCTAAGAAACTTCCTTCCATCCAATGCAAAAACTTCTCATGGCACTTGAAATAAGAATGCAAAAAACTTATGATTTCAATCGAACACATTCGATTGAAATGTACACATTCCTTTTAGAAGAGAATTCAGTGTTTCTTTGCTTTGTGTTTATTTCCAGTTTCTTTTTCTTATCGTTGATGATGAGGTACTTGGAAGAACATCTCATGATCATACGGCCTCTGTTCTGTGTTCCTGCTTCAGGAAGAAACTCGAGAAGCATTTGCATAGCATATGCATAATTTACTTCAGGGAAACAAGCTACTGATTCATTTTCTTTAAGCTATTTTTCTTTTTCCTCTCAAACATTCCCTTTAATGTGTTAGAAGTTCAAATCAGAACTACGAAAGTGACCGTCTAGAATGTAGGTATTAGAAATATATATTGTTTTTATCTTATTTTTTCACATTTTTTTCTCTTTTGCAACTGAAGCTTCATTGTAAGTGATTTGCAATTCTAGTTAAAATACAGAGTAGGTTCTTTTCATTCTCCAAGGGGTGTTACAGGTATCTCAAAATACACTTGAACTAAATTCCTAGCCTTTTTAAAACTGGTAGAGAGAAGAGCATATGGTACTTTAGATGAAATAATGTCACATAAAGGTAAAAATAAAAGTTAAGGAAGTTAATATATTCAACATCTGGTGTGTTTGAGAATTAATGCAACATTTTAATCCTGTTTATTTTGAAATAAAAAAAATATTTCAGAATAAAGTAATAGGAATAATTGGCTATTAATGTAATCAGAGTAACCCTGAGCTCAGTGTGTCAGTCTGTGCATCAGTGACTGTGGAGTTTAAGTTTAGATCAGCAAGTATTAATGTAGTGCAAAACTTCTCACCAATGCTGAACCAAACACTGAGCATTTTTTTTTTATTTTTCTTATAATGCTCTCAAGTGGCTCCAAGTAAAAACTGTCAACAAGAAAATGATCCCACTGGTCAGCAAACATATAATAAACATATCTGGTTCCAAAATCTTGTATGAGGTACAAGCAAAAGGCTGCCACATACAGTTGTCCTACCATTTGTAAAAGTAGAATCCTATTCTAACAATGATAATGGCAGCACAAAACACTTGCCCCCCCAAATTTCACATAGTATTTAGTATTTATACAAAGATAATGCATTCCTCAAACTACATTTGATTATTGGTATAATTAGCACTCAGTTGTTTCTCATTTTGTGTGGAGACAGGACATTTCCTGAAGCATATTTATGTCACTTTTGGTGTTTTCTGGCTCTCTGCATGGCACAGTGAGGAGGAGAAACAATCATAATTCTTTCGTTTGTGCATATGTTTGAAGTAGGGAAGAACTGGGTGCCTGTCTCAGTACAGTTTCTGTCCTCATTATTTCAGTCTCTGCTCGACAACAACCCTGTGAATAGGCACTCCTCTTGTTTTATTTTGTTTCATGGATGAAGAAAATAAAGCTTAGGAAGGCTAAGTTGGCTCTCCCAAGTTGCAAGACATATACGTGATCAACTCAAAATTTGGAATTAAAGTCCACAGCTACAGGTAAAACACAAAGGAAATGTGGCCGATCCTACTTGTGCGCTAGTCAAATCGAGAGCATTAGGAGGGAAAGAAAACTGTAACAGCACGGTCTCGACTTCAGGCACATAGATTATTACTAGCCACACACAGTGCATGCTGGATATCACACTCATTGAAGATCCCTGACCTCTAGGATCACTTAGTTGGTGGGAGACACATAAACAGATAGTTATATCCAGGGAGAAAGCTGGCTCATGGTGATGCATGTCACCTAAGGCCCAATGTTCTCTTTCCTCTTCCTGACCCATTCCACCCTCCTCTGGCAGTAAAGATGCTTTTTGGGAACAGGACGATGACAGTCAGCAATGGTCCCCTCAACAATGATGCGCTTGTTCTTCACTTTATTTTGCAAACTCTAGCAAAGCCCTTAACTTCCCCATCTGGCTCACTCATCTGTAAAGTAGAAATAATCACACTGACCCTGCCTCCCGGGGTCGAGGTAGGAATTGGTGAACTAATATTTGCAGATTGTTTTGGAAATGTTAAAGACTAAGGATTTTAAGTCTGCGCTACAGTGTAATAAAAAGACATAAAACCAGAAAGCAGAACAAACCATTCTTTGGAGCCCTTGCATAAACGATTGGAGCCAAAGAGATAAAAATACAATTATAATGAAGAGCGTGAATTCTAAGGCAGAGCAGGAATTACATCATTACTTTGGGCATGAATGAGAAGACACTTTGTGGGTGTTAATCTAGAGAGAGTGTGGGGGGGAGCATAAAAAAAAAGGGCAGTTTCTTGAAGAGGAAGAAGCTCGGTGGGCTCTGAACTGAAGGACTTTATTAAACGCTTTCCTCATGTTTTGAATTACACTAAAAATTTGTCCAAATCCTCACCTGTTTTCTGAAATGTTGTATAGTTTTCTAGGTATTCTCTTTTTCTCTCTCTCCAAGACATATAAAGTCTTATATGAAAACAGCAACACTAGAGTTAAAAAGAACATTTGAATATGTTACTTAAACATCTTTAATTTGCCTGTCCCAGTGCCTGTGGTGCAGTCCATAGCGTACTCAACTGGGAAGCAGAAAGCCAGAAGCTGACCGTAGTTTGAATCCCTGGCATGGTTGGCTGAAAGCACCAGCTGTTGCAGGTGTCTGGGATTCTGGCAGGGCTAGAGAGCTGGAGAAAAGGTATCATTGAGTCTCCTCCCCCTTATTCATGGGAACACAGTTTATCATTAATAATAATTGTAAAGTCCCTTATTTGGCTATTTGAGAACAAAGTAATTATTCTTTTTTGCCATGGCATCCACGGCCAGCCCTGTCACTCTCTTCCTAACCTTCATACTCACCGCTCTAGGACGGGCCAATGACAGACCACAGTGTTCCCTCCGAGCTTCTGCACCGCCTCTGTTCGCTCCTGAGTATTCCTCCCTTTTGTCCATTCATTTTCCCTCAGAAAAATATGTGATCTCTTAATGCCTCATGCACAGTCAGAAATGTTCACTTTTTCTCAATAGCAGCAATTCATTTTATGTTCTTTTTGCCCATAAAGTGACTGCCCTATAGAGAGTTATATAATAATTGTCTCTGGAAGATATTTCCATAATAAAAGGATTATGTCTCCCTGATTTTGTTTGGGGTGTGTGTGTGTGTGTGTGTGTGTGTGTACCCTTAACACAGCGCTGGGTACAGTTAAGATTCCCAGTGAATGTCTGAGAGCATGAAAAGATGAAAATGAGGAAGATAGGAAGGAGGGAGATTATCATGTCATGGAAGAGGAGACTGCCTGATCTAAGAATTTTATGATATAAAAAAGAAGTTTAAAAAGAAAAGGAAAAAAAAGCAGAAAAGTGGGCCAGTGAGTGGCATGCTGGTTAAGGTGTTGGATACCCACATGGCAGACCACAGTTTGAGTCTCAGACCTTGTGGCATGACCCTCCACCTTGGAGGGTGATTTCTCACTTTCTCTCTGTCTCCAGCAAGCACACGCACCTGCAGGACTTGCACTCAGGCAATCTGAGTGATGATAGGTGCATGCAGTTAGCTCAAAAGGGGAGCTCTCCCAGAGGGCAGAAGTTGTTTCCATTTTCTTCTGAAGGCACCGTCTTAGTGACGTCTTAAAAGGGAACTGTGACCTTAGCATGCACAGAGATGAAAAGAGAATGCTCAGTGCGGCTGAAGGTATCAAGAGGCACAGGATGCTACAGCAAGTAGGTGGCCAGAGAGATGAGGAATGATCAATAGTGCAGGGCATGTAGGAGAACCTTCTGCAGGCGGGGCAGTGAGTGCTCAGGCAGGAGAGAAAAGAACAGAAATATTTGTCTCAAAGTAACAGATCTCATGCTAAAGAGTTCAGAATTTTTGCATCACAATATCATTGACCTCCGCGGCAGTGTTACACAGGTGGACTGACAGGAGAGAGTCAGGAGACAAGAACGGTTTCTTGTGAAGATTTTAATCCACATTCTATAATTCTTGGCTAGAATAAGTATCAGTGACCTGTGAATTTAGCGGTGTTTCTTAGACACGGCCTCTTGTCACGAACTTCATGTTTGCCCAGAAGCTCTGCTAAGGAGCCAAGTGACATTTCCAGCAGAACGTACTCCAGGCAGCATCCATGCTTGTCCTCCCAGGACCACAGAACTACTGATGGCAAGTAGTGGGTGTGGGTGCTGCTCGGTAGCCTAGGAGTTTGGATCAGCTTTCTACTACTCCCCTGTGGGGTAAAGGTGATGTGAAATAAACCTTCCCTAGTGTGAGGCTTCAGTGATTTTTAAATGTGAGAGGTCACTTAGAGTCACTAGGGGAATCTAAGCTTTTTTCCAGCCCAGACCTGTTATATCAGATCTACTTGGGACAGAAGTAATGGCTTAGTTTCAAAGATTACTGGGGGATTCTGACATGCAATCAGAATTGGAAAACTCTGGGTAAGAATCTGAGTTAGCGTTAGTGATTTATTCTCTAGGAATAAGGCCATTTGGTCAGGTGCTTACATTTAGGTCATCTGGAATGCTATGGGCTCAGATGTTCAGAGTTCACCAGCAGGAAATCAGGGAAACTGCTTCCATGAAGATGGTGTACATATACTTTTCTCTATTTACTCTAAAGGCGACTAAAAATCCTGGAATAAATTTGTGTAAGGTAGAGTGAGAAAGTGTCAGACAAGCTAGCGATATTGGACCTGGGTTTTCTTTTTGCTTCATATGTGCCAGACTTTGAACTAAAGAAGCTGACAACTTGGAAACCCCAATAGTCACAGAACAAATAAACAAACAAATAGTAACAACAACAACCTTTTTTCTCTATATTAGAAAAAGGGCAACCTGGTAAGATAGACAATGGCTGAGGGACCAGCAGTTAGCGTAATGGCTATGTCGCTGGACTCCCATGTAGTCGACCGCGGTTCGAGTCCCGGACCTGGCGGCTTAAACTCACGCCGGGCGCGTGTGCGTGCGTGCCCAAGATCCCGAGAGGAGAATGGAGGAGAAGGGATTGCGGTGTGGCCATCCCCCCTGGGGGGTGATTTCCTGCTTTCTATCTCTCTGTCTCTCTCTGTCTGTCTGGCGAGCGCACGCGCCCTATAGCAAAAACCTCTCCAAAAAAAAAAAAAAAAAAAAAAAAGATAGACAATGGCTGTCCTTCTCCTGCCAAACACCAGAGAATAAAAATCATGGTTTCCCTTATATCCTGCCAACATTAGCAAAAGTCTGCTGGGAAACTTAACCTGCCTCCTTCAAAGTACTCAGCAACCTTGATGAGGAAGATTCAGAAAACATTGAGTAGCGAGCTGGGACATTTACACCTGTTGTCTTAAACGAGGTCCTGTCCCTTGTGACGTTAGTAGAGCCCACCTGGGAAGCTGAAGCTCCCTCTTCCCCCTACTGACATCGGGTAGGCACTTCCTCTGGTGTCAATGGTGGCTGAGACTAGACCTTGGACTTCTATATTCATCTGGAAGGAATGAGATGGCACCAAAGCTATTGTTGAAGTTGTTTCCATGTTATATATAGGAAGACAGCTCAAATCAAAGGAACACAATCCAGAGGCTCTTAACAATATATGAAAATAGTGTTTGAAATTTAAAATGACTTGTTTTACCAAGAACAAAACATCTCACACTGAACAAAAACTAATCAACTGATGTAAATACTGAGATGACAAAGATGCTAGAATTATCTGACAAAGATTTTAAATAGGTTACAATAAAAATGCTTCAATAAGCAACCACAAGTCCATATAAAACAAATGAAAAATTAGTGTTAATTCAGTTGATGAAAGCAATTCTCATATTAAGGAATACTAAAATATTTCTCTCCAGAAGGAATGGCTAAAGGACATTATCTAAACAATGTTTTGCTTTACTTCCAGAGTTTTCTAAATTAGTGGTTGAAGTAAAAATCATAATGCTCATTGAAGTTGTTGTTAGCTATGTTATAAAGAAGGTTGAAGAAAGGAATGTACATACAAAGATTTTCTACAATTCACTGAAACTTAGAATTATGACAACAGAGTGTGTGACAACTTAGGCACATATATGACAATGCCAAGAGCCACATACATAAAAAAACATGATGTGCGTGTGTGTGTATACATATATATACATATATATATATATACACACACACATATATGTATATATATGTGTGTATATATATATATATATATATATATATGTCAAAGTTGAATTCTGAAAATTATTGAAGTAAACCGAAAGAGGGCAGAAAAAATAAACATAAAAGCAAAACCCACGACACATGGAAAACTGAAAAGAGCAGACCTCAATGCCAACACAACAACAAGTGCAAATGCTCTAAATATACCAATAAAAAGAGATTAGTGGGGTGGATTAAAATAAATGACTCAACATTGCTGTCTACAGAAAACTAACCTAAAATACCATGATACAGAGGGGTTGAATAGAAAAAGGACAAAAATAAATGTCTCATGTAAACATCAACCAATAGAAAGTAAAAGTGGGATGTGAATATTATACAGACTACAGAGCAAATAAAATTCCAGAGGCAGAGAAGAATATTATGTAATGATAAAATGGTCAATCTACCAAGAAGACATAGAAATCCTAAATGTGAATGCACCATGTCACAGAGATTCACGACATGAGAAGCAGAAACTGATAGAAATAAGGAGAGAGAGAGAGAGAGAAAAAAAAAAAAACTATTATTATCACTGGTGACATCAATACTGCCCTCATACCAAGTGGTAGGATTGGACTGAGGATCGTGAAGGTTATGGAAGTACTGGCCAACACAACCACCCAACAGAATCAGAGTGACATGGATGGATCACCATCCCCTACAACAGTGGAGTATACTTTCTTTTCAAATGTCTATGGATTATATACCAAGATAGTTCATATTCTGGGCCAAAGAAGTCATTTAACTCATTGAGCTCATTCAGTTCAAAGAAATGTCATTTTCATTCTGGTTATCTTTTGTTGTGCTGACATTTATTTCATCTGAAAGTTGAGCCATATGAAATGGCTTTTTTATAGTCTGAAGTGATACAATATTAGCATTTTTATGTAGTTTGAACTGATATGTTCAAAATTTGGCCCAAATATTTGATTCCAGACTCATTTTCTATTCATCACTTCCAAAATAAACCCTTGGGTACAACAGCCCCAATCAGACAAGAAAGCAGCTGGCTTCTAGGATGTGAGTGCACACCGAACAGAAACAAGAACACGTGGAAACAAAACTAGGCAGACTAAGGAAATACAGGTTTTAAAAAGGAGACATGCCAACGTTGGGAAAGGGCATCACACAGTTTTATTACTTCAAGAAAATAACAAGAGTGAGGTCTGTGAAAGAAGAGTGGCTATCGGAACTTATCTTCCCTTTAAAACTTCATAAGAGTGAAATTTGTTTCAAAATGAGCAACAGAAATGTACAAAGATAAAATTTCCTATGTAAGATAAAGGAAAATAGGAAGCAGAATATAATCTTGCAAACAATGACAACATGCCAGAAAGATCAAAACTGTAACATACTAATTCAAAGCTCCTAAAAGACATCAAAAGTTCATGTCAAACATGAAGAGAACATGTCTTCCAAGTTTTTTTCAAAAATTCAAGGAAATTAGATGATAAAATTCAAGGAAGAATTATAAGTAAAAGGACGTAATTTTAGAAAGGAAGAGTAAGTCAGATAAAGCACAAAGTAAATAAACATAATTCATGCTTAATGAATTATAATAATAAAAATGAGAAGATTTTTACAAATGAGGTCATTTGTGGTAAAACTGAGGTGGTGCCATGATCTTCGGTATTGAGGTCATGGGAGAAGTGGCCTCAAGTTCACGTTCCGGTGTCTCCCCGGGCACATCAGTCACGCGGATACCTATGATCCTGGCTGGCTGAGACTGGTAGTGGTTCACGGCATGGGGCCCCATTGAAAGTCTCTCTCTTTCAGAATAAACAAATGGATACAAGAAAATAAAAGAATTTATAAATAAAAAAATGAATTGATAAAAATAGATTTTAGAGGAAAAGTACTGAAGATGTATAAAGAAGATCTAACGATTATATCAGGAATTCCAAAGGGAAAACAACATAAAGGGGGCAAAACAACTATTAATGAAAGTATTTGAGGCTATATATATGTATATATATATATGGCTTATTAGGAATCTGAGGATATTAACAAAGCATGGTCAACACAAAGACACACATTCTACAGAATTACTGGAATTCAAAAAAAGAAAGAGGGACAAGCAATGCAGCTGGACTCGCATGGGAAAGGTCCTAGGTCTGTGCTCTGGGCCTGCTGGTTGTATGCACACGTACTTGTGATCTCCGGTGGCTGGGCCTGGTGTAGATCATGGTGTGAGGACACTGTAGGGGTCTTGTCCCTGCCTCTGTCTTTCTTTCTTTCTTTCTCACAGAAAAAATAAAAAATTAACAAGAAATAAAAGGACTCTTTCCATAGTTCAGCAGTTAAGGATCTGGATCCCACATTGCTGACTTTGGTTCAAACCTTAGCTCTGTCAGCTTGAAAAACTCATAGACCACCCACATACAGGCTCAGGATCCTGATGGGATGGAGGGATGGAGGGAAAAGGATTCCAGTGTGACCACACCTCATTGGAGGGTGCATTCGCCCTTTGTTTAAGTGCATATGCCCTTTGGCTATAAAAGGGAAAAAAATTAAAGAGAGGAAAAATTATGATGAACACCTAGGCATGCAAACAGAAATATTCCATTGATGAATGAAATATCTAGATTTGCATATGAACTGGCAGTAACGCTTTGAAGAAAACAGAATATTTAAGGTATTCAAGAAAAGGAAATTTAGGCCAATAAGTTCATGTCTAGAAAAACTGACCTTCATATACAGAAGACACATGACTTCTTCTTAAGAAGTCTATTATAAAATAGGTTTCAGAAAACCAAAATGATAGAGAGGACCACTGAAAAATACTATATATTTAATGGCTTTTAAAAGTATAGAAAAAATAGAGTATATATGCATCCTTATACACATATACATATACATATATATACACACACACATATGCTTGCCATACATACATACATACATGTGTGTGTGTATATATGTGTGTATATATATATATATATATATATATATATATATATATATATGCTTTAAGGGCTCATGGGTTACCTATGTGAGGGATCTTCAAAGAGTTTATGGAAAATGTGCATTATGAAACACTATACACAGATTTCAACATTTTTTGTAGTAAATAAACTCATATTTTAATTCAGTTTCCCATGAATATTTTTAAGTTCTGCTATATAAACAAATGCAGCCATTGAATCTTGGGGTTGGAGGGCTGGCCCCTCAGTGCAGTGGTTAATGCAGCTGGATCCCACATCCGCAAGCTTCCGGCCCTGGAGGCTTGAGAAAACCCCTGAGCATGTATGCATGAGAGCACAGCACCCTCAGAGGCTCATCACGCTGTGACCCCTTTTCTGGCCTTCCAGCTTATCAGGATCTCAGAAACACACATACACTCCCCATGTGTTTCAAGCTGGCCGCAGGATCAGACCCACAGTCGGCCATGTGGCTTCCAGCACTAGTTCAGTTTGCTGCTGGCTGTGCCTCAGGCTTGGCCAAAATTAATAAATTTATAAATATTACAGGGAAGGTTTAGATGCAAATATCAAAAGTTAAACTGCTTTGGGAAAGTATAAGCAAGGGAGGTATTAGCATGATTATTCTGAAAGTATTGTGTGTAAAAATTGCGGTAAAACAAATGAATAACTGAGATCGTTTACGTTCATCATACCCTATGTTTTTGAGAGTCAGGATTCTCAGTACGAAAGAAAAGGGATGCATATGTAATAGAGAAAAGATTAAATAAAATCCGTAATCCTTATTTTTACTTGGAAAGATCAGCCTTAGTTCACAATGTAGTAATCTACTAAACTACACATTTGTTTTGTTTGGGTAGTTCAGGGTATTACTGTCTTATTTTATAACAGGAAGGTTAAAAATGATGATAAAATGAAATATATACACATTGCTTATCCGTCAGTGTATTTCTGTACTATTCACACAGGACATTCTAGGCCAATGCACCTGAAAAGATTGAGCCTCGATCTTCCCTTCATGCAAATGGGGTTGATACCCATCTTAAAATGGTCTTGATTATCAGAGAACAAAATGATAGAATCCATGTCTAAGTGCCTTGTAGGGTGAAATTTCTTACAAAAGAAAAGCTGCTGATGATGATGATGAAAATCACTGCTGATTTTCCTCAAGGAGTTAAGGCCACAGGGCTCTGGATTCAACTGAAGGTTTCCACAGAGATGTTCATACTGATGGTATATTTTGTCATGTAATTTTGTCATTCAGGCTTTACACTACCGAATTAAAACAGTTATTTCCGTAAATGTCTTTTCCAGTATTTTCAAGTTGACAGATTAAACAAGAAAAACAACTGTTAAATAGAAACAATAAATGATTTTCAGGTCTTCTTCAAATATGCTATTTGTGATTAGGAATTCTCTGAACAATATTAGCAGCCTTTTTAGAAAAATAATTATTTATTTAATTTTATCTATTATTATTATTATTATTATAAGTTTGCTATAGGGCACATGCACTCACCAGAGAGGCACAGAGAGAGATAAGAAAAGTAAGAAAGTAAGCCGTCTGGTCTAGGATTTCAGCCGTGGTTGCCATGTGGGAGTCCGGTGCCTTACCTGAGAAAGGTCCATATTGTTCTTTTTCTAAATATCCCTTGTTCCTCATTGTCATGCATTTCCTGTATGTTTGGTCTTGTTTAGAACTTAACTTAGTATTTAGTCACTTTCTGCAGTCCCCTAAAAATCTTTCTTTCAACCCCAGAACACACATAACTTCAACTCACGAAATTGCATCTGGAAAAAATAAAAATACTTTCTATTTTTTTCTAAAAAGAATAAAAAGTAATATCTTCCTTAAGGAGGATTTTAATAATAATTTGTAGCACATTTACATTCACTATTCTATCTATAAATCTCTGAAAATAAAAAATTAGAGAGTAGTAATTTTAATAGATGAGAAGACCGTGGTACAGTAACCTGAAGATGTTCCTCCATTATATACTCATCAGAGGTAGAGCTAGGAGAACCAGGAGTCTTACCTCTTTCCAGAAGCTCCTCACTTATGAACCTCATGGCTGTCCATGGGGGAGCTAAAGGTATTTATACACACACACACACACACACATATACATATATATGTGTATATATATATATATATATATATATATATACACACACACACACACATATATATACACGTATATATATATATACACATATATACGTGTTTATATATATATATATATATATATATATATATATATATATACACACATATATATAGTGTCTTAGTATCTATTATAAGGTTAAAAAGGTAAATTACATGTACATAATAATTAAAGCATAAATTAGATAGAAATGATAAACTTCCCTTAGATAGAGCAGCTGCTATTACTGAGGGAGCTAGGAACAACCTTGCAGACTGTCTGGCATGAGGAAGCATGACCTCAAAGCTTACTCGGTGTATTCAGGGCGGAAGACTGGTCATGTGATTTAGAATGTTCCAGGAGATTCTGACCTATCACGAGAGGTTTGGTAACTCGGAAAGAAACACCAGCTCATCACCCCTAACCTGATCAAGAAGTTAGAGTTGAACCCTTAATGATGCAGGGCCAGGCAGCGTGGGGCCATCCTACAGCCCTGCCTCCTGCATTCTCAGCTCTACCTGTTCCCCTAAGGAAAGAGAGGCCCCTCCTGGGCCTTCCAGAACTGGCAGTGAAAATTGTCTCTGAAGTACGTGCTGGTAAAGAGTTTCCCTCTGGCAGGAAGGGATGAGCATCAGAGGTCTGTGGTCAGGGGTCTGCAGTGTGCAGTGGCTGGCAGGCTGAGTGGGGGCAGAGTACAAGAACAGCAATCTTGAGAGTGCCCTGCAGGTGGCAGCACAACAGGCAAAGGTGGAAAAGTAAGTGCTCCAGAGGCTGAGCAAGGGTCCCACCCAGCACAGTCTCCCAGCACATCTAGAGGAAGTGATTGGGGAGCTAAGCAAAGGGGGATAGGTCAGAATCCGGGTAACCAAATGTGAATGCTCAGGGGTTTGAGACAGGTGATAATGATGTAATTGTGATGTGTTTTTCTTTACCTGTGATTGAAGCTTTGGCATGCCATTTAAGTCTGAATGATTTTTATTTCTATTCTCTTTTATGGCTCTGGCTGTACTGCCTAAAATAACTCCAGCAAAACTTATAAATCAAAAATGTCTTCCATTTTATACTGTTCATTAGAAATTGAAGGCAAAATGAAAGAAAAGTTGAAAAGAAATGGGCGAAAAAGCAGAGGGAGAGAGAAGTTGTAGAGTCGTTAGAGAAGAGCATCAGGCAAGCACTGATGTTTGCGGGCTTCGTGTCAATGCTGCCTCTGGGAAACGGACGACCTGTCGTTTCTTTACCGATGAGAGAATTGCTCAAATTATGTCTTTCAGATTAATCACAGTATATACCAAAAAGGTAAGAAGGTAAGGGGTGGTGTGTATTTCATTCTATACTACAGTGGCCATGAGAGGAGATGATATGTGTATGTGTGCCCATGTGCCTGTGTGTGTGTGTGTGTGTGTGTGTATGTGTGTATGTGTTTACCCTTCCTTGAAGCCTCTATCCGAGCTGATTAGACCATGTGTACAAAACAGAGGAGTCTTCGCACGGTCTGTGTTTGTAGTTGAGACTTAACATTTGAATATTAGAAACATAATCATTTCCCCTCATCTTTATCTCTGATGAAATTTCAAACCACATTCGAACTCTCTTATTTTCCAAAATTCCTGGTTGCATGTGTCAGGGATCACTCAGGGTTAGCATCCAAGTTTCAGTTCTTCGAGTTCCTGAAGAAACTCACTCCAATTATTTACAAAGCTATTACTTCATAGTGATGTTTATAGCAAGAAAGAATCATCTTGTAGGCATGTTCATTCTTTGCAGATTATTTATTGCTTCCCAGAGCAGTGTTTCTCTCTCAGTCTCCACACTAAATCAGGTGCCACGTCTTGTTAATTCTCCCTCCTGTGCATCTCTCTTTGTTGTCTCCTCCGGTAACCCCCTCCCAATGCCATGACGTGGATGCTTGCTTTGTTCTTCCTGACCAAGACAGCTATGGTAGACCCTAATCCATCTCAGTAACTCATCTTGCTACTCTCTACCCTGCTTCTAGAGTAATTATGTATATTCCTAAAATGAAAGTATCATCCTACACAATCTCTTTGCTTAAAAGAGTTTAGTGACTCCCAGTTGCCTTTACGATACATGCCAATGCCTGGCATTATAATTAAATTCTAGACTTCTGATAATGTTAATAGCTAACAAATAGTGAAGGCTAATTATGTGCCAGCATTTTCAGTGACTTACATGTTTTAAGTTGTATCAAACAGTGGAGACATCCTCATGTCCCTGATGAGAAAACTTCAGCACAGAAACTTCAAGTAACTCTCCAAAGACTGACTCAGAGAACTCTTTGGAACACTCAGTTGCCTGATTAATCACCTTATGTTTGACTCCAACTTAGTCATGGTGTTTAGTTCTTTTTTCTTTCCTTCTTCTTTTTTTTTTTTCTTCCTTTAGTTATTTTTTTAGTTTTTGCACTCACCAGAGACTTACAGAGAGAAGGAAAATGAGAAATCACTATATATAGGGGATGGCCACATCACAAATTCCTCCTTCTCCAATTTTTGGCAGGAACACACATGCTCCCCACTGAGTCCAGGACTCACCACGCTGTCCGCCACGTGGGATCCAGCCCTTCGACCTCCAGGTCACTTGCTGGCTCCCATCGTACTTTTTCATTTTATGTTACTGGATTGTGTCTACTAACATTTTACATCTGTGTTTAGGGGAGATATTCATCTGTGATTTTCATTTCTTTCAATGTCTTTATCTTTTTTATCTTTCTTGGTAAGCCTGGCTAGATATTTATCAATTAAAAGGATCTTTAAAAATAACATCGAAACAAACAAACAAATCTTGCTTTTTGTTTTATTTATTTTTTCTGTTTTAAATTTAATTTCAATTTGCTCTCATCTTTATTATTTATTTTCTACTGTTTGTTTTGGGTTTAATTTTCCCTTTTTCATTCTGTTTTTTTTGTTTTGTTTTGTTTTGTTCTGTTTGTGTGTTTGTTGCTATAGAGTGTGCATGCTCATGAGAGAGAGAGAGAGAGAGAGGCAAAGTGAGAAATCACCCTCCAGGGGATGGCCATGCTGCAATCCCTTCTCCTCCATTCTCTTCTTTGGATTTTGGGCACACACTCACATGCACCCAGATGATTTTCAAGCACACTGAGTCCAGGAGCAGAACTATGCTATCAGCCATTTGGTATCCACCACCCCTCCTCAACGCTATGCCACTGGCTGGCCCCAATGTAGTTTTGTGGGTCTTTTTCTTTTTTCTCTTTCTTTTTTTGAGGTTTTGCTGAGTGAGAGAGAGAAAGAGTGAGAAGAGAGAGGGAGAAGACAGTGAGAGGGAAAGTGAGAAATCACCCACCAGGAGGGATGGTCACACCATAATCCCTTTTCCTCCATTCTCCTCCCAGGATCTTAGGCACACACACACACATGCCCAGCATGAATTTCAAGTCACTGGACACAGGATTCAAACTGCAGTTGGCCATGTGGTATTCTAGTCCAGTTACATAACTGCTATGCCATCTGCCTGTCCCCCCATGTAGGTTTTTAAGGTAAGAATTGATCATGGATTTGCAATCTTTATTTTTATTTTCTAATATAAATATTTAATTCTATATATCTCTAAGTTCTACTTTTGCTACTTTTAAAAAGAATTATTTATTTAACTTTACTTATTTATTTAATTATTTTAATTTGATCAGAGAGGGACAGAGTGTGTGTGTGTGTGTGTGTGTGTGAGAGAGAGAGAGAGAGAGAGAGAGAGAGAGAGAGAGAGAGAGAGAAAGTGAGAAAGCAATCTGCCAGGTCCAGGACTCGAACCGCGGTCAGCCATGTGAGAGTCCAGCACACCTAACCACCATGCCACCTGCCAGCCCCCACTTTAGCTACTTCCAACAAGTTTGTTTCCTTTTCACTTCCTTTCAATTCAAACATATTTTCTAGAGTCCCATGCTGCTTTGACCCATGTATTACTTTTATGTATTATGTTTAATTTCCAAATACCTAGGGATTTTTCAGAGCCTGCACCCTCTGGCAATAAATATAAGTAAATAAAATAAATGAATGTTGCTTTAAGGTGCTACATTTGTGATAAATTGGTATACACCAATAGAAAACCATTGTGTCTTAAAGTAAAGGGGACTTGGAAACTTGCCAACCTTGGTCTCAAAAACCCTTAAATTCCACCACCATGCTAATGAAAACAATATGCTGTCTGTGCTATATATTTAAAATCCGTCTGTTATCTAAATATCAAATTCCTTTTTTGTGTGTTATCATTACCATTCATATTCTTTTGAGTTCTCTGAAGCATCTAGCACCATACAAACACATGGTTGGAGTTCGAGAAAGAAGAAGTCTCATTAAACTGATTTGAATTCTTAAATCGGATGCATTTCATATCCCCCTCAGATCATAGCTGAAACAGATTTTAATGAAGCTTGCATAAATCAGAGTGGCATTATTTGGTCTAATAGTTAACTAATCCTTAATTGTGCAGTACTTTGAAATTTAATGACCATTATAGAAATTCCATCAGGATTAAAATGAACCACAGAGGATCATGCTAGAAGAATGAATTAGAAAAATGCACATTACTTGTGTCAGAAGTATCATTTTCTTCCCTACCTTCCTTTGGGAAATTTTGCAGTAAAATTAAAATTAGGTCTATTGTTCAATTGTTTTCGATATTTTCTTTTCCTATTGTTTCCTGACTTGAATTGTCATTTGCTGGTGAACGAAACAATAGGTGTAAATCAATCAAGATTTTTCTGTATCCAAACACAACGCGTTTGAAAAATAAAAGGAAGTATAGGAACTGTGACTTGATTCAGTATCCTGACATGAAGATTAACACGTTAAAGAAAAAACATCAGAAGCATGTAAAATAACGATAGTAATAAAGTCCAAATTGAACTTAATTTTGTGTTCTCTTATACATTGTTTAAAAAGTTTATAGAAAAACTTCAAAATCTGAATTAGATTTATCAATCATTTATTGAGCCCCTCCCATAGACCAACTCACTGTTTCATACATTCTCTAATTTCTTTTTCAATATTTCTGTACAATAAGTAGAATGAGAAGTATTTCCCTAATTTTCAGATGAGAAAATTGACATTCAAAACATTCAGGCAACTTTCTCAAAAGCCAACAACCTATTTGTAGAGTATTATGGGCTAAGGCATTAAAGCAAGTGTCTGAACCTGTATTTCATTGGCTACTTCATTATACCTATGTAAATATCATAAAAGCACAAGAATTGACCAGAGAAGGCACTCAAGCACTCTCCCAGAGAAGTTATCTTTATGAGTAACTACATTTACCATAGCCAAAATAGAATTGTGACACTGAACAATGGGATGGCATATTTGAGATCTGGATGCCTAAAATACACTAGGCATATAGGTCACAATGGACACATGCTTAGCCACCGCACTCCATTCACAATGGACACATGCTTAGCCTCTGCACTCCATTCACAATGGACACATGCTTAGCCACTGTACTTCATGCCAAGATGAATCCAAATAACAGGAATCAGACTGGTCTCCCCGATGCAAGCAGTGGGCTTACGCTGACCCATAACAATTCCGTGAACACCATGGTGGCCTCTCCCTATCTTTTTTTTTTTTTTTTTTTTTTTTTGGAGAGGTTTTTCGCTATAGGGCGCGTGTGCTCGCCAGACAGACAGAGAGAGACGTAGAGACAGAAAGCGAGAAATCACCCCCCAGGGGGGATGGTCATGCTGCAATCCCTTCTCCTCCATTCTTTTCTTGGGCTCTTGGGCACGCACGCACATGCACCCGGCGTGAGTTGTAAGCCACCGGGTCCGAGACGCGAACCGCGGTCGACTACGTGGGAGTCCAGCGACATAGCCATTACGCTAACTGCTGGTTCCCCGACCTCTCCCTATCTTAAAGATCTAGAGGATAAGGTCCTGAGTGGCACCATCTTGTTGAATCCTTCTCTAAATTCACATTCTTCAAACAAGAAGCAATTATTAATATTAACTTGACATCCTAATAACTGTGCTTTTAAGAAAAAAAGGCAAAGAAAGTGTTCTGCCCTATACCGAGTATCTGCACTCTATGACTGAAACTGATTGACTAAAGGCTATACAAACACAAGAGATGGGTGTGAATGCCAGATGTGGTGTGTGGAGGAGGGGGACCTGGGGAAGGACATTTGGAGGAGGGATACGGAGGCAGAGCATTGACGGGATGCGGGGGTGTGGTGTTACCGGTTGAAGATATTTTGATCAACTGGACCGAAGAGAAATGTTCACATATTGAATTGTTCACTTTGTAAGTTAAATAATGTGATCGAATGTATAATTAATTAATTAATTAATTAAACAGAAAGACAAATGTCCAGGTTACTCAGCAAAAATAGCAAACTTCTTTTAAGTTAATAAACTCACATCCTGGTGGATACGTTAGTTTGGGCTGAGTGCAAAAATCAGATTTATTTTTGTTGAGGGGTTACTGGCCCTTTAAACCAGTCATACAAATACTACCTCCACACCTTCTCATATAGACTAAGAAGTTACCATTTTCCAGCGGTGATGGGTTAAACGATGATCGAGAAAATACCCCTTCCTCGGGGTGGTGTAGCGATCCCTGTTCCAATGGCTTCATGGTTGGTTCCAATGGCTTCATCATCTTTGGGACAATGGCATGTGAGGAATGCGGGCTTATTAGGCACATTAGATATTTGTGTGGGTCCAAGTCTACTCTTGCCCGGGCATAGAATTCACAAGAAGAGGAAAAGCCAGGTGGCCTCTGCATCTGCAGAACGTGGAGTAGAGCTGCCCCTTACCTGCATCCTGAAGACAAGTCCAGTGGGTTCACACCAGAGCATCCTTCTTAGGCCAGCTGAGGCAGGAAAATGAATGTGTGCCTCCAAAGGCCACTGAGACTTTCAGTATATCTACTACACGACTACACACACATACATATATCTATATCTTTATGTTTGCTGCTTTATTTTTCTGTCTTTCTACTTATCTGGACTTGAACACTGCTTCATTTATACTACATTTCTGCCAGACTGGACCTCTCATTTGTTATTCTGTGCCTCCCCCTGGAGCTGACTTTGGGGCTCAGACTTTTCATTATTTAGATACCAACTTTGTCTATTTGCATTGCCTCTGATTGGAATCCTTCCTTCAGTTTTAGCTTTTGGAGGCCAGGACTCAATGCTGCACCCTGACTGGGACTGTTTTACCTCTTTAAGAACAAGATGAACAAAGGAGAGACCTCGGACTTTGAAGGCCCCTGGGTGTGAATTCAGCAAGGCCGTGTGGATTCACGAGGCCTCAGTCAACAGCCAGCCTCTGGGTGCTGTCTATCCAGACCACAATATTGCTGGCAAAGGAGGCAAAACCAGAAATGAGTGGATTTCAGAGGCTTCAAGGTTAATTAGGGAGATGTGAGGCAGAGCACAAGGGACATAACCAACCACTCTCACAGTTCGGATTTACCTAGGACGCCTTTAGGTCCAGTTAGTTCTCAGTGCAGGGGCTGGTCTCAATTTTTACAGAAACACTTAACTTAGGTGAAGTGAAGGGAGCTGCTCACCCACACTCCTTCTGCCTCCGTTCCTATGCTCACAATTATCTAACATCTAGTCCTCCACTTCTCTTCCGAATGTCCTCAGCCCACATCTCAGCTGCCCTGAGCTCATTTAGAGGGAAAGAGCCTGAGCGTGACTCTGCGAGTCTGTGCTTGCTCTCCTTCCCAGGCCCTAGTTGAGATAATTGCCCACATATGCAGTGGAGTATGGATACAAAGGAATAGGAACGCCCAACTAGATTTCTGGGTACCAGACACCTTCCTCCACTTCCCCTGGTTAAGAAAACCCCCAGAAAACCAAGCTAACAGGGTCAGGAGCCCTCACCAACAGGGTAGCACTTTGTAGAGTCTACTGGGCCTCCCTCTTACGGGGTAATCTGAGGGAAGTTATCTTTTCTTGGGAACCAGCACATCTATTCAGCCATGTCTAAGACTTCAAGGTCAAGAAGCACGTGTTTGACAAATATTGACAGCTTGCTGGGAAGTACCAATCCTGCCTGGGCCACTTAGACTACAGATCCAGGCACTCTAACGCACGGGACATGGAGAAAATGCCTTGTCTTAGTGTGCGTAGACACTACCCCAATGCTCCAATGTAGTTTTCAGGAGGCCACTTCCCAGTTACCTGGAAACTCTCTCTGAATCTCCATTGGAAGCTGAGGTGTCTGCCCATCACCTCCTGCCTCTCGATATTAGAACCCCGTGTTCTCTAACACTTGAATTCCAGCACTTTCTTTAGGGGCTCCTGGGGTTCTCCTGTTTACAGATGGACTATAGTGAGAGATCTTGGCTTCCATATTCACATGGGACAACTGCCCTAATAAAGTCCCTCTTGTACGCACCCCCTTTTATTTCTGTTCCTCTGGAGAACGTCGACTAATATAGCACGTTTCACAAAGCGATATTTATTTGTTCTTGACATGAGTGATGAATTCTGCATCCTATTCTACTAGATTCTGTGGTGTCCTCATCAATAATTAAGGAGAAACAAACAAACAAACAAAAACTTGCCAAAAATAACACACAAAAACTTGTCTTAATACTGCTCAATTGATTTTCTGACAAGTACTAATGGTTCACAATCTGCAGTATAAAGGAACTTTGAAAACCCTTTCCTAGGTAACATGACTGCACGTTTATGTTGTTGTTGTCCTTGTCCTTGTCCTTGCTTTTTCAAAACCGTTATCAGGTAAAAATCTTGGTTTCCAAACTCAAAGCTTTGCAATGCACTCTGTGTTCTAGGGAAGATCATCAGCTTTTTCCAAAGCACAGAAACTCAGAGCTAGACTCTGGAAGCAGAAGACTACACAGGAGACAGCCCTGGGGTCAATTCAAATGGACAGGTCTCCTATTTGCAGAACATTATTTTCATGATAAGATTTACTATGACCCCAGTATGGAAGAGCCATAAATGAGGTACCACACACCACATGTCATCCCCAAGCGTGGCTGCTTCCCTTTCTTGCTTTGTTGTTTTCTTTGATGCACATGGACTCGGAATCTCTCTGCTTGATGCACATGGACTCAGAATCTCTCTGCTCATTGAGGAAGTCTCTGGACTCAGACCCCATGGCAAACACCAGAAAGCAAGGATCTGAAGTTAGCAGTGAAAAGTACCTACTTCATTCACTCCTATCTAGATTAAAAAATGTTGAGGGAAAACTGAGCATTTGGAATTAGGGAACAATGTTAAAAGCTGAAAATAGCTTACTTGGTTTATCCAAAGGCAGAGTCCTCCCAGGTTGAAAGTTGAAAGTTTCCTGAGAAACTGCCTCCCATTCCCATAGGTCTGACCCCACCGTATGTGTGTGAATGAGCACAGCAAGGGGCCAAGCTAGGAAGGGGATAGGATGAGTGGGTAGAGTCTAAAATCACTATGATTTAGGAGTTCAAAAGGTCTCATGAAATTGAATCTATATGGGATCAAGACTGGAATATTACTCCAGTGGTACATGGTCACCCAAGACATTAATAAAGATTACTAAGACTCACCTGCCAAACTCATTGTCTCTCATCCTACATTTCAGTATGCCCATAGGTTTCCAGGCCAAATGGGGTGATGCTCCTGGAAGTTGCTACTTCAATTACAAGAGAAAACAACAGTCTAATCTGGTCCATTTTTATCTGTGATATTATCAACATAAAAGGTAAAATTAGGCAAAGTACATAAAACGAAAGGAGCCTATTAGGACATAAGTTGGAAGACCATACCTGGCACACAGCTCGAATGAACATATTTCTGTTGCCTTCTACATGCGCACTGAGGTCTTAATATCCTCAAACGGGTTTTACAGGTAAAATCCACAAGTGGATAGATGCCGGGGACCAGCCTTGGCGGGGGGTGGGTTATCTCGACGGGGGGCGGCGCAGGTGAACAGAAGACACAGGCCTCGGTGCCTTTTCAGGCACGTCCTATGCCGGACACCCCCCAGAGATCGCTCTCTGGGGAGTGACAACTGCAAGGAATCATCGTGCCTTTTTATTGAAAATGTGTTACATGCAAGTAAATGGGAGAGGGGCTACGTGTTTCAATTATCAGCTCATAAAGTTTTTAACAATAGGGAACATAGATTCTATTCAGGGTTGGATTAAGGGTGGGTCTCGTGTAGTTCAGGGTTGGATTAAGGGTGAGTCTCCTGCAGTTCCGCATTTGTAGGTGGGTCTCCATGGAATTGTAGGTGGGTCTCCATAGAATGTAGTTTTGGGAAGGCAGTTCCAGTAAGCAGAGATGATTATCAGCTGATGCGCGCAGCAACTATTTTGTGATTACCAGGAATGGCTCTGAGAAAAGAAAATCTCAAGAATAGATATTAGTTCCTCTGGATCTTAATAAAGAATGATACTTGCATAGTTTTATAGGGATCTAAAACTTGATTTGAGGAGTCCTAAAATATTTATCTATTTCGCTTGGCGAGGGCGGAGGTGTCCTGGGCCAGTTTTGGCCTAATCCTATTTTAAGTAAAGAAAGGATTAAGTTTACCTTAAATGTATTTTGAAGGGCCTTCCAAAGATCAAGATTATTTCTGCCTAGATAGAACTTCAGCCCACCCTCTACTGTGACCATGGAGATAAAGCATTGTAATTAATAGTAGGTGATTATAGCAAAGGGGAGTGGTCGGGGGAGTTCCTGGAAAATTTTATCATATACTCAGGATGTATAAGAGAGCTATGGATTCTTTTATAATAGTAAATTGGGGAGTCAGAGGGGGGTCACTTCCCAGCAAGGCTACCAGTTTTCTGGAGCAAATAGCAAGCAGCCTTGCTGACATGCTAATTGACCCAAGCTTTGTTCCAAGGTCAGGGGGTGCACAACAGTGGCTTTGCCAGCATATTGACCTGACCAGAAGCGGAGCTCAAAAGTCTGGGGGCTCAGACAGATCCTGGGGCCTCGCCGGGTTGGACTCCTCCAGATAGAGAGAGGATAGAGAGGATTATGCCAGTTTCTTTCTTTCTTTTTTTTTTTTTTTTTTCCCATAGGTTGTGTGCATTCACCAGAGAGAGACAGAGAAAAAGTGAGAAATCACCACCCCAATATGGATGGTCACTTTGAAATCCCTTTTCCTCCATTCTCCTCCTGGAGAGAGAATTCATACACATATATGAATTTCAAGCCACTGGGTCCAGGACTTGAATCATAGTTGGTTATATGGGAGTCCAGCCACCTTAATCACCATGCCACCTGCTGGTCTTTGCCAGATTTTGAGGGAGACAATTTTCCTTGGCTAGCTGGATCAATAACAAGGGTAGCATCAGTTCAGGAGAATTTGGAGTTTCCAGGAAGATGTCCTTGCAGAAGCAGTCCTTGCATCGGCTTGCAGTGGGCTTAGTACAGTGTTGTAGTTCAAATAGGGTTCTTTACATAACGGGTCTTTTTATCATTGGCACAAGAAAACTCCTCTCTGTTCTCAGTTTAGTCAGCGTTTAGCACAAGTTGACACAAACTATTGCATTTCATTTTTGACAACTTTCACAGTTTGTGACAAATAACACTGTTTCTTCAATTAGAAAGTGAGCAATAAAATGGATAGTAAATAAATATGTAAGTATATTGTCAACTAAAGTGGAGATTAGTATAGTAAATTCATCAATGTGCTTATTGGAGGGAATCTTAGAACATTGTGAATACCCAAAGAGCTCAGAGATGGAGCTTCTTCAACACATGTTCACCCATTCTCTTTTTGGACATGAGCATCTCTCAGAACACGCTGGAGAGATCATTTAGACACAAGAACATACATTTGTGCTAAAAGTAGAACTGCTTTTGTAGTGGAGTTATAACTTGGTTTCTTTAGCTTTTCAGATGGCCACACTGCAATCCCTTCTCCAATCTCCCCTTGGGATTTGGGGCCCACATGCCCAGTGTGATGTTCATGCTGCCAGGTCCCTGACTTCAACCTCTGCTGACCACGTGGAAGTCTAATGTCTTAATCATCACGCCTCCTGTCGGCCCCTCCTGAAGGTGATTTTATATAATGCTTTTGTACTGCATTGTTTTGATTGCAACTGGTGACACGAGATCAGGTGTGGGATTATCCTTTCATAGCATCATGACAACATCAAAAAGTTTTGAATCTCGGAGTATTTCAGTTTTTAGATTTTCGGATTGAGGGTCCTCAGCCTGTAGTTTATTCATTTCAGCAATGTTAGAAAATACATATCATGCGTTTTCTCTTATTCTTTACAAAACTATTTAAATTTTCCCTGCCCTTATATGTCCCTCGTACACACTAATCTCTCTTGTTTTCTTTAAATTAATCTTTTCTTTTTTCCCCAGTCTATAAGCAAATCTCATTATTGAATGCTAACTTTCAAACCTGCTGATAAAATATTCTTTGATGAGTCTGGCTCTGTAATTATTTGTAGGATAATCTTTCATTTAAATATTAGCAAATTGTTGACAATCTCTTTTGCATACCAATGAACTCTTCATTGACAATTCTCTGTGGCTATGTTCTTAGCACAAATTTTAAAGTAAATAATGCTGGCTTATGAGCTAACAAATCTGTGGTTGAAATACTTCCATTTTCTATCCACCAGCTGTCCTCTCTGAGAGGCAAGATGTGATGAATCCCAGGAAGAGGATTATAGAGTACCACCTATTCCATTAGGATATTTTATTGCTAAGCTTCAGAGCAGCCAGCAGTAAGCTTAAATATTATATCACTGAGCTTTTGATTAGAATTTTTTTTGTTATTTATTCTAACCTGCAGAGATTCAAATGTATTTCTAATTTAATTTTAAAAAACTGAACACCAAAGGTGATAGTAACTACTATGTTTCTTTATAGTATCTTTCTTCTGGAAAGAAAAATAGCTATTCACATTGAGTTCAACATGTGCCCTCATGAGCAAACAACAAAAGAAAATCCTCACGTTTGGTCTGAGGCATTATATATCCCCAACACTGCATATTCCTGACATTAAGTCTAGCGTGTAGTTGGGACTTAATAATTGGAACCTTGCCCACCTTTCTGCTGTGCTGAGATTCGGGGTAAGACAGGTCATGGGAGTGGTCTGACCCCAGCGGTAGTTGAGGTGATGTCATGCCAACATTCAGTGGTTGAGAAGGGAGACTTGGGACCTTTAGCTCCGCAGGATTCCAAGTCAGCAGTGGAGTCAAGCAGGTTATGATGCTGTCCACCTGTTCAGAGAGGAGCAAGGCTTTGCTGCGAATGTGAACTGAACACTTTTCTTCTTTTATGTAGAGCACAATAGTATTTTGATTGTTGTAACTACCCAAAAGGACAGCATTTTCAAATGCAGACCGTAGTGATAATGATCCTTGCAGTCTCCTTGCTCAAGGACGGTGGCTCTAGCAGTTGTTTGACCTATGGAAAAATACCGTGACGTTCTTGCTTTTATCTTTGCTCACCTTGTTCCGTTGAATTCCAGTGCTCATCATTCAAATCACTCTCACATGTGCTACTTCAAACCATTGGCCCCTTTCTTCTTCCCTTGCAAAAATCCATTCCTAGATAAAATAAACCACTGTGTGCTTATAACAGAATAGCTGAACATCACTGGAGAAAAATCTCACGAGCCGGAAGATTGGAATTGCTTTAATTTTATAATTTCACACTTCTAACAGGAGCTCTGAGCTGCCCAGAATACATATTGCCCGTCAGTCATGTTCGTGCTCTCCCACTCTGAGATGTATATTTTACCCCTTCTCTTTTCTCCCAAAACTTTCTATTGCATTTTCTTTTCTCACTATCAACAGTGGAAACTTGGGAAACCTAAACATGTTACAGAAGAGCACCTCAGCTTTGGTGACCCTGGAGAACTTTTCTCAGGCTGAGTTATGGCTTGACAATCTTCTAGCCAATTCATGGCATTTCCCAACTTCCTCTTCTACTCTACTTTATCTTGGTCAAAGTGGGGTTCAAAAAGGACATATTTATCTATAATAAGATAGAACTCAAAATCTTTATTATGTATTGATAGCTGGGTTAATTGTCAAATTATCATACTTTAATTTTTTTTTTTTTTTTTTTTTTTTTTTTTACTTTTTACATTTTTATCTCTTAATCCAGGATTCAGGCATTAGCTCCTTAGTATTACAATGAAAGATATCTTGAAGGAATGACACAAAAAGAGAGAAAGATTTTAGAGTAAGGTTGCCAGAAGCAGGATTCTGGAAAGCAGGTTGAACAAATGAAGGCAAAACTGGTATGGAAAAAGTTTACTCCCTAAGTTTTGTTGTTTGAACTACAGATTATGTCAATATATTACATAAATAACATTTACCCCGGGCATACATGTACTTGTGCCCAAATTCCTGACAGGATGGAGAAATGAAGGAGAAGGGATTGTAAAGTGACCATGCCCTATGGGGGGGCGATCTCTCTCTCTCTCTCTCTCTCTCTCTCTAGTCTCTGTATTTGTCCATGGTGAACATATGCACCCTCTGGCAATTAAAAACAGGGTGAGAGATAAGAATTCCAAATGCAGTATGCAAGTACTAAGTGGAAAAAGACAACATTTGCAATACATGAGATTCCTTTATATTCTGGGAAAGGAAAATCACAGGAATAGAAAACAGATCAGTGGTTTCCAAGGCTTAGAAGAGGATGGAGGGACAGATGGAATTTTCACAGTGATGAAGATGCTTTATATATTGACTGCAGTGATGGACAGAAATAATTCCATCTGTGGAACTCATGAGCTGTACACTCACTGGGTGTAAATTATGCCATAATAAATCTTATTTAAATATTGAAAGGAAAATCACTATCGACTGTGGCTATTACATTAGCCAAAAATTATTATAGTTATATTAGTAGTGAGTGTAACAATAAGTCAGGTACTCCAATTTTTCAGGAATTAATGGAAAGTGACTTGTACCAAAGTGTTAGTTTGGTAGTTGTGTGTTAGTGTCTGAGGCCGTGTGTTCCAAACCCGGGACTTTTCTGGAAGAAGTTAAATCAAAGGAAGAGGTTCTGTTGAAGCTTTGGAAATAGCAGTAAGAAGGAAACCTCTTCGAGCTGCATGAAAAGTGTAGATGAGTGGATAGTCATGATTTTGAGATTTCTTTTTTCCTTTTCTTATATTCTCTTATTTAATTAATATTTTATTTTAATTATTTTTCATATTATTTACTTAGTAGGCACTATATACAGTGTGTCAGGCTTTATATTAGACAATCAAGTGATGGTGGGAAAGTTTTTAACTTCATAGTTTTTTTCTCTTTAAATATTTATCGCAATTTATCATATACATATAATCATTACACTCTTTGTAATATTAATAGCCTATATATAGCATGTAATAAACAAATCAAGGATATAAACTTATTCATTGCTTCAACATTTAACATTATATTATGTTGTGAACATTCAAAGCCCACTCCAATGGTTCTTCTACAAGTATGATGTAAGTACCGAGTTGTTTACGATGTTCTTTTATTTTTTTCAACAGTCATTGTTTACTGGGCAATTTCTCCAAACCAAGGTTTTATAAAGGAGGTGAAGAAGGAGGGATTCTGTAAAGAGAAATGCAAAGCCCCTTTTTGAATCAAGAGGGAAAGAAGAGTTCTTGGGAAAATACCAGTTTCTTTAGAAATGGATCTGTTCACAGTCAACTTTTGACTCATCTTTGTTCTAATTATTTGGTATAAACTTAAAGTAGGTTTATTTATTTTTCTTAATTCAGCACCTGATTTATTTATTTTTTAATACAGTTTTTAAATTTGTTTTTTAATTTATATATTTTTATTATTCATACATTAAATCGCTATACATCATTTAGATTGTGAAGAGACTTTACCCAGCATGATATACACCTCAGTCCAGCCCAGTTGAGGCCACCATACACATCCTCATCAACAGATAATAAACCTTATCTGTGTCCCACAAGTGTCTTACCTCTCCATTTTCCCCAAATTTCCTACACTCTTCTCCTCCCACACTCTTTCCACTTTGTCCCTAGTGTCCATTAAAATTTTTAATACTTTTATGTTCTCCAGTCTTTCAGTCTCTACCATAGAGTGCAGACAGTCAATATATGTTAAGTGGAGACATGCAATGTCTCTCTTTCATAGCCTGACTTGCTCACTCAGCAACAAATCTTCCATATTCATCCACTTTCTATCAAATTCCAGGGCCTTGTTGTTTTTTATGGCTGAATAGTATTCCATGGAGTATATGTGCCACACTTTTTCAATCCATTCATCCTTTTGTGGACATTTGGGTTGGTTCCATGTCTTAGCAATCGTGAATAAGGTTGCAATGAATACAGATGTGCAAGTGCTTTTCTGACTGAGTGCTCTCCTGTCCTTTGGGTAGATACCCAGGAGTGGAATTGCTGGATCATATGATAGTTCTATTTAAAGGTCTTTGATGAACCTCCATATTGTTTTCCACAGTGGCTGGACCAATTTACATTCCCACCAACAGTGTAGGAGTGTTCCCCTTTTACCACATTCCCTCCAACACTTATCATTATTTTATTTTATTATTTTTTTATTAATCTTTGACATTCTGACTGGAGTTAGGTGGTATCTCATTGTTTTTTGTTTTGTTTTGTTTTGTTTTGGGGAGAGGTTTTTGTTATAGGACGTGTGCACTCGCCAGAAAGACAGGAAGAGACAGAGAGACAGAAAGCCAGAAATCATCCCCCAGGGGGAATGGCCATGCTGCAATCCCTTCTCCTCCATTCTCCTCTCAGGATCTTGGGCAGGGACGCACACATGCCTGGTGTGAGTTTAATCCACTGGGTCCGGGACTCGAACTGCGGTCGACTACATGGGAGTCCAGTGACATAGCCATTATGCTAACTGCTGGTCCCTCTCATTTTGATTTTGATCTGCATCTCCTTTACAATGCCGGATATTGAGCATTTTTCATATGCTTTTTTGGCTGTTTGTATGTCTTCCTTAGAGAGTTCTTTATTCAGCTCATTTTCCCATCTTTTAATTGGATTAATCATTTTCTTCCGGGTAAGCTGCTTGAGTTCCCTGTGTATTCTGGTTATCAGTCCCTTATTTGAGGCACAGCTAACAAAAATTCTCTGAAAAAATCTGTAGGTATCAAATTATTGATCCACTTAAAGATAGATAAAATTGTACATAACAATAGCTCGTTAGGGAGAGAGAGAAAAAGACGACTTTCGAGTTCCGGACCCAGTAGCTTAAACTCACATTGGGCGCATGTGCGTGAGTGCCCAAGATCCCGAGAGGAGAATGGAGAAGCGATTATGGTGTGACCATCCCGCCTGGGGGGTGGTTTCTCACTTTCTGTGTCTCTGTCTTTCTGGCAAGCACGTGCACCCTATAGTAAAAAGCCTCTCCGAAAACAAAAACAAAAACAAAACAAAAACGAAAGAGATATTTAAAAATTAAGACATGGTAAGGCCACTGATTTGATGATGTATAGGCTTTACAAAGCTCTTGATTTTAGTCTTTGTTTTTTAAATTTATTCCAAAGAAAGACTTAGCCATAACATTTTAGACTTTTTCTCTATTATCTAGTTTTATCTAATGAGTAATGGTTATAATAGATGTATAATTTGAAGCCTGTGGAGGCAACTATCTATCAAATAATTGATGAATTTGTATTTAAATCTGCATGTGTGTAAAATAGTTGAATTTGCTTTTAGTCCTGACATTCAATGTTATTATCAATATGTGTGGACTTCTCTCTTTTTTTTTTTTAATTGTTCTGTGTTGCTTTACTTCTCTTTGTCTTCCTTTTGTTTTCCTGGTCATCTAAGTACTCCTGAAGAACTGATTTCACTTTAATGAATTCTTTCTGCATGTGTTTATCTGGGAATAATTCTATTTCTCCTTACCATTTGAACAATAACCTTGCTGGCTATCATACTCTTGACTTAAATTGCTTTTCTTTCAGGGTTTTGATATGTCTTCACGTTCTTTTCTTGTCTGCAATGTTTCAGGTAAGAGATCCGATGTTACTTGGATAGAGTAACATTCATAAGTAATTTGGTATTTCTTTCTTGACATTTTTAAAATTTTGTCTTTTTCTTTGGTTTTCACCAATTTGGCTATGATATGCCTTGGAGTGGATCTTCTTATGTTGTATCTATTTGACATCCTTTGTATCTCTTGGATTGGATTTAGATGTTCACATGTCTCTCTAAATTTGGAAAGTTTTCAGATAAATATTATGAAAGGTGTTTTCTATGCCTTTGCCTGTCTCTTCATCTTCTTAAATACCTATCACACAGATATTCAGTTGTTTAATGATGTCAAGAATTTCTTTTATATTGTCCTCATATTTTATTTTTTTCCCAGAAATATTATTGCTATAGGGTGCATGTACTTGCCAGAGAGACACAAAGAGAATGTTGGTGTCTGCCCCAGCATTAGCTTGATCTAAGAGAAATCAGAAAGAAAGAGATAAAGTGACAGATAAGCAGGGTACACCGGTGGCCTAAGACTAAGTAACCCAAGCAATATGTGCTGCCCAGACAAACTGGGTGCCTTTATTTATAGGCCAAAGCAACATACATACATGTATTTCATAACATTCCATAGATAAATTAATATGTTACAGACAATAAGAAGCAGGTAACAAATCTATAAGGGCTTAGACATACTGGGCTAGGTGTATCTCTTGGCTACCTCCATATCAAAGAGAAATCCTAATAAACTTCTTATCTAGTGGAAAGAAGCCTAGCTGCAGGTGTGGCGAGGATACTTTCTTACAAACATCAGAGTAGTATTGAGAAGGCTAAAGAATCTTACAGAGGCAGGACAGGGGTTGGACTTTGCTTATTGAGTTCAGGATGTTTCCTGAATTCCATCAGATGTGTCTGTTAGAAGGCCTCTAGAAAGTTCCATCCTTTGCTCTGCCTGCAGCAAGGGTCAAGGAAAGGACAAGTTGCAAAGTTGTCATAACCAAAAGGGACAGGTGATGGTTGGTCAGAGTATGTCCCCACACTTGCAGGACCTCTCCCTGAACATGTCCCTACAAGAGAAAGTAAGAAATCACCCCTAAGAGGGATGGCTACACTGCAATCCCTTCTTCTACAGTCTCCTCTTGGGATTTGGGGCACACATGCACATGCGCCTGGCATGAGTTTCAAGCTCCCAGGTCTTGCATTCAAACTATGGTTGGCCACATGACAGTCCAATGACTTAACCACTACGCCAGCTAGTGGCTCTTCTGTTCCTCATTGTCAGTGATTTTTCTTCCATTCTGTTCAGGTATGTGGATTAAATTGAAGGTTTTGTCTTCAAGGTCAGAGATTTTTTCTTCTGTGTGGTCTAATCTGCTGTTGATATGTTCGAGGGAGGTTTTGATTTCCTATATCATATTCTTTATCTGAAGAAATTCTGTTTGAATCTTTTTCAGTGTGTCCATCTCTTTATGGAGTTCCTCGTTTAAGTCTTGGAAGAATTTTCTCATTCCCTAGAATTGGTTCTGTTTTCTCTTCCATCTTTTTAAGTGTTGTTACAGTGAATATTCTGAACTTTTCTGACAGTTCTGTGATCTCTTGTATTTTATTCATTGTTTCTGAGGAGTTATGATCCTTTGAAAGGGGGATATTTTGTGATTTTCTCCTATTGGGGGGATCCGCCTTGAATTTTTAGTCATCTGGTGGAATACTTACTTCTTCCTACTTCTTCAGAGTACGTTTTGGTAGTCGTGTGCCCTTTTGCCTCTCTCTATGATATGTGTAAGCTCTGTTCTCCTCATCTTCTGTGAGTTGGAATGTGGAATCCACAGTAGGAGTTCAGGGTTCAGGTTTTCAGAGTGGAGTTTTTTACTTTTTACAGCTAATGGAGTTACGTGGGAAGAATTCCTCGAGTCTCCTATTTTCAGTCATTCAATTCTCGTATACTCAAACCTATCTGCTCCCAAGGTGGATGGCGGTTGAGCTGACAAGCAGAATGAAGGTGGGAGACGTCTTCCCAGTGTGCAAGCACACTGTGTGTGCTGGAGAGCCCTTCTCCCCCATTAGGCTAGTCAAGGTGATACATAAATGTAACTATCAAAATCCTTTTATTCCCAATACCTAATTCTACTGTTTCTAACATCTGGAATTCACTCAAATACTTGAAAATGGGAAAATAAATGCATGATGGGCAAAGGAAACAATAAGTTAGACATTCTAGAATCTTTTGTCTAATCATTTTAGTTTTATATCTAGTCTTGAATATTTAGAATCCATCATTAAGTATAGTAACCATCTTTTCAGTAAAATTGCAAATCTTCCCATTTAAGCGATTGTTTCATTCACATTTATTCAGCTACATTTGAGGGACTACTAAGGGGCTGTTGATTGATTGGGTTTGAAAGAATTCACAGGAGCACAGATCACATTTCTTGGAAATAGAATAGGTGGTTTTTGGTCCTTTGTATTACTTTAGATTAATACACTACGGGGTGTAAAATGTTAGATTAATACACTATGGGGTGTAAAATGTGCAATATATTATCAGTCAGCGTAATCCCTTGATCTGGCTACTTTAGAGATTGTTTACACCTTTCAATTTCAGTCCTTGGCAGAGTGCTTTCAGAGGCAATTCCAAATTAAGGAAGCCAATGGCAGATATCCCAGTGTCCATTATCAAGGGAGCTTGACCAAATAATTAGTTCCACTCCTACCACAGCAACCTCAGGCCAGTTGGATTCTAGTCCAGTTAGTAACAACAGGGTCGTGCATTTTCTGGTAATTTAGGCTGCGGAAGCTCATTCATTGTCAGTATTATAGCCACTCTCTTTGACATTTATGTGTTTTGCTTATCCCATTCTTTCTCTTACCATGATTGTATCCACCACCTTTCAGGACTATGCATCTCCTAAAAATTAAACATTGATAAATGTTTTAAGGACAAAGAGGAAAGCTGTTTAGAGCTGACATGAAATTTTCTCTTGTTTCTTTAGCGCTTGTTTGCCAGGGAATGAAAAGCTACAATTACTTTAACGTGATCATGGGTTTTCACACCAGTGCTGAATGCACAATTACTCTTGGCCTTGGCGATGAGTTTAAAAAGAGAGACACAAAAAGGTAATCAACTGGGTGTCTTTGGCAGACATAAAAAGAGCGATTCAAGAAGGATCAGAGGGCAATGAAAATGGCTGTAGAAATACCCCTTCTACATAATACCCAAGTGGCAGTTTAACTATTTTCAGGCCTTTTTTTTCTGGTTCATATTAAATCGTTGATCAGTTTTCAAGTGCTTTGTCAAATGTGTATGTCCTAGCATTAGATTTTCAACATCTCAGTAAAACATGTAATAAGATTTTATTGGGTTTTAATCATGGGACTAATTAGCTGGAATTTAATCTGAAAAGCAGAACTAACCATGGGGCTTCTGTAAAGATCAGCAAGAACCTGAAGTGTGATCTCAGGCATCTCTGGCTTTTTACCTTCCTTGAAATTTCAAAGGTCAGTATCATTGTAGGATTATTTGAAATGGAATGAAATAATGTTAAATAAAACGACATGCTATAGTATAATAACATACCATAACACAGGTGCGTTTTGTGAAGAATTAGAGTGGTTTAGGTGAAGGGTTCCAGCTTTAACGTGAGACAGGAACAAGCCACTTACTAGCTGGGTGACTTTACACAGGCCACTTAAATGCTCCGAGCAAGAGTTCTCTCTGCAGTAAATTGAGTCACTAATTCTCATTTGGCACAGTTGTGAGGTTTACAGGACAGTGTAAAATATGAGCCTGGTGTGTGGTAACTAGAGGACAATAGATGGGGCTGGACATACGGGTAACCATTGTAGATCAAAACCATGTTCTCATTCATATCTCTAGGATTACAGTATGAGTTGTATTGCTTATTCAAGTTAATAAGTTGTGCCATATTGTTTCTTTCTGTTGAATAGACAATAAAAAGAGAAATTAAAGATGATGACTTCTGGACTAGCAGATGGCATGGTAGTTAAGGCACTAGATCCCACAGGACAACTCTGCAGTTCGAGTCATGGACCTGGCAGCTTGAAAATCTGCTGGGGATGTGTATATGTGTGTGTGTGTGTGTGTGTGTGTGTGTGTGTGTGTGTGTCCAAAATCCCAAGAGAAAAATGGAGAAGGAATAAGCAGCACGACTATCCCCCCTATGGAATGATTTCTCTCTCCCTCTCTCTCTCTTTCTCTCTCTCTCTCTCTCTCTCTCGTGAGCCCTATAACAAAAGCAAACAAACAAACAAAACAAGACAAAAAAGAAAAAAGGATGATTTTTCTGATGTTCCAGCCTTTGTGTTTTCATCTTTCTCTACTCATTTTCTTATTTACTCTCCTAACCTAGACTGTTCTTCACTCCTTTAACTAATTGCCAAACTTCTCATTCTCTCAGGTCATGATTGTTTTATAAGTAAACGTACTAGTTATAGGACTGTAAGTGTGTGGTCATGAAATGAGAGTGGGAGTTGCCTAGTTTAGAATCCATCCCAGAAAAATTACTATAGATGGTACCTAAAGGACTAGATTTCCCTGCAGCTTGACTAAACTTCAGAAAGTCTTATTCCTCATATTAGAAATTTGATCTCCCTTTTTTAATGCTTTGGCAATAAAAATCTTATAACCGTCTATTTTTTTCTGCCCTTTTATGATATAAATCTTTGTAAAAGACTTTCACCAATTTTACAACCAAGGAATATATTTCTCAAGAACCTGGGAGGCATGCCTTTAAAATAGAATTATCAAGGACAACAGTGCTCTATTTCCAAATCTCTGTGGGAAGGGAGGCACCGAACTTTGATGGGAATCAATTAGCAAACCTAATCATAAAAGAAAAAAAACATTTATAAAGTCAGGAATAGCTCTACATTACAGATATACCCGTTGGTCAGCCTCACCCCTAAGACTCCAGCACCCTTCCAACAGCCCACTCCAGTGTGTTCTCCTATCACGGATGCCTTACACAGTCTCCTTGCCTGCTTTAATTTGTTCAGTATAATTTTTTTTCTTTTCAGTAGCATTTAAACTAGGTTCAGAACATACTATTTCATCTTCCAGTAAGATATAAACATGCACTACCTTTTAATTTTCACATTTAAAATATTAGCATCATGAAATGGATATGTTATTGAAAGCATTGGACTGTTTCATGTGTCAGAGTTTTGCTAATGCACACACATCCCCATATTTTTCTCTCTGATAAAGTAAAATTTATCCCCCATAATTGTTTCTCTTTGAAGGCAACCCCCCTCTCTGCTCAGCTCTGGCACCTTGTCTCTACTTTTAATGTTTCATGTAACAAAAATATCACTATTTATTTACCAGCACATATTAACTTCTTAGATTCAACATATCAGTGTTAGAAACTGTCTTACTGATATTGTTGTCTCCAATTCTTTTGTTTTTGAGAGATTTTTGCTGTAAGTCATGTGTGGTTGCAGGAGACACAGAGAGAGAGAAAGCAAAAAATCACCACCCAGAGGCAATGACCAGACTGCTGTCTCTTCCCCTCCATTCTCCTCTCGGGATTTTGGACATGCATGCACGCATATCTAGCGTGAGTTTTATGCCTCTGGGTCTGGTACTTGAATCGTGGTCAATTACATGGCAGTCCAGCAGTGTAACCCTTACAACGTCTGCTGTTCCCATCCAATTCTTTTTTTTATATTTATTTATTTATTATTTTTGAGAGAGTTTTACCATAGGGCACATGTGCTCATCAGAGACACAGAGAGAGACAGAGAGATAGAAAATGAAAAATCACTCCCCCCACCATGGGAGATAGCCATGCCACAATCCCTTCTCCTCCATTCTCCTCTCAGGATTTTGGGCACACAGGCACCCACACTTAAGCCACTGGGTTCAGGACTCAAACTGTAGTTGATCATGTGAGAGTCCAATGTCTTAACCACTTGCAACCTGCTAGCCTCTTATTTATTTTATTCATAATAATGTGCATGAGAGAAAGAGAGAGAAAAGCACCCTCAACAAGGTCTCCTCAGACTGATTCCCTTTTCCCAGCCCTCTGCACATCAGGATCTTGGGTGCCCAAGCCCCTGCATGTTTCAGGTTGATTCAGGAACTGGACCCATGGTCAGTCACATGGCTTCCAGTCTTGCAGTTCAGTTTGCTACCAAGTGTGCCATCTGTCTGGGTCATCTGATTCTTAAAAATATCTGAGAAATAGTAGAAGCAAATACATTTGATGAAAAAATTAATGCAGTAATTAATATTTAATATTCAAACAATGGAACCACTGGCATGAGCTTCTACTTGAATATGTTAGCATATTAATTGGTGTATTAAGATGTGCCTAATATGCTCCCAAATTTTGTAGGTCCTGGGTATGCAAATAAGAAACAAATCAAACATGTTAATAATTGTCTAAGTTCAGGAGAGAGAGTCCCGTTAAGGTATAATGGTGTCCAGCAAGATAAGAATCATAAAATGCTTCTGTGCAAAAACTGTAAAAGCACAGGACAGTGGATTTTGACATATAATTGTTTTCCAGAGTTTCCTGACAATAAAAATTACTGGAAGCTGTTGGTAAAATTTGTTATTACCATCCTCCTCCTCCAGGGAGCCTGATGCAGAGCTTGGAGTAACATACGGAGTCGCTAGGAGAGAAGGACTTGAGGGAGATTTCTGGAGATACAGAAGTTTAGCTGGTTTTTTAAAGCTGGTAGATCTTCTGGGAAGAAAGTCTGTGGAAAGGCATTTTAAGTAGGAACCATCAAGCAGTCTTGATGGTTTACAGAGATGGGAGGCTGCTGAACACACTTCAGAGGGGTGTCAGGTTGGAATTGTTATAAGGCAAACTGCAAAGAAAGAGAAACGAATGGAATATAATACATCTGGCATAAGCATTTGAGCAGATCTGATTCTTAAGTGCATGAAGACCAAAAAAGAAAAAATTCTGTTGGGACCACATTTATGCTGCTAAACTTTTCTATAATTTTCTAGGTAATACAGTCAGGTTAGGGAGAACTCTCAGAATAATATTCCTGTATACACATTATTTTTCACACTTTTGTAGAGAAAAATCAGTGAGAGATTGCAGTGCTTCTATTAATGTCAAGAATTACAGTAATGTCTAGTTTGAATTCACTTGTACTAACTCCAACTTCTCTTCTGAAAGTCTGACCCAGTGTACATTATAACTCCACAAATGGCTTATGTTTCCTCTAAATTCCTCACACCTTTCTGTTCCATGAAGCTTTGATGTCAGCCTTCAGTAATTGGTACAAGAGTCTATTTTGTGGGTGATTTACCTATAGGGACCTCCCTGCTTTCTTATTTGACTTACATATTGAAGTTAAATGTACATTTATTTTTCACCAGTCATCATTAGCTTATGGCCAATGAACGAATCTTGAGTAGAAGAATACATGAGCTGGATCCACACCAGAACTTAATTCATTTCCTGGAACAAATGGGGAGCTTAGGGAATTAACCGTTTCATACCAGCAGGCTATTTCATATCTCAGTGGTCTGCTTCCTGTTAACATTAATTTGAGAACTAGTAAAATTAGCTATGTTTTAATGTTGTTGCTTGGATTACCACACAGAAATAGTTCAGAAAGAACACTGTGATACAGAGTGTTGGATTAGACCAAAAGACACAACCAGTTAATTGACTTCAAAAAGATTCTGCCTGATTTGTCCTGTCTATAAATGGATGTTGTTTTAACCGACAACATTACATAGGTATATGGACACAGCATTAAAGATACATTGCACTGTGTATGAGTAAGTTGTTTTTTTTAATTTTTAAGTTCTAATTTTAGTTTTGATTATGCCAACATAGAACCTTAAGCCATCAAGATGACTACTGGCTTGTATTTTCCCATAATAAAGTTTTGTTTTAGCATAACACATGTGTAAGTGAAATCAATGAGCCTGTGAAAATTATTAACAGTATAAATATATTTAAATAATAGTGGTTCATATAAATTTAATAACACTAGGGGTTCATATGATTGCAGCAAAATTATAAAGGTCACATTGTAATAACAGAGGTTTAGGAAATACTGCAACTAGAATGACTTTCTAAATTCAGTTTCGATTATGACACACTCCTCTTAAAGTCTATTATTTGAAATCCTGTCTTAGCAAATGTTAATATCCAGTTGGCTTCTATCTGTCTGATCTTCCTCCTTAAATCCATCAATTAGTCCTACCTCCAAAACTCACCTCAAATCTATCTGGTTCTGTCTCTATTCTCCCCATCACCTACTACCTAAATTCACTACCTTCCTCTGCTCCTGCCACTCTCCCCAGATACATTCTTCAAGCACTCAGAATGGCCTTTCTAAATTGTAAACTGGATTAGTTCATTGCTCTGCTAAAAAGTCCTCTAGTTACTGAGAAGAGCATATGTGAATGTACAGTCTGGGAGGCAAGAGGGCAATGAATTTATGAGGGTCTCCAACAAGTTCATGGGAAATGAGAATTATGAAAAAATGGCACAGATTTCAAATATGTGTTGTACTGAAGTAAATTCATATTTTAATTGCATTTTCCAGGAACTTCTTAAAATCCACTTATGTTTTCCAGAATTTAAAAAATCTAAACACACAGGATCCTAAATGCTTTTCTGGCATCATGTCATTCTATCTTCCCATTTCCAGCAATACTGGCCTTCATCAGCCCCTGAAAGGTTCTCCTAGTGATTTTGTCCCACGTGACCTGCCTGGAACAAGCTCCCACGCCTAGCCACCCTCTACTTCTGCACAGCACCATTTTGTAGATGGTTCTCCCTGGGCTTTGGTTTCAGTGTTGACTCCAGGGCCATGCCATACAAAAAAAAGATACATCCCACTTGATTATATACACAATAATAGATCTCCTTGTGAAATTATTTATCTTATTTCATACTTATTTGTGTAATTTTCAGTTTTTCTTGCTCTGTCAGTGCAAGAACCGATTATGTTACAACAGAGCCTGACCCACAGTGGATGCTCAGTAACAGATGATGGGCTCCAGTGCTCGACGCCAAACGTTCCTCCGGTTTTGGGCACACTTTGTGATTTCTTGTCTTGGTTTCTTCTTTTGTATTTTATTCCTAACTGGAATGCCAATTTTTGCTTCAGCTCAGTGAGTGCTTTTTAATCTATGGTAAACTAGAGTGACTACTTTACCAGGGACAATAGAGTTACATATTTGGTGCCATCTTAAGACAATTCCTTTTCACTCTTAAGAGGAGAAAATTTAAGATCTTATAGAGACATTACTTCTTCCTCTTTTAATCCCATGACGAGCTGTACACATTTTTGATCACCACATTGACTATAATATGTTGTGATGATCACGTAGCCACACATACGTATATGTATGTGTACGTATATGTTTTTAACTTTCACATTTCAAAATCATTTTATACTTTAAAAAACTGCAAACGTATTATAAAAAGCTTTTATAAACCCATTTCTACCCTTCCCAGATATTTACATTTCATAAAAATACATTGTAACCACCACACTCAGAATGTCATTGTTAATATGTGGACAGAGCTCTTGATACACCTATTTTCCAGATTTCCACGTATTTTTTCTCAATGTCCTTTTTCAGCCCAAGATCTAATCTAGGATCACACATTGCCTTCAGTGGTTGTAAACTCCCTTTCCCCTTTAGTCAGGGACAGCTTTTCTTTGTTTCTAGGTTGGAGAGGCTTAGCTCCTTTCTTGGCCCTGGTGCTGACCGAACTGCTCTCAGTCTTGAATTTTCATTCCAGACCTGTCTTCTGTACAGTTGCCGGAGGAATTTCGCAATGTTCTTTATCACGTGGTATCACTTTTCTGAAGTGGCCTAGATGTGCTCCACAACCTAGATTCTCTCTAACTTCCCACTCCCGCCCTCTATGCCCTTGGCTTAATCTCACCTGCCTTCATTGTGTGCCTTAGATAGCAGAAGCCTTCCTCCCTGAAGACTGCTGCCTGGTTGCTGCTGTCTTTTCTCATTATGCTCTTTTCCACTTTCACATGGATGTCTCCTTCTCATTTTTCAATCCAGAACTTACTGTCCATCTTCTCAGAGAACCTTTTCCAACTTTACTAAAACAGTTTCCATACTCCGACTTACAGCTTGCAGGCTTTGGTTTTCTTAATAACACATACAATGCTTCAGATCATCTTCCTTCCCTTCTTCCTTGCTTCTTTCCTTCCTTTCTTCCTTCTTTTCTTTGTTCTTCCTTCATATCTTTTGGTGTTGTTATTTAATTCCTTCTTTCCCACTAAAATATAATCTCCAGAGAAATAGAAAACTCAACTATATTTTTGGCTGCTATGATAGTACCAGACATTAGCAAAACAAACGACACAAAAGAACTAGATGTATCAAGATTTTATTAGGGAAAATATTTTACCTGGGAATGCTTGAAGACATATCAGACTGAAGGAAGGACCCCTCCAAGTTAAGAAGCGACAGGAGGGCAGGATGGAAGCATTCTAGACTTCCATGTAGTCTAAGGAAAGTTCAGCAAACCCATCAGACCCTTGAGTAAAATCATCTGAGAAAGGGCTCCTGAGTCTCCCAGAAATGGGTCTGCCAAACCCACGTGTTGTAGACATCATTGAAGGGACAACTGTGAAAGGGATGGGTTGATTGCAAATGCAGCTGCAGATTGCAAATCACAGCAGCTGGGACCTCTTCCCAATCACAATCCTTTTACTGGATCCACCATGCACTGTTTCAGGCCAACTGGGTGATCTTTATTCAAAAAACTGAAACCAATTCTTGACATCCAGTGGATGTTCTATGACTTTATTCCCCCCTGCTCCCCTCAAGAAAGAATAGGAATCAATGATAGGCTAGACCCAGTTCTACCGCCAAAGCAAATTACTAGATAATGATAGAGATTTACACATAGAGCATCACATTCAGAAAGAAGAGAAGAGGAGGTGTAACTGACTCCTAGGAAAGAGACTGAAAATGACCAATAGCCTCATAGAGAGCATAAAAAATGCCTGGAACACATACTCAGGAGCTGCGTGGCCAGCTTTCCTTTGTTCGAATGAGGTTTGGTTGGACAAGAGCAGAATAAACTGTGTCCTAACAATGTTATTAGGGTTGGTCCTGTTAGTGTGAGAAGGAGATGTCTCTGCACTTGTAAATGTATTAAGATGTTACGCAGGAATATCAGACGTGTATCAAATATGTAAGAATATATCATTGATTATAGGAATAAACCAGTTTTCGGACTCCTTTGCGATCATTTTAAGGAGTGGTCGATAAAATCACGTAGAGTAGATTAGTCACCATCAATTAGAAATCTAAAGCATATATCCATATGTAAAAGCCAAACTGACTCACAAGTAATAAAAGTCAAAAATATTAGCTCATTCTGGTAGCTAAACTGAAAAGCAATAAGCTCAAAATTATAAAATAACCAAGAAAGGCCTGATAATTAGATTTTTATCTAAGTAGAGTTCCTTTTATCAAGAGCATAATATAAGGTAATGAATAACACTCATATTGAAGAGGAGGAAGAAATGCAATCCATTAGTCCCTTCGTGCCAAAGCATATTACTGGTAACCTTCCCCGCCCCCGGGGTATCAAGTCTATTTTGGCCCCAACTGGCTAAGGCAGTTTCTTCACCTAAGGTTCAAGTTCTCCAGCACTTTCTCTGTGGAGATACTTCCTATGGAAGTCACTGGGACTGTCTCATCTCTGAGCAAGTCTCTGTCAAGGGGTGGAAAACTACCCTTTCATTATGCTTGTTGTTGCTGTAAGTTAAAGCCATGCCTGAATGGTATCTACAATACTTACTTCCCAATAATTACCATTTAACCCTGTCCTGCTTTCTTTGTGACTCTTTTATGTGATATAGGAGATCAAACACCAGAGATTTGCTTTTGCCTTTGGACTCAAGGAATTATGTGGCCTTAGGGAATGAGGGAACACAAAATTAATATGCTTGGTGCTCCCAGTCTGTTTACATCATGGATCAGGCTGAAACTTACTCAGATGGAAATGGCCAGAAAAATTAATCATCTCCAAAGGTTGGAAAACCTGAAGCTTAATAATTGTATACACTATTATTCACAGAATATACAAAAGTATGCTTTTGCATAAATCAGTTTGGTATTAGCTCTTAGAAAGGAAGAGGCAGATATATTTTAAGAAATAACAGTGCCTTTGCATAAATGAGTAAAGAACAAGAACTTACAGAGTATTGGAAGAGGGTAAAATGTAATGTGAAAACACTCATCCATTCAATAAACATTCCATAGTTCCTCCCAAGTGCTGAGTACAAAGTACCCAAAGGGAAAGATGACTAGGTACTTCAGCACACACACTTAGGCTTGGGTAGCCACAGTTCTAAACATAGAATCAATAAAGGCAAAACAGAAAAACAAACCCCTTGCAAGTTCTGTGGCTCCTTTATTAGAAAGATAACAACCATGGGAAGTCTATGATGCTTGTAGGTGTGTCAGAGAATTACTTCATTTGTTTTAAGTGGCTCATACTTAATTCCTTAGCAAAACAACCTTTCTATGATTGGTACTAATTATAACAGAATACATATATTCTTCGATGTCTACCTGGCATCCAAGCAATGAATAATACGAAGTTCCTCATTTGATCTGCCACAATCTTGTGTGCTGCCCGCCCATCTGCACATCTGTGCCTAGCGAGGTTCCGTTGCAAACATCTGTGACTCTTCAAGGTCATCTTCCAACTGCAAAAGATAGTTTGACCTCTATGAGGGTGGAAGGTAGTTAATATCTCTCAGAGTGGCTCTCCATCAATGAGAAATTGGATTTGGTGGGTGAATTCCTCAGCTTCTTCATTCTCTGGTGTGAAGGTATGGGTGTGCCATACACAACGTTCTGCCTATTCCCAGCAGGACTGAATTTAGTTGCTCCCGGGGCGGCCTTCTCATTAATACACTCTCTCGGCTTGTTTCCTTTCCTTGTCTAGCCCCTTTCCTGTGTTTCCTAAGAATATCTCCCAAATAAGCTGCTCACAATCATTCTTGACACTTTTTTGGGGGAAGCTCAACATAAGATGCGTGGTGTAGAGGACATTAAACATGTTTAATGAGGCACAGGGCAACGAAGCAAGTTGCTCAAAATCACAGTTCTTAGAGTCAGGTACAGAATTCGAAACTGTGAACTTTTAAGAAACAGATTGGGAGGTGACAGCATGAGCAAAAGGGAATCGAGGGGGAAAAGAAAGAAGCAAAACAGTTACACAAAAATGGCAAATTTTCTGTTGCTGTTAATGTGTATGGTAATATCTTTGACTGGACCAACATACAGTGTATTTTTGCTGGAAAAATTAATTTTGTATGCTATAATGATATACAGTGGTTCAATTTTAAAAAGTTCTTAAATAATAAATAAATAAATAAAATTAATTTTAAAAAGTCTGAATTCTCAATGTAAAGCTCAAAGATATGTCTTTTTAAAAAAAATTGTGGTCATAGCAACACTGAACCTTTATAGGTTTTAGAATTTTATATTTAAAACTATCTTGTGTAATAAACTGATCATCAAAGGAGAGCATTTCCTAAGAATTCCCAACATGATGGGTGTATCCAAGAGACTCAAGTCATTTGGGGCACAGGGAACTCTGGGTAAAGAGGCAGTGTTACCCGGTAGTTTCTGTGATATGCAAGGGTCTCCTTAATAGTGCCGATTTCTCCTCTATTGACCCAAGGAATTAGGAAAGTGTTCCAATCCCTAATTAGCAAGTATATTGAGCATCTACTATATGGTAGGAACAAGCCCTGGCGTGCTGGCGACAAAGCTGTTCCAGAGCTGGTGCAGATCTATATTCTGACGATGTGCCCCAAGTCCAATAACCTCCCCAGCAACGTGTGCCCTCCAAAATTCAGTGGTAATAGTTTCTACTGTAAAGTGTGCTGTGAGACATAAAGATACTACACAAAGCGTCATGAGAACAGGGCCTGGCAGGGGGCAATTCCCCGTAAGGATTGTCTATTGTTAGCACGTGGATGGGTCTTAAGACTTGGGCTCCAGGGTTCCCACTGTTAGAGCACATGGTTCATTAGCGCAAATGCTGTGTAATGAGCCTCACCTGGGGCCGAGCCCCCAGCCTGTGTAGCACCAGGGTCTACCACTTGTTGCCAAACATCCTGGAGTGTTCAAAAGGATCATTAACTGTCATGATCATGATCCTGTGGATAGGGTTGGGGAAGCCTCTGACATTTAAGTTGCATTTGCTTTGAATATCAGGTTTGGAAAAACCCCCAAGGTTGTATCATGATTTTGTTTCTATCATGGCATCCAAAGAATGACTTTTAAAATCACAGTCACAACTAGAATTTAAACTGTACTCCAAAGACAAGTAGCCTTGTGGGAGCCAAAATGGTAGTAAAACGTTTTCTGGTCCTCTTACTTGCCAAGTACTTAACCCAGAAGTATACACATGAGATTCAGGGGATCCTGAAGTCAAGGACTCCATTATAAAATAGAGCTTCATAGTTTACCATGTACATATGCATTTGGTGAGGGGAGAGGATAGGTGATTATTTGCATATGCCATCATAGTCTGAAATAGGACCATGACCACAAAGAGATGAAGGAACACTATTAAACAATCAATAATATATTTTTTGAGGTGGAAAAAAAACACACGCTAGGCTGCTACAACAAAAATGTCATGGGGTTTCAGAACTTTAATCATCTAAGTTGATTGCTTCATGCAACAGTTTAGATGTGGGTGTTCCAAGGTGGCTCTGCTATTCTCGGCATGAGGCATCTATTTATTTTTTTTAATCAATGGTGTCATTCACAGCCTCCACTAATACATTTGTAGCAACCAGTGGGAAGGACAGGAGGCAGTGGAAACTTGCTCATTCTTAACCAAGGATCAAGAAGTAGCACATATCCCATTGATCAGAAGGCTACAGATACTTCTGTATGATAGTCTATGTAACTATACCACCAGCTAAAACTACAGAGTTGTATTATTAAGGAAATATTAGGATGTTATGAGAGATGTTGGTAGACAGTTGTCAAAAACTCTGACCATACTATTTCTCCTTATTTACAGGTAAGAATAAACCAGTCATGAGAATGGAAGCTGACTTGAAGCAAAATGAGAAAAATGTAATAAAATACCCAGTGCCCATCTGAGGATAAAGACTAGTCAATTAATCAACTATTCTTTTTCTTTCTCTTTCTTCCCTTCCTTTTTTCTTCCCTTCCTTTCTTCTTTCTTTCTTTCTTTCTCTCTCTCTCTCTTTCTTCCTTCCTTCCTTCCTTCCTTCCTTCCTTCCTTCCTTCCTTCCTTCCTTTCTTTTTTTCTCTTTCTTTTTCTTTTTCTTTTTTTTCTTTTTCTTTCTTTCTTGTTAGAGAGCACATGTACTTAACAGTGACAGAGAAACAGAGAGAGAGAGAAAGAGGAGGAAACATCCCCAAATGGTGCGTGGTCACATTGCAATCCCTTTTCCTCCATTTCTCCATCCCATAAGGATTTGGGGCATGCAGGTGCACACACACACACACACACACACACACACACGGTTTCTTTTTCAAGCCACTAGGCCAGAATTCACGTTGTTATCAGCCATGTAGAATCGCGCTCTTTTTTAAGACTCATTTGGTGATTTCAATAGTACCCGGGGGTCAAGATTAGTAGTAAACCCCAATCGCCTGAAGTCATCCCCCTTAATATCTCAAATAGTCAAGATAATGGTTGACTGATGCACAACAAATAATTATTTATTTAGTGGGATTTTAGAACTTTTGCTACTTGGTTCTTAGGAAGAATCTATTTATGTTTTAATTTCCATACTTTTAATCACTTTGAATCATTATAGCATACCAAATGAATGTTCCCATCATGAATACACTGCATATCAGTCCAGTCAAAGACATTACCATAAAAACTATAATCAACAGACTTCTTGCCATTTTGGGTCCCTTAAATGTTTTGCTTCTTTCTTCTTTCCCTTGATTCCCTCCCTCCCCCTCCCCCATTTCCCACCTTCCTTCCTTGCTGTCTCCAGTATCACCATTGCTCTCCACACTTTTATACCTTTCAATCATTCAGTGTTTGACAGAGTGCCAACATTTATATGTATTTAGTGGGGACATACAATGCTTCTCTTCCATCATCTGACATGCTTCACTTAAAAGTAAATCATCTATATTTGTCCACTGTTTATCAAATGCCAGGGTCTCATTGCTTTTTATGGCTGAGTAGTATTCTGTAGTGTGCATATTTCACAATTTTTCAATACATTCATCTGTTCATGGACATATGGGTTGGTTCCATGTTTCAGCAATCATGACTAGTACTGCAATAAATATGGATGTGCAAGTGTTTTTCTGACTGTGCATTTTCCCTATCCTCTGGGTAGATACCCAGGAGTAGAATTCCTGGATCATATGGTAGTTCTATTTATAGGTCTTATTTAAAATCATGTTAGAATAACTAGTAGATGCACTTTACGTTTTAGTCATTTGTGAAATGTGTAATCTTACACAAGTCAATTAATCTTTCTGAGCCTAGACCTTTTCATCTTTAAACTCTGAGTAGTGTTGATATAAAATCAGAAAAAAGTAAATAAAAAGTAAAACTTTGGAAGAGTTATGTGAAAATATGTTTAATTCTTTTATATGAATATGCGTAAGTAAGGTAGCATTTTCTATTCTTCTCTTGGTATTATCAAATATAAAAGTAGAAATAAAATCTAAAAGGTAATATGAACTTTATGTTTGGAAAAATTTTGTAATAATGATTAAAGGTAGCTAAAGGTAACAGAGATATGACACAGTACTTAGAAGAAGAAAAGACAAGAAAAGCTGAGATTGGTGAGATGGCTTAATCCCAGAAAAGATAACATTTCTAAAACAGAAAGGTACATTCTAACAGGAGAGATGTATTTGCTTGTTTTGCAACCATTACAGTAGTATCTGGGGTGATCAAGGATAGAAGAAAAAACTGTGTGCTTGGTATGGTTTATAAAAGCACAGGAGACATTCCTACATCAAAAGAAACACATATGCACCATATTTGCAAGAAGTACTCCGTCTCTATGACAACAAGAGAGCCTTTGGAATGTGCAATGCTACCATGCCTTAAGATGATCTGGGCCACTTCCTACATAAAAGTCTAACATATTCAACTGATAATATTAGAAAAGGAACATGCACACCATTAAAATACAGAATGAAAGGAATAAAAGCCTAAGATTTGCAAACAATAATGAAGAATAATCAGCATAAAAAGCAAATAAAGTTTACGGAAAATTTTTTCTATGATTTCTTGCACATTCAATGCTTTGTCTGTAGTTTCAGGACAGTTTGCCCAGATCTAAAATCCTTGTGCTGCATATTAGTGATCTATTGTTGAGGAGCAAATCAACCCAGTACCTGGGTGTCATAAAACATGGGTACACAACCCAGTGCCTACCTGTCAGGAGTTTCAGAGCAGCTGTGTAGAAAATGAGCAGAGAGAAAATGAGCTTGTCTTACACCGTTAACTTCTGAGTTGTGAAGTAGATGACGTACGTAAAATCTAAAATTAAATAAGCAATGTAATTTTCCTTAAGCATGGGTGAATCACAGTCCCTCTCCCCTCAGCCTTAATATTATTCAGGCTCTCTGACGGGGCAGCTGAGTTTTGTTGTTGTTTCAGTTAGTTCTGTGTTGCTGTGAGTTTTGATTTTAACAGTTAATCTTCATAGCACACGGGCATGATCTCAGTGTTCCCCACTGGGTGAGTCATTTAACCTTACAGTCCCCTTATGAACCTAGTCCTGTTATGGATTTTATTTTATTTTGTTACTTATTTTTAATTTTCTAGAGGAATCACATGCTTACCATGGAAAGACAGAAAGACTGAGAGAGAGAGAGAGACAGAAAGTGCTTCCCAAAGGAGCGTGATCACACTGCAATCCCTTCTTTAGTTCTCCACCCTGTTCATATTCGGGACATACACTCACATGTGCCCAGTATGTTTTGTGAGCCAACAGGGCTGAGATTCAAATTGTGTGGTCGGCCTAATGGGATTTGGCTCCCTTAACCATGAGGTCATGCAGACATTTTCCCCCGTTATGATTTTTATTTTAAACGTGGGCCAATTGAGAGGCAGAAGAGTCAAGTAAGCAATTTACCTGGGGGCCTCTCAGGTGGCTTAACATTTTCACAGAAAATGTGTACTATGAAAAACCAGGCATGGATTTTGATAAATTTTGTGTCAAAATTAATTTGTACTTTACATTATTTTCCTTTCAGAGTCCTCTCATACAAATAGGAGGAGCAAGGGGCTTTGAACACACGCTTTCTCAACCCAAAGCTTGCATCCAAACCATGTGAAACTTCCAAAGCAAACAAATGTTAAGTCTTTATTAAATTTCAGAGTTTAAAAGGCAGATTTATCCATGGTTTAAATAATTCTCCCTAGATATCTCTCAATCCAGGACTGATCCTATTTGGATTATCCTGGAAGTCACTGGCTTTTATTTGAGAAAGACTTTCTGATTTACAGTTCCTCGGTGAGATTTTCATGAAGCAGAGGGAGATATGACATTCTCTTCCATTGACCATTTTATCTTTGCTGATATTTATTTATTTAAAGAGAATATTGCCCCTGAAAAGTGTTAATCTTCATTGCTTGTCATTTCCAATCAATGTATGATGCAGGGGGTGTGCTGTGGACTGCAAAATCAATGCCAATTATGACTGAGTGCCTGCAAGGAGGTTCAATTGTCCGGAATTCTGTACCATCCTCAATTTACGGCCTCGTTGCTAAAGAAAATCTGAAATTCTTTTTCAGCGCTGTCGCCCTTAATTATAATCTTTTAGAGGTGTTAGAGATAATGGTGCCCATGTCTTTCACACTAAATTGTTGAGTATAACATAACTCCACTAGCTTTCACAGGTCCTGGCAAAGATGAGCTGGGCAGCTCTCCCTCATTGTCCACACTCCAATGACAGTGTGCTCAGAGAAAGAAAGCATTCACAGTTGGGCTGAAATCTCAGGGCTCCATTTGCTAAGGAAGGAGGAATTACAATCCACCCTCCACTGCATAGACCCTCATGCTCAGTGATGGAAAAGAAAGTACACTCACATTTTAATACATATTATTTCAGTCAGGGGCTACCCTCGACTGAAAAGTACAAGTAGTTCAATCATTTTTTAAAATTATTCGTTCAATTACTATTACCATTTAAATTTTTTCTATAGGGCACACACACTTATCAGAGAGAGAGAGAAAAAGTGAAAAAGCAAGCCACTAGATCCAGGACTCAAACTGCAGTTGGCCATGTGGGAGTACAACACCTCAACCACCACGCCACTTGCAGGCCAAAAATTCAGAGTTTTGTTTTGATTTGTTTTTCTTTTTTTTTTTTTGGAGAGGTTTTTGCTATAGGGCGCGTACACTCGCCAGACAGAGAGAGACAGAAAGTGAGAAATCACCCCCCAGGGGGTTTGCCACACCGCAATCCCTTCTCCATTCTCCTCTCGGGATCCTGGGCGTGCACTCACACGCACCCAGTGTGAGTTTAAGCCACCGGGTCCGGGATGCGAACCACAGTCGACTCCGTGGGAGTCCAGCGACATAGCCATTATGCTAACTGCTGGTCCCTTGATTTGTTTTTCTAAAGGTTTAATATTAAGTTTACAAAATGTGCTTAGAGGAAAATACACTTTCTCTGGAAGATGACTTCTAGTACTTCAGATTCCCAGTTTCCTCCTTAACATCATTGGTCAAGATTGACAGTTTCTTTAAAGAAAAAATGGAAGCATCTTTTCACACAGTCAGCCTCCCTTGAAGACCCAGCCTTGTCTCAGAACCTCTGCAGCATGTGGACTCGCCCCATGCTTTCCTCTCCCTAGATTCTCATTCCAACATTTTACCATGGATTTAGGAAAAAGGACAGGGTTATTTTGCAAAAAACATAGTGAGAGGTTAACTTATTCTCCCAGGAAGTGAGAATGTACGGGAAAAGGGTGTGAGTAAGGAGAGAAAATGAAATTGATGGAGAAGACACTGTTATTAGTAGACTCCACACCAGATCAGAGCCTTCCTAGGGAGAAACTGCTGGAGGAATGGTGGTCAGAAAAGGGTTCAAATACAAAAATATGTAGAATGCATGCTTTTCTCATCCTCTGCTTCCTTTCCTGTTTGTTGGGTTGTTTAGTTTCATGGTACTCTCTGGAAAATCCCAATTCTTTAGTGCACTCTGCTATAGACAGGGCTGCTGCACTGAGAGTGTGTGTGCACATGTGTGTGAAACCCAGTGGAGGGCGGGTTTGATTCTCTTTGTGATGAGGGACAGGGATAGAAGCAGTAAACATAGGAACCAGAGGGAAGGGAAGCCATGAGGCTATCCACCCCTATCATCTCAGCAATTCCAGAAGGCCTTGGAAAGAAAGAGAAAAGACATACTATTCAGAATTCGATGATTGTGCAATCTTGACTAAGAATCTAGGTTCTGTAAGCAAATGCATAAAACCTGAAATTCAACCTCATTAAAAAAAAGAAGAATGTTTATTTATTTTCTTTTTCATAAACAGGAAAAAGAGAGAGGAAGAGAGAGAATTAAAAAGGGATCCCTATAGGGTCGCATCATGCTATAATCCCCCCCCCCCCCCACATACACACCCATGCACACATGACCTTCCAGCCAGCTGGGATCATGCACAAACTGAGGATGTGTAGTTGCTCCTGGGATTCAAACTCTGAACCTTCCCCTATGGCTCCAGAATTGCACAGTGGTGCTCTCCTGCCCATGCCATTATGCTGGGCTCAAGCTCATTTTTAAGGTCAAAAGGAGTTGGACTTTGAAATTAGTCAGACCAAAGCTATATTTCTCTCAGAATCTTTCTCTTGCTAAATGTGTGATTCTGTTTCTATTACACATCACTCTCAAGCTTTTGTATGCTCACCTATAAACAGCCCATCCCAATGTCACTATCAGGACCATTGTGATAACTGAAACAGATGTGTGGCTAGCAAGTAATTAGTTATCTGTGAGTTTTGAAAATTCATCCTAGGTGTCAAAGAAAAAAAAAAAAAAAAGACATGATTATTAAGAGAGCTAAGGAGGCCGGCAGGTGGTATGGTAGTTAAGGTAATGAACTTCCACATGGCTGACCATGGTTCAAGTCCTGGACCTGGTGACTTGCTTTCTCTCTCTCTCTCTCTTTTTCTCTTTCTGTGCTCTATAGCAAATTTAAAAAATAATAATAAATAAAATTAAAACAGATAATTATTTTAAAAAAGAGAGAACTAAGAACTCTCTCCTTAACATCCTAATATTCTATCATTGTGACCTTTAGCTCTGAATGGTGTTTTATGTAGCATTATCATTTTCAGGGTGTGCCCAGCTGAGTATGGGAGCTCAACACGTAAGTGTAAGTAGTGGTTCTGTTCATAATTTCCCTGTGGGAAGAAAATTTCATGAATAAATGATAGACCAACAGAAAGGGTATTTCATTATACTCTAAAATGAGCAGAAAAGACTATGACCATCCTAGACATTGAAAGAAGAGGTGAGGGTGATTAAGAAAGGGGTCATGTAAAATAAGAAATTTTAAATTTCTATGTTGACACGTGTAATTTCTTGCTATATTATAGGTATAGGTTATCTATCTATAGAAAGGAATACAGATATTCTATAGAATTTGGGTCAGTCTTTGCTTTTCTGAAAGAATTCATGTAAATTCAAAGTTCAACCCATTTAACTTCGTGGAATTAAAAGAAATAAATAAATAAACAAAAATACTCTATGGGCTAAATGGTTTTAACCCCTCCAAAGAAAATTTTAATGCTGAAGTTTTAACCCTCACTACTTAAGAATACTACTGAAGGACCAATTGGTGGCATGATGGTTAAGGCAGCTGGATCTCACTTACCCAGTTTGAGCTCTGGACCTGGCAGCTTGAAAACACATTGGGTACATGTATGTGCATACTCAGAACCCCAAGAGGAGAATGGAGGAGACAGGACTGCAACATGGCCAGCCCCACCTGAGGGATGATTCTCACTTACTTTCTTTCTGTGTCTATCTCCAGTGAATGCATGTGCCCTATAGCAAACACACATACATACATACATACACACACACAAATAGAAGAAGAAGAAAGACAGGGAAAATGAAGAGAGAGAAGAATGTGACTGTATTTGGACATTGGTCTTCACAGAGGTAATAATTAAAATGAGAGCATTAAAATTAATTAAAATTAAAACCAATATGACTGGTGTCCTTATAAGAAGAGAAAATATTGTCTCAGCCATGGTGGTATGAGTAGTAGGGATGTTGGTGCATGATGATCAAGGACATATAGAGAGGTCCTCAGTTATAGTCCTGAGTGGACCTAAAGATTTGGGATGTGCCTGTGGGCATGACCATGATCCTGGCTGACCTGCAGGAATATGGGAAGTATCAGGGCTTGAGATGCCTCTCTCTCTCTCTTGTCCTTGCTTTCTCTCCATCTTTCTCATGAAGAAAATAAATAAACTTCTTTAGACAAAGAGAAAAGAGGCATAGAGAGATAAGACAATGTGAAGGCACAGGGAAACGATGACTATCTACAGCTCAAGAGGAGAAGCTTTCCTGCATGAACCACAGAAGAAACTTACCCTACTGACACTTTGATCTTGGAATTGCACTTACAGAATCGTGAGGGAAAAAAAAATTCTGTTGTTTAAGCTACCCAATCTGTCCCTTGTTATAGCAGTCCTTGCAATGATTACATTCACCAATCAATATGAACATAGTGTTTTTTAGCCTTCAACTTCATGGATAATTATGTAGAGATTACAATGTACACACATCTCATTCCCATTGAGTCTTGGCTTCTCCATTTGTAAAATGAGCCAGTTGCACTAAATGAATTCCCTCATCAATCAATGGAAATTTGTGGAGTAAATCTTACACTTGAATGGTAACGTTTTTAAATTGCCCAGTTGTCTGCTGATACCCACCTATGTGCAACACATACAAATATGGAGTTTGTATGGATATAAGAGGTTTTGTAAATGTGAAAGAGAAGTTCTGTAGTCATAATTAACCAGCAAACTCTAATCCCCCTCTTACTAACTGTGTGATTTGATTAGGCAACTTAATATTGCTGATCCAATTTTGTCTGTAAAATGGCAACAAGAAAACTTACCACATCAACTTATGAGGTACCTATAAAACTGTACAGTGATTACATGTGAATTAAAAAAGTAATAAAAAACAAAGAAATAGTACAAATGAGGCATTTATAATATATCACAATGCTTGTAACTGGTACATATTAAATGGATAATAGGCGGTCTTAATTGTTACTCGGAATAGTACTTTGGTACCTGATAGAGTGACCAGTATAGAATTCTTATTGGCATGAATTAGTCCTAAACTGGTGTCTGCTCAGCATTTCAAATGCACGTATATTCTGCATTTACTGCATTCCACGTAACATCACAGACATTAAATATTCCAAATGGCCAATTTGTAACCTTTCCTTCAAAGATCTTAGAAAGGCCAGAGGATTCTAGAAGTCAGTGTGATGGTGCAGTAACAAAATTAGATTTGCTTTACAACCTGTCTCCAATGCAATAACTTGAGCAAATTCACTTCACTCTCCAGATTTGGAATTCTTTGATTTTGTAAGCACTAAACAATTTATGGTAGACTATTTAGTGATTTTTAAGTAGATGTTTCATATCAGAAAAATACAGTAGTTGTTAACACTGTTTAATGCTTATCAATGAATTAGAGATTTAATTAATAAATTTTCAGCTTTAAAGTTAAAGGTGCCTGTGCAATGGATAAGAGGCGAGGAGAGAATTTACATAGAATTTCTTATCTGTGTCCTGACTCATCATTTCTAATGGGCAATGCCTCTCGTGATTAGACAAGTCATTCTTTGGTAACCAGACAGTGTCACCAGAAAGCTTTTAGGATCCATCTGGTCATTCTTTGGGGCTTGCCATGATAGAGTTTAAAGTAATAACACACTGTGACAAACGTATTCTTCACTTTGGTTGTCTGTTTATTTCATCTGTTTGATCATTTCCCCCATTTAAATATAAATTCTTTCATTCATCTTTGAATAAACTATGTGACAAATATACACTGTAATATATAAGTATTGTTGAATTAGCAAATGTGAAGACTCCACTTAATCCTTCCCCCGAAAGGGCTGAAAGTCTATTTGAAGGATTAGATGTGTTAACAAATGCCACCCACTGTAGGACCTTCCCATGGTAGCAGTGTGTGCAAAACAGAAAGGGCAAAATAAGGATCCGTGATGGAATGAAAGCCTGATTTGAAGATGCCGTGAGAGGATCCTCTTGGACCTGGGCTATGACAGGTAGCAAAGAATCATCAAAGTGTTATGGAAAAGATGTGGATATATGGAAAAGATATGTAGATATGGGTCCATTTCTTTTGAAGACAGAAATAGAACAGGCAGAAATAGAAACAGGGTTCAGTAATAGCATAATTGAGGAATACCTGTGCCTGGTGCTCTGGGGATGACAGAGGAGACTAACTCACCATCGCTGTCCTCAAGGATCTTATCACCTGCACATTTGCTGTGTGTCCCCTGCCATGACAACTGACACCAAGGTACTTATTAGTCATTGACTATATGTTAAGTGTTACAAATGAGACATTTTCTATAGTCTCTATGGTTTATTCCCCTCCCCTTTTTTTATTTATTTCTCCCATGAAAGAGAAAGAGAGAGATACAGAAATACAGGCAACCACACCAGCCTCAGCTTGCCTGCATCGGAGGCATGGACACATGCACCAGACATGTGCAAGGAGTCCCTGGTGTACAAACCTGGGACCTCCCCATGTGGGTCTAGTGGCATTACCACTGCACCCCCACATGATACCAAGCTCCTTTTTAAACGGTATTCTGAAACTTCATTCTATTGTTCTTTGATAGACCTCTTTAAAACAAGAGTAAAATACAGATATGGCTTATTACATGTTGATGATGACGTGTATAGTATTCTGAACTGGATTGGTCTGAGAAGTATTTCATGATGGGTAAAGTCTTTTTACAAGCAAAATGAGAAATAGTGATTGACTGGTTAAAAAAATAGTTGGAATAATAATAATAATGATCAGGAAAAACCAATGAAAAGTTATTGAATGATGAAGTGGGGATTTTAATGTCTCTGTATTGACTGACATGCATGGCATTCCCTTTTTAAAAAGCAATGTAATACACTGTAAAGTTATATGCAATTCAATGTAATATAAACAAGATTATGATGATAATGAATAAATAAAGTAAAAAATATATTTCTTGAAAACAAGAGTAAAACTAAGCTTTCATTATATTTAGAACAATTTTAGATTCATAGAATAATCTTGACCACAGCACAAAGGGATGCTATATACTTTGTCCACTGTCCCCCACCCCATTACTAACATCTTACCTCAGTAAGGTGTGTTTGTCCTGATTAATACATCAGTATTGGTATAGCAGATTTCCTTGATTTTCACCTATTGTGCATGTTTTCTTCCAGGGTCCCATTGAGGACACATCACAGCGTCCCCTCCACTCCTAAAGCTATCTCAGAATTCTCAGTGACCTGCACAGCTTTGAGAAGAGCCAGTTACATATTTTTATATTGCTTTTTAATTTGAACATTTCTTATGCTCTTCCCATTACTCAGCTAGGGTTATGGGTTTAGGGGAGAGAAACAAGTGTCATTCTCATTGAGTTAGGTGAAGGTCACAGATGACAGCACCGGTCATTGTTGAGGTTCACCTTCTGCAGGGCTGTCAGGTTCTCCATTGTAACATGGCTTTTCCTTTCTGTTTTCACACAGTACTGTTCTCAATGAACTCACTCGGTATAGCCCACGCTTAAGGAGTGGGGAATATATTCTCACTCCTTGTTGATACTGAGTCTGCATAAATTATTTAGATTTATCCTGAATGGAAGATTTGTCTATTTTCCTCTTCTTATTTATTGAACCATTTATTCATATCAGTGTGGACTTATAGGTATTTATTTGACATTTATGCTATAATATAATAGTATTTTACTATTTGGAGCTGAATCTGTTAGAACTTTGGCCACTGGGTGTCTTTCATTCAGCTCCTTCTTCTTTCTTTCTTTCTCTCTCTCTTTCTTTCTTTCTCTCTTTCTCTCTTTTCTTTCTTTCTTTCTTTCTTTCTTTCTTTCTTTCTTTCTTTCTTTCTTTTTCTTCCTCTTTCTTTCTTTTTTGATAGATCATGGTGCCTTTTTGCTATAAGTTACCACCTACTTCATTGGAAGTGATGTTTTTTATTTTAGCACTTACTTGATAGTAGTACAATATGCTTCCCCTAAGTATGTTTGTTTATTTCGTGACAGTGAGATAGAGATTGAAAAAGAAAGAAAGAAGCAAAGAAAAAAATAGACAAGCACCCTCAGAGGGGTCTCACTGCAATCCTCCCCAGCCTTCCCAGCCAGCCGAGATCAGGGACACGTGCATCCAGCATTTATACATCGACCAGGGACCCAGATGCACAGATCCACAGCCGGAGCAGCACTGCACCACTGTACTGCCAAGGCAGCCCTTCCTCTACATATTTTTGTTCATTTTCTGCCGATGTGAAAATTGAGGCACATATGATAAAATATCCCAGTTAGCCAATAACTGGTTCTTTACTGGCTCCAGAATCATCATATATTATCATTATTATGTGCTGCCTCTGAAATACTATGGGATACATTCTTTGATCTCAAAAAGTTAAAATAAATAGATAGCAAAAAACTCAATAGTTTTAAGGTGAGAAAACTTGATTTAGCTAAATAGCAAAAATATTAATTGAAGGCTTCAAGGTAATTGTTATAATGGTAGTGTGAAGAACTTGCAAAGGAAGAAATTCTTTGATTGTCCTGAAGAGTAATATTTGAGGTGAGATATAAAGGATGAGTTAAATTCCCAATAAAACCATTTGTGGAAAGCTACAGAGACGTGAGGAGGGTTGTGTAAGTATATTATAGAATAACATGGTGCATCCTCTGAGCCTCTGAGAGCTGGAATACTGCCGAGGTATAAACTAAATTAGGGGTGAAGAGTGTTTGGGGAGATGTAGCTTTGGATTCAGCAATGGTTATAGGACAACAGAGGGCAGTGGAGTCTGTGTTTGTGGTGTGCACTTAGTGTCTGGTGACAGTGGAAAACCTCTGAGGGGTCTCCAAGTACAGTGATTTAAAAATAGACCTTAGAGCAATGCTTGAATTACTTCTTCTTGCTTAAGGATAAAACATATCAAACATTCTGAGTGTATCAACAATTATTCCTTATATACAAGTAACTGGCTCTTGATATTTTCCACCTAGGAGAGGCCCAGAGATTAGCTAAGCTAACTCTCTTCATTTATTTCTATAGTTTTGATAGTTGCCTGATATATTTCAGAAAATAAAACTATCCTTCATACTTTACACCAATTGTTCATATAACATGCTCTTGGGCTCTGTAAAAGTGGTATTATTTCATTATTTTACAGATTACAAAGCATATGTATTGTGTACATGGTGATTTTATTGCAATTTGTCATCTTATCCTTTCCCCCCACTAACAAGTCACCAACCTCATGCAGAGTTTATGAATCATTCACACCACAGTAAGAATGAGTTTCAGACATTTCATTAAGAACATCTTCTTTTTTTAAAGGGAATATAAAATTATTTATTGACCACTGTTCACCAGTATTTACAATAAAGTAAACGATATACAGTTGGGTAACATTCTGATTACTACAGAGTTATTGGTTTTCCTTGCTTCTGCTGAATCAGTAACTCAAATACTGCAAAGATTGAGTCCTACTAGTAAGGAATGAATTGGGGTTAAGAAAAGAAACATGCACAATAGTTTTAGATCACAAAAAGGGATTTACAGATACTGAAAATACTTGGGAACCAGAAGAAAATTTATTTTTTTATTTTTTTTCTTCATTTTTTCTTTATTTTTTTATTAATTAATTTTTTTTCATTTTCTTCCATACATTCAATCACATTATTTCTTGGTTTACAAATGGATATTTCAACAGGTGAACATTTCTCCCTAGTATTGTTGATAAAACTACGAAATATCTTCAACAGATAACACCACACCTCTTTGTGCCATTAATGCTTTTCCTCCCTGTCCCTCCCCCAAATGTCCTTCCTCAGACCCTCCTCTTTCACACACACTATATCTGGTATTTACATCTATATACTGCGTTTCTATATCCTTTAGACCATTAGTTTCGGATTGTCCAGAGTTAATTGAATCATTAAGAACATCTTACAATGAGGGATGCAGAACAATTCCAAAGTCCATAGTCCTGGTTCAAATATCCACGTTGTCATTTCTTTTCTTGAGGTCTAAACAAACACTTTGTAATTTCTTCTATGAATTGTCTTTTTAATACTATCTTTTCTTCTTGATCACAATATTTTTCATTGTGAGGATTCAAAGACAAAATGTAAATTCATTTGTTTTAGTTTATTTAGTGTTAAAATGTGCCAAGTAGAACTTTTTACATTGAGGATTTGAAAATAATGTGTTCATGCCTATGAAAGGTCACAGCTTAACAGGGGAATGCACACTCAAAACCAAAACATGATGAACCGTTGTTCTTTATAGTGACTGCAAAGATTCTGTGCTAGGTTTTATGAAGACAAAGTACCTTTCATTAGGCCCCACTCCTCCACATACACCTCATCTGACATTCACACCCATCTCTTGTGTTTGTTCAACTGTTAGTCAGTATCAACGAAAGACATTTGGAGAAGGGATACAGAGGTAGAGCATTGACGGGATGGGGAGGTGTGGTGCTATCTGTTGAAAATATGTCGATCAACGGGTCTGGGGAGAAATGTTCACATATAGAAATAGTCTCTTTGTAAGCCAAACAATATGATTGAAAGTATATACAAATAATAATAATAATAATAATAATAATAAATAATGTGAAAAAATAAAAATAAAAAAAAGAGATAGGGAATCAAGGATGGGAAATATATATATATATATATATATATATATATATATATATATATACAGAAAACAAGAAATAGAAAATTATTTGCTGATGGTAACATGTATGTTGATGTGCTTGATTGAGACAATATACAGTGTACTCTAGATGGAAAATCTCACTTTGTATGCTGTAATGATGTACAGTGAATGAATGTAAATAAATAAATTTAATTAAAAAAAAATTCATAGAGACCCCCCCCCCCCAAAAAAAAAGACAAAGTACCCAAGACTTGTAGGTCTTCCTGGAGGAGGGGGCTTGGACTGGGTCATGAAGATGTAAAAACTGCTGTTTTACAGAACAGTATGATATTATAAATGTGGAAATAAGAAGTAGATTGTTTGAAGGAAAGGTGGTAAATACTGTAGATACTGTAGTCTGCTCAGGCTGTTATGAGAAAATACTAACTGCAAAGTACTACAAACTGGGAGAGTCAACAGCAGACACTTATTTTTTCACAGTTCTGGAGGCCAAATTCAGTTTCTAGTGAGGATTTTTTTTTCAGGCCTGTAAGTGGCTAACTTCTTACAGGGTCCTTGCCTGGCCTTTGTTCCACAAGAGCAAGCTCTGGCTGTCTCCTCCCACAGAGGCACCAATCCTATCCAAGTACAGTCCCACCCTCTGACGCCTTTTAACTCAGACCACAGCCATGAAGGCTGTATCTTGCAATATGGCCACACTGGTGGTTAGAGCGTCAACATATGAATTTGGTGGGGAGATTATTTAGTCCATATCTGATATTTAAGTTTGGAAATAATAGGACAAAATTCAGAGCCTGAATAACCAGAGATTTAAGTTATTTTGGAGTTTTGTAAAGAATCAGAGTAGAGCTGAGGAAAAATGAGTTTACTTCGTTGTTAAGAGCAGTGAGTCGGCTGGGAATGCCTAGGGGAGCAGTACTCATAGCCCCTGAGCGGGGCTCAGAGCCTGAGGAAGATTCTGCTGCAGTTCATCAAAATTCCAAACAAAACCAGAGCTGGACGAATTAGAATGCTTGAGTATCCCGCAGGGCAGCACAGGATGCCCAAGGCACAGTATGTGTGAAACAAACTCCAGGAAAGGAAAAAAAATGCACACCAACAACATTTTAATTACCCTTTTTTACACTTAATGCTATAAATGTTTCCTGCTGTGATTGTGTTAGTAATGGGTTACAAGACGTCTGTCCTCCGAGGAAAGCAATCTGAATATGGCCTAGATTCTTTGGAACAAAGGCTGTATCTCGTAGATGGAAAGAAAAAATGCCCTTGAATTTCATGCAAAAAAATAAATGAATAATCTAGTCAACTAACAAGCAGCCTCTTCAAAACTCTTTAATAATAGTGCATCCCTGATGAAGTGTAGAGAAGTGGTAGAATAAAAACAAAATTACATGGAAACATAAATAGTAAATGAAGTTCCACAACCTCAGCTTAATGTAATTTGCAGAAGTTTTCTTAAGCTCTCTGAGCCTTAATTTTCTCATCCGTAAAATAGAAATAACAATGTCACTCACACCACTTTCTTTGTGTAACTCTAGTCCTGTTGGAAAACAAAGGCTCTAAAATATTACTCCCAGATAAACACTACTTCCTTTGAACTTGGTCAAGTCCAAGTATTTTGAAGCTTGGGGCAGAGTCAGTTATTAAGAAGCACACCTGGAATTTGACTCACATTTCAATCCTTACTCTTTTTGTACTGGTGTGGTGATCTAGTTTTAATTCAATCTCACTGAACTCTAATCCATTCTACATGGTTTTGTGATCTAAATGTGTGTGTCTATTCAAAATTCATGTTGAAGTCTAGTGACTAAACTGATGATATTTACTGAAAGTGGGGCCTTTGGGAGGTGATTAGTATGTGAGGGTGGCATCTCCATGCATGAGATTAGTGCCCTTATTAAAGGAGGTCAGAAAGGCCTGTTAGCCCCTCTACCCTTGCGCCATGGGAGGACGTATAAAAGGCACCACGTGTGAGGAACTGGCCCTCTCCAAATACTGAATCTCCTGGCATGTTGATCTTGAATTTCCCAGCCTCGAGAGCTATAAGCAACAAATTTGTATATAAATTACCTGGCCTAAAGTATTTTGTTACAATAGCACAAATGGACTAAGACACATGTTTTTTTTTACATGACGATACTGATATGAGAATTAACTCTAAACACACATAGTGCTAGAAAACAGTCACTTCAACAAATGGTAGTTCCTTTACAATGTTTTACCTATGGCTCAGCCACGGCATGAGAGGTGACAAATTAGAGAGGATACATATATTTGTGTTCCCTTAAGAAGCTCTTGATAGTCTTTGCACTAGGGCAAAGATTCAGATGGAGCCAGACCTGTCACTGAGACCACCTGGATAACTGCAACTAGGGAATCTCGGAGAATCCAGAGAGAATTGAGGCAGTCAGTTGCATTTTCTATGTGAAGTTTTGCTTTGTTTCCGGGGAGAAGGTGTCCACGTGTTATCTTTCACACGTCCATGGACAAGCAGCCAAAATAAAATTTCCATGCTCAGGAACAGGCCCCAGGTCCATGTGACACAGATTGCAAGAGATCCAGGGCAGCCTGCATCAGGGAGGGCTTCCAGCTCTGACATATTGTCTGACTGTGGAAGGTGTTTAGTTCCAATCTACCACTGATCCAGCAGTAAGTAAAACATAGCACAGCTTTTCATAGGTATCATTTCACTTGATTGACCACTGAGATACAAGAAAAAGATTTATTGAGATTGTTTGAAGGTCCTCAGGTTCTAAAGAAATACTCGTATAGTGTGTGTTGACAGAAAGCCTCACAGGAGGCCCACGCAGTGGCACAATGGGAATCCAGCACTCCAAGATGAGGAGGCCACATGGGATGGTCCTGTCTCTTCCAAGGCCTCTCTGTGCATGCTGGGTGTGCATGTGAGTACCTGCGATCCTAGCTGACTGATGCCGGGAGGGAGGGCATCATAGCAAGAAGACCCCGTGGAGGGCAACTCTCTCTGTCTCTGTTGATTTCTCTCAGTAAATAAATAGATGAATAAATTTAAAAAACAAAAGACAGGGAACTTGTTCTCGTATTGTTTTATTATTTACTACTTTAAAATATTCTTATATTATGAGACTAGCAGATGGTGTAATGGTTATGCTGCTGGACTCCCATGTAGTTGACTATGGTTCAAGTACTGGACCCGGCAGCTTAAACTCACATCATGCGTATGTGTGTGCGTGCCCAAGATCCTGAGAGGAGAGTGGAAGAGAAGGGATTGCAGTGTGGCCATCCCCCCTGGGGGGTGATTTCTCGCTTTCTGTCTCTCTGTCTCTCTCTGTCTCTCTGGCGAGCACACACGCCCTATAGCAAAAAACCTCTCCAAAAAAAAAACATATATATATATGTATATATATACACTTAGATTATATATACACATATAAATATATACATATATATAATGTATATGCACATATATATATTATATACACACTATATATATAATATATATACACACACACACACATATATATATAATATATATATTAATATATACACATATATATATAATATATATACACTTAGATTATGGGACCAGCAGATGGTATAAAGTTTGCATTGCTGGGCTACAGAGTCAACCATGGATCAAGTCTTGGACCTGGTGGCTTAAAAGCTCACACTGGGCGTGTGTGTGTATGTGCCCAAAATTTGGAGAGGAGAATGGAGGAAAAGGAATTACAGCATGGCTATCCCCCCAGGAGGTGATTTCTCACTTTCTGTCTCTTTGTCTCTCTCTGTTTCTCTAGCAAGCACACACATCCTATAGCAAAAATATTTCTTAAAAAAAAATAAAAAAATACATATATAAGTATTTTACATCAAAGATAGGTAGGTAGATACATAGATAGATATATTTCCATGAATTTAAACTTGGCGGTTGACCTTACCAGCCATATAAATCCCTCTGAATTGTATTATAACATTTGAATTATCCCATAAAGATGATGAGACAGAAGGCTGATACATAAACAAAGGCTTCATCCAAGTTAAACTCCCAAATACTTCCAGTAAGTCTCTTTATAAATTCCAATATATTCTCTAAGGTGGACTGTGAGGCATCAGCTGAAAAATATCTTAAATATCTAACAGCATAAGTGAACTTGTGATGACTTTCAAATACAAGGCAGAATGAGAGAGAAAATAAAGAGAAGTAGACAGAGAGGCAGATCTTTCACCAACGGTAATTTTGCAGCAGACTTCCAAATATCAATACTTCTCTCTGAAGGAAAATAAAATCTTTCTCTAGTTCCAGAATTGTTGTTAATTAGATAAGAGAATAGAGGCACAGCTTTGAGTTTTAACGACCTTGATCAAAACCCGTGTAACATGGAGACCAAGACTCAAGAAGACCGAGGTCGTTGACAGGGACACAGGAAGAATGACAGTCCCAGAGAGTGCAGTAACACATAACAGATACACACTCCAGAGACTGGATATGACCACTTAGATGTGAGTAGAGCTGGAGGCAGAGGACAACCAGAGGAACCTTCTGAAAGTTCTGCTGTTTTGACCAGTCCACCAAAATTTGAGACTTGGAAGAGCCAATTTTTAAGTCTCATATATACTCCATTTTAGAAAAGCCTTAGGAACTTCCCAAATGCAGAATATCTGCAGAACCTAAGTCACCAAGAAAAGAGCACTGAAGCTAAGTTAGAACTTGTTTTCATTCATGCTGGATTCCTAATCCTTTTTGAACAAATCATACCTTTGTACCTTCTCATATGCTGTTATTTCAACCTGCAATGTTTCTTCTTTGGGTCCCAAGACTGGTAAAAGTCATTTTTTTTAGGTGGGGGGAGAAGTTTTCGCCCTAGGGTGCATGTGCTCCCCAGAAAGACAGAGAAGGATAGACAGAAAAGGAAAAATCATCCCCAGGGAGGATGGCTATGCTGCAGTCCCTTCTTCTCCATTCTCCTCTTGGGATCTTGGGCGTGTATGCACATGTGCCTGGCGTAAGTTTAAGCCACCGGGTCCAGGACTCAAACCGCGGTCCACTACTTGGGAGTCCAGCAACATAGCCATTACACCTACTGCTGGTCCCAAAAGTCATTTTCTTAATTTCCATTTCCAGTATGAATGAAGTCTTTAACTCTTCTAAAATGGAATAAATATGAGACTTAAAAATGGACCCTTTCAAGTCTCAAATTTTGGTGGATGGGTCAAAACAGCAGAACTTCCAGAAGGTTCCTCTGACTGGCCTTTGCCTCCAGCTCTACTTGTATCTAAGTCTTAGTCTTTCTCATAGGCCTCCCCCTTGCCATTACAGGTAGAATGACATAGAAAGAATGCCTTCCAGCTATTGGCCTCCCTGGAACTCTGCACCTTCCATGAGGTCTGCTGTGTTATAGTGACTCGTTTACCTGCATTTTTTTAAACCAGTTTTTGAGCTCAGCAAAAACTTCTAGCATATTTTTGAACATGCAATAATCAAAAAATATTAATTTTTTTAATTTTGGTTTATTGAGATATCTGCATCTAGAACCTAAAATTATTTGGAAGTTCAGAAATGTAGAAGCATAGCAGTATCTCTCATCAAAAAGCAGGGCGTGTGCTATTGACCTGTGAATTAAATATTTGGGGACAGAATTCCAACTACTTTTTCAAAACTGTTTCCAGGGGACCTGAAAGAGTCTTGCCTATGAACGTTAACAGAGTGCTTTGGTCCATTGACAGTGGGAAGCTACATTCTTTCACAGGCCTGGTGTTTTTATGTTGCACAGAAAGTCTTTTTTTTCCCCTCCCATGCTATAATGATGTATAGTGATTAAATGTAAAAATAAATAAATAGATGAATAAATAATATATGAATAAATAAAAGCCTTATCTCTTAGAGTAAAGCATATTATTTTGCTGATTTCTTTCAGGAACACAGTCTCATGCTTCTTTTCCAGTCAATTACTAATCTAAGAATTTCAAACTCACCTATAACCTATAAGCTTTAGCTTCCAAATGTTCCACCTTTTGGGGCCAGGTCAATACAAAAGACTCCTTACACTGATCAACAAATCCTCTACTCTCAGAACTAAGTAAAAGGAACCACTGTATCTCAGCAACTTGAGAAACACATGTGTCTTTTTCTGGGTCTGGTCACTAAATTTTGTGTTTGTAATATACTGCATCAATTATTCTTTCTGTGGAGTGGATTATTTCCATCAATATACTCAGTTTTACTTTCTAGTGGGTTCATGAAGGAGAGACAAGAATGTTAAGGAATTGGGGCCAGCAGGTGGCATGATAGTTAAGGCACTCAACTCTCACATGGCTAACTGTGGCTTGAGTCTTGGATCCAGCAGCATGCCCAAAATCCCACAGGAGAATGGAGGAGAATGGATTGTGGCTTGACCATCTCTTGGGGGGGGGGGGGGGCGGGGGTGATTTCTCTTTCCCTCTCTGTCTCTCTTTGGTGAGGGCACATTGCCTATGGCAAAAATCATAAAAAAAGGGAGGGGGTGTTAAAGAATAGAGATAGCATGTGAATTCTAGTAAAAGCAGAGTTCTGACAGTCTAAATAAATAAGTATATAAACAACCACAGGAAAAATAATAGCTCAGATACAAAGTCCTAAACTAGAGGCTCAAGGTACCAAAACCTGGGGATGAGCAAAACTATCTGCAGGACTGTGATTAAGTTTAATTCTTAAGAACAATGAGGTTCTCATTTACTCTGATAAGCCACAGAATGACATATGTTTATTTTGGAGACACTTAGATTGTTCTTAGAAGTTCAAGTGACCATAGTTTTAGGTGGTGTTGGTGAGGGGTGGCGACTGAGCAAGGACACCATCCATGAGGATCTGTGCTAAAGCAGAGGTTGCTAGAACTTAGCTGAATCAGTAGACATTAACTGGGGAGTCCTAAACGTAGCTCCATCAAATTTGAGGTGTGCTTTGTATTCAGAAAGGGAAAGCAGAAGGCAGATTGAAAAGAGATCCATTCCCAGAACTTCTAGAAATGCAGTGCGAGTTGGTCTGGGTTGAAGTATAACAGGCGATGAACCTGTTCATGTTGGAGAATGCCACACCCATGCTCCTCGCTGAGGGACCACTGAGCCACACACATTGTGACAGGGCAGGCAACAGTCTACGTAGACAAACATGACATTGTGCCAAGGTTCACATATTGGACTGGGGACATCCTGAAATGGGAATTAGAAGCATATTGTTGAGGCTCTGTCTTGACGTCTTACTAACCATTAAGACATCAACTCAAATATCTCTACAGGTAGAGCCTGAATGCTAATTCAAAGTGAATGATTATTTGCACTTTCAAAAATTATTTTGACAACATGCCACTGGCTCCTCATTCTAAAAGCATGAGAGGCTGTGAATATATGTATGAGCAGGTCGGAACTCTGTCTAGCTGTATGTGTGTGTGTGTGTGAATGAGTGCTGATGCTCTGCTACTCGCTCCTTCTGATGCTTTCAGATGTGCTCTTTCAGTGTTGGATACATTAATTTCCATCTTGATCAGAAGCTAAAGTGGGCTATTTAAGTAAATAGCAGAGAACAAAGCATATGTATGTCTTGTAAGCATTCATTAATCATTTCTTATGGCTTTCTAAGAGATGCCAAATAGACATTGAATGAAAGATATATTGTAAAATGGATCTGTTTTATTTTCCTCACCTTACTAAAACTGGACATACTTAGTAGTCAGAGTTGAACAATCATGCACACATGTAATACACACACACACACACACACACACACATATGCATATGTGGCTACATTCACACATGGGCATATCTTAAATAAATCATGCCATGCATATATTTATAATCTATTGATCAAGTATTAAGTGGTTGTTATACATGTGGCATTGTGCTAGTAGGTACACACACACACACTCATAGAAACTGACTCATTATAAATTGCAAATTTTAAATATGAAAGGATATAACTGAAACTTTAAATACAACACATGCTAAAACATTGTTTGATAAAATGATGTTGAGCATAAGGAATTTCCAAGTCAAGTGTGAACAATATATGGTACCCCCTCCATTCTGTATTATTTTAGCCTCTGGGACTCTCTCTTGTGTTTCCCAATTGCCCATCACACTACCAGCACTGTGGGCATGATGCCCTCACGGGGTTTATAATCTAGAGAGGATTGCTTTAAGTCCTGATACCCCCTTGTCTATTCATTATAACTTTATAGTAGAATGGCAAGACTCGAAGAAGAGTGGTCACATGTGCTGTGTCAGTTATTCTTTTTAGACAGAGTTTCACTATGTCATCATCCTTCCATGAGTGTCTTGACTAATTGGAAGTTCAGACACATGCCACTACAAACCTAGGTTTTAGAGAGGGCCAAGAATTGAGTCCAGGGCTCCCATGTGGCTTCAGCCTGCTTAGTGGCACCATTGACCAGAACATGTTACTGTGCCTGGGCCTAGACTAGGTTGCTCTTAAACATCAAACTTGACTTCAATCAACTGTCTAGATTAGTGACAAGTTGCCCTAGTCCTTGTTGATCCTGGATCCTCGTATGCCCAGTCTCCTTCTGTTTACTACTCCCTACATGGTACTAGAATTTGAAGTCCTGGAAGTTTCCCCCTTGTGCTTCTCAGAGTCTAAATATTCCAGAACATATCCCCAAAAGCCACCTCAGAGTCTGTGTTGTGCACAGTTATAACTGGAGAACTCTGCATTTATCTATTTTATTCAAAGATCCTTTTGGAAAAAAAGGGCTCTGCTGTTTGCTAAAATAGATCTTCAAATCTCAAGTTCTGAAGCGGGATCAAAGACTAAGGCGGGACTTGAAACTAACTGAAACTCCTCACCTAGGTTCTCCTGCGCTTACACATGATGAACTCCCTCTTGCAGGGGTTCCCCACCATTCAGAGGCAAAGTAACTGGTCTGCAATGAGAGACCAGAATGGAGCTCCCTCGTCTATCCTCTCCAGCTTCAGGGAGAGTTCTCCCACCTTAAACTCGGATACAACGACCGTGCACCTGAAATCACGGTGGAGACAAATAGGTTATACCATGACTGTTTTCCTTCAAAAACTTCAGGAAGCAGCAGGCATAGACTTGTTAAACGAAACTATTTTGGCTAGCAGTGACTGCCATACTCCCACATTTAGATTCCTATGGATCAGGCGAAATCATATGTGTTAGGCTGTTTTCCTGAGCTGGTTGCTAAGTTACAGCCGCTCTTCAGGCAGTCACAGAAAGCTTACCTTTTAGGCTGTTGGTACAGCCTACCATTCAGCCGTAACCAAATCAATTTTTTCTCTACTCATTCCTTTACTTCTGTTTTTGTATGTCACTTTCCTTCAGGAACTTAAAATACCAAGTGGACCATGAGGCTATGGCGAGTTGCTTGGAAGTTGGTCCGACAGACTTCCCAATTTGAATCATGTTAGGATTTTCTCAATTAAACTTCACTCAATTAAATTGGCTTGTGTACAGAAGTCTGACTGCTTTTCCTGTTTTTCCAAAGTCCTTTCCAGAGGGCCTAGGAAGAGTCACACCCACAAACATTAACAGACCATTTTTTTCCCCATTTAACAGTATTCTTTCTAAATCCTGACCCTGGCATAGTATCTTTGAGATGTATATTTCAACTGATTACAGCATATTCTTCTACTAACCTCATCCCAAGACACAGAACTTCCCTTTCTTTGAGATGTAGATTAAGCATTTCTTTGGGAATCTCTTCCCAGGACACAGATCTTCCCTGCCAATCACCAACCTAAGAATTGTGGAACCCACCTATAACCTACAAGCCCCTGCTGCCACATGTCCCTCCTCTTTGGGCCAGAGCAATGGAAATCTCTTCACTAATTTTGTCTGTAAATCTCAAAATCAAATAAAAGGAACCCCTGTCCAAAATTACCCCGAGAAAAGGCATGTATGCCTCTTCTCTGGGCCTATGTCACTAATATTCTGCTTGGAAATAAACTGCATTAATTATTAATTTTTGCAGTTGGTTATTTTTCCCTCGACAGGCTGGATATTTCCTTTTACAGAATGCAATACTGGATAATGGTAAATGGAGTTACAAACCTAGAGAACTTCATAAGAGAGCTACAGATGGAGGTAATGTAGATTAGTGAGAGTTGAAAGGATGCTTGGATTCTGGAATCCGTCCTGATATAAGCTGTTGGTATTATGCAAATTACTATGGGTTTGGTTTCATCACCTAGAACCTCGAGGGTAGTAGACTGAGAACTAGCACTTGGGTTAGAAGACAAGGCTTTAAGGCACAACTGTGCTTGCTCTGGATTCCCAGGAAATTATTGTTAACCTCTCAAGTCTGGGATCCCTTGTAAATATAGTGTCTGTGGAATGGACTTCGTGTGGATCAGCACAAGTGTAGGGCAAGCCAGAATTTCCTTGAGTGCTATTTGTGTGGACTTCATTCTGATTTTATTAGAATCACCTGGGCTCTTATTAAGATAAATGGTCCAGTACCCTTGGCCACAAAATCTAAAATTTTATCAGCACTTTTGACTACAAAAGTGCTGATAAAACTTTAAAATGAAAATTGTATGATCTTTTTAAAATGATTATTTAAAGTCCATTAAGATAATCATTTTGATCTGAAGTAGCACAGATGCAGGTGAAAAGCCTGCATTGTTATGCTAAAATAGAGCACACTGGTCTTTTAGGGTGTTTTAGACCCATTACTGGCACCCTCCAGAACTCTCACTGTGACTGCTAAAAGCTCCATTCTCTCTCAGTTGCACTTGTTGACCCTCCTTTCATTTACAGAGCTCCACTATGCAGGCTGGGAATTATTAACATTCCTTTGACTCTCCTTTAGTAGCACCATGAAATGATCAATCACTGGGTTTCATTCTGAATTGGAAGTTCAAAGTTAAGCAAGTGTTTAATGAGATGGGAGGCATACTGCTTCCTAGAAGAACTGAAAACAGGAATCCATCCTCAGGGTCCTTGAGTTCCTCTACTATGTATGTTGGCTTTTATGAAGCAAAGGAGAAGTTCTGAATGAAAGAAAAATGCTTCCTAAAATCTGGTTCAGTAGAGGTCTGCATGTTCTTACTTTCTATCTAGATTTTAGCCATGAGTAAGTCACCACTATCCTCCAAAGACTTCCTGCTGCTTACAGCATAAATTCCCAGTATCCGATTCTGACATTCAAAACTGCTATGGCCCTTATTCATCTTTCAAGTCTGTTTCTCCAGTATTCCTGCATATCAGTGGTCTATTGCAGTGAAATGGACCACATCACCCCCTCCAGACACATTGTACTCTTTCATTCAGTGGTGGTGGCACACAGCTGTGACTATGCAGAGAACTTTCCCTAGCACAGATCTCTGCTGGGATGGCATGACTTTTGGAATAAGCCCGGAAGCTTGAGATCAAGCTTTAAGATAATTCAATGAGAAATAAATTCCCCACTTTTTCTTATTGACCTTCCCTGAATAGAAAATAAACTACTGGGATTCTCGTGGACTTAACCTATACACATTCTAATTTTTGTTACCAGCAGGCTAAGTCCATCTGCTTCTTTTCATGGTCAATGAAATAAGAGGCAGAGGCTGGAGAAAAAGGCAGTTTATTTCTGCCACCAGGTTACCAAGCAACAGTCAACAAGTACCACCAAATTATCTCAAAAAGTTCAATATGTTCTCACCATTCATGGTTTATGGATAAAGATTAAGAACATGCAAATCATTCCTTGCTATATCATTCACAGTCATTTCCATTTTGCTAAGTAATTATACTAATTCCTGTTTTTCTTCAAATACTCATTCCTGGTTTCTCATCTGTCCATTGACCTAGGGAAAGTCACTCATAATTTTTGGTTCATTTTTGCTCTTATCTATATCTATTACCTGGACAAATTGTTACCCACACTATCAGCCTCACAAGCCTGTGATTTTTCATAGAAGATCAAGGTTTGGCCATAGTTTGTAAACATTAAGACATTACCTCAAGTATCTATTACACATCTGTGAAGATGTTATTATGAAAAGTAGCCTTTCATTGTCATGGCATTGTTACAGATATATCAGAGATAGCGAAGTTATTCTAAGAAGGAGCAGGATGACCTTCAGCTCAGGGTTGGGTAATTTGTAAGAACATAATAATAAGAGCATTTTTTATAACCCAAGATGCTTTTAGTTGCATGTAGAAAATATCTCCCTGTATTTTCATAATCTATCACCAGTGCTTAGGAAAGTATAAAGTGTTTGGACATAGAAAAAAGTCCAAATTTTACTTAAGCAAAAACTTTATTCTCCTTACAAGCTAAAATGTTAATGGCAGATGGATAATGGCAGGGATTCTGTAATTTAACAAAATGAAAGCCTCTGTGCATCAGGCTTCCTGTCACTGACAGGTGTGGTATGGTGTACCCAAGCCATCCCACTTACATAAAGTGGAAAGAAAATCAGTGGATGTTAGTTTCCAGAAATCCCCCAGTGGATTTCTACTTATGACTTTTCCCCCAGAATTGTGTCATATGCCATCCATACCAGGGAAAGTGAGGATGTGTATGTCCTCACTGCTGAAGTATAGGTAAGTGAGGGAAAAAGGAATCAAATAGAGGCATTGAGTTGTAGAGCTGCCAGTATCTGTCCCAGGATCTCCCTGAGTTTACAACAGCCTGAAGTAGGTCTTGAGGATGGAGATAAACAGGTCTGGACTCCAGACTTGAGGACTTGTGTAATATCGTAAAAACGATCACCAAAAAAATAAGCACAGAGGGACCAGCAGTTAGTATAATGGCTATGTCGCTGGACTCCCATGTAGTCGACTGTGGTTTGCGTCCCGGATCCGGTGGCCGGGTGCGTGCGTGCCCAAGATCCCGAGAGGAGAATGGAGGAGAAGGGATTGCGGTGTGGCCATCCCCCCTGGGGGGTGATTTCTCGCTTTCTGTCTCTCTGTCTCTCTCTGTCTGGTGAGCACACATGCTCTATGGCAAAAACCTCTCCAAATAAATAAATAAATAAATAAGCACAGAAAAAGAGGAAGAGGGGTGGGAGGAGGAGAAGAAACAACGTATTTTTTCCCCAATTCCAGGCTAAATTATTATTTTTTAAGTTACTTATTTAATTATATTTATTATTATTATTATTTAATTTGCTATAGGCCATGTGTATTCACCATAGAGAGACAGAGAGAGATGAAAGGGAAAGTGAGAAAGCAAGTGGCTAGATCTGGGACTTGAACTATGGTCAACCACATAGAAGTTCAGGGCCTCAATCAACACATCACCTGCTTGCCTTCCAGGCTAAATGATTAACTTTGCAACTTAATCGTCAGCATACTTTGCTGGCCATACCATCCCTTTTTTGGGCCTGTTTCCAGTGCTAGCTTTCCTTATTTAGTTGAAATTATTCTCAGTGCTACCACCAGTGCCCTCTAAATACATATGAACTATCTTTCTACAAAGAATTAAATTACCAATAACACTTTATTATAGAAATGACACTTAAAATCCTAGAGGGTATGTATCTTGGGGGAGTGTAGATCTTCATTGAAAGTCTTTTAAAAGGTCCTATAGAAAATCTACAATATACAAGAGAGGGAAAGTTAAAGAAAGAAACAAATAGAGAAAAAAAGAGAGGAAAACAGTCATAAACAAATCAGTCAAAGTATTTGCAGATGATCTGATGAAGAGAGCAGTGCTGTCTCTACTCAGAGATGGGGAGACATCTGAGACTGTCCTCTGTGGCTGCAGGTGTGAGGAAGAAAATGGACATTCTGAGGCAATTGCACATGGCAAGAAGAACAGAGATGCCTAGAGGCACTGATAGTTTGAAAAGAAGACTGAATGGAGTGTATAAAGAGTGTCAGGGTAAGTGTTATGAATCTTTCACACTCTTCTTTCACATGCGGGTGAGGAGGTGGAGGTGATCTCGCCAAAAGTGAAGTCGAGGACCCAGTATCTTCATTTAAGCCTGTGCTCTCTGATATATGTGTATTTCCTAGTAGATGCACATTCTAGGAACTGGTGTTATGACAGTGGCCATGTGGGCATGCTGTTATTTCTACCCACACTGGCAATGTCTTCCACAGGTTGAGAGATCTGGAAGGAAATGTTTGAGCTTAGCCTTGAGGGTCAAGACTGCTTCTGCGTGATAGGGAATACTATGTTCTCTTTCTGTGCTTCTTTTCTGTGAAATGAGAGATTGCTCTTTGGAGCTCTATTTTCTCATTATTCTAATGTTATTGATTCTCTGGGCTCCCATTATTGACTCTGTCCAGTCAATTACTCCAGTCAGGTATTAGTCAGTTTCAGAAGCCTTTTTGGCACCCAATCTGAGTGGCACAGTCAGTAGCGGAAATGGAAGCCACATGGCTGACTATAGGTTCAGACTCCTGGCCCGGTTGACCTGAAACTCACTGGATACACACATGTATCCCCGAGACCCTACCAAGCTGGATGACTGGATGAAGGGGATCCCAGCATGAACATAACTTGCCAAGGGTACTTCTCTCTTTCTCTCTTTTATGTGTGCCCACGTATATCTGCAAACACTTTCTATCATTAATAATAAGTCTCATAGTTTCTGCTCTTTTGGACAGTAACCACTGTTTTCAAGAAGATCAGAGAGGTAGTTTCAAATGCCATGCAATTGTGACTTATTTCAAGGAAAGGTAGTCTGGAAAGAAAGGTGGATTATGGATCAGACCATCCTAGAAAGATCTTCAGTCTTGAGTCTTTCTTTCTACAGAGAGATGGAAAGGTCTATGAGAAGACCTGACCTTGAATCCTGCTCTCTTCACATGTAGCATGTATAGACTTACTGTTTCTGAAGCTCTGTAACTAGAAATGATAGATGAAGAAACAAAATGTTATGCATACATATAGTGAGATATTATTCAACCTCAAAAAATAAGGGCATTTTAGCATAGGATAAACACAACTAAGAGGGGAGGTGTCACTGGCATTGAGTTGGTAGGGATCGAGGGTGCTATCAAACTTCCTACAATGCAAAGGGCAGCCTCCAAATTGAGGACTACCCCTCCTCAAAAGCCGATCATCCCCTAATTTAGAAGATGAGAATTGTGCAAGCAACAAATTTGAAATAGCAAACAAAATTGCGGTATATATAATCTGGGTGACAAATTGAGGAAATAATGAAATGATAGCCACATTCATTATATTTTATGTTACTGTATTTCTCTTTAGAGAATTATCCTGAGAAACAGAAAATGCAAACTATCTCTCACATGTTGTTAGATGTGCCTTTTGTGTATAAAGTAACAATCACAATTCCAAAGGATGAAATTGGTAAAAATGTTATGGGGCTGAATAGTTGAAAGGTAACGATACAAAAATAAGGGATATTAGAATTTCAGCTTTATTACTCATCCAAGGCAGACCTAAGGAGTTGTAAGACATCAACTGACAGACAGGTATTCAGAGTGTACGGGTACAGTGCAGGCACTATGCCAACCAGCGATTATTCATGTAGCTTCACTTCATAGGTACATAATTATTTTTGAGAAGTTTTTGCTATAGGGCACATGTGCTCGCCAGAAAGACAGAGAGAGACAGAGAGACAGAAAGTGAGAAATCCCCAAGGGAGATGGCCATGCTGTAATCCCTTCTCCTCCTTTCTCCTTTTGGGATCTTGGACATGCATGCACATGTGCCCAGCGTGAGTTTAAGCAACTGGGTCTGGGACTCAAACTGTGGTTGACTATATTGGAGTTCAATGACATAGTCATTGCACCAACTGCTGGTCTCGATAGATGCATATTTGACTAGAAGGATTGGATTGGGGATGATGCTGAATATCGTAGAAGTAGGAAGCTGCTTGAACATGGGACTGTTGACTTGTCAAGCCTCACCAGAAAAACAAGGAAACAAGGTCAAGGAGGGTATAGGATCCGTGATTTCGGTAATTTTTAGTTTTCTTTTCTTTTTTTTGGAGAGGTTTTCGCTATAGGGCGCGTGCGCTCGCCAGACAGACAGAGAGAGACATAGAGACAGAAAGCGAAAAATCACCTCCCAGGGGGGATGGTCATGCCGCAATCCCTTCTCCTCCATTCTCCTCTCGGGATCTTGGGCACGCACGCACACGCGCCCGGCGTGAGTTTTAAGCCACCGGGTCCGGGACATGAACCGCGGTCGACTACATGGGAGTCCAGCGACATAGCCATTACGCTAACTGCTGGTTCCTAGTTTTCTTTTCAATATCTGGAACAGGGCATTAAAATGAAATGTTTAGGGGAATTCAAACATGTAAAAGAGAAAAACCGAGATACTCTTAAAGAAAAGATGAGGCTCAGGTCCTTTCTCATATCCTCTCCGTCCACATTTCCAAGATGACCTTGGAGTAGGGAAAATTCCTGGGACTCCATCGAAGTACTTAGCAGAATGGTGTATCTTTGACCTTGTCCCATGTGCCATGTGTTGCTGCTTTGTCCACATCTAGTGGCACTTCTTTCCCTACCTTGCAATCCACCATCCCACAGCATAGAGGGCAAGTCCAGGGAGCTCTCTGTTCTCAGTGTCTTCACCTTCCCTTCTGCTTCCCTGACGTCTTCCTCACTTCCTCCTTGCCTGCCTCCACCTAACTCACCTCCAGCTTCCTAATCTCCATCCTCCCAGGCAAGTACATTCTTGCCCCTAATCTTTTATTTTTTTAATAGGTTTTTGTCCTAGGGTGCTGTGCTCACCAGAGAGAGACAGAGAAACAGTGAAAGGGAAAGTGAGAAATCACCCCCATCAGAGGGAATGGCCATGCTGCAGTCCCTACTCCTCCATTCTCTTCTCAGGATTTTGGGTATGCATTCACATGCTTTAAGCATGATTTTTAAGACATCAGGTCTGGGACTTGAACCATGGTTGGCCATGTGGGAGTCCTGTGGCTTATCCACTACACCATCTGCTGGCCCCATGCAGTGTTTTAACACTGGATCACCATCTCGGCCAATTTCAAAAATCATATATGAACGGAATCATATAGAATATGCAGTCTTTTGACATTGGCCTTTTCCAGCATAATTCTGTGGAGCATGATACCAATTATAACGTGATCTCAACCAAGGCAAACCGTTTGTCTTTTCTGATTGTTGGAGAGCCTGCAACAGTACTTGGTATGTGGTTGTTTGACGAACAAGTGAATGAACCAAGCTCAGTGTCAGGGAATAGATTCTGTAAAACTTCTGTGTTCTTGCTATATTAGATGTGCAAATACATCTGGGTACACAGACATCCAACTGGACAGTCTCCAGTGCTGTACGCAGTCTCACCTATTGTCTTTGAAGCAAATCGTCTCCCACAAAGCCTGCTCTGACTCACACAAGGCCACTGTCGCCTGTGGTCTCACTGGCATTATCAGTTTATGCGACTCAGACTATTCTGCCAGTGTCCCCATAATTTCTTCCCTCACATTCTCATTCATGTACAAATACTAATCCTTCAACCTAAATTACTCCTTGGTGAATCCACTCTGAAGCTATGAATCCAGAGCCTGACATAGGAGAGAGGAATTGCAGCATCTCTGCACTCACAGTAAGTGGTTTGCCTTGACTACTGAATGGGACAGAAAGCGGTTTCCAACTACATCACACCAACCACAAAAGATATTAAAACAGACCATCCTGGTGTGCTTACAAATTAATTTAATAAATATGCATTTATTTTATATTTATTTTTCAATAATAACTTTATACTTAGGGGATTATCTTTATACTTAGGGGATTGGTAACATAGGACTTTGTAAAATAAATAAATTTTCCCAAGCAAAAATTGCTTTGAAATAAAGATAATCAGCAAATAATATTAGTATGCTAATACTGAAAATTTAATATAAGCTTCTAAACAAATGAGAAAAATTAATATAACAATATAGAGCAAGGATCAGTAAACATTTTTTAGAAATGGCCAGAGGTTTAGACTTGTAGCCATAAAGTATCTGCTGCAACTACTCAACTGCGATGTAATGCAAACCCCCCATACAATACGTAAATGAGTGTGCCTGAATTGCAATCAAACTTCATTTATGGATGCTAAACTTTGACTACCATGTAATTTTTATCTATCATGAAATATTGATCTCTTAGTATGAATTTTAACATTTTAAAATATGAAATTCTTCTTCAGTTGGAGGATTATACAAAAGGAAGCCATGGTCAGATTTGGTCAAGAGCCCAAATTTTCTAACACTTGATATAGGAGAGGGAGTATGAAGCCACAAGCCCTTCAAAACTGAGTTCTGGTCCTAGGTGTGCCTCTTGTATAGCTATGTGACCTTAGCAATTGAACTTCATTACCCAACTGTGGGTTGTTTCTCTTAACAAATACAGATGCTGAGTTCTAAAACACAGTACAGAATGTAAGACTTTTACAAAACTATATTTACTGAGTGCTTATGTAAGACAGACACTGCAGTAAAGTAGCAATGTTTTCCTTACCCCATCTTCTAGCTGATTGATTAAAAACAGATATATGATGCTAGGAGATTGTATGTGGCTGAGAGTGATCAGAATGACAGACTTCCAAGGACCTTGTCCTTCACTACCACTTAGCATCTCTCCCTCTCTCTCTTTTTTTTTTATTATCTGTACTCAGATGGACATGAATTTGAACTCTGATTCTGCCAGAAAATGCTACCTAATCTTATCATAGTCATTTAATCTTTCTGCTCTTAAATGCTGAGCTACAGATGAGAAACATAATCTACTGTACCTCTTGCACAGATTCAGATCCAGAGGCCAGCGTGGTTATAGAAAGAAGAGCTTCCTGCTCCAGTTGTGCAGGAGCATTGGACAGCTAATTTGTACTAGGCATTGCTCCAAGCCAGTTCAGTGAGAAACAGAGTCAGAGTTCATACATAAATGTAGGTGGAAATGTTATTTGATCAGTACTTACAGCACCTGGCACTGCTAACTTAGCTTAGCAGAACCAACCATTAAATGTTTAGGTCAAGCAGCCAATTGATAAGGAAAAAAATGGTCATAGATTCATTACTTGAAGATTCTTAAAAAGGCTATGCATTGCTATTTATAGATACAGAACATATAGATTCAAAGAGGTAGTTAGGTGAATTCACAGCTGGATAGAGTGAGTGGCTGAACAAGAAAAAGTCAACTAATCACGTATTCAAAGTCTTTTATTTTTAAAATCACACCATTTAGCTACTTCACATGAGGACAGCTGTAAGTTGGTTATTTAAGCCTGAAAGCTGGTTTATATAAGTGCTATAATACTAAAATGGCTTCCATTCACACTAGTAGTCTCCAAAAAATTGGCCCCTTTAAATGAGCTATATAATTTATCCTTTTATTTATAATAGATATCTCCAGGATGAAAGAATTGGTGTTCAAATAGCATACCTTCCAACACTGTTTTCTTATTCGTTAATAGGTATAGATTATTGAGATTTTGCTAGTCTGAATGAAATTGGATCAAACAAAATAACTCAGTTTCCTTTTATACTTCTTTCTTTCTTCTGTTTATTTGTTTTGTTTTAATTTGTCAGAGCATGTATCCCCTTGCCAGAGAGAGACAGAAATAGAGAAAGAGGGAGAATGAGAAAACACCCTTCAGAATGGATGGTCATGTCACAGTCGCTTTTCTTCCATTTCTCCCTCTTTTAGAATTTTGAGTATGCACATACATATGTCTGGCCTGTTTCTCAAGCTGTCAGTCCTGGAACTTGAACCATACAGTTGGCCATGTGGGATTTAGCTGCCTTAACCACCAAACCACCAGTAGGTCCCTTTTTTTATTTTTTTACATATATTTTTTATTTCTATTACAGTAATTTGTATTGTATTTCAATATGAAACTGTATAAATTCATAGCTTTACTCTGGTCCTACAAGATGACATCAAAATTATAAATAAAGCATAAATAACTTATACAGCAAGGTATACATTCAAAGAGAACAAAGAGACTTGATTTTACTCTAAATTATTATGTTACTGTCATTATTATTTAAGAATCTGAATGCCTCTCACTTGTATTACAAGCCTAACACGGACCATACTGTTCGACAAGTGACAACAGTTATAAGTCTGATCTAGAATCTGAGAATACATTGGTGGTTATCAAAGTTCTATTTTTTTCTTTGAAAGATGAAAAGACAATGATTTCTCTTCATCTGAGGCCTTCATCACTTGAGAACTCCTGCATCACGAAGCATTCATTGGCTATTCAGGGGAAGGTTTTAAAGCCTTAATTATAGGCATATTCATTCCACTGTTTTCATGTGACACAGGACAAAGAAACACAATTAGTAGAATATTATAATTAACCTTCTCTGCATGCGCTTCTAGATCTGAAGGACTAGCTGTAGACCATAACATCTATTGTATTACAAGAAGTGAGTTCTGGGATTCATCAGCATGAATAATCAAGGTAATTTATTCTGACAAAGAAAGTACATTGTTTCCACATCCTGATGACCCAGATGGGAAGGGATTTAGATATGAAACAGAAACTACAGAAAAACAGTAGTTGCTCGTTTGTTTTCTTCTGTCTTGTGTGCCTTTGTTTTTCTTTCTTCCTTCCTTTCTCCCTCCCTCTCTTTCTTATCCTGTTGTCCACCTTTAGTAATAAACCCTAAAATTCCATTAGTATTTAAACTTGGTAGTTACTATATTTTTTAAACTACCAAAGTGGTTCCTTTTTTATAGCAATCACCCACAAAGTTAAAACCACAAATTATGTCCTTATCCATGATATTTATTTTACAAAGGCTTTTCTTATCATTATATGTTAAATGCTGAGAATCTGATAAAATGCAAGTCAAAACAAATATAAAATCTGGAGCGGTACGTGTGGGCTTTGACACTGATCAGACCGTTATTCCAAACACTGATCTCTTGGGGCCAGCAGGTATTGTGGTAGCTAAAGACACTGAACTCCCGCATGGCTGACTGCAGTTCACATCTGGACCCTGTGGTTTGTTTTCTCACTTTCTCTCTCTCTCTCTCACTCTCTCTTCTTCCCTCTCTGGTCAAATTAAAAATAAATAAATATGTAAAGTTCAATAAAATAATTCTATTAAAAAAGAAGAAACCAGTGATCTCACCAAGTCAAACATGTATATATATATATATATACATATATATATATATATATGTATATATATATATATATACACACACACACACACACACACACACATTTAAAATTCTCAGCTAAGATTTTGTTTAGTCATTTGTAAAAAGTGTTTATAAATCTATCTCATGGGAATCAACTAAAGATTAATCTTAAGTAAAATACTGAATGACTAGAACAAATTAAAAATATTAGTTTTGTACTGTTCATCTATTTCTTTCTTGATTCTTTTTTTTTTTTTTGAGATAAGAGCTGGGACAAGAGATATAACCCATGTATCTTTTTCTTGATTCCTTTTTTTTTCGGGGGGGGGGGGCGGGGAGGAAAGAGTTCAGCTGAATAATTAATTGCTGTCCAGGAAAGCAAGGGAAATTGTCAAGAAACTTTGAAACTCCATTGATTAAAGACAATGCATGCTATCTCAACTCATGATTTCGAGTCAAAAAGATTTTAAATAAAAGGACATATGCTTGAATCAACTAGGAATGAGACATCTGTGTTCTGAAAAGCAGCAGACTATGCAAAATCATACAATCAATCCACAGAACTTATAGGAAAGATGGTGTTGGAGAGACGAGACAAAAAATTTATTAGCGACTCATAAAAATAATTAAAATATAGTGATCTAGTTAATATGGTAATATTTTCACACATGTTAAATGGTTTAGAAATACATACATATTATAATAAATATGGCAATTTACCTTGAGAAATACATGGGAAATACTTATGAACTTGGGTTTCAAAAAGGTTCCAGTTTATAGAAGAGAATTACAGAAGAGAAAGGTTGCTCGAAATCAAATTGAAACATCACTTGTGGACTGGTGTGATTCATAAACAAGGTGTTGAAATGGCAGCACAATCACGTCCAGGGTATGTACATGTTATGTATGAATGTGAGGCTGGTTCAGCTGCGGTTGTCTTTGTCTCCTAAGAATTAAATGTAATCAATCAGAAAACTAGTGCTATGCTCAAATTGTGTCTTAATATAGCAATAGTGTTGAAACACATTCAGTTTTAACAGCCAGTGTTATAGTGGAATTTACTGTAAGTCTCATATAAAATATCACTAATGTAGCTATTGGTGTTTAATTACAAAAAAAAGAACTATTTTTAGAGTGACTTCATAAATTATCACTTAACATATACCGACTGTTCACATTGAAAGATTGGAGAACATAAAAGCATTGAAAATAGTTGCGACACTGGAGACAGTGTGGAAGGAGGGTGGATGAGGGGAAGAGTGTAGGGAAGAAATTAGGGGAAAAATAGAGCAAGGCATTTGTGGGACAAAGGAATGGTTTATTATCTATTGATGAGAGTGTATCTTCAACTGGGCTGGTCTGAAGTGTATTTTGTGTTGGGTAAATTCACTTTACAAGCTAAGTGACATGTAGTGATTGAATGTATAAAATAAATTAAAATAAAAAAATTATTTTCTAAACCCTATACTGAAGAGGCACTATTCAATGATTCTGAAATAACAATGTAAACCAGAATTATTCTTGTTAAACTAGAATTTATGGTCATCTAATTCATTGGCTTGAGGAAAAACAAAAAAGATGCTTATTCCTTAGAGTAAACCTCATCTTTAGGAAAATCACTGCAAAATGATTTATCATGCCAACTTTCAAGATATTGCTCAATATACTATTATTAAAATTTTTGAGAAATACCTTTTCTGAGGCCAGCAGATGGCATAGTGGTTAAGGTGCTATAGACTCCCATATGATCAACTGTGATTTGAGACCTGAACTTGGTGGCTTGAAAATCACTCCAGGTACATGTGTGTGTGTGTGTGTGTGTGCCTCAAATCCAAGGAGGAGTGTGGAGGAGAAGGGATTGTGGCATGGCCATACCTTCTGCGGGGTGATTTCTCTTTCCCTCTCACTGTCTATTTTTATTGCTCTACTCTTAGGCAAATGCACATGCACTACAGCAATAACCTTTAAAAAAAGGAAAAGAAATACCTTTCTCAAATAGTATTTACCCTATAGTTCATGATCCTCTCAACCCTCTATACTCTTTGAGGGCAGGAAACTTGACATTTGTATTCAATGACACAGAACCTAAATGAAAGCTTGAAGTGTCTTTGACCCAAAAAATAATAACTCGAATGAGTGAATGAATTAATTCATTGATGGATAGTGTAAGTATGCCCAGCTTTAATTACCAATACCAAACTTGACCTGAACTGCATAAATAAAATAGAGAAAGGACAGTGCTAAGACCCTTTGGTAGAAGTTACCCTGATGTTCTAGAACATACTATCTTATTTATATACCTGTTTCTTGAGAACCTTCTGAGTTTAATGGAACTCACATAACATGCAAACATATCTGCAGTTATTTCTATTTGCCCACTCCAATAAGTTCAAGTACACAACTCTTCTCCAGAACTCTGTGTCAAAGCTCTTCTCTGTTACTTCCAAGACCATAATTATCCAACTAAATCTTTTGCAAATGCTCATGAAAAAATGAGGATGTGTGAATCTGGAGACCTTGTAGTCCATCAGCATGCTAAAGGTGCTGTTTCAGAAATGTTTTGCTCATGGTAACTCTAAAAATTACCAGACAGGGCTCTTGGATGCTTCTGCCACTGAATTTGAGAAAAATAGAGTATGTTCAAAGAAATTTTGAACTATGCAAAGCCAGTGGAATCATTGTATCAGTCTTCCCTCAATGAGCTTGAGCTAGCTGGAAGTACAGAAAATTGGTGTTCCCATAGTTTGTGAAGACTAGAGAAATATTGATTTGTGATGGTGATTAGAGTCTATTTTGTTATAGTCATCATATTTTTCTCTAAAGTGGAGTCGATAAAAAAAACCACAGGACATTTAAATTTCTAGTACATTGTACTAGTACACAGTGTCTAGCATGTGCAGGCATTTAAAAATATTTCTTATTTATATTTATAATAAACAGTGCACTGTGAGCTATAATCACCTTCACATACACAGAAGTATGCTCAGATACAATTTTATAAATGATGTCACAAGCCAGAAAGTGGAAAAGATTAGACTTGAAATCCAGCCTTCTGACTTAATATTTCATTCACTACATCAGAGGCTACTCAAATACTTTTTTTCAGAGGTAGCTTACAATTGGAGACAGAAGACAAATGCTATCATAAAGATCCAGTCAAAGTTAACAATTTCTATCCATCGCTGGAGCCTACATTTCAGTGGAGAATTCACAGCACTGGCTGTCTGCTTCCTAGGGTTCTCTTTTGCTCACAACTTTGCTACTTTTGTTCATCTCTTGGTATTTTTTTGTTGTCCTCAAATAACATTAAATCTTTTTTTTTTTTTTTCAAATTTGTCTGGAATTACTCTCTTCCAGGTATTTGTAAGGCTCATTCCCTCAAGGAAGTCAATATCACTATCCCCTGCCTAGACAGGCCTTACCCTACTTTGTGAGTTCATACTCAGAGATTCTCTATCACTACTATACTTTGCTGGGCTAAAAGTTTCGTAGATGTAAAGATCTTCATTGATTTGTGAGTACTTACCAAAAGTTTGCTTGAATAGTTACAGTGTCAGAAGTAATTGATCAGAATTTTGACATGAAGATGTCCAAAGAAGAGCTGTGTAGATGGACCTGCTGGACTGGGAACAGAAACGACAGATTATTTGTATGTTACATGATTTCCATCAAACTCAGAAGGTTCTCCTTTTTTTCCCTAGTTTATTTATTTACATTCATTCACTATACATCATTACAGCAAACAAAATGAGATTTCCCATCCAGGATACACTGTAAATTGGCTCAATCAAGCACATCAACATATGTGTTATCGTCAACAAATAATTTTCTATTTGTTTCCTGTATATTTTGTTATATTTGCCATCCTCGATTTCCTATCTCTCACCCTCTGCTGTGTCTCACCCTCCTCCCACACTGTCTCTGGTACCCATGGTTGCTTTCTATGCCTTTCCCCCTCATTTTACTTATTCACTAATGAACCTAATTAATCTAAATACTTCCAGTAGCAAATGCAGCTGATATATACATATCCATGAACACAAGTAGGACTTTAGGCATAAACCTCAGTGAGTAAAATGAACATAGCACTTAGCTAGGAGTATACAGATTACTGCAGTCATCAAATATGCATTTTTTTAATTTTAAGAAAAATAGTTTTGTGTGTTTTTTTTATCCTGAAACTTTTTAAATTAGTTAATTAATTTACATTCATCCCCTAATCATCAACACAGCATACAAAAACTGATTTCCCATCCAGAATACACTGCATAGTGGCTTAATCATGTATGTTATCATCATTAATTTTTCATTTCTAGTTATATATATATTTACCCCTATGTGTCTGACCCTCTGCCATTTCCCACCCTCTTCTCACACTCTCTCTGGTATCTACAGTTGTAGAATGGAAATTCCCCCCCCCCCCATTTTATAGATCCCATAATTTCTTACATAATCTAACTACTTTCAATAGCAGGTTCAGCTGGTAATTTCCAGAAAATGTTCTCAAGAAACAGATGTACCAAGTGGACACCCCAGAATGCCAGTGGGCTTCATGTCTACTCATCACTGGGCTTGCTCAGTTTGAATGTATGCAAAATGGTTCTAGTGGCAGACTTGTTTGCCACAGATTTAACAATATGGACTTCCATATCCAAGGTTGTTTCTATGTCATCACAACGGAATGTTTAACCACCACTGGCAAGTGCCTACATGCACCATCCCTGGGTACCAAAGTGGGTACTTTGAACCTTTTTATCATATTGAAGGCAGCACATTTTCTCAATGGAAGACATGCAGATTATTGATGTGTATTCACCTTCTCTGCCTGCAATGCTCCTGCCAAGGCCAACAGCCCATTGACTTATTCATAATTATGAAGGACTTATGATTACATTCAGATGATAGTGTTAGTCATTACAGAAAAGTTATTAAGGATTATCTCTTATGATTATTATATTAACACAATGACAATTGTTTAAGTCTAAACAGGATTAGAATAAATGAAAATTTAATAGTAAATTATGTAAATCTAAAAGTTACTTTTTTTCTTGTCTATGCTTATAAGAATTAGTAAGACTGAGAATTAATCTGAAGAGATTTTGTTCACCATAGCCTGCAACTTCAGAGAACAGTAAACCAATAATGATCAAACATTATAATATTGAAGGAATTCAGAAAACATTTTGGGATTTTATAAATTCTTATGGGCAGCAGCTGGAAGCATTATTTGGCTAAATGAGATGAGCAGGGCTTATATTGCTAAACTCAGAATCTATGACTCAGACCCTTTATAAATCACACCAAATCCACTTTCACCTGGGCTTTCACTTGGGCTAGGAATCCTCTCCCACACAGACACAAAGACTGTCAATCCCTAAGCCTGAACAGTGGAAGAGATGCCCAAATGTAGGCCGGAACCCCTTTGTTTTACAAAATCGACATATTCCAGCCTCGCTTTGAGTCCTTATCACCAATATTCCAGTTTTCTTCTGTGTCCTTATCACCAATATTTCTGCATTTCCATTACGCTAGAAATATTTCTGCAATAAACAAACAAAAATGATAAAATTTGGCTCTTAGATGCATTTTTAAATGTATTTCAAATATGTTTTATGACAAAGAATCTCCCTGTAACTCTAGGCATCAGTGTGAGAGCATCTGGACCAAGAGCAGCCAGCACCTCCCACCTCTGGTCTTAGCTAATTTTCCTTTAGCGGCAAACAATCTGCTCATACTGTCTCCATGATGATTACACTGATAGTAAATAAAAATCAAAACCAAACAAAACTCGTGCCTTTAGTACAATATTTGCGGCATCAGAGACCCATCTCATATTTTCCTAAATCCAGATCTGTGAATTAATTTTTGCATTCCTTAAGGCAGATTCCTGACTTAGCATTTTTAACTTGGATGTTTCGTATGGCTTAAGGCATAAGCTGGCAGACCACTCACTGCCTGTTCATGTAACCACATGTTTGTTGGACTAACACTCTCACTCATCTATGCATATTGATGGCTTCTTTTGTGGCACAATAGTAGAGTGGAATAGTTGCAACAGAGACTATATAGCCACAAAGCCTAGATATTTACTACCCAATCCTTCAAAGTTTGCCAACTTCTGATGCAAAGTATGTAAGTACTCTTATAGGTATGAGAGAACCAACTGGCTGAGCATTTCTGCACATCTCAGAGAAAATATAGACATAGATGTGGATCATGTTTATGAAGAAATAGACTTCATTTCCTTCTTGTTAGCACGCACATTGGACATCCAAAATGGAGTAGCAAAATGTTAGTGTGAAGTTGAAAGCTTGGAGGATATAGAAGCATGAAGACGGGTTGCGGATACTAGAGACAGTATGGGAGGATGGTAGGAGGTGGGGGAAGGTGAGAGGAAGGGAATCAAGGAGAAAAATAGGGAGGCAAGACATTTAAGAGACCTACAAATGGAGGATTGTCTGTTGATGATAACATGAATGATAATATCTTTAACTGTACTGGTATGTAATGTACTTATGTTGGGAAAATTCATTTTGCAAGCTGTTGTGATGTAGTGGTTGAACATATAAAATAATTTTTTTTCAAAAGTTCTAAGAAAATTAAAAAGAAGAAAAGGGTGGTTTGGATGCTATTAGAAGCCCATAAATGATTGCATTAACGTTATAAACTAGTGTTCTGTGAAATTGTTCTAAGTTTTTTAAATGATCAAAACTGTGCCTAAATAAAGAGGCAGCTGACAATAGATAAATGGACAATTCAGCCATTTAAGGCTATTAAACTGTTCTAATCACTTTTTTTTTGTTGTTGTTGTTTAAAACTTAGGCAGCACCAGACCAGATCTCCAAGAAGTTCTCAAGGGTGTGCTGTATCAAGAAAATTAAACACAGACACACGGAAATAAGAGTCCAAAAACTATGAAAGTGGCCAACTTAATCAGAGGGACAAGTCTGAATTTGAATATTATATCCCAGAATTTAATCAGGAAAATTGAACCAGAACAGAAGATAAAAGTACATGAGACTGATAGGTTCATGCACCTTCCATTTGAACAGAATCCTAACTTGTTTCCTGGCTTTAAGCAAAGTTCCTTGGCATTTCTTTGAGTTAAGTTAAAACTGGTTTTCTTAGTAGTAATGAGTGAACTCACCACTGAAAGTAGTTAGATTATGTAGGAAATTGTGTGATTAATGCAACGTGGGTGGGAAGGGAATGAAGGACAATTGTAGACACCGGAGGTGGTGTGAGAGGAGGGTGGGAAGGGACAGAGGGTCAGAAAGAGGGGTGGAAGTAATTCTAGGAACTAGTAATGGAAAATTTTTTGTAATGTTCATGATTGTATCACTATGCAGTGTGTACTGGATGGGAGATTGCATTTTGTATGCTGTGATGAAGCTTAGGGAAGGAATGTAAATTGAGTTACAAAAAAAAAGTTTCAGAAAAAAAAATATATATATATTCAATGACTGCAGTAGGATATGTAGCCACAGCTAGGTGCTACTTTATAGGATGCGTAAAGTAAAACTTGTGTTCATGGAAATGTGGATATCACCTGTGTTTGCTATGAGGGTATTTGGATTGATTAGGGTCTTTGGCGTTACAATAAAATGTGAGGAGAAAACAGTATAGAAAGCAAACATAGATACCAGAGACTGTGGGAGGAGAGTGGGAGATGGCAGAGGGTAAGAGATAGAGAATCTAGGATGGGGGGAAAAAAGCAAAACATACAGAAGACAAGAAATGGAAGATCATTTGCTGACAATAACATGCTTGTTGATGTGCTTGATTGAGACAAAATATAGTGTAATTTGGATGGAAAATCTCATTTTGTATGCTGTAATGATGTTCAGAGAATGAATGCAAATAAATAAAAAAAAATACTGAAAAAAAAAAAAACACTTAGGCAGCATCTATCAGCACTCTATGAGATACACATTCCTATGGTATCTACAAGCTCATTTAATTCTTATAAGAACCTGACTGTTGTAAGTTCTATTATTATTTACTTTGGAGATGCAACAATTTTGCTGCCATCCTCCAATGAAATGAATTTTTTTTTCATCTCTCTCTAATGGCTAGTGATCAAGTCCAATTTACAGTCCTAGTGATTGCAAAGGCAGATTTTAAGGATATATTTAAAGGCTATGGAAATGTATGGTCAACAATGAAGTTCGAGACATTAAGTTGAGGAACATGTGTTTGTTTGAATTCCTAAGCCTCTGTCATTTAATCATGCTCAACGCAAGGAAGTCAGTTATCCCTAGGAAGCAGTCATGCGCAGTTCCTAGCCAATCCTTCCTAAGGTTGATAGTGTTTATACTTCAGGACCCTCAGCTGAGCCCTCATTTTCTAGCAGGTACTGGCATTTATATTGAACTTTCTTTTCCCCGAGAAACAATTTTATTCCTCCTGTACTCTTCACTCCAATTTGCAGCTTCATTTTGCTCCCATGCCCAGAGTAGGGTGTATTTAAGGTCTCATTTCTAGCAAAATGCTGTGCTATAAATGGACAGATCTAAGCAAACAGATTTACTCGGGAATATTGCCTATTTGTGTCATGTTTATATTATAAAATTTAAGGTTTTCTTGAGTATGCCTACTTTGCCTTATCTTCAATTTGCTTAAATATCATCTTAAAAACTTTTTTAATTCTTCTTTTATTGTTTTCTTCACCCTAAAACCTGGAACATACACCTGAGAGTCTCAGTGTTCTAGCTAGATGGCTAGACACCTTCTGCCAACAGATATGGTCATGGCCCAAAATTTCATGCTGGTTTCTCACAGCCTGTGCATCACCAGGCAGTCTTTCTTAGTCATCTGTGTCTGGCTGTCTCAAATCTACATGTATATACAAAGATGGTGTGGCCATCTCCATATGGCACAGCACAATTATTATGTTCACCCAGAGATCTTATCTTCCTAGCTTTTTGTGCTTTCCCACCCTGATAGACCACGGCTGAGGAATTTAGATCTAGCAGAACCTGTCCAGGGTCTTTGTACAACAGGCAGGATTCCTTTGGGTTTTCCGAATAAACATTATACCAGTAAGCCAAGAAAATAAACTCAATGTTCAGATATAGTAAAGCAAGAAAAAAAAATAACTTTAAAAGAGATAGATTCTGGGCCAGCAGATGACATAGTGGTTATATCACTGTACTCCCATGTAGTTGACCACAGTTCAAGTTCCAGACCCGGCAGCTTAAAATTCATGCCAGGGTGTGTGCATGTGTGCCCAAATCCTGAGAGGAGAATGGAAGAGAGGGATTGTGGCATGGATGGGTGATTTTTTGCTTTCTCTTTCTCTGGTGCGTGCATGCGCTCCATAGCAAAATCTATCTAAAAAAAATAAAATAAATAAGAGAGACAGATTACATGATGGTAATGATTACAGACTGATTTTTAACATCTGCAAGTTAATATGAGCTGCTGTTTAGAGATATTTTATTTAATATTCTATAAGTATTTATTGGTCAATTCTGTTAGTCCCAAGTGTGATGATATTGAAAGAAGTAGCTGCTATCCTCAAGGAGATTGCAGTTTACCCGACAGACCAATAGTGCTGCGTGTGCACACATCTATGCAATGTCATATTCTTTTCAAGAACATGCAAGGAGATGTTCTCCCTAAACATTAAAAACAGGCAAACTGAATGAAAATGTACTTAAAAAAGTAAATACCACATGCTAAACCTTAACATGTCAACTCATTACTGATAACCCATTTCCTATAAACACATATAGAAAAATATACTTTTAAAAAGTTATTTTACACTGGTTCAAGTGAATGGCTTTGCCAGACGCCAGACTGCCTGTGGTTGAAGGGCCTAACGGTTGGGACCCGTGGCGCAACCTCTCTCCCACTCGTCTTTGAGCTCTCAATACTTCAGTGTTTTGGATAGCGCATGTTGCGTGCTGCTCAATCTTTTCTTTGCTCCTGAGGTGAAGCTCAGCAACTCAGTTTCAGGTGCACCTGTTCTTTAGAAACAGGGAGGACTTTGGATCAACCAGGACCAGTGACAACAGTTCAGGGTGCTGGTGAGCCACATAGAGGCAGAGCAGAAGAAAGATCACCAATTTTCTGCATCTGCACATTTTTGAACGCTGAGAGATACCTTAAATAATTTAGGAAGAAACATATAGATCACCAGATGACTAGAAACAATAGTAGAGGCACAAGAAGTATGGGCAACCAAGAAAATGTCTCTCCCCCAAGAGAAAATATCAATTCCACATCACCCACAAACACAAAGGAAGTCGTGAAAATTTAAGATAAGCAATTCAAAATATTTATAGTGACCAAACTAAATGAGATGCAAGAAAAAAGAGAAAATGAGCTCCAGGAGATGACAAAATCCTTTCACAATTTGAAAGAAGAAATAGACACCATAAAAAAATATCAAATGGAATTGTTAGAAATGAAGGATATGACATGGGAAATTAAAACTTCCCTCAAAAGTCTTAAAAGTAGATTAGATAATGCATGAGATTGAACCTCAATGTAGAATACAAAACCTCTGACCTAGAAAATAGTATCAAAAAGACTGAGAAAACAACCAAGAAAAATGAGGATAATATACGAGAAATACGGTACCATTAAGTGTTCCAATATCCGAATAATTGGTATCCAAGAAGAGGAAAAAAATAATAAGGGCATTGATAATTTATTTTGTGAAATCCTGGAAGAAACCTTTCTTAACCTAGAGAGGCATTCAAATATCCAGACCCAAGAAATACAGAGGACTTCAAATAGAATCAACCCAAGAAGATCCTCTCCAAGCCACATCATAGCCAGATTGGCCCAAACCACAGACAAAGACAAGATACTAAAATTGGCAAGAGGGAAACTTCAAGTTACTTACAAAGTTTATCCCATCAGGCTAATATTGGATCTGATGTCAGAAACAATGCAAGCAAAGAAAGAATGGGGAAATATAGTCAGCGTTAAATGAAAAACAATTTCAACCAAGAATACTATACCCATAAAAATTATCCTTCATACAGAAAGAAAAAGAAAAAAAAATCTCAGATTAATAAAACCTGTATTTACCAACTCCAGACCAGCTCTTCAAGAGGTTCTGAAGGTAGTGCTGTACCAAGTAAACTAAAAAGTCCAGTGAACAGTTACAAGAGAACAAAAAACAACCAAGAAAATGGCTCACTTAATGATAGCAATATGTCCTGAAATATCAATTAAAACATTAAATATTAATGGATTAAATTCTCCAGTTAAGAGACACAGACTGGCTGAAAGGAAAAACAAACAAACAAACAAAAACAAAAACAAAAACAAAAAAACAAGAATCAGAAATCCTCTATCTGTTGCCTACAAGAAACACACTTTGTAGTTAAAGACATACATAGACTAAATGTAAAGGGCTGAACAAAGATATTCCATGCAAATGGAAATCAAAAAAAGGGCTGGAGTAGCAATACTGACTTTGGAAAAAAATAGGCTTTAAGACAGACTGTAAGAAGAGACAAAGAAGGGCATTATGTAATAGTACATGGACTAGTTCATCAAGAAGACATAACACTTATAAATATCTATGCACCCAACTCAGGAGCACCTGACATATGACACCTAAATATATGACAGGAAAACTGTAGGAGCTAAAAGGAGACACAGGGTGGAACACTATAATCTCTTTTAGATAGAACTTCTAGACAAAAGAGATACAGGACCTAAATGATACTTTAGATTGAATGGACATGACTGACATCTATAGAACTTTCCACTCTAAAACCACAAAATATACATTTTTCTCACCCCATCATGGAACATTTTCAAGGACTGACCATTTGATAGGACAAAAATCAAGACTTTACAGATTCAAAGGCATAGAAACTATATCCAGCATCTTCTCTGACCATGAAGGAATTAAAGTTGAAATTAATTTTAAGAAACACCTGTGAAAATACACAAACACATGCAAACTAAACAACCTACTTCTGAATGACTTCTTAACTACTGAAAAAATTAAGTCTGAAATTTAAAAATTATGAAAACAAATGATAATGAGTACACAAATTTCTGTAATCTATAGGACACTGTAAAAGTAGTCATAAGAGGAAAATTCATAGCAATTAGTGTGCATAAGAAAAAGATGGAAAGGTGGCAAAGAGACAACCTAAAATCACGCCTCAGGGAATTGGAAAAACAACAACAACAAAAAAAAAACCCTAAAACTTATGCCAGGCCAAAAGCCAGGCCCCAAAACAAACAAATAAACAAACAAACAAAAGCATAAAGATTTGAGCAGAAATAAATGAAATAGAAAATAACAAACTACACAGAAAATAAATGAAAGCAAAAGCTGGTTCTTTGAAAAGATTAACAACTATGAGCTAGACTGATGAAGAAGAAAGAAATCAGATAAATAAAACATGTAATAAAACAGGCAACATTACAGACACAACAGAAATACAAAACATCATTAGAGGATATTATGAGCAACTATATGCCAAGAAATAAGAGAACATGGAGGAGATGGACAAATTCCTGGATGCATATAACCTCCCAAGATTAAATCAGGAGGACATAAGAAACCTGAATAAACCCATTACAAGCCATGAGATCGAATCAGTTGTAAATAATAAATAATAAAATGTCTAACCCAATTAAAAGATGGGAAAATGAGCTGAACAAAAATATCTCTAAAGGTGACATACAAATAGTCAAAGAGCACATGAGGAAATGCTCAACATCCCTCATCATAAGGGAGATGCAGATCAAAACCACAATGAGATACCACCTAACCCCTGTCAGAATGGTGATTAAAAATACATAAAGTGATAAGTGTTGGCAGGGATGTGGTGAAAGGGGAATTCTCTTACACTGTTGGTGGGAATGTAAACTAGTTCAACCACTGTGGAGAACAATATGGAGGTTCCTCAAAGATCTACAAATAGAACTACCATTTGATCCAGCAATCCCACTTCTGGGTATCTACCCAAAGGACAGGAGAATGCTCGGTCAGAAAAGTGCTTGCACATCAATGTCTATTGCAGCATTATTCACGATGCCAAGACATGGAACCAACCTAAATGTGCACAAACTGATGAATGAATTGAAAATGTGTGGCACATATACTCTGTGGAATACTATTCTGCCGTAAAAACAAAACAAAACAAAACAAAAAACAAAAACAAAAAACAAACAAAAAACCAAACAAACAAAAAACAAGAACCAGGCATTTGATAGAAAGTGGTCAAATATGGAAGATCTATTGCTGAGTGAAGCAAACCAGGATATGAAAGAAAGATATTGTATGTAAAGATATTGTATGCATCCACTTAATATATACTGACTATCCACACTTTATGGTAGAGATTGAAATATTGGAGGGCATAAAAGCAGTGGAAATAGTTATAAATGCTGAAGACAGTGTGGAATGGGTTGGGAAGAAGAGAAGTGTATATAGAAGGATAGCAAGTGGAATGGGTTGTGGAGAAGGGAAGAGCATAGTGAAGGATAGCAAGAGAACAAATAGAGATGCATGACATTAGAGGGACACTATACCTGTTGATGGTAACATGTATGGTATTCTCAACCAGACTGGTCTGAGAAGTATTTCACATTGGGTAAATTCTCTTTATAAGCCAAATGATATATAATGATTGAATGTTTAAAAAATTCGAATAAATAATAATCATCATCATCTGAAAAAAAAGCGAAGACATGGGAAGCTGGCAGGTGGTATGGTGGTTAAGTGCACTGGACTCCCACCTGACCGACTGTGCTTCAAATCATGAACCTGGCAGCTTGCTTTCTCTTGCTCGCTCTCTTTCTCACACACACACATACACACCTACCCTCCCTCTCTCCTTCCTTCTTTTGCTCTGTCTCTCTGGTCAAGTCAAAATAAATAAATAAAGTTAAATAAAAAAAAAGCCATTTTATGTTTTCCTGGAACAGATAATTTTATAGTATTGTTAACTGGACTGGTGAGAAATGTACATATGTCGAAATATTCACTTTGCAAGCTACATAACATGTAATTGAATGTACAAAAGAAATTGAAATAAAAAATTAAAGAAAAAATGATAAATAAAAATAAATACAATAATTCTTTAAAAAAAAGAAAAAAAGTTATTTTAGATTATGACTTTAATAAAAAATTTTAAACATCAGACCAGCAAGTAGTATGGTGGTTAAAAAATGAATTTTGTGGCTTGAGTCCCAGTCTTGGTGGCTTAGAATACATACTAGGTACATGTACATGCATGGCCAAAATCCTGAAAGGAGAATGGAACAGAGGGGATTGTGGTGTGGCCATCCCCCCTGAGGGTACTTTCTCACTTTCCCTCTCTCTTTTTTTTTCTTTCTCTTTCTCACTCTCTCTGGTAATCACATACACTATATCTCAAATTTTTAAAAAAAATTCAAAATAAAAAATACTGTAACTATTCATAGTATTACCAGTCATTTTATCCATTTAGATATTTTCCTTTTTTTTTAGGGAGAGAGAGTTTTGCTATAGAGAAGGTGCGCTTGCCAGAGACAGAGAGGGACAGAAACAGAAAGTGAAAAATCACTCCCCGGGGGCTGACCACGTCACAATCCCTTCTCTATTCTTCTTCCAGAATCGTGGGCATGCACACACACACATCCAGCATGATTTTTTTTTTTTTTTTTTTTTGGAGGTTTTTGCTATAGGGCGCGTGCGCTCGCCAGACAGACAGAGAGAGACAGAGAGACAGAAAGCGAGAAATCACCCCCCAGGGGGGGATGGTTACACAGCAATTCCCTCTCCTCCATTCTCCTCTCGGGATCTTGGGCACGCACGCACACGTGCCTGGTGTGAGCTTTAAGCCACCGGGTCTGGGACACGAACCACGGTCGACTACGTGGGAGTCCAGCGACATAGCCATTATGCTAACTGCTGGTTCCCATCCAGCATGATTTTAAACCACTGGGTGTGGAACTCAAACTACGTGGGAGTCCAGAGATGTAAACATTATGTCGTCTGCTGGTCCCTAGGTGTTTTTCAATATATATTCTTAAGTGGTTAATTTTAGAAAGTAATGTTTATTCCCTGATTTACCCAGTTTTCATTTTAAGGAGTTTCCCATAAACTGTCCTCACTCATATTTTGAATCACCAAAGGCCTCTCTTTAGGAATGGAGGGAGTCACCCTCACAGCAGATGAGCTACAGCCACCAGTCCACATGCACTACCTGGATGGGCTAAAACCTGTCAAAGGTCATAGCTATCGGGTTGTTGTTCCCCACCACTTCCTCCGAAAGCATGTGCTCTCTGCCTCAGGATTCCTCCTTCCCATCAGGATTGTGGGTGCTCACATGGTCCTGGACTATTTTTCAACCCTTTGGAGCCAGGATTTGAACTGTAGTTGGGTATGTGGGATCCAACAACCATTGCACACTGCTTAACCACTGTGCTGTGGGGCTGGCTCTATTACAGACATGTTATTCACTCTCCTTATCACCCTGCACCTGAACCAGTGGGAGGCATGCTTAATTAAGTGGCCTCTGCAAACTCCCGTGTGCACTTGGGTGGGCTATCCTATGCCTAACTGGATCGTGGAGGAATTAAATTGAAATGAGCCAGATCATCTTTTTCTCCTATGGTATGCTATGCTCTTCAGTTTCTACCTGTAAAACATGTGGTAAGGTGCTTTTCTGATTGCTACATATTTTGTTATTTCTCATTTGTTTGAGATTTGGGACAAGAAAGGCATAACTTTTCATACTCCATCGAATACTCAAAATAATATCCCTCAATACAGAAAGCATGCCTGATGACCAGAAGGTCACAGCTACGTAAGCAGTACCTGCTTCAAGGTCATATTAATAAACTGCCTTTCCATTAGCATTGCTGTTCATGAGAGGATAATTTTCAAATGTTGTAAATTTATGTGCTCAGCACAGATTTTAATATTTTCCAAAGCAAAGCTGAAAAAAAAAAAGTTTTCTTTGTTAGAGAAAAAAAAATTCTGATTAAAAAGTAAAGAGTGTCCATTGAAAATGAATTAACTTTTCCTTCTTTAGCTCTCTGTGAATACAACCAGAGTATGACTTTAGAAATGGAGGCATGCTTCTTGCTATGGTACTTCATTAATTTCCAGCTATAGCTAGAATTCTATCCCAATAAGATAAAGGCAGCCTTTTTTTTTGATGTACTTTTGGGCTCAAGAAACCTTGACACTGGTCTTTTGAATGCCAGAAGGGACATGAACATCATTCTGTATTTAACTAGCTCTCATGTTGTCTGGTGTAAAAATCCAATAAGCCCTTCTCTTTAAAGAGAAGTTATTTACAGTGAGTTTTTCCCTCAAGGGGACACGTTTACTGGTTCTGTGTCAATAATTCTGTGGGGGGAAACATGGTGATTACATCTGGAAAAAAGTGGCAGAAGATGGAATGAAATCAGTTTGTGAATTGGGCTTTCTTACCCAGTCTAGCATGTGAAACGGAGCTTTATACAGGAAGTGGCTAACTGCAGAATGAGGATACTTCTCTACTTTAGTTATCTGATGCACCAATGGGATAGCAGATATGAAAAAGGTGAGTATAAAATAGAGAGTAGTATGCAAATATTATAATCATTAATATTTTATTAGAAATGTAGTTCACACCAGAAAAGGGGAAAACATAAGCTCATTAAGATGAGTTCCAGCGAACAGTAATATAGAGATGGGGGCTGAAAATAGAGATACAAAGGTAGATGTTAGATACAAACATGGATATATAATCTGGAGGGGTTTTGTTTTTCTCATTTATTTAAGGAGGACTATCCTATTAGAGATTTCTTGAAGGTATGGCTCCTAATCCTGTAACTCTCAGGAACCTTAAAGGTTTACCAGTTCTTCCTGGTGAGACACTTCAGTTTTCTATGCAACTTGTCCACCAGGGAGTTATTCTGATCTCTTTAGCACACTCTAGGGACAGGACACTTAGAATGGACAGCAGCTGTCTGTTTCCTCCTCAATAGCCCTAAGTATCGGGGACTGCATAAACAGCGGGTACAGAGAAGGCACCATACGTGTGGGTCTAAGCTCACTTCATCGAGCTTCAGCGCTCATTTACCAAGAAGGTTATCCCTGTATCTTCCATTTTTTTATCTCGTTTTTGTCATCATGATTACGTAAGCCATCCACACATAAAAGGAGTGAGCCTTTCACTAGGGCATTGCTCATTAATTTGAAGGTATTAGTCTTAAGATGAATTCTCTGCTTCTTCCTCTGTTCTTCCAGCATCTTGAGATTTCTCAGGTTAACATCTCGATCCTTGTATCTGTCCTCAGTTCCATGATCACTTAATCATAGACCGTAAATTGCAAGTAATGTAGAGGTTAATAATTGACCAGAACAATGAAAAGCTGCTGATTATTACCAGGAGATGGTGTGTAAAAGACAAGGAGCTATCTAACGTGAGAAGTCTGTGATATTGCTCCATCCAAGAGCAATATTTATAACAGACGTAGGTTCCTCAGAATGGTGTGTAGAATAGGTAGTGACATTCTGAATGGTACCTCTCTTAAAGTACTCTAACATTATTTCCTAAAATCAAACTCTAATTCTACAGCCTCACATTTTACAATAAAATTGGTCTTAGTGCCATGTTTCATGATGGGTCCAAGATGAAATTTTTCTAATACTGGGTTCTTACCTCATAGAAGTACATATAATTCTATGCAATCTATTTTTACCTAAACCATCAGAAACAGAAGCGATTAGAGGTCTCAGTTACCCAGAAAAGTCTCAGCATGATTATTAAAAGGTTCACTATTCCACTGTCAAAAGCATCTTTATCCAAGTAATGTGTTATATTGTCACCCCATCACTCAGAATACAAGACTGAAAATGTCTTCTAAAACTATGACTTTTTTTTTTTTTTTTTTTTTTTTTTTTTTTTTTTTTTTTTTTGGAGAGGTTTTTCGCTACAGGGCACGTGCACTAGCCAGACAGACAGAGAGATAGAAAGCGAGAAATCACCCCCCAGGGGGTATGGCCACGCTGCAATCCCTTCTACCTTCTCCTCTCGGGATCTTGGGCATGCACGCACACACGCCTGGCGTGAGTTTTAAGCCACAGGTCTGGGATGCGAACCGCAGTCGACTACGTGGGAGTCCAGCAACATAGCCATTATGCTAACTGCTGGTTCCCTAAAACTATGACTTTTTAAGAAACTAGATGGTACAGGGTAATGCAACTATACTTACATGAAAAAGTCCTCAGTATGTGTCTCAAGATTTCCCTGTACATGCTGGGTACACATGTGCATGATCTGGGCTGGCTAAAGTTAGGAGTGGAGGTACCAGCAGTTAGTGTAATGGTTATGTCACTGGATTCCCATGTAGTCGACCATGGTTCGAGTCTTGGACCCGGTGGCTTAAACTAACACCAGGTGTGTGTGCGTGTGTGCCCAAGATCCTGGGAGGAAAAATTGCAGCGTGGCCCTCCCCCCAGGGGGTGATTTCTCACTTTCTGTCTCTCTGTCTCTCTCTTTCTGGCAAGTGCACGCGCCCTATAGCAAAAATAAATAAATAAGTAAATAAATAAATAAATAAATAAATAAATAAAAAGTTAGGAGTGGGTTGTAATGTGAAACCTCATTGAAGGTACCTGTCTCTCTGTCTCCTTCTTTTCAAATGAAAAAAATAAACTTTCTAAAAAAATTTTACTTTCTGCATTATGTACTAAATAGTCATTTGAAATAGTCCTGAAAAGTATTAATTCCGACCTGTGGAAACTTCGTAACTCCTTAGGTTTCAAACACAACTGCAGACATTCTAATTTACTTGTTATTGATGTCATTACATACAAGCAAGTTCCTCTGCTTACACGTGTTCAGTATTAGGGAATTCTCTCTAGGTCAGCCCCTTCCATCTTCCAAGAGTAACAGTTATGACTCTTTTCTGTAATGGGGCTGACTACAGTTTCCCTTGATCATTTCCTATTGGTCTTGGCTCTACATTTTGAGAGACATATTAGTAATGACACTTCCCACACAGAGTGGTTTCTGTTTACCAGGTCCTGTGCTACATGCTTCACATGTAGAAACTCAAGCAATCCTCATACCAGGAGGGTAAGACTGATATTATAGTTATCTCCATTAAGAATGGGGAAACTAAGCTTGGAGAAATTAAATGATTAAGCAAAAGAAAATTCAGCTAATTAAGCTCCACAGTACACAGTCACAGGCGCTATCTGGGTGGATTACTTTTTGAACTCATCCACCGAAGTATCTTCCATCTATCTAAAGACAAGTCATCATCTGCCCCTCGTGCAGTCTTTTTATCTCTTGGTCAGGCTCAGTGTCCTTGCTATGAAATGAAGGGTGTTTCTCAAGGAAGAGCACTGAGGCCACTCCTGCCCGGCCTATCTTCCCCAAGAAATAGGAGTGATTGCCTTTGGCATCTAAGTTACCTGTCCTACGAATCTCCTTATACAAGAACTTAAGGTTCGGAGAAACAGGAAATGCGCGTGTTTGTTTTGAATCTAAGCCCCCTTTTCTGCCTTTCTGAGATAAAGATGAATGAGCATCCCGAGAAAGAACACAGAAATTTTTCTTCCCATATTTCTGATCTTCATTACCATGGCTAATCTTGGGCAATTTCTCTTGGCTGCCTCTGGCCCTTTATTGGCCATGAAAAGAAAACAGGAAATAAATAAGTAAAAAGGAAAACCAGGAATCTCCAGGAGCATGCAAGCCTTTAATAAAACATAAACCATAGTCTGGTCTACTCAAAATTCAACTTCAGAAAAAAGGCAAGGACAGTTGCAGACATCAGAGTTTCCCTTCAATATTTACAATCTCTATTCTTCCGTTAAAGGGCTATACTCTCAAATGCTGTGACTTTCTTGCTGTCTCGACATTTGTATGCTTTTCATCTTCTCTGGGTTGTCAATATGCATATATCTTGGTATGGTCTGCATTCTGAATCAGAACTCAGAAAATACCGTCTCACTCATGGCTAAACATAGGCATGAAACATTTGAAATTGAGATCGTCCTAGAGAACCTAGATTATACATCCACTGAACTTTTATTGTAGGGTCATATATTCATGTCACATACCACAATGTGGCTTTAGTCTGTGGTCTCCTCGTACTCAATCTCTAGGAATACTCTTCATGCTGTTAGGCCACTACTACATTCTTAAGTGTGAATTAAAACCATAAGCATTCTTTGAATAATAGTGACTAATAGTAAACAGTTTCATTCATGCAGGTTTATTTTGGGGATCACCTGAGAAAACAGGCTTAGGAAAGTGTTATAAACGATAGAGAGTAGCATAAATAACAATAATAGCATCACAATAACCATTATATTGTTCTTTGCAGTTTAATGGGTATTAAGAATTTTGAGAAACAGCCTTCTCTGTAGTGAGCAGTAGCGAGAACATGGGTGGTTGACTTTGAATTAGGCCACAGTGTGCCAAGTCACCCCTGTACGTGACATTATCCCCAGAAGGTAAGATTTGTGAAAACCAATGGGCCGATCGGGCTTTGTAGCCATTGCATGGCTAACGCTTTACGCCTCATTGAGGACTCTCTAGTGGCCACCTCACCAGAGGTAGTTGGAAATATCAAAACAGTCATTATCGTTGTAATGAGCTTTCATGTTTAATAGCTTCCAACATGAAGGATAGCTGGCTTTTCAGAGAGCCATCTATCCAACAGTGTGGTTCACCACCCCTGGGTAACCCAAATCCCACAGACTCTGTCACTGCCATGGCCACAGATTGAATATGGGACAGCGTGTGCAGGTGTTTTTAATCAGAACAGACAGGTTAACCAAACAGCTGCCTAGCAAACGGCTACTTCTCTTTTTACCCAGAGTCCTTCAGCAAGGGCGCCTGGAGGATTTCACTGTAGTCACTGGCTCAATAGTAATGGAAACAGCAATAGCAATACATAACAATAATAATCATAGCAAAAATCAAAAATAAAGGAAAGCGTTCATGTATCTCTCCTAGGTATTTCACATGTATTGTTCTTAACCCTTAACCCTAAACTATAGTATCGTCATGTTAAGTTGCATATTTTTAAAATATACATCATCACTTCTACAGTTGTGTATATCACTGCAATTTAAATCACTTCATTTTTGTTAAAATCCACATGAGCTTGATGAAGTAACTTATGCCTACTCGTAATGAGTATGTGAGGAAATAACCTCAGGTCACGCCATGTGGATGGTCAGGGCTGAGGCAGAGCTGGCTACTCCTTCTCCTCTTGCCATAGATGCTTTCTTTTGCAAAACTGTCTTATGTTCTATAGTTTTAATAATTTTTTATGATGCTTGTAATTTTTTCTTTTCAGTTTTAGTAAATAATAGATATAAAAATGCATGTTTAATGTGTAAATTGTGCGAAGTTTGAACATATGCATATGCCTATGATATTACCATCACCACAACCAAGGTCCAACCATACAAGTCACCCCCAGAATTACCTGGTGTTGTTTTGTTTGTTTTTACATGTTGTAGGAACATTTTACATAACACCTACCCTCTTAACATATTTTAAAATACATAGTACCGTACATTTTGCTGTAGATACTATTTTCCACCAGATCTTTGAAACTCCTTTGTAAATAGAGGCTCTAAAATCTTTTTCCTGGGTTGAATTTCTTCTGCATTGATTACTTTTTCCTGCATTCCTCCAGCCTAGGCCTATTTTGTAGAGGCATGCCTCACACTTGAAACTCCAGTCTTCTACACTGGCACTTTCTATTAACTGAGAAAACTAATTGATAGATGAACTATTCTTAGTAATAATCCCTATATCTTTCTTCCTGGAAGAAAATATTTTAGGATGAGTCAAGGGATAAGACTTAGGGACAGGGGAACCAGCAGTTAGCGTAATGGCTATGTCGTTGGACTCCCACGTAGCTGACTGCTGTTCGCGTCCCGGACCCGGTGGCTTAAAACTCACGCCGGGTGTGTGTGCATGCGTGCCCAAGATCCCGAGAGGAGAATGGAGGAGAAGGGATTGCAGCATGGCCATCCCCCCGGGGGGTGATTTCTTGCTTTCTGTCTCTATTTCTCTCTCTGTCTGTCTGCGAGCGCACGCGCCCTATAGCGAAAACCTCTCAAAAAAAAAAAAAAAAAAAAAACTTAGGGACAGAAACCAGGGCAACCATGAAAACACAACTTCACAGAAAAGGAGATTGAGAGAAGACAGAAGAAAGCTGGAACCAGTTAAAAACTGCTAACAAAACTTCACAGGGAAAATGAAAAACAATAAGGATTCTCTTCACTACAGTTTATAGAAACTTCATGGTCACACATACCCACTAGCACCCCAGATGTTCTATAGTAAACTTTTACTTCATCAACATGCTAAAACTTACCCTTGGGACCAGCAGTTGGTGTAATGGCTATGTTGCTGGACTCCCATGTAGTCGACTGAGTTTGAGTCCTGGACCTGGTGGCTTAAACTCATGTAGGGCACGTATGTGTGCGTGCATGCCCAAGATCCCGAGAGGAGAATGGAGGAGAAGGGATTGCGGCTTGGCCATCCCCCCTGGGGGGTGATTTCTTGCTTTCTGTCTCTCTGTCTCTCTGTCTTTCTGGTGAGAGCATGCACCCTATAGCAAAAATCCTCTCAAGCAAACAAAAAAACAAACAAACATACCCTTGAAAGGAAAGCTTGCATGCTAATAACACATACATTTTATGTTCAAGCATGTTCATCTAGAGTGCTATACACAAAGAGTACCCATAGGGAGGTCTTCAAGTCCACCTTCGAGTCCTGGAAATGCAGCTTCCCTGATGCATATGCATGCACCTCCCTTGAAGGGAGATCTCTGAAGCCACTCGGGGCTGTCCCCTTTAGAGCATCCTACTCTGCCTGGGACACTCCTTATCTTAAGTCCCTAACTTCTTATCTTTGCTCAGTAAACTTTCTCTGCTTCACTTTCTGACACAGGCTTAAATTCTTCCCCCACAAAAGTAAAAAACCTAGGAGGCCCTCGTTTTGGTGACAGAGGTGTGTTTTGTTTTGTTTGTTCGATTGATTTACTGTTTCTTCAAGGGATTTGCTGCTTTCTACTGTAGCCAAAGAGAAACTTGGGAATATCTTGAGTACAGCATGAGTATGGAACAAGTAATGAATAATTGAATGAATGAATGAGTGAATGGGTAAGGATATAGAAAGGTGACCAGAGGCTCAGAAATTCATGAAATTCTTACATTGCTGTTCCTGAGCTAGTCCTATTTTTCAGATGGTAACTGGGAGCTCCATGATCTTCTCTCTGGAGCCAAGAATGTGCTCTCCAGCATCTCACTTTCTACTCAATGGTGGAAGACATTTGTTTTTCCCTTAGAGTCAGATGCCTTTTCTTCTGATTAAGATCAAAATAGAAATTTACCTCAAATCAGTTCAGTGTAGTGCAAGTTTATTAATCACACATTACATTTGAGAGAGTACATATGAAGGTATATTAATAAAGGACCTTGTGACACAACCACCATGGGTGAGAGTTGGGTGGCTTCCAATAAAACTGCAGAGACAGAATGTCATGATGATCACTAACAGAAGACTTGCGGGAGCTATGGGAATAATTTACCTTTCTGTCAGGTGGATAGGCTTCATCACTGGCTCTATAGAAGGTGTTACCTCCTAGATGTCCCATCCCTCAGACAGAAGCCTTCCTCAACAGATACACACTGGGGACAGGCGGGCTTAATCTGAGGTTCTTAAAAACTGATTGTAGGGGCCAGAAGGTGGTATGGTAGTTAAGACACTGAATTCCTACATGCTTGACCACAGTTCGAGTACTAGTCCCAGCAGTTTGAAAATCACACTGGGTGCATGTGCATACATGCCCCAAATCCCAGGAGAGAATGGAGGAGAAGGGACTGTGGCATGGCCATCCCCCCTAGGATGTGAGGGGGGGAAATTTCTCACTTTCCCTCTCTCTGTCACTCTCTGGCTAGCACATATGCAAAACCTAAGTATTAATAATAGTAATACTAATTAATTTAAAATTAAAACAACTTTGTGTTAAGAGAGTTGAGCAGGAATCCATGGTAGAAGTGTAGACATGGATTCCCCATTATGCTCTCTGGACTATGTGTACATGAGCTCTGGTGACCTTTAAGGGAAAAGGAGACAGAGAATAGAAAGGTTGACTCTTGTAACATGTGAGCACTGTCTGTGTTCTCTGTTCAAAAGCCCCTTATCAAACCTCCTCACAACATGTAATTGGGGCAATTAGTCTTTTTCTTTTCTTAGCATATGATCGCATTTGTGTGCTTTAGCAGCATTTTAATAATTAAAGCATTTTCATAATTATCCAGAGTTAATCACTACATTTTAGGCAAACCATCCCATATCACACATTATTTTGATTTGGAAAGAGGTTAAATATATGGGAAAATAATGGCAGAAAGGACTTCTGCTCACAGAGAATTGACTAACAAATTGTCATGCTGGCAAGTACCAGCCATACACTAATTTCTCCCGAGGGCTTATTTTAGTAAGTACACATATTGAGGTCAGAGAAGCTCAGTGCTGAAATATTCTAATATTTGCACAGCATTAACCTTCTTCTCCATTTACTGTCATTGAAAGACACGGTGTGCAATCTTCAGACAGAATAGCCTTAAAGCCCAGTATCCGAATAAATACTTCCTAACAAATTTCTTCAATTTCCAAGGTCTTTGTTTTGGAATGAATGTACAGAGCCTCTCCCATATTTGTTTTCCTTTTATGATTCTCCAATAGAAACCAAATCTGGCAGCTTGGAAATCACACCAGACACATTTGCATGCATGCTCAAAATCCCAAAAGAATGAAAGAGATGGGATGGCAGTATGGCCATCCCCCCAGTGGGGTGACTTCTCACTTTCCTCTCTCTCTTTGTCTCTGTCTCTCTCTCTCTCTCTCCAGTGAGCACATGTGCCCTATGGCAAAAAAAAATCTTAAAAATTAATAGATAGATAGATAGATAGAGATAGATGATAGATAGATAGATATAGATATAGATATAGATATAGATATATAGATAGATATAGATATAGATGGTGGTGCTAAAGGACACACTAGATTCCAGAAAAGGGATAAGGTCCTAAAATATGCAGTATCAAAAGTCTTATTAGTATATTTTGAATAAAAATATGTGCATTCAACTTTCAAGAATTACAATTTTTTTCTAAGCAAGCTTTCTATTTGGGTTTATCCAGTGAGGTCTATTGGCCTATTGAGATTAGTAGAACATTTTAATGCTATGCATATTTTTGATAACCTTTAAGGTGCACCTTTGGACCCCAGGGTGACCACAGCTGCCAAAGGACTCTTCAGCCTATTCATTGTGATGGTCATTTGTATGGCACGTGATGGTCACAGGCTGCTTTCAAAATCATTCACTTCTCTGATCCTCATGGCATGTCCTCAGGCAACTTCTGCTTTTATACAGTAGATTCTGGGGATTTGAACTAGCTGTTCTCACAGCAGATGCACGTGGTTGATCCATACCCTAACCTGGGTCTTCTAAGCTCAGATATCAGGTATCTCTAACTTTAATGTCTCTTCAACATGAATAGATTATCTTCTCTAAGGATCAGTGCACAATGATAAATACCCTAATACTCAGACTGACCCAGTGTCCTAGTGGTTAAGAGAGTCAGATCCCACATGGCTGACTATGTAGTTAGAATTCCAGCCCCATCCACTTGAAAAACATTCTAGGCACAAGTGCATGTGTACCCCAAATCCTAAATGGATGGAGATATAGAGAAGAGATTACAATATGACCACATGCTGTTGCAGAGTGTGCTTTTTCCTATTCTCTTTCTCTTTCATTTTCTCTGTCTGTCTCCAGTGGGAGTTTATACCCTCTGTCAAAAAAAAAAAACCCATTTATATTTATATATATACCTATGTAAATAATATATATGTAAATATATAATTATATATAAATAAATACGTATATAATTATATATATTATTTCCTGTTGCTCAAGCCAGCCTCAAGCTCATAATCCTTCTGCCTTAGCTTCCATCTATACATACTGTGTGTGTGTGTGTGTGTTTGTGTGTGAGAGAGAGTCAGGGTAGTGGCTCTTTTTCTGGATTTCCAGAGCACTGTTTTTCCTGTCTGGAGTTTTCACATTGTTATCATTGCTGGCTTAATTGTACATATTACTTGAAGAAATAGAGCGTTCCTTTGGGTCAGGACTATTCTTACCTTGTCACTCTTGAGCTTATATTCTATTTTGAGAAAATAGACAAAAACGTAAAAAAAAAAAATAATGATTAAGGAGAAAATAAATTAGGAAAGTGAGAGAGAAAATGTTGAGGGCTGTAGAAATTTTAGATTAGCTAGTCAGGGGCTATCTATTTTCCGGCTTCCCTGGGAATGTGACATTTCAGTCAAAGCCTGGAGAATGTGAGGGGGCAAGTCCTGATGTGCCTGAGGACAAGGAATGTGCAGGTACAAAGGCCGGAAGCAGGTGCACAGCTCACTGTCGCTGGAACAGTAATAAACTAGGAGTCAGGACACATAGGGGTCGGGGTGGGGCCCTTAAGGCAGCAAGGGGAGCGTCTTCAAGCTCCATGGTGCAGCCCACCAGGGTTTCCCAGGCTTTTATTCCCTGGAAATGGAAGCTATCGAAGTGTTTTGGATGGAAGAATAATACATCCTGATTTGATAGTTAATTTTTTGTGTCAACCTGACTGGCCATGGGATGGCCAGGTATCTGGTTAGATATTATTCTGAGTATGTTTATGAGAGTGTTTCTGGATGAGCATAGCATTCATTCAGTTGCCTGAGTAAAGCAGATCACTCTCCCCAATGTGCATGGGTCTTTTTTTTTTTTTTTTCTTTTTTTGTAGAGGTTTTTATTCTCTATAGGGCACGTGCACTCGTCAGACAGACAGAGAGAGACATAGAGACAGAAAGCAAGAAATCACTCCCCAGGGGGGATGGTCACGCCGCAATCCCTTCTCCTCCATTCTCCTCGCGGGATCTTGGGCACGCACGCACATGCGCCCGGCGTGAGTTGTAAGCCACCAGGGTCCGAGACGCAAACCGCGGTCGACTACGTGGGAGTCCAGCGACATAGCCATTACGCTAACTGCTGGTTCCCAATGTGCATGGGTCTTATACAGTCCATGGAGGGCCTGAGTAGGGGAAAAAAAAAAAAAAGTCGAAGAAGGGAGAATTTGCTCTTTACACCTTCTGGCTCCCAGTGAAATGTCTGTCTTCTGCCCTTGGACTGGGACTTACACTGTCAGCTCTTTGAGTTTGCAGCTTTTGAACTCAAACTGCTATTTTGCAAACCATGTACCTGAGTCTCAAGCTTGCAGAAGGCCAATTGTAGGACTTCTTAGCCTGCATAACTGTGTAAGTTATTTCATAATAAATTTCTTTAGATAGATAGATTGATATAGATATATTGGTTCTGTTTCTACAGAGAAATCTTAATATACTTGACTAATTATTAAGATAATTATGCTGACTATTCTGTTGAGAGCAGATGAGAGATAAATGCTTATTAAAATATACAATCCTTTACAAGAATGCCTTGAATGTTATTAGGAAGGTCAGTTAATACTTTTGAATAAATTAGCCTGATAAACAATTTAAAGATTATAAAATCTTATTGTTCCTCTCTCCCCACCTGAAAGCACTGGCATTTGAAAAAGAGTCACTAAGACTTAAACAGTAAGGAGGAGAAATCTAATGGAAGGAAGGGGTTTCCCAGTAACTCCCAAACATCACCACGTAATAAACTACATGTGCCGCATTTATACTTAATATTACAGTAAATACCTTTTGAATAAAAGGTAGTATACAATTATTCCTAAATTAGTTGTGCTTACTGTTCTCTGAATCTTTGACTTCTATCATAAAGCAATCGTTCTAAATATTTGCAACTGTAAAACAAGACAAAAAGGGCCTACCTCCAAGATCGCTTGGGAGGATTAAATGAGATGAAGTCAAGAGTAAAACATCACAGGTTTTAGCATGTAGGAAGTATCTGAAAAAATACAGAGGGAACCAGCAGTTAGCGTAATGGCTACGTCGCTGGACTCCCACGTAGTCGACTGCGGTTTGCGTCCAGGACCCGGTGGCTTAAAACTCACACCGGGCGCGTGTGCGTGTGTGCCCAAGATCCCGAGAGGAGAATGGAGGAGAAGGGATTGCGGCGTGACCATCCCCCCGGGGGGCGATTTCTCACTTTCTGTCTCTATGTCTCTCTCTGTCTGTCTGGCGAGCGCACGCGCCCTATAGCAAAAACCTCTCCCCCCAAAAATACAGAGTTGTTTGTTGATTTGCTTATTAAGTAGGATTAAAAATGTGTACTCCTGGGGCTGGCAGGTGGTGTGGTTGTTAAGGGTGCTAGACTCCCACATGGCTGACCACCGTTCAAGTCCTGGACCTGGTGACTTGCTTTCTCACTTTCCCTTTCTCTCTCACTCTGTCCCTCTCTGATCAAATTAAAACAAATAAATAAATAAAGCTAAATAAAATAATTATTTTTAAAAGAAGTATACTAAAAGTTAAATAAATTCTGTGCTCAAACAGGAAAACTTGGCTTCCTGTATATTAAAATATTTGATTTAAAGTATCCTCAGTCTTCTTTCACCTTCATCATTGAAAACTGAATAAAGAAAAACTCAAAGTAAATCTAGGATTTAAAAAGTCTTAAAATTTTCATAAAGCATATGAATTGTAAAATGTCACCTCCATGGGACTGGGGTAGGGAATCAATATGAAAAAGAGACATGTGACATGGTTTTCAATTCCCAAAGCACCATAGCCACTTTCACCCTGGATGACATATTTTTCTATTTACCTTTGAAACAGGATGGATTTTTCTCTTTTCTTGAGTTGAAATATAAACAAAAAAGACAGAAACAAATGAACAATGTCAATATTTCAATCTATGAAAATTTTAGGTACTGTAACAGGCCGGCTTATTCCTCTTTGGAAATTTTGAGGTTATTTAACTATGTGCCATTTTATGATTTTTTTCCTCTTTTTACTATTCACTATGAATAACACCTTCAAGATGTAGCTCAAATGCTTCCTCTGTGATTCACGAGAGCATAGAATTACAGAGTTGAAAGTATCTGCAAGGTTTATTACCTATGCAATCAATTTTTTTTTCAGGCTTTTATTGTGGGTTGGGGCAGATTTATATTTCAAATTATGACTCTTATTTGCTCTCTGAGTTTTTCAGTTTGTCTCTATTCCTCCTGTCCTTCCACAGGTATGACTATGAGATACCCTGAGCGCCTTTAAACAGAAACAAAGATGCAGAGAAGCACAGAGAAAGTCTGATTCTTGTTTGGTGATCAAATAGTACTAAGCTCAATGTTTAAAGTGTAGGAGGAGAAATAGAAGGAGAAAAAAGAACTGGAAGAAAACAGGAAAATATGAGAGAACAGAGAGTTCAAGAGAGAATAAGAGATGTTAAAAATGGAGGGCACAGGGACTGAGCACCAAGCTCTAGCAGTCCCCACCCCACCAATGCACACCTGTGGATGACAGAGTGAGTCTCAAGCACTTGCCGGGCCTGGGAGAAAGAGATGTGGACACTTAGGTTGAGGCAGAGTCTGAACTATTGCTGCCTGCAATCTCCTTGTGGTGATATCTTGGACAGAAGAGCAACCATCAGTATTTTAAGTTTGTTTACTTATTTTTACATCATTTACATCATTTAATATTTTTGACAAATAGGCACTTAATTTAGAAAAATGGAGAAATATACGTGTAACAAAACACACACACATGGCTCATTATGTACATTTTTAATAATTAATTTTATTTATTCATTCATTTTATTTTAATTTGACCAGAGAGAGACAGAGAGAGAGAGAGAGAGAAAGAGAGAGAGAGATGGAAAGTGAGAAAGCAAGTCACCAGGTCCAGGACTCAAACCATGGTTGGCCATGTGGGAGTGTCCAACGCCTTAACTACCATACCACTTGCTGGTCCCCATTTACATTTTTTAAACTTAGAGGAAATTACATTTACTATCTAACATTCTAATGGTGTTTTAAAATTTTTATTCTGCACTTTTTACTTGACAAATACTTTCAAGTGATTACTGTATATCAAGACCTGTAGAGAGGGTTGAAATAACATTACACAAAAATTTTATGTCTGGATTTTATTCAGTTAATATGTATTCAAAGAACTACCCCAGGTAATAAATAGGATGATGCAAACATAATTTTAGTAACAGAATTATTCTTTTCTGTGGATATAATGTCATTCAATTTATCAATTTCTTCTTGTTAGATTTTTAAGTTCTTTTGATTATTTTACATTATAAACAAATCTGAATTGGGCATATTTATTAATTAAATGTCAAGTGGATATTCTTAATTGTTTTATGCTTTTACATTTTTGTTGCCCCTTACTTACTGAATTGTTGTTCTTCTCCCTTTTAGAGACCCTACTAACTAATGGGTCAAACTTTGAGACCCAGCAAGGCCACCCAGCCAATCCCAGGCATGCCTGGCTGATGTCTCCTGATCTCTTGTCCAGATGTCCATTCTGTTCTCTGTAATACCTTAAGTGAAGTTTCTTCTTTTCAGGAGATGGGCTATCTCGTCTGTCAGCTTGATAGGCATTCCTGAAAGAGTGTCGTTCAACATTAGCTCGAAGGTGAGGCGTAACTAGCACACACAGGGGATCAGCCAGGAAAAGGATGGCACATTTCCGAGAAGAGCAGAGCTTTGTCATCTGAGTTGGAGTTGGCTTCATTCATAACACTAGTTACATCAACTTGGACGTGTTTCTTAACCTTGTTTCTAGGTTACTAAGTAAGTAATCTGTAAGACAGGTTTAATAACTTGGGTGAAGAGAGTAGGGCTGAGAATTTTTATACTACAGAAATATTTACATCACAAAATTATAAAATGCTATAGATCAGGGCTTTCTCCTCCCCAGATAAGGTTGCCAGATCTAGCAGGTGAAAATAGAGGCTATAGTTCCAGCTCTGTAATGTGGCAGTAATGAGCTGCCCCAAGAGAAGCTGGGGCCTGTGAGGCAACCCTGGCAGAACCCCTGCCCAGGTCAGCCTAGAACATGCCAGGCACGTGCGTGAGTGCTCAGGATCCCAGGGGCCCAGAGGTAGGGTCCATGGCGTGACTAGCCCTGTGAAGGGTGCTCATCTCTCTCTGTCTGTCTCTCTCTCTTTCTCATGTGCATGTACTCAATCAAGAATAAATAAAAACTGCAGGACACAAAGTGAAATTTGAATTTCAGATAAAGCACACATAATTTTTTTTCAGTAAAAATAAGTCCCTTGAAATACTCGCATGTGCTGTTGTTGATCTGAAATATTATTACATTAGAAATACACTATTTGGAATACATTTATGCTAAAAATGAGGTGTTGCTGATCTGAGTTTTCTACATTTTATCTGACAGTCCTATAATAAGAGAACTGGTTGGGAGGCCAGCAGGTGGCATAATGGTTTAGGCACTGGACTCCCATATGGCCAACCCCAGTTCAAGTCTCAGACCTGGTAGCTTGAAAAATCACACCAGGAGCATGTGCGTGGGTCCAAAATCCTAAGAGTATAATGCTGGAGAAATGTTTGCAGCATGGCCATCCCCTCCTGCCGGGGGGGGGGGGGGGTTAGATTTTCTCATGTTCACTCTCTCTGCCTGTCTCTGTTTCTCCCCAGCATGTGTCCTATTGCAAAAAACCTATCAATCAATCAATCAATCAATAAGTATGTAAATAAATAAATAAAACAAAGAGCACTGCTTGGTAAATACCCACATGCCTTTGTTCTTAGCATCATTCCTGGCATTTGGGGCATTTGGGCCGTTTTCAAGCACACATGTCAATTTTCTTGTCTTTGCTTCTTTCCTTCCTGGAATGTAATCCTTTATGAAACAATCATATAACCTAAGAAGCTACTAGGCCTGACAAAATTATCATTTGCTATAAAGATGATACAATAGTTTCATTAGTAAACCATTTCCATCATCTGAAGACTGCAGGCATCACTTAATTAGAAAAATACAAAATCGAAAACAAAAAGGTTAACACAGTAGGTATTCACTGTCATGCAAATTAATTGTTTATTAGATTCATGTCACTCAATATTTTTGTTTTTGTTTTTTTGTATTTTGAAAATTAACACATTTTAATAGTCTGCTAATGTGTGAAAATGATGAGTCTGAACTATACTTTGCAGCATTCCCTTTCTGGTATGTCTTCTGTTTTCCAAGCTTCTCTCCCAACAGCTAAGTGGTGAGATTGGGCAGCAGCTACTTCCCCGCACATGCATGTTACAGATTGGCATGGTCACCTCGGCTGCAGAGCAGCATTTGGGCTGTGGTGGTTTCACCTTCCTGGATCCTGTTCAGTTCTCTGGCTGTAGCCCCAGTGTGCATGCTCAGTTTCTTGACAGTGACTTCCATTTCTGCAGGATTTTATTTCTTTTATGTTTCCTTTACACGCCAAGTCTTTTGTATCCATTTTTTGGAGGAGAAGGGATTTGTGGTGTGGCCATCTCCCTGTGGGAATGATTTCTCATTTTTTTCTCTCTGGCTAGTGCACACATCCTGTAGGGGAAAAAAAAATCACAACAATACATTGGATAAATTCAATTAAAAAATAAAAAAATTTGATTCAAGAAGAAACTGAAATTCTACATAAACAATTATTGAGGGAAGTGAAGTTTTAGACAATATTTTCAATCCTAATTTACTGATTTGAAAGATATTTATTAAGCATTCATAGCCAATAATTCAAACTTAAGTTTTTATTGGCAATCATTGTGTTTGTACTTCTTTTGTTGTTGTTTCTGTAGACTGTGTGCTCTCACCAGAGACAGGGGTGGGATAGGAGAAAGTGCCTGAGGAAGTACAGTCACATCACAGTCCCTCCTCCTCCATTCTCCTCTTGGCATTTTGGACAGGCGTATACATGCACCTGGGGTGTTTTCAAGCTACTGAGTTTGGGAAGTCAAACCGCAGAGTAGGTCATGGGAGATCCAGCTGCCTTAACCACCGCACCATCTGCAGCCTCGTGTCTATGTGTTTAGCAGATACCCTAGCCAATGACAGCGTCCAGCAGGAGAGTCCCAGCTTTTTCAGGTTCTAATCTCAAATTTGGAGCACATCTGACTGCACAGTGGGCCTGCATGTTGTTGCTAATTACTCTCCCTATGGAACAAGAAAATATGTCAAAGAAGTGCCCCTGCAATAGTGAGTGTAGCAATAATGAGTTCAGGAATGGCTTCAGAGTTCAGATCCCAGCTCTGACCCTTCAACATGGAGGCCGTTCAGTTACATGCTAGTAAACGGCATTAGAGTGCTTACTAAGCGCGGAGTCCTCTCCTAAGAAGTGCCCTGAAACTACCTGTTTCATACTGACAGCACTTCTGCGTCATGTGACACTTTAATCGCCATTTGACAGGTGAGAAAGCTGAAGTACAGGAAAGTTAAAAATCTCACCTCAAGTCATGCACATAAAGTTTGCAGCTAAGATTTTAATGTTTGCCTTCTGTTTACAGATATGCAATACTAATCAGCAAGTTACATTGCCGTTGCGTCTAGTTTACACAACTTTAGGACTTAGTTTCCTCACTTGAAAACCAAGGATAGTTTTATTTATATAATAATCATATTGCGTAGATTACATGAAAAGTTAACTAATGCAAAAGCACATTTTAATTTTAATGTACCCAGGCACATGGGTATGTACATTTGATAAATTTTTGTTGAAAGTCAATAAAGCAATTTCACGTATATTATCTGATTTCCTACAAACGCTAAATGATAGATATTATTGTTACCATTGTTTTCATTTTGCAGATGAGGAAACTGAAATAGACAAAGGTTAACTTGCCTAAACAGCACAACTACTCGATGGATGATTAGTCTCTGAACTACATTCTGTTACTGGAGTCCATTTGTTTAACCATGACGCCATGTCTTCTCATTGGGCTGAGTTTTTTAGGGCACGGAATTGGCTTGTATGTTTTTAAGACTCTTGTGTCAACATAGATCCTGACATTGATAGTCAAACAAAAATCAAAATATTAGATTCTGATTTAAGAAGAAATCACTAGAATTGATAAAGAACTGACTGACGGAAAGAATGGGTTGTGTGGATTGGGTGATGGAAAGATTTCTTTTCCGGTACTCCATTATCTGATTTTTAATGAATGAATGAGCAGTTGGATAAACCAGTTGTGAACTTTGATATTGGATAGATCATTTCTAAGTCTATACAGACATGAGTAACGTTTCAAAAACAGGTGAGAAAATGATAGATAGTACCATTGAGTGGCATGGTGGTTAAGATGCTAAACTCCCATATGGCCAACTGTGCTTCAAATTCCAGATCTGGCAGCTTGAGAATCATGCCATGTGTATGTGTGCACCTAAAATACTGAGAGGAGAATGGAGGAGAAGGGATTGCGGTGTGTCCATCTCCCTTATGGGGTCATTTCTCACTTTCCCTCTCTTTTTCTGTCTCTGATTCTCTCCAGCAAGCACACATGCCCTATGGCAAAAACATTTTAAAAAAATGATAGATATAAATTATGGTCATGAACAGAATGCCAGAACACTCTGAAGTACCAACTTTGGGTTTTCAGCTATGATGTCAATTGGAACTCTTGTCAAATCAGGTGCCCAGACCTATCCCCCCCCCTCTAGTTGTCCATAGCTCAGGAGAGACTTCAGGTGAGGCTTGCTACAGAGGCTTCCTCTGTGCTAGGGCCATCTGCATGTGGAGTCGTAGCAGATGATATAAGCAGGACCATATTAGCCCAGTGTTCCTGTGGGCTCCTTATCTGTTGAAGTTTCATTTAGAAGGTGAGATTTTCATTTCATTCTTTCTTCTTTAATTTCTGAAGTGCTAAATCAATATAGGAGGCTTTTTAAATCCAAACTGTCAGTGAGATTTATATTTTGTTTTATGATTTCTTCCTCATGTTGAATTGCTGCACATTTCTGTGCACTCGGTTTGGTTTTCAGGGTGTGCAGTATGTGACTCCTTCCTCATATGGCACTCTAAACGAATTGCAGCCTCCAGCTTCACAGTTGCTGTCTAGGTATATGCATGTTGTGTTAGTCCCATGTGAGCAGCAAAGCCACTAACTGAAAAGATAAGAGCAACTGTCCATGAATATATGTAAATGAAGAAGCTGAGGGATCTGAGGCTGGTTTTATGTGTGGCTCTTCTACCCAAGGAATTTTACTGCTGTGCCATGACCAAGTAGAGCTGCTGTTACAGAAGGGGCCTGCCTTTTGTCAGAACCACACAAATGTCAATCATTGTGACATCAGGTCTTGAAGCAGGAAAGGTTTATTACATAGCTAGCTAGCAAGAAAGCAGTATACCTGAAATTTAATTTCCGTGTTGCAGGAGGGTGTGGTCTTTTACAGTGCAAGGAGCAGAGAGGATGAACGTGATGGTGTTTGCCACTGTCAGGTTGTTTTGTTTTGTGAGGGGCTGCGGAAGGACCAGGTTCAAATTGGTTGGTACAGATGGGGTGAGGTTGCTTGGCAGTCCAGCATTGGTGAATGCTAGGACATGCAGTAATATTTCCAGACCTAGATTGTTGGTGCTTAGATTTAGGGTAACTCCTACTTCTGACTTTATTCCCCCAAAACAGCTCTGTTCTTTTCGTTCCATCACCAGCAGTGTTTTCACTCGCCAGGTAGCTGGTATCAAGTTTATGTCACTCAACCCTCTTGAGTAAATGTGTCCTGCAAGTAGGCTTCTACGATAACATTGAGACCTAGGTTTCTTCCTCCTAGACCAGTTCTGGCCAGTTGCACGACCACAGTGCTGGTACCTTGGATGTCATTGATATACCTCTACCTGTGGGCTAGAGGGTCAGATCTTTCTCTACCAAGTCGAGTGAGTCCAGGCAGGCGCAGTAAATACAGGCAACTGAGAGCACCCACTCTTCTACCTTACTCTGTAATTTCCATTTACAAAGGCTGGGAAGAAAAATCATCATTTCTTGGCTCAATAGGAATGAGATTTCTGGATGTAAATTTGCTTCTAACAATCATTACTTAAGATATTTAGAAGGTAGGACAAGGAGCAGATCTTCTTCCTGGTGATGTTTCTGCTAGTTAACCAAGTCATAGTCACGTGATTGTCAAGAAGCAGTTTTAACAGTGAGGATGCAGCCAGGTCCTGAACTCCCAGGCCCTGTGGTGTGAGGTACTCTAACCTCAACTGTTGCAAGCTCCTGATTCTTGCTCCTCTTGTCTTTCCAAGATTTCATAAGCACATATTCCTTGTGTTAATTCATATTCCATTTGAAATACTTACAGTGATTTCTATTTTCTGCAGTGAGCTCAAACTACCAGAGCCAATCTCTCTCTGAGACCTCAGTTAATTTATCCCTTTAGTGAGACTAATGAAATGATTAAATGCAGGGACCCAGAACAAATTATTCCTTGAGTTTTATATTATTTTTGTTTAAAATATAGGTTGGAATATCAAAACCTGTAGAAAAGCTATTCCTCAGTATGTAATCCAAATGCTGTCAAATTAGAAGTGAAATATGTCATGTAAACATTCAATTAAATACTATGTATTTTTAAATGTCTGTTGTCTTCTAGCAACATACCGGGTGGAGTTCATACAATAATGAGCCAGAGGTATTCATCGTCTTCAAGAAGGCAGCCCTGATTGGAAGACATACAGGCAAACACAAGGAGTTTCTGCCCCATGTCGGAAGAGGTGCAGAGGTTACAGGCACAGGAGGTGATGAAAGCAAAGGTACCAGGCACTAATCCCTCCTGGGAACTGAAGTTTCGTGGGAAGTCAGAGGTAGTGACGTTTGCTTACAAGGATGAGCAACCAGACAAAGCTTAGCAATGAGTTAGATGATATTATTGGATGGCAATTCAACAGTTTCTCCCCGTTCTTCTAAACTCCTCCTCGCACCGTAGAGCTGCCATGCTCTCCGTCTGCATAATAGCCTCCCTTCCAGCTGGTTCATGTGACACAGTTCTGACAGACCTGAGGAAACGTCTGGGGAGTGGTTCAGGGAATGTTCCCGTCCAAATACATAGGCGGAGGTTTGAGGCTAACCCATCGTCTCCTCTTATCCTCACATGCTATTGAATGAGAATGTGATGCTTGGGGGTGGGCAACAGCATTTTTTTTTACAATGAAAGGGAAGATAGAGGGATCTTGGAGATGTCAACTGAGACATTTGGCATCATCCCTGAGTGAACGTTTCAGAAATCCCTGACATGTGAGAGTCTCCCACATGGGCTGTTAACTACTTGTTAGACCATTTTAAACCATACAGTGTTATGATGATGATTCCAAAATAATATTTCTGCTTCAGATCTCCTCACCAATATTTAGAGGCACATTTTTAATAGCTTCCTGGGCAGCTCTGAGTATTTTCTTCCCAATAAGCCTTCCAAGTCCAGAATATTAGAAATAATAATAGACATTGGGCTATCTATTAATATTAAAATATTAGAAATAATAGATCTGAAGTTATTTTCCACATGTCTCCAGAATAAGTCCCTTCCCCATACTCTATGTCAGCAGGTGGCACTCCTATATCTCCTCACCCAGCAGATTCAAGATTATGTTTATGTATTTCTTAAATCCACCTCTTTCTATTTTCTTAAATGTTAATGTCATGAGAATATTATCATCTTTTTTTCTGGTTCTCATATACATTTCCCAATCTCTCTCTCTCTCCCCAACACACACATGTCAGCCTGTGTGTATAATATGACAATCAAATGTGTTTGCATACATGTACAGTGTGAGTACATTTACAGATATAAAGAAACTCAGATGCTAATACAGAAACTACAGAATACCTGAAAGTACTCAGTATAATCTAAAACTATGATTATTCCCATGGAAAGTTATCAGCAATATAGAATAAGAATTATTTGTCAAGGCAGAGCCCCAGAGGATAGACAAGCTGGGTAAGGAGAATTTGAGGACCTTAGTCCAAGCTAAGGGTCTAACTTCTGGGGAGGGTGGGACAGTTTCTAGCATTTACATCGCACATCAAATCAGTATCCTGCTGAGGAGTGCCTGCAAATCTCTGAGGAACCTACTCCAAGGTGAAATTCCCCACTACAACCCTTCCCCCTTGAAGTCTCTGAGGTGCACCTTGCCCACTTACTCATCTTTTTCAAGAGGACAAAGGTACTCAGTCTGCCCTGTCATCTGTGGGATCCATCTTGCCACAACAGGGAAGGAGGCAAAAGGGCAAAGAAAAGTCATGTGCAATTTTCCCTTTCTCTTTTCCAGTGCTGCCCACAGAAGAAATACAGTGACCAGCAGAGAGCGGGTCACCTTCCGCAGTACCCACCTGCTGCTGCCTCGGCTGCCACAGACTCGACAACTCTGGCAAGTTTGTCTTTCTCAGGAGATACAACATAAACCCAAGTGGACTCAGACAGAACACCCTGGAAATTCCAGGAGGAACAGTCACATTCCCAATAAGGACTCCATGTTTTGAGGTTCTGGGTGTAGGGCAGAGATAACTTTTCTATAGACTTAGCTGATGTAGTTACCAGGAGCAGAGGGAGGCATCAGTAAACCAGCAACATTTTTCTGTTGAACTGAGGCCGACTTTGGGTGTTACAGGAACACCACGCTGTAGGGTTGCACCTTGAACTGAGGCCTAATTTGGGCCAAGTACATGGCACCACATGTTCAAAACGTTTGTTTTGGCTAAGGGCACTGGACTCCCACATGGCCAACCATGGTTTGATTCTCAGACCTGGCAGCTTGCTTTCTCACTTTCCCTCTCTCTCTTGCTTGCTCTCTCTCACTCTGTCCCTCTCTGGTCAGAATAAAATATACTCATTAATTAAGTTAAATGAAAAAAACAAAAACTTCATAAAGTTAGTTTGCAACCAAGAGAAGAGTGGGTTAAACCAGACTGCATACTAGGAGAATTAAGAGGCAGGAGGCTGATGTATTGGTCTGTCTTTCATGCATTAAAATAGAAATAGTTTCTCACCAAAATACCTGCCTTGTGTGTGTATTTATCATAAAAACCCAGAGGGAGTTTCAATGGCTCCATTTACAATACCTATGCCAGGCAGGTATTTTTTCTTTCTATTTTTTCTTCCACTGACAAGAGAGTGTGGGGAGGAGAAGGTGCTTTTCAGTCATTACTTTTCTTGAACAGTCAGTATTGCCTGAAGGAAAAAATGCTGTCGAATCTAACAAATCAGGCTTCACACTGTGTTCGTGACAATTCAGGCAGAAAGGACAGAAAGCGGGCTTGCACGGCCTTGAAGCAGCTGCTGATGGGTATCCTTCCTGCCTTGCAAAATTAGAACAAAGTTTGGAAAGTTACACTTGACAGAGGTTAGAGGGTCTGCACAGACAAAACATTCAGGACCTCTCTTCAGGCCTTGTTTAAGGTCATGGAAAACCTCGTTGGGCCTGGCTCATCCTTGCATCTCCTCCTTTGGAGACACTGCTGATAAACCAGGAGGCTCTGGCTAGCAACCTCCTCCATGCCCCTTAACACTTTGCTACACAGGGTCGGCAGGTGGCGTGGTGGTTAAGGGCCCTGAACTCCCACGTAGCCGGCCATGGTTCGAGTCCTAGACCTAGTGGCTTGCTTTCTCTCTCTCTCTCTCTCTCTCCTGGTCAAAGTAAAAATAAATAAAGTTAAATAAAATCATCCTTTAAAAAAAAAGAAGAAAAAAAAAACTTTTCTACAGCTCTAGACTTTCACTTATGATTCCCTGAGCAAAATGTGTATATTTGGAATTGAACCCTTCTACCAACTTTTCTTTGCCCAAATAATTCTAATCAATGGCTTAAAATTCTGTTTTCTTCACCAGTTGTGGAAACCTGATGAAACCCTCCCAGTTTGTTAAAAGGACCCTTGTCCACATTTCCCATGCTGTCTCCCCCCAGAGAGTTTAACTGCTGACTGCAAACATGGGGGCATCTCTCTTCAGCACCTTGGCTAGGATGTAGGGATGCGGCTGAGGGCTACACTTACGTATTCTGACTCAAAAAGTTCTTCTACTCCGCCGTACAAAAGCTCAGCTTAACATTGCCGCCACCTCACCTCTCAGCTGTCCATGACTAGCCTACTGTGGGGACAACGATCTCTGGCTGGTGGTTTTGTCTCTCTGACTCTCCTCAATCTGGCAACTGTCCATTATCTCCAATTAGACTGATCTCATTAACTCCAGTGCTAATTACGTATCCACTTCCTTCTTTGTGTTTGTTCACATGGCAGAAAGCAGTGAGCGTTCCTTTCATTTTCATTCCCTCTTCACACTCTGAATGCTCTTGTCCACTCTTCCCCATTACGTCTCGAGTATCCCCCACCCTGTTTAAAACACCAGTTGTGAAAAAAACACCAGTGTCTAATGTGTGTTCTATCTGGCCATCCTCTTTCTAGTCTTTTATAAATTGTCACCAGAATAAATGTTTCTAAATCCTCAAATAGTATTATGATTGACAATAAATAATAAACATTAGCCAACATCTTTAACATTAAAAGAAAAGTTTGTGTGTGTGTTCATATCTCTTCTATTTAGACAGAACCATCACTCTCACAAAGTGGGTTCAGGAAATTTTCTCATTTAATTTTTACGGTAACATCAGAACACAGAGGGGCCAGGAGTCCCTTCTGCAGCGTGTAGACCAGGAAAGAGAGGTACAGGACTGGGGGGCCCAGGATAGGGGAGATGTTGTGGATTCAAGTCGCCTGGTTGTTCTTAAAGCTGTGGGAGCTCCCTGGGCATAACACTTCCAGAATAATTTTCTAATTGATTCGGCACATGCCGTCAGGGTGCTTGCACGGTTGAAATATCATTAATGAGTGTCCTTGACTTGCCTTGCAGGATAAGTCCACAATTAGGAGCTCGAACACGGAAAAGCACGTTCCTGGGACTGATTTTCAGAAGTGTTTTTGGTGTGCTTAGGGAAGCCGAAGTACCTTTGCATTGAAATCACAGTTTCTTTAAGCCCCTGACTTTTATGCTGGGCCACGCACTTGTGAAAAGGCAGTGATCATTTTGTAAATGTTACCAGAGAGCGCGTGGGCAGCTCTTGCTAGTGGCTTCTCATACTATTTCATCCTTCCTTGTGTTTTTTTTTTCTTTCATTTTTTACTAATAAAAGCTAAGAAAAGAGAGAATAATGTGCCAGGGCTTGTGCCAAGAACATTTTTCAATTCTCATGATTCTAAAGGACAAGCATTATTGCAAAATATAAGATGAAGCTCAGAGAAGCAAAGAGCTTCCTTTGTCACCCCGCCCAAGGAGTCAGAGCTCTGGTCACATGTGGGTCTGCCTCATGCAGTACTGTGTCTTTCCATTAAACCTTACCACTACCCAGAAATATTTTCATATCAGTCCTTTCAGAACCTTAGTTCCTCTTCCCATGTGGCTGCCCTTGTGTAATCTCCTCTGGGTCAAATCACCACCAAGGTTAGCCTTTTTATGAAATGGTAAGTCTGGACTTTTTATTAATACCATTGCATTTTTTAAAGATTTCATTTACCTTGAAGTAGTATAACTCACCTAATTTTTCAAAATTAGCCCAACTTAGTTTGGCTTCTACATTTTAGGTGAAAAAATACAAGGTAAAAGAAAAAAATTCTCGTCACAAGAGATGATGTGGTGAAGAAAGGCAGGGAAAAGCAAGCAGACGGCCTCTAGGATCTCCATTCCTCCTTCCACTTTCAGGTGCTTCCCTCAATGTCCCCCAGGAGAATCCCCGACTTCACCTGAGCATGGTGCCTGGCATGGGGAGGGAACATTGGCTTACAGGTGGCACCTGGAGGACTCAGCAGAAAATTCTCCTGGATCCTAGAAAGATTGGCAATGTTTGTGTGTGCATCAGTGTTTTGGGGTCCCATGGAAGGGTGTCGGAGCTGATGTTAGATCCAAGGTCAGAGTGAAGAGGCTGCAGTGTGAAGAGACTTTAAGACCAGAGCAAACCATTGGTTTCTTGAACTCCATTCCTGGGTGTTCCAACATAGCCACCAGGGGGCCATGCAGTGATGCAGCAATAATGGAATTGGGTCCACATGGGAAGTCCTGAATTCATGTACCAAGGCCTCCCCGAGCATGCCAGGCACAGTCCTATGGCCATGCGCTGGCTGATTCTGGGACAGATTGTAGTGTGAAGATCCTGTTGTCTCTCTGTTTTTTTTTTTTTTTTTTTTTTTCCCTTATCTCTCTCATGCAATAAATAAATAAATAAACTTAAAAAATATAGAAGTACATCAGATCACTACACCTGCACTGATCCAGAGAGAATATCAGAGGAACTACTCCACATCAAGCGACAGAGGGCATCCTGAGGAGTCACCACGGGTAAGAGGGTGGTTCACCACAACAAGCCGCTGGGGGGAGGGGCAGACAGAGGGCGGGTTTCTGAGAGACTGCTCCTGAAAACTGATTAAATGGTAAACTTTAATGTTTATCCAAATGGATAAAATCTGAGTTGCTCTCCAGCATTCAGAAGAATAGGCTTTCAAAGGAAATCAGATTAAAGAGAAAAGTGAATTTTATTTATTTATACATTTGAGTAAATTATGAGTAAATGCGTGACCCTGGCAAACAAATATAACTCCATCTATCTTTGAAATGTTCTTAGATCATTTTTGTGGTAATTGCTGCTCCCTGCCTTGCCTGAATCTAAACCAACCTAATGGATTGTAAAAGCCTTGAGCATAGGAGCCTTATCGTGAAGGTCTATCAGCCAGCTCATGGACTGACCATGTTTTAGGCTCAACATGGACCTAGAACAGTGCCTATCTCCTCTTCCCCTGTTTTATGTGGCTAATTAAATTTGGACCTATGAACGTGGCTGGAATCCAGTGCACATTTTGGTGAATTCTTTATGACTTATCGGTCTTTAAGCAACAGAACTGGAAGATTAAAGAGTGCAGGGACTTGATTTTGTTCATCACTGTGAGAACAGTGTCTACAAGAATGCTTATGCTTGGAACTCAGATCACTGCTACATGAGAAGGTGAACTGAATGAAGGGGCTGCAATTTTTTGTAGTAATTTGGGGACTAGAGTTGGTGAAAACATTAAAGAAGCTCATGAATAATCTTCAAACATGATTTTCCACAAGAAAAACTAGTTGTATTTTGCATTTAATGCTATTTACTGTTGTTGGCACTCTGGGACGTCAGGGGAGAGACACTGTGATCTGGCGATGCTCCACCTTGACTGTCCTCTAATGCAGCTCCACTGAGAAGGGCCGTCCAGCCTCACTGTTCTGCTTCTTGGCATGCAACTCCTCCTGGGTCAGTCTGTTTTCCCACCTCCCATAGCCTGTGGCAATGATGTGTCTTCACTTATTACCAAAACAGAGGGAAACCAGATCCCAGGGAAACCGACTCCAAGCAGGGAGAAGTCTGTGTTCATGTCTGTGCATGCACATTTGGTATGTCCATAAAACTGGGGGCTCGGAGGTCCAGGAAGCTCCTTAGATTCATTTCAAGACTTGGCCTGCGCATCAAGGCTCAGCTCTTGGTTCTTTCTTTGCTCCCATGCCTCTGTTGACTCCCAGTTAATCATTGTAATTAGAAGTGATGCTGTTCGTAATGACTGCACCACTGCAAAGGGGAGGACTAACAGCCTGTCTCATTGACAGGCTGCTGTGTAATCATCAAAGGAGAGACACACTGGCTGTGCTTGAAGGGCCAGGGAAACACGAGCACTCAGAAAGTGAACGGGAAGATGACAGCAGAACTGTGGCTGTGTGAGGTGGAGGAGTTCCTCTCCCACCCTCCAGGCATTATTTCACTTAATCGGAATGAGCTCGTGGAAAACAGGATGGCCTTTTCTCCCCATTGCTTTAATTTGTCCATATTATTTTCATGCTAAGACAAAAAAGTACCGATAAAGGAGCTCGAAAGTTTGCTCTCTCTGGTCCTCCTGCTTCATCTTACCATGATGACACCAATAGATTGTGCTTACAGAGCAGAAAGTGTTGACATAAATCGGAACGGGATTTTCTGTTCTAAAGTGATACTTACAACGTTGATTTATCAGATGCAATGTGGCATGGGACACAGGCAGTCTTCTATCCAGGATTTTCAGATATCCTAATTTCAAGATTTAGGATAGAAGTTTATCTATTTATTTGGCAAAAATGTTATATATTGAGTACCTGCTACGTGCCAGGTACTTGGGGCAGTAGCCCATGAGAAGTCTGAAATGATTTGTGTGATGAACGATGAAATGAATGCTTCCATGGCACATGGCTCCTCTGTGCTCTCCTCATCACCAAACAACTTACCATCATCTCTTCAGGCATCTGCACCTTCCGCCAAAGCACATGTTCCTCCAGGCCAGAAGATTTCTATCCTTCATATTTCTGTCTCTAAGGGAGGACCATGCACTGTGCAAAAAATATGTTTCATCTCAAACTTTCTTATAGTTAAGGAAAAAGGGAAACAATGCAAATAAAAACAGTGTTATCACATTATAGATATTACCTGAGCCATAACCACACACCAGGAATTCTGAAAACCACAGTAAGGTTTCTTTGGTTGTCACCACTATTTTTTGCATTAGAAAAACAAGCCTTTCTGCATGTAATATGCCCTAAATGACAGCACTAGTGGTTGACGTAACTGAAATTTAAACCATGAATATTTCTAAATAAGAACGGTCACTCTACATAATGGTCCAGCTCTAACAATGACATTTTAGGGAAGGTCTACCTTACAGAAAAAACTGTGACTTTGACTATGATGAAAAATACACACAAAGCAAAAGCTCTGTGCAGAGAAATGGGCAAACATGAGCATTGACGTCTTAAATGAGACTTTGTTCTAGTACATCCCACGGTAGGCATTCAGGCTGAGATCTTTTTCTTGAATTATTTCCATCATCAATCTGGAGAATTCTTTTTGTGCCTGTCCACTCAATCAGTGGCAGCTCTTTGCAAGAAATTTACAGTGATGTCAGTTTGTTCAAATTGATGATTGGCAAAAGTAGATGAATTTCCAACTCTCAGACAGTATCTGATGACCTAAATTAACTGTCACCTGGTCTACATTATGGATGAGAACCTAGTGTGACCTAGAGATGTGGCCAGCAGGCGATGAACCGAAGTCTGTCTCAAGGAATCGTTTGCTCAGGACCCATAGATGTCCTCAGTTGGTCCTGTGATTTCTCAGTTCTGTGTTATTATTCATGAAATTTGTACCAATGGGAGCACTTTTTCTTCTTCTCCCCAAATTCCCACTCAAACTCATTTCTATATTTCCAAATGTCATTCATATTTTCACTTACACCAGTTTTAACTCCAGTCTCTCCAGCTGGAAGGCATGTCCGCTTCCTCCAACTGTTTGCTTGTCTGTCTGGGCACATTTTCCTCTCTACATAAATTCTCTGATTGAAGCCAAGGCTCTGGACTTGTATTGAGCTTTATTTTCTTTCATCATTTGTACTGTCTTTCTTTGTCAATATGTTCAAGTCTCGTCTGTGCATTAAGATCACTTAGAGCATTTTAAAAACACTTTGCCCAGCCCCTACTGGGAACCAATTAACTAAAATCTCTGAGGATGGAGTTTCACACGTGATATTTTGTGTAAGTCCTTCCAGGGAATTTCAAGGTTGAACCCTCAGTGATCTCATTCATTCTTGCATTTTCCAAATTCCTCTTTAAGATGATAACTTGTCTGGATATTTCTGTTCTTTCCTAAGGCCAAGATACATATATCCAGCTTCTTTAAGTTCTCAACTATATGCACAATAGCTTATTTATTTACTTGGAGAGGTTTTTACTATTGGGCACATTCGCTCACCAGAAAGACAAAGAGAGAGACAGAAAGCGAAAAATCACCCCCAGGGGGCATGGCCATACCGCAACCTCTTCTCCTCCATTCTCCTCTCTGTATCTTGGGCACGCATGCACATGTGCCCGGCGTGAGTTTAAGCCACTGGATTTGGGACTCAAACGCGGTTGATTATGTGGGAGTCCAGCAACATAGCCATTACACCTACTGCTGGCCCCCCACAATAGCTATTTAAACCTCAATATATTGAAAACTGAAGCTTTGATGTATCTTCCAAACTTCCTGAGACATCAAAGCCAGGACAGTCCACATCTATGTTGTCTGCAGGTTCATTCTTTGAGTAAGCTCCTTACATTTCAGTCCTTTAAACAATAAGATGGTGATAACACTGTGTACCTGAAAAAGAGTTGAATATGATAAATTTAAGGAAAGTTTTTATCTTAAAGCACAGCCTGCTTAACATCAAGATCTAGTTGTTCCCATTAACAGGTTATAAGCCTCAAAAAATAGACCAATAGTGGTCATTTTCAGCACTTGTATTCCTATGACCAGCACCTGGCCTGGTGCATTATGTACACCCAATATGTATTTGTTTAATGATTCTATTTCTTTCTCTCTTTTTTTTTGAGATTTTTATTACAGGGTGTATTCACTTGCCAGAGAGACAGAAAATGAGAAATCATTCCCAGTGGGGGATGGCCACACCCCATCTCTAGTGTTCCATTCTCCTCCTGGGATCTTGGGCATTCTCACACTCACCCAGTGTGAGTTTAAAGCCACTGGGTCTTGGACTCGAACTGTGGTATGCCATGTGGGAGTCCAGTGAATTAACCACTATGCCACCTGCTGGCCCCCTATACTTCTATGTTTAAAGGCACCAAGAATTTGAGGAAGGAAGCAATAATTAGAAAAGCCTATGTGGTTCCTTAAGATTACGTCGTATGGATTAAGTGTGTAAGAGCCCACATCATCTGCATTAGTGTATTTATACTTTATAATGCACAATGACGAAGCCACTTAACAATGCTCCCTCAGAACACTTCACTTTCCCTAAGCAACTCAAAAGTGCACAGGGGACAACGTAGCACGGCAGCTAAGCAGAGGGGCCATCTGTCCATAGATGCAGCTCCTGGTCTGCCACCTACTCCTGGACCTTTCTAACTTCTAGTACCATGGCTTCTGAATAGTTTGCTGTTATTGTTACCACATTATCAAGCCCAGAATCTACTGAGAAATTGCTATATGTGTATGTGAATTTAGTGCTAGATGTCTTCCATGCCTATTTCTTTCCATCCTCCCTTAAATATTATAAGCAAATTGGAATATTATTCTCATTTTACAGAAACTAAAGCTCAGAAAGTTTATCTTATTTTCCAAAATCACAACCTGGACTGAATTTTTTTTTTTAAATTAAATAATCTCAACCCCTGATTCTAACTGCAAGAATGATTTTTTACTTTTAAATGTTACTTTATTTAACTTTATATATCTTGAACTTTGAACACACACACACACACACACAGAGAGAGAGAGAGAGAGAGAGAGAGAGAGAGAGAGAGAGAGAGAGAAAAGTGAGAAAGCAATTCACCAGGTCCAGGACTCAAACTGCGATTGTCCATGGGGGAGTCCAGTGCCTTAACTACACCACCAGCTGGCCCCTAGAAGAATAATTTTGGTAACATAATTTTGGGGATAAATTGGAGGACTGCAGTCTGACCTAGCTTAAATCTAAATCTGTGTTCATAAATGGATTAAAGTGCAGTTCCTGGTCCCTATTCCTGCCTAGGGGGCTATGCTAGCCATCCTTGTCAGCTGCGTCTCTTACTATGCTCTGAAGACACACATACTGAATTGGTTCTTTCCCTCTAATTAAAGTCTAATTAGCAGCCAGATCATCTGGACAAAACAGACAAATGGGTGGGTACCACTACTTTAAAACAGAGGCCCTCTTTCTGTTGTTAGCAGTCAGTCAAATGCTCTTGATTTTCTGATGGAGGCATTGTTTGCACAGTTGAGATGAAAAACCAGTCTTTTTAAAAGGAACTTGGCATTAAGCCTAAGCCACCATTTGGATACTATTAATGTCCCTGGTTTGCCTTTCTTTGTTTAGGGAACTATATTATGCACGTGGATTCCCAGTTCAAGGATTTATCTAAATTGGCTGTGTTATAGTAGATGACAGCAAAGGGATTTGTTCAAAATTAGCTTATGTCTTCAGAGGCAGAGGAAATTATGCATGATTCCCCAGAGATCTTCTACTACAGCCTCCACCAGCTCCTGCTCTGCGGCTGTGCATAGTGAGCCATCCATGCAGTCAGAGAGCCCAACAAAGAGGCCAGGATTTCAGTAAGTGACCCTCTCCCCGACCCTACTCTCTTCAACATCTGGGAGAGTAGGCCACTGTGGCCTTAGATAATTGCACTTTGCTTTTCTTTGATCAAATTAACAATGTCTTTCTGCTTGGGAACTGTTCTCTTCCACCATCTCTTCCTCCCCCAGCTCTTACTCTACAGAGCTGTACCTCTGCCCTGAATGCTTCTGCTCCTTCATCTCCCCTCTTCTCCTCAACACTTCTGTCCAGCTCCTCTCAATATGTCTGCCTGGATTATGTTCTACTCAAGACACACGACCTCTCGGCCTGGCCCATGCTGGTCATGTTCCATTGAAAACCATTCCACTGGGAACCAGCAGTTAGTGTAATGGCTATGTTGCTGGACTCCCACGTAGTCGACCGTGGTTCGCATCCTGGACCCGGTGGTTTAAAACTCACGCCGGGCGTGTGTGCGTGCGTGCCCAAGATCCCTAGAGGAGAATGGAGGAGAGGGGATTGAGGCGTGACCATCCCCCCTGGGGGGTGATTTCTCGCTTTCTGTCTCTCTGTCTCTCTCTGTCTGTTTGGCGTGCACACGCGCCCAATAGCGAAAACCTCTCCAAAAAAAAAAAGAAAACCATTCCACTGTTCTCCATTAATCTGGGTTAATCTGAGTTTTCAGAATAAATTATCAATATTGCAACCAGATGAGTGCAAGTGAATTTATAAGCAGAAAAATATGTGACATTTCAGAATTCATAACTTTTTCTTAAAATTTTGTCATAGGGTGGGTGTGCTTTCTAGAGAGAAAGAGAGACAGAGAGAGGGAAAGTGAAAAATCAATCCCCTCTCAAGGGGATGACTATGCCACAATCCCTTCTCTATCCTCTTCTTGGGATTTTGGGCATGCATGCCCATGTGCCCAGAGGGATTTTTTTTTTTCTTTTTGAGAGGTTTTTTGCTATAGGGCGCATGCGCTCACCAGACAGACAGACAGAGACAGAGAGACAGAAAGCGAGAAATCACCCCCCAGGGGGGATGGTCACGCCGCAATCCCTTCTCCTCCATTCTCCTCCCGGGATCTTGGGCACGTACGCACACGCGCCCGGCTTGAGTTCTAAGCCACCGGGTCCAGGACGTGAACCGCGGTCGACTACGTGGGAGTCCAGCGACATAGCCATTACGCTAACTGCTGGTTCCCCCCAGAGTGATTTTTGAAGCTACCAGATCTGGAACTCGAACCACAGTCAGGCTTGTGGAAGTCAACAACCTTAACCACCATGCCACCTGCTGGCCCCCAGAATTAATATCTTAAAAGGATGTATCAGACCTATATATAATCTTATCAATGTCAGACCTATATATAATCTTATCAATGTCAGACCTATATATAATCTTATCAATGTGGGCATGATTTCTAAAGTTATTGAGCTCTGATTCCTGAAGGATCCAGTTTAACAACAACAACAACAACAAAGACTCTGAAAAGTGTCTGAGCTCTCCCTCCTACCTTCACTGACTCTTTCTATTAGTGCCATACGCATTTTATTACTTGTTCCCCAGTTTTTCAAACCAAAATCCTTGGAATCTCTTTCTTTTTTTAATTAAGGTACATTACTTTTTAAAGAACATTTTAAGTGTATTTATTTATTTATTCCATGAGAGAGAAAGAGAGAGAGAGAGAGAAAGGAAGAGAAACAGACAGGAACTTCCGGCAGGGTCTTTAAGCCATGATCCATCCCCACCTCCGTCAGACAGGATGATGGGAACGCATGCATTATGGAGGCCTTGCATGTGAACCAGGACTTTCCCTGTGGCTTTGGCATTGCACAGCGTTGCATTACTGCAGCGCCACTGTGGAGGGACAGTCGTAAGAGACAGACACCATCTTAAGCTGGTGCAGTCTCTTCAAATTGAATTTTTCACCTGTTAGCATGCCTTGGAATTTTTTTACTGAAAGTCAGACATGATGCATTGTGTGGTAGCAGCCGAGGTCATCAACTTTTTCACATGAGTTTTATGCTAATCTTGCTAAGAATTGAACTGTGTCTAATGCTTGCTGTGGCTATAGATGCCAGAGGCTTCTGTTTCTTCTATTTTATTTTTTCTGCCTCTGCCCAAAACAGAAAAAATTTTCTCTTGACCTTTATTATAAAAATCTGATGGGGCTTCTGAAGGTAAAAATCTATGAAAGTATCTGGGCCAGCAGGCGGTGTGGTGATGAAAGTGCTAGAGTCCCACATGGCAGACCTCAGTTCAAGTCCTGGCCCTGGTGGATTGAAAATCACACCAGGTGTATGTATGTGCGTGTGTGTCCGAAATCCCAGAAAAGAATGGAGGAGTGGGGATTGCAGCTAAGCCATTCCCCCTGGGGGATAATTTCTTACTTCTTTCTCTCCCACCATCTCTCTGATGAGTGCATGTGCTCTCTGACAGAAACCTAAAAAAAAAAGAAAAAAAAAAAGAAAAAATAATACTATAAAAGTTTAAAGTATGTAAGCCTACCTAAGACTTGGTCCCCAGGAGTCTCCTGCTCCCAAATTAGTTCACACTTAGGTCTCAGAAATATGTCAAAATTGGCTTTATGCATCCCTACCACTCACTACCTCTGGTAGCTGCTGCTATAATTAGCTTGATCTTGGTTGTTATTCTCTGTATCCATCTGCCTTTCCAGATTGAGAGTGGTGGTTTGCCCTGTGGAGTCAATCTTCTGATAGATTCAAAGAAAGTCTTAATTTTCATTTGTTAATCATTTTTAAAAAGTTTTTCTTTTAATGAGGACAGATGGAACGACTTCCAAGTTTATTACTTGTCAGAGTTGAAATCAGACCCTCTTTTTAGGTTTTTACCATAGGACATGTGAGCTTGCCAGAGAGAGGCAGAGGGAGGAGAAGTGAGAAGTCATCTCCTGGGGGCTGGCCATTCCTCAGCCCCTTCTTCTCCAGTCTCCTCTTCTGGTTTTGGGCACACATGTATACCTGACTTGCATGATTTTCAAGCGGCCAGGTCCAGGACTCAAATCATGGTTTGGCTATATCGTATTCTAGCACCCTAACCACCTGCCACTTGCCGGCCCCCACTCCAACCCTCTTTAGTCTTCTTAATTCCTGTCATAAATCCGTCTTTTGTCCTTCAACCTCACTCCCTCAATAACTAGATGTTTATTGCGCTGGTACAACATGGATGGCAATTTACTGTCTAGCAATTCAGCAGTGACCAAGTAAAACAAAATCTTGTTTCATGGGCTGATATTCTAGATGATAATAAATGCAGTACTATTTTCTTTCTTTTTTTTGGGGGGGGGGGTTTGCTATAGGGTGCTTGCGCTCTCCAGAAAGACAGAGAGAGACAGAGAGACAGAAAGCGAGAAATCGCCCTCCATGGGGGATGGCCATGCTGCAATCCCTTCTCCTCCATTCTCCTCTTGGGATCCTGGGCACACACACATAATCGCCCGGTGTGAGTTTAAGCCACTGGGTCTCAGACTCCAACCATGGCTGACTACATCGGAGTCCAGAGACATAGTCATTACGCTAACTGCTGGTCCCAAAAATTAATATGCTTTTTAAAAGCAACAATGTTTATTTTAAAACATAGTGATATAAGAGCTAGTTATTGGGAGGAAGCAGAAATAATTTAAGTAGAAAAGATGAGATGAAGCACTTTAAATGATATAGTCAGATGAGAACTGCAGAATTGTAAGCTACGGAATAAGACGTAGGAAGAGCCTTCCGGTAAGAATGAATCCTAAATAAAAGGGCCTTAAGATTGGAACATGTTGAGTGATTTCAAATACACATAAAACACCACCATGACTGGAATAACGTAGAATATAATGAGGTCTACCCTGATATATACATGGAGAGCAGACAAGCAGAGTAAAGATTAAGTCAAGCCTTACAGGTTGTGGCAGTACTTGAATTTTATTTTAAGTCATTGGAGTAGACAGACATTGTACTGAGTATTTATTTTCATGTCTAGAGAATAGATAATCATTTTTATTTATAGATGTGAGGAAAATACCGAGCTATTGTACCAATTCAGGTGAAATGTAATCATGCCCTGGATCAAGACAGTAGCAATGGAGGGGGCCAGCAGGTGGCGTGGTGGTTAAGAGCACTGGATTCCCACATGGCTGACCACGGTTCAAGTCCCAGACCTGGCAACTTGCTTTCTCATTTTCTCCCTCTGTCTCCATCCCCCTCTCTGGTCAAATTGAAATAAATAAACAAATGTATAAATAAAGATAAATAAAATAATTCTTAAAAAAAAGACAGTAGCAATGGAAAAGGAAAGACAGATGAAAGATGGTGAATTTGCCATATCCTTGAAGGTAAGAGATGCAGATGGTGTGGGGATTGCAGACAGAGGATCTGATGGGGTGGAGGTGGGAATGGTAATAGGACATCAAGGCAACTTTTGGGTTTTTGTTTGTATGTAGTGAACACTAGCCAGATTCTGAATATGTCTTAAGTTAGAAATATTGGCTGATGAATTTAAAATGGGACACAACAGATAATGAGCAAGGTAAGGGCTGAGTGAAGAAACTGTCACTCTAGCCATCGCCTCTAAACTGTGCCGTGAGTGGCTTTTCTTCCCAACTTCTGAAATGCAAAATTTTAAAAATTCGCAATTCCATTGTCTTCTATTTGCATTCAGAAATACCTGACCTGAACAGAATATAGTTAAAGCAAAGAAAGGTTCTGATTTGTCATGGTGATTCATCTCTGTCTAAATGTCAAAGCAGTCACATCTTCAACGGTAGCCTGACTATGTTCTGTGGACTTTTTGACCAATGTGAGTCTACTGTTTATAGGGCAGAGCTCTTCCTACAGGAATTTAATTTGATAAGTCTAACATTGACTAAGAATCTTAAATAAATTCAAAATCATCTACTGCAAACTGAGTGTTGCCTGTTTTCTGCCAACTGTCAAATAATAAAATTTGTTATTATTCAAAAAATTTTTCATATCAATATAATAAGAGGATGGTTACATATAAAAATGCTTAAGAGCCTAAAAAGTAACCTTTGATTTTACAGTAATCAAGCTCTCACTTGTTTCACTGTAAAATAACGAAAGCTTCTTTATGCACTATTTATAGTTACACTTACCACATTGTACTGAAAGCAGTTTATATATGTCAGCCTCCTGCTACAATAGTGGTTCATAAGCATTTGGAGAAGTACATTATTTTGTGGAGTCTCCAATATGTTGTTCAAATATGCATGCTAACACATGTGAACATCTAATTTAGCAGATAATTGCATGACTAGCCATGAGGGACTCCCAAAGACCATCTGTGGAACTTTGATGGGATTAGCTGAAACATTGCAGGATCTGGCTGTGTCTGGGTTTCAGTCTGATCCACATTAGGCAAAAGTACTACTTGTGGAAATTTCAGAGGCTACCTCTGTGCTTAAGGAGCTTGCTTTAGTATATGGGGCATCAGCTTCTCTAGAGTTAGGCTTTGTATCTTCAGCTTCTCAATAGTTCTTGGTCCTAGTACAGAGACTCAAGGATTGACAAGAGAAGAAATACAGCTTACTAAAAAATACTGAAATATTAGTCACAAAATGATTTGCACTGAATTATTCCTCTTATATGAGACATCTAAACTATTAAAAAATACAGACGTAGAGGATTAAATGATCATTACCAGAGGATGTGCACAGAATACAGAGTTATTTAATAGGTACAAAATTAATTATAGGAGGTAACTAAGTTTCAGAGATTTGCTGAGTTATATAGTGCCTATAATTAACAAGACAGTATTCTGTGCTTAGAAAAATGTTAAAAGCATGGGTTTCATGCTAATAATACTTAGCATACTAGTAAAAAAGAATGAGTAGGAGAGGAGAAGGAAGAGGAGGAGAATAGTAAGAGATAAAATAATAACAATGCTAAAAAAGACCAAGTTACACCAGAAAACTTTTGGAGGTGACTGATAGGTTTATTACTTTGATAGTGTTACACATATATCCAAACTCACCCAACTGCAAAATAATAACCCCAAAGCTCAGGCAATAATCCCCAAAATAGACAAGTGGGATTCCATCAGGCGAAATAGCTTCTGCACCACAAAAGAAATAATAATTAGAGTGAAGAGACAACTTTCAGAAGGGGAGAATACATTTGTGAACTACTCCTTAGATAAGAGACTGGTAACCAGAATATATAAAGAACTCAAGTTACTTACCCATAAGGGAAAAAAAAAAAAAGTCCAATTTAAAAGTGGGCAAATGAGCTGAACAGATAACTCTTCAAGGAAGACATATGAAAGACCAAAAAAGCATATGAAAAAAAAAATGCTCAACATCTTTTATCATAAGGGAAATGCAAATCAAAACCACAATCAGATACCATCTAACTCTAGTCAAAATGACTAAGATTAAAAAAATGCAGAATGGCAAATGCTGGTGAGGCTGAGGTGAAAAGAGAACCCTCCTAATTGCTTTTGGGAATGTAAATTAGTAAAGACACTGTGGAGAAGAATATGGAGGTTCCTCAAAACCCTAAAAATGGAACTACCATATGATCCAGCAATTCCACTCCCGGGTATCTGCCCAAAGGATAGGAAAACACCCAGTCGGAAAAACACTCACACATCCAAGTTTATTGAAGCAGTGTTCACAATAGGTAGGATGTGGAATCAACCCAAATGTCCAATAACAGATGAGTGGACTGAAAAATTATGGCACATATACATGATGGAATACTATTCAGCCATAAAGAACAATGAAACCCTGGCATTTGACAGGAAGTGGACGAATATAAAAGATTTAATGCTAAGCAAAGCAGGCCAGATGATGAAAGAAAGCATTGTATTCCTCACTTAACATACACCAACTGTCTGCCTTCTATGGCAAAAAGTGAAAGATTGGAAGGATGATAGCAGGGAAGGCAACTGAAGATAATAGAGACAGTACAGGAGAGGGTGGGGTATGGGGGTGGGAGGGAGGGAAAAAGGGAAAAAAATTAACAGATACAAAAGTGAAAAGTTAACTATTGTTGATAATGCACATGCTAATATCTATAACTTGACTAATATGCACTGTTTCACACTGGGAAAACCATTTTGTATGCTCTACAGATGTACAGTGACTAAATTTAAATTTTTAAAAAAGATTTAAAATTATATGTAGTTTTCTCTTGCTCCTCAGTATATTATGCCTCAGCTATACCTCAATAAAATTGGACGGGGGAAAGACACCTGGCTTGATAAACTGACCTTTAACTTAACAGTAGGAAGCCTCACCGAATGTCCCAAATGATAGAGCTCATAAAATTCTACTCTCTTACATCTTCCTCTGCTCCAAAAAGCTTTGTATTCTGCAATCCAAAAAAGTTCTGGTCATGTTCCACATTTGCATTCTCTTAGAGAACAACCTTGGAGGATTAGTATATATGTTATTCAGGCAATTTTCATTACATTATACATACTAGAGTGCTTTTGATGGAGGAAAATGAACAAACACAGAACCAACCACAAACCCTGCAGAATGACATAGAGCTGAATGGAAAGCGAACTAGATTCTTGAGATGAATCAGAAATAATAATACATTCTTGGAGGAAAAAAAGAAATTAAAGAAAAGTCTATTCAAGGACTTCATATACTATTTGCTTTTTCCATTTATCACCATCTCCTTTGATATTAGTCAGGATAGGATATGTTTATAGACTATCCTGGAATTAATGTCATATTTTAATAGGACATATTTTAATTTAAATGTTTTTTTCTTTCCATTCATCTTCTTTAGGACTAGGCCAACAATGGTCATATTATCATCATTCTGTACATATTGGAAATATCTAATCCTATACAGAACAAGAGAACATTTATGGTCATTTTTCCACTTGACCAATATCTTACTCTGTTATTAGTGGGAAAGAGATAGGGAAACTCAATTAGGATAAGAAAGAGATGATATCTCTAGTTAGAGAGAAACATCAGAAATAACTTAATTGTGTTAAACTTTTATTCTCATGTCTCTAAGCTATAAAGAGCTCTGCTCAATAAATTTTTCCTATTCTTAGCTTGAGAAATTACACTTAATTTCAATACCTAATTTAGTTTCACTTTAAATTTTCATTAATATGCTTCAGATTTTCTTTCTCTGTTCATGTAAATATTAAGTCTGTACCTAAAATTATTCCCACCAGCACCTACTTGCTGCCAGACATTATTTTCAATTACATAAATAGACATTTTATAATAAATAATATAATAAATACGTGATTTATGTAGACAGAACATAGTGTTTCAATAAAATAAATTAGAAAAGTTTAGACCTTGAGTTCAAACTAGAGTAATTACTTTGTCTTTATCTTTCCTAATTTTTTTTAAATTTATAATTCTATGTTGATTGGTTAATTCTTTGTTCTGTTTTCTTTGATGAAATTTATGGCGGTCAATAAAGAGGACTTTGACTTTCTCATAAAATGGATCTCTCTTACAGGTGTGTATCAATATGTTTTAAATGGCAGTAGTTACCCTCAAATACAGTATAAAATAAAGCTTTATGCTTTAGAAAACTTGGAACCTGGGTTTAAATTTGTGTGTGTGTGTGTGTGTGTGTGTGTGTGTGTCTGTCTGTATGTATGTGTTCATATGATCAGCACTTAATAGGTACAAACTTTGCCAGACAAACACGAAGAATAGGAGAGGACTGGACTTTCTTGCTGGACTGTCCCATTGGAGAAGGAGAGAGATACTGATACTTATCTTTTACAATTGCATATGAAAACTGCAGCGTTAGAGATGCAGTAGTACTTTCCACAGGATGTGCAATTCATTTGCTGAAAGGTCATTCATGGAAAGCGTTGTAGAAGGAAGGAAGCAATGTAGGATAAGGGTATGGAAACAAAGTGTGCTCTGGTTGGGAGAAAGAGTGTCACAGGCAGCAAAGGGAGAAAGTTTTGATTGCTGATCTACTCCTTGCTTTTAAACAGTCCCAAACCTCTTAGGGAAGAATAACAGCAGAGAGAGGTGTTCCAGACTGAGATTGTCCACAACGCTCCTAGCCCCTCCACCTGGCACCAGTGGAAGGTGGCTGATTTCTCTAAGCTTCTCTGAGGCAGCAACACAGGATGAAGGAGACAATATAGGTTTATTTCTGACCAGTGACTTTTTTTTTTCTTTTTGTTGGGAGAGGTTTTTCTTGCTACGGGGCATGTGCCACTCGCCAGACAGACAGAGAGAGACAGAGAGAAAGAAAGCGAGAAATCACCCCCCAGAATGGATGGCCACGCCGCAATCCCTTCTCCTCCATTCACGCACATGTGCCCGGCGTGAGTTTAAGCCACCGGGTCCGGGACTCGAACCGCGGTCGACTACGTGGGAGTCCAACGACATATCCACTATGCTAACTGCTCGTCCCTGACCAGTGACTTTGACAAGTTTGTGCAAGAACAGACGTTTCTCTTTCTTTCCCCATTAGGGTCTCCCTGATATACTGTTTTCTTGAGTTTACTCATTTAGCAACTTCTGGCTAATCTGATGATTTTCCCTCCTTTTCCATAGGATCTCCATGTAGTCAGGACTCTGCATTTAACAATGTCTTTACAGAGGTTGAGGAATAAACCCCACCATCTCTTCAGGGAAATAAATGCAAAGAATTCAGTTGTTCAGAGCATGGAGCATGTGTGAGGAGAAGGCAGACGTAAGATAGTGTCACAGGGCCTGAAGGTCCAGCTACATAGTGCTTTGTATCAAAAATGATGGAGGGACCAGCAGTTAGCGTAATGGCTATGTCGCTGGACTCCCACGTAGTCGACCGCGGTTCGAGTCCCGGACCTGGCGGCTTAAACTCACGCCGGGCGCGTGTGCGTGCGTGCCCAAGATCCCGAGAGGAGAATGGAGGAGAAGGGATTGCGGCGTGGCCATCCCCCCGGGGGGTGATTTCCTGCTTTCTATATCTCTGTGTCTCTCTCTGTCTGTCTGGCTAGCGCACGCGCCCTATAGCAAAAACCTCTCCAAAAAAAAGAAAAAAAAAATGATGGAGAACCATTGAAGGGGTTATGCCTGAGAGGCAAATAACATATCAACCACTTGGGAAGGAGCCTCCAGCACCTGGCCAGGTGAATGTCTCAGAGGAGAGAGTATGGATGAAGGCAGGCCCAACAGAGGTCCACATCAGAAAGTTCATTAGAAAAACAGGGAGAACTCGGTGTTGGAAGTAGGACTGCAGAGAGAGATTTAGATGCTGTCAAGGGGTAGAATATTCAAGTCGAAGCAGCTGAATTGAAGTTCCTTCATTTACAGTTCTCTTCGATGCTTTATGAGACTGGAAAATATTTGCTGAACCATAGAAGAGAAGAGAAGAGGAGAGGAGAGGAGAGGAGAGGAGAGGAGAGGAGAGGAGAGGAGAGGAGAGGAGAGGAGAGAAGAGAAGAGAAGAGAATATGAGTACAAAAAAATGTTATTAAGGGCCAAAAATGGGACAGACCCAAGAGCCAGTACTTATGGAGATGGGGGGGGGGGGGCTTCAAAAAGTTCATGGAAAATGTGTATTGAGGAAAAAAGTATCCATGGCTTTCAAAATATTGCACCCAAATAAACTTGTACTTGCATCCAGTACTTCCATGAACTTGAAGTCATCTCATACATTTAGATGTGGGTGACAAGTAAAACCCCCATTGTCATTGTGTTTCTCCCAGTATCTTCAATAGGAAGAAAGTAAAACACTGTATACCTCAGGTCAGCCATTTGGAGGATGGCTGATTCAATAAGAGAAGGTAATAAATATTCAAATTTCAAAACTCTCTTTGGTTTTCAGGTCAGACTCTCCAGAAGAACATGTAGTAGAAGGAAGTGTAATCTAAGTTACAGGCTTAAGCAGACTGTCTAGGACTTTTTCTGGTTTGAGCTTTATAGATCTAATCCTAGCACTGTTTCCCCAACCTCCTGCTGCAAACACAGGCTTTGGTAGGAGAAAATAAGCACAGTGCTTTCTCAAGGCAGAAGTGTCTCGCACCTCCTGATTGTCCACAGGGGCCTGCAGAGGTGCCCGTTTGGGGGAGCTGGCAGGTTCCCTGGACTGCAGAGCTACGGCTGTGGCAGTGTGTGCAGACACAGCAGAAAGGCTTCCAGATAGAGCACACTTTGCTCTTCCTCGTGAGCTAACGAGCTGCTCTTTAAGAGGCGTTGCATAGGAAGCAGGGACTCACTCTCTCACTCTCTTCTTTCAATTATTTTGTATGCTCTTTTTGACCAGTTCCACAGTACCTAATAGTTGGAGTGACGGAGATCTTTTAGATTAAACCAGGACAGTTCCGAGAATAGAAAGAACACTCTTAATAAATATACTGTGAAGAAGCACAAGCAGAAATGTCTCATGCAAGTTGGGACATATAAGGCACTATAAATAGCTTGTGCTATTTCACTGAACCCTACAGAGTAATAACAACCATCGAAAAAAGTTTGGTATATGTATATTATATATATATATATATATATATATATATATATATGTTACCGATATAAAAAATGTTTTAGCCTTAGGTCATATGTGTTCATGGATTTTTTTGTTTTGTTTTCTACCTCAGACCTTTGGAAGTTTTAAAGATCACCTGCCCACCTTTCTCCCTTCTCTCCTTTCCTCTTTACTTCCTTCTCTCTCTTCTTTGCTTTTTCCTCTGAATCAGGGCATCTGTATGAACCCTCACTGCAATAACCTCTGTAATGTAGAGTATGTAATCAAAGACACTTTGCTGCTTCTTTGTTTCCTATTTTTATTACAAGAAAGTTTTTCCACAGATCAGGCCAAACCTCACAAACAACTAACAAGATATCAGCAAGAGGGCAATGGTTGGGTTGAGAAAAACAGTTAATGTAAGAAGATGCTTGTTAGGTTATAGTTTAAGGAATGGAAGTGAAAAACAAACCATTGGACTGGATTGTAGAGAGTCCAGAGAAGCTGAAAATTTTACCAAGAGTTAAGGGTTAAGACTATATATATGATTATGTATTATGATCTAAACACTCTTTGGTAACATTTAGACCTTGAGTCTGTTTTATGCTCATGTCTAAAACAGACATGCAGATAGTGGGAAGGCTTAAAACTCAAGGGGAGGGACCAGCAGATGGCATATGTTTATGTTGCTGGACTCCCACATTTGAATCCCAGACTCAGTGACTTAAAACACACAGGGCACGTGTGCCTTCTCGCCCAAGATCCCATGGAGAGAATGGGTGAGAAGGAATTGCAGCATGGCCATCCCTTCTGGGGAGTAACTTCTCACTTTCTGTCTCTCTCTCCATCTCTCTGGTGAGAGCGCATGTCCTATAGCAAAAAAACTATCAAAAAAAAAAAAAAAAAGCTCAAAGGGAAAAAAGGAAAAAGCAAAATATTGAATGGACACAAAAATAGAAAATTATCTGTTGATGATCACATATATGGTAATATATCGACTGAACTAATTTACAGTGTATTCATACTGGGAAAATTGATTTTGTATGCTGTAATGAAATAAAGTGATTGAATGCAAAGTAATAATAAAATAAAATTAAAATTAAAAATTAAAAAAATACTCAACTCTCATTTTCTTCTTAGCTATGTGACTGGGTAACTTTGTTTCTTGTTCTTTGCCCTAAATAGGGCAAATAATCTTGTCCTTGTCTGTTTCATGGATGTTCACTGAGGATTTATAGTAATAATATCAATTAGTAAAATAAAACCCATCATTGTTCTCATTTCTTTAGGACTTATTATTAAGTGTGTTCTAAATGCTAAGTACTTTGTTGTATTAACTCGTTCCATCCTTATAACAATCTTGTGAAATAAGAGTACTTGGGATCAACAGATGGCATAACGGTTATGTTGCTGGACTCCCACATAGTTGAATCCCACTCCTGGCGGCTTAAAAGTCACATCAGGCACATGTGCATGTGTGCCTGAAATCCCGAGAGGAGAGTGGAGGAGAAGAGTTTGTGGCGTGGTCATCTCCCAGGGGATGATTTCTCACTTCCTGTCTCTCTGGTGAGTGCATGCACCCTATAGCAAAAATGTCTATAAAAAGAGAAATAAATAAATAAGAGTACTTATTTATAGATTCATAGGTAACAAATATCAGTCTCAAAGATTTTTTTAAAAAAATCACCCAGAGATTAAATAGCAGAGGCAAGAGTCAGTGCTAGTTTATTTTCATACTCCTGAGCCATGGGTAAAATTTTAAACATTATATGGAATGTTACTAATGCAAATATGTTGTTAATGCTATTTTACTCAGGGATCTGATGTCTTGCGTGACTTTCACAGCTAATACCTGCTATGTGGATAGTCCTTCCATGTTTCCTGTACATTTGAAGAAGTATCACACTGTCATGTTCAAATAAATGCAATCTTCATATCATCATGATAAAGGCATTCTCTGTTTAATCAAAGTTCAGTAAACAGAAACAAGAGATTTTATGCTTACGTGCGGTCTCAGGCCCTATAAGTTATGGAGATCATAGGAACTTGTTTGACTTTCTTCATTCTAATGTAAAGCCTGACATAAATACTTTTTTAAAAAATTATTTATTATCATCATAATATTGTTTATATTACATTGAATCGCATATAACTTTACAGTGTATTACATTGCTTTTTCAAAAGGGAATGCCATGCATGTCAGTCAATATAGACATTAAAATCCCCACTTCATCATTCAATATCTTTTCATTGTTTTTCCCAAGCATTATTATTGTTATTCCAATTATTTTTTTAACCAGTCAATCACTATTTCTCATTTTGCTTGTAAAAAAACTTTACCCATCATGAAATACTTCTCAGACCAGTCCAGTTGAGAATACTATACATGGCATCATCAGCAGTTAATAAACCGTATCTGTGTCCCATGAATGTCATGCCTATTTGTTCTCTTGCTATCTTTCTCTATACTTTTCTCTTCACTCCCCCATTCCACACTGTCTTATCCTTGTTAAGTATTTTCACTGCTTTTATGCCCTCCAATATTTCGCTCTCTACCATAGAGTGCGGATAGTCGGTATGTATTGAGTGGATACATACAATATCTTTCTTTCATAGCCCGGCTTACTTCACTCAGCAATAGATCCTCCATGTCCGACCACTCTCTATCAAATGCCAGGGTCTTGCTATTTTTTATGGCTGAGTAGTATTCCATAGAGTATATATGCCAAACTTTTTCAATCCATTCATCAGTTTGTAGACATTTAGGTTGGTTCCATGTCTTGGCAATCGTGAATAATGCTGCAATAAACATTGATGTGCAAGCACTTTTCTGACTGAGCGTTCTGTCCTTTGGATAGATACTCAGGAGTGGGATTGCTGGATCAAATGGTAGTTCTGTTTGTAGATCTTTGAGGATATTGTTCTCCACAGTGGCTGAACCAGTTTACATTCCCACCAATAGTGTAGGAGAGTTCTCTTTTCACCACATCCCCGCCAACACTTATCACTTTTTATATTCTTAATCTTTGCCATTCTGACAGGGGTTAGGTGGTATCTCATTGTGGTTTTTATCTGCATCTCCCTTATGATGAGGGATGTTGAGCATTTCCTCATATGCTTTTTGGCTGTTCGTATGTCTTCCTTAGAGAGATTTTTGCTCAGCTCATTTTCCCATCTTTTAGTTGGGTTAATCTTTTTTTTTTTTTTCACATAAGACACTTGAGTTCCCTGTGTATTCTGGTAATCAGTCTCTTGTCTGAGGCATATTTAACAAAAAATATTCTCCCATTCTGAGTGTTGTTGATTCACACTTGTTACTGTGTTCTTTGCTGTGCAGAAACTTCTTAGTCTGATATAATCCCACTTGTCTATTTTAGGGATTATTGCCTGTGCTTTGGGAGTCTTATTTAAGAAGTCTTGGCCTACTCCAATGTTTCCCAGAGTTTCCCCAGCATTTTCCACCAGTAGTTTTATTGTTTAAGGTCTTAGGTTCAGATTTTTTATTCGTTATGAGTTGATTTTTGTTAATGTGAAAGATGGGAGTTCAGCTTCATCTTTCTGCAGGTGGATACCCAGTTTTTCCAGCACCATTTACTAAAGAGGTTTTTTCTTTTCCCAATGGATTGACTGATATCCTTTGTCAAAAATCAGTTGGCTGTAAGCTTTGGGGGTTATTTCTGGGGTCTCTATTCTATTCCATTGGTCCACATGTCTGTTTTTGTGCCAATACCATGCTGTTTTGATGATCACAGCTGTATAGTATATTTTGGGATCAGGGAGTGATATGACTCCTATTCCATTCTTCTTACACAGGATTGCTTTTGCAATACAAGGTCTTTTATGATTCCAGACAAATTCTATGATTGTCTTTCTAAATCTGTGAAGAATATTTCTGGTATTTTGATTGGAATTGCATTAAACATGTAGATTAATTTGGGTAGAATTGCCATTTTGATTATGTTAATTCTTCCAACCTAGGAACATGGGATGTCCTTCCACTTTTTTATGTCACTTTCAATATATTTTTTTAAGATTTTCATAGTTTTCTTTATAAAGGTCTTTGACTTTCTTAGTTAGGTTTATTCTTAGGTATCTTATGCATCTTGTGGCTATGGTGAAAGGGATTCCTTTCTTCAGCTCTACTTCATTCAACTTATTCATATACAGAAATGCTATAGATTTTTGGATGTTGATTTTGTATCCTGCCACTTTACTGTATTAACTTATTACTTCAAGAAGTTTTGGGAACCAGCAGTTAGTGTAATGGCTATGTTGCTGGACTCCCATGTAGTCGACCGTGGTTAGCATTCCGGACCCGGTGGCTTAAAACTCACGCCAGGCGCGTGTGCGTGTGTGCCCAAGAGTGGAGGAGAAGGGATTGCGGCGTGACCATTCCCTCTGGGGGGTGATTTCTCGTTTTCTGTCTCTATGTCTCTCTCTGTCTGTCTGGTGAGCGCACGTGCCCTATAGCAAAAAACTTCTCTAAAAAAAAAAAAAAGGAAGTTTTATCATGGAGACCTTTGGGTTTTCTTAGTATACCATCATGTCATCTGTGAATAAAGATATTTTCAACTCTTCTTTGCTTCTTTGAATGTCTTTTATATTGATCTCTTCTCTGATGGCATTACCTAAGACTTCCAGTACTATATTAAAGAGCAGTGGAGAAAGTGGGCAGCCTTGCCTAGTACCCGTTTTTAGTGGAGAAGCTTTTAGCTTTTCCCCATTCAGTATAATGTTAGCTGTAGGTTTTTCCTAGATGGCTTTTATTGTGTTCAGAAATGACCCTTCTATACCAATCTTACTGAGGGTCTTAATCATAAAAGGTTGTTGTATTTTATCAAATGCTTTCTCTGCATCAATTGAAATGATCATATGGTTTTTACTTTCTTTCTGTTAACACGGTATATTACATTTATGGTCTTGCGTATGTTGAACCACCCTTGCATACCTGGGATAAAGCCTGGTCATGATGAATAATCTTTTTTATATGTCGGATACGATTTGCGAGTATCTTGTTGAGAATTTTTGCATCTATATTCATCAATGATATTGGTCTGTAGTTTTCTTTTTTTGTCATGTACTTATCTGTTTTGGGAATGAGGATGATGGAGGCTTCATAAAGTAAATTTGGAAGATTTCCTTCCTTTGGGATCTTTAGAAATAATTTTAGTAGGATAGGGGTTAACTCTTCCTTAAAAGTTTTGTAGAATTCAGAAGTGAAGCCATCTGGACCTGGGCTTTTCTTGGTCGGGAGGTTATTTATTACTGATTCAATCTCCTGGCCTGTTATGGATCTATTCAGGTTCTCTATGTCCTCCTGATTCAATCTTGGTAGATTTTATGCATCCAGGAATTTATCCATCTCCTCCAAGTTATCTTGTTTGTTGGCATATAGCTGCTCATAGTATCCTCTAATGATATTTTGTATTTCTACTATGTCTGTTATAATATTGCCTGTTTCATATTTGATTTATCTGGTTTCTGTCTTTCTTCTTCTTGATCAGTCTAGTCAATGGTGTGTCGATCTTGTTCATCTTTTCAAAGAACCAGCTTTTGCTTTCATTTATTTCCTGTATGGTTTGTTTATTTCCTATTTCATTTATTTCTGTTCAAACCTTTATTATTTCTTTTCACCTGGCATTTTTGGGGTTTGTTTGTTATTGTTTTTCCAATTCCCTGAGGCATGATGTTAGGTTATCTATTTGCCATCTTTTTGTTATGCAGATGAATTCGTTTGAATTTCCCTCTTATGACTGCTTTTGCCGTGTGCCATAAATTATGGACACTTGTGTACTCATTATCAATTGTTTCCATAAATTTTTTGATTTCAGCCTTAATTTCTTCAGTAGTTGAGAAGTCATTTAAAAGTAGGTTGTTCAGTTTCCGTGTGTTTGTGTGTTTTCGGGGGGTGTTTCTTGAAACTAATCTTGAGTTTAATTCCATCATGGTCAGAGAAAATGCTGGATATAGTTTCTATGGCTTTGAATCTGTAAAGGTTTGATTTGTGTCCTAATATATCATCAATCTTTGAAAAGATTCCATGCTGGGGTGAGAAAAATGTATATGTTGTGGACGTAGGGTGGAAATTTTTATGGATATCTGTCAAGCTCATTCAATTTATAGTATCATTTGGGTCTTGTATCTATTTATTTTCTGCTTAGAAGATCTGTCTAAAGGAGATAATAACGTGCTCATATCTCCAACAATCATAGTATTCCTCCCTATCTCTCCTTTTAGCTCCATCAGTCTTCCCTTCACATATTTAGGTGCACCTGAGTTGGGTGCATAGATATTTGTAAGTGTTATGTCTTCTTGCTGGATTACCCCATTTGCTATTATATAATGCCCTTCTTTGTCTCTTCTTACAGTCTTTGTCTTGAAATCTATTTTGTCTGAAATCAGTATCACTACTCAAGCCCTTTTTTGATTTCCATTTCCACATAATATCTTTTTCCAGCCCTTTATTTTTAGTTTATGTGTGTCTTTATCCGTAAGGTGAGTTTCTTATAGGCAACAGATAAAGGGTTTCTGTTTTTTTTATCCATTTGGCCAGTCTATGTCTCTTAATTGGAGAATTTAATCCATTGACATTCACTGTAATGATTGATATTTCCATACCTGTTCCTTTCATTAAGTGAGCCATTTTCTTGGTTGCTTTTTTCTCTCATATAACTGTTTGTCTGACTTTTTAGTTTTCTGGTATAACACTGCCTCCAGAACCTCTTGAAGAGCTGGTCTGGAGTTAGTAAATTCCTTCGAATTTTGTTTACCTGAAATTTTTTTTTATGTTTTTTTTTCCCATATGAAAGATAATATTGCCTGGTATAGTATTCTTGGTTGAAATCGTTTTTCATTCAAAACTTTGACTATATTTCCGCATTATTTCTTTGCCTGCGTTGTTTCAACTGAGAGATCAATGTTAGCCTGATGGGGTGACCTTTGTAAGTAACTTGACGTTTCCCTCTTGCCAACTTTACTATCTTGTCTTTGTTGTTTTTGCCAGTCTGGCTATGATGTGCCTTGGAGAGGATCTTCTTGACTTGATTGTACTCAAAGTTCTACGAATTTCTTAGGTCTGGATGTTTGAATGCCCTTCTAGGTTTGGAAAGTTTTCTTCCAGGATTTCATGGAATAAATGATCTAGATCCTTATTATTTTCTTCCTCTTCTGGATACCAATTACCTGGATGTTGGGGCGCTTGATGGTATCCAGTATTCCTCATATATTATCCTCATTTTTCATGCTTGTTTTCTTAATCTTCTTGGTATTTTTTTCTAGGACACATGTTTTGTCTCCTATTTTAGAGATTCCATCTTCTGCGTGATCTAACTGACTTTTACTACTTTCAAGGGAGGTTTTGATTTCCTGTATCACATTCTTCAACCCTAGAATTTCCATCTGGTTCTTGTTTAAGGTATCTATTTCTTCTTACAAATTATGAAAGGGCTTTGTCATTTCCTGGAGCTCCTTGTCTCTTTTCTCTTCCATCTCAGTTAGTTTGGTCACTACAAATATTCTGAATTCCTTATCAGACATGTCCACGACGTCCATTGTATTGACTGTGGGTGATGTAGGCTTGATGATTTCCATTGAGGGAGAGACCTTTTGCTGGTTGCTCATGCTTCTTGAGCCTCTGTGATTGTTTCTAGTCATCAGGTGATCTTTATGTTGCTTCCTAACTTATTTAAAATATCTCTGAGTATTAAAACATGTACAGGATTGGAAAATTGATGATTTCTCTTATGGTTGTCCTACCTGTTGCTCACCAGTACCATGTGCTGTTATCACTGGTCTTGGGTAACCCAAAGTTCTCCCTGTTTCTAGGTACTGGTGAGCCTCCAATTGACCTAATAAACAATACCTCAAGAACAAAGAAGAGAAAAATAATTGTGCAGCACGCAACTCAAAACACTAAAATTCAGAGACTCCAAAGGCAAGTGGGGAAGTGGCAGAGGATGAGCAACAGGTTCCTGGTGTAAGGGCCTGCAGCCACTGGCAGCCTGGTGTCCGGAACTGTTAACTGGCTCGAACTGGTTTGCAGGTGGGATGAAGGGGTGTGCGAGTTCATCTTAAAGTCCCAAGGAAGCAACCTGAAGTCCAGAGATGAGTAGGGGTGGGGGTGCAAGAAGGTCCTGGACTTAAGGGCCTGCAGCCGCAGGCAGCCTGGTGTCTGGAACTGCTGACTGGCTCAAACTGGCTTGCAGGTGGGGTGTGTGTGCAGTGCGAGTTCATCTTAATTTCCCAAGGAAGCAACCTGAAGTCCAGAGACAAGTAGGGGTGGGGCTGCATGACACACCAGCCGACCGTAAGGGCTTGCAGCCACAGGCAGCCTGGTGTTCGGAACTCAAGCCTGCCGTATATTGAGAACTCATTAAATCCTAAACTTAATTATCATTCAATTAAAAGAAACAAGACAAATTTGACATGAGGGGAACAGTTGAAGGTCACACACATATTTACAATGCCCATCAAAAAAGAAATAAATATTAAGGAGCACAAAAGTGCAAATGTTCTTTAAGTGAGTTGGAAAATTGAGGGCCAACAGGTGGAATGGTGGTTAAGGCACTGGACTCCCACATGACTGACCGCAGTTTGAGTCCTGAACCTGGCAGCTTCCTTTCTCATTCTCCCTTCCTCTCTCTCTCTCTGGTCAAACCGAATAATAATAATAAATAAAATTAAATAAATATTTTTAAAAAGAGAGAGAGCTGAAAAATTAAGACAAAAACACATCTGGGAGACAGGGAAGACCTACACATGTAGATTTAGGTGACCTTTTTTTTTTTTTTACCCAGTTGGTTCCCTGGGGGAGAAAGGAAGAGATTTGCATGAGTAAGATTTTTATTAGGAATTTGTATGATTATGAAATCAATGACTGTTAGAGAAAGGATGTTCAGGAAAAAGAAAAGTTGAGCATTAATGCAGTCTCAGTGGACTCCTCATTCACCCCTATGGGGATTTTTATACCTGAAATGAATCTCAAGTTGTTCCACCAAGGGTAAGAGGGATTAGACACCATACTCCATCCTAGGAGTCACCAGAAGTTGGCTGCTCTATTGACCTGCAGTTGGATGACTATGCTTCATTCTGAGAATGAGTTTCTAGGGCTACATATCAGAATGGGACTTTTGAAGGCTCAGTGCTGCCATTTGGCCTCTATTGTATCAAGGCACTGTTACTCCATCTAGGCACAAGCTCCATTCTTTAATGGCCTTTGTGCACCATTCATATAGCTTACAGAGGACAGTCATCACTGAAGTTCTTGGGGTTGGTGGTGTAACTCTTATTTATCACTACCTTGGTGAGTAATATCTCTTCTAGACCCTCCTAAGTATCTCATCAATCAGGGGATGGGGACACCAGTCTTACATAATACATCTACCTAGCTCTGTGACCCTTTTTATTCTTTCTAGCACCATGGTACACTTTGAGAATTACTATTTCACTTAATGGAAGCTACCAATTTTTCTATTCATCTGGAACTATCTTTGTGTAGCTTGTTTGCAACATATCCTAGGGATCGTGCCAAGATATTTAACTCCCTATCTTGGGACAGTCCTCCCTAATTGATCAATTCTCCCTATTCACTCTTTTTAAAAACATTATTTATTTCTTCTATGAGAGTGATGCAGAGAGAGAGACAGAGATACATGAACCCTCAATAGGGTCCTCACATTACAATATACTCTGTCTCAGTTAGCCTGGATCACAAGCTTGTTTATGCACAACAAAGGTGTTTAGAGAGGTCTCATGATATAAACCCAGGACCTTTCCCATGTGAGTACAGTTTTGTTACCACTGCGCTACTGCCTTTGCCTCTGATTCATTCTTAAATTCTGTATCCCGTGCTCTTGATCAAGCACACCCTGAATTCAAACCCATGTGACCTTTTCCAGTGTCTGTCAGTGTGTGTTAGGTTTTGCAGCTCTTTTGATGCATAGCACCTTTCTTTATCAAGCAGAGCATGGCCCATCAGATTAGGTTATAACTTAACCTTGGTTATTGCCTTACCTGAATTGGGAGGGTAGATGCATAAGAGGATGCATGTTGTCTTTCCAGGAAAATGTTTCTGCATTATCTTCCAGCAATGGGCAGGGGACACTTCTGCAGTTTCAGAGAAGTCAGGAGAATGCAGAGATTTAAGGATTTTGCATTCAGCAGCTAGAGGTTCTCTACCCACAGGACAGCATCTCATTCTTTCTTAGTCAAATTCTTGGAATGACATGGGAGATTTTCCTTGTGGGAGTTTATTTTTGGAGCTTACCATTTCTACAATTATGTCCTACCCAAATCCTTAACTTTCTCATCATCCAGCTGCAGATCCTCTTTATGTGCTTCGAGAAAACCCTCCAGCATTCATGTTTAGCTCTTTGTTGCTGATTGCACACTCTCTGCTCTTTGTTAATATTTTTCTTGACTGAAGTTTAAGCTTAGCTATAACCACTTAATTCCTTCATCTGTATAGTGACCAGTTCTCCCATAGATTTTAAATAACATGTATATTAAACCAGATGCTGCACTGCTCTCTAATAGGATATCATCTCATAACTAATGAGTGAAGTCCTCATTGGGAAGGGGTCCTCACCCTCATCAAGGAGCAGGTGCTCCAAGCCCTTCCTTCTTCCCAGGGTCAGCCTTCTTTTAACATTTTCAGTACCAGTTGTAGGTTTTCTAGGAAGCAGATTCGTATGTAAAGTGTAGCATAGAAGAGTTATTCAGAAGAGTTCCTGGGATGACCAGTGAAAGGTGGCTGAGGAAGCAGGTCTGGGAAAGAGGAGAGGTGGAGTTCTGATGTAATCTCACTGGAGGTCTCACCCTAAGGGGAGTTCTGAGGCTAGAATGACCCTTAAGGGGGTTCTGATTTGGGATTAGAGAGCTACTCTTTTTACTTTTACTCCATCAGCCATTTAATATTGGTTGTTCAAAGAAGTTGCCATGCCTTTGAGTAAGCTTATATACTTCAGCAGAGATAAATCCCACAAGGAACTGAACAGCGGAGAGTACCGCCAGTGCCCCTCTCAGCAGGTAAGGAGCTAAGGCTGCCGTTCTTGAAAGAAAGATTTCAGTGCACATTAGTGTCCATTGCCACATCCCAGCTGAGGTGAAAGCTGTGGCCAGTGCAAAGCCATTTCTAAGGTCATGCTGGTGCCTAATTTAAAGTAACTCTCCTTCGCAGATTGGCATCAAATGTGCTAAAGATACTCGTTTTTCCCAGACCTACAAATCTTTCTCTTTTTAAAATTTTTTTAAATTTAAGTTTATTTATTTATTTAAATTTGACGAGAGAGAGAGAGAGAGAGAGAGAGAGAGAGAGAGAGAGAGAGAGAAAGTGAGAAAGCAAGTTGCCAAGTCCGAGATTTGAACCATGGTTGGCCATGTAAGAGTCCGGTGCCCTTAACCACCACACCACCTGCTTGCCCCCAAATCCTTTCCTTTTAAATGTCGCTTCAGACTTTAGCAGGCTGTCTGCTCCCCCTCTAGTCACATAAAGTTCCCAGGGAGGAGCTAATAAAGCCCGTTACTGTGCCGTGATGGCGCACTGATGGCTCTCCTCAGCATGGCTGCCTCTGGCCCCATCTCTTCAGTGAGTCCAGGAAAGTCACTGAGCAAGCGTTAGAGGGGAAAACGAACCTACTGGACTCAGTGCTTCCCTCTGTGCAGATAAAACAATACCTACTTGTTCTTCTAAAGGATGACTTTCTTTCTTAAATAACTGACCCAGAATGATATCACTAAATATTTTTAGATCCCTTATATCTGAATATAACATCCCATTTAGTTCTTAAAACTTCTCAGGGTAAGCATTTTGTAGATGAGAATTTGCCTCCCAGAGAGGTGACTTTTTCAAAGGGCACACGGCAAATACATACAAATTAGGGGGACGGTGGAGATTAAAAGAGAACAAATGTTTTTAACACTAACTCTGCATGAGATGATATCATGCTTAGAGGTATGATCACTCTTATGTCTGCAACATCATTGGCAGTATCCACTTTTTGCAAAGGATAGAGCTGAAAGCAGTCATATAGAACAAAGATTTGAACCATATTCTTTCAAATTTCAAAATCCAAGTACTTCTTTCTCTAATATATTGCTTTTATTTGTGTAATATTAGAGAAATTTTCCAATTTTCAGTTTTTGAAAGTTTTAATTATAATCACATCTACAATTCCAGTTAAAAGGTATTGTGAGTTTAGCATGTTGAGTTTACATGATAAAATGTGTGAGTATGAGTCTTCTAGGTAGGGTGAACTGGAAAAACTACCTTTCTCTTCTTGCTTCTTGAATCTGAATAGATTAGAGATACCTTTTCTCAGCAATTGATGATTATATGTGGACCAGACTATGCAATGCCATTGCAGCATACCCTAATAAATCTCATTCCTAACCTTTGAATTTCTTTCTTTTTTTTTTCCTTTAAGTGAGATTTTTGCTATAAAGTGCATGCACTCACTGGAGAGACAGAGAGACAGAAAGTAAGTAATCACACACTCCCCCAGAGTGAATAGCCATGCTGCAATCTTTTCTCCTCCACTCTCCTCTCAGGATTTTGTGCACACATGCAAATGCACCCAGAATGACTCTTAAGCCACTGGGTCCAAGACTCCAACCTCAGTCAACTACTTGGGAGTCCAGCAATGTAACCATTAGGCCACTGCTGGCCTCTCTAGTCCTTTGAATTTCTGGCATAGGTAAGTGGTTCTCAAACTGAGAGCTTCTCTACTCTGAGCCTAATAACAGGAGACACCAGTTAATGTTCATGACCCTCTACCTACCTTTCCCCACTTATAAATTTTAACTGCTTCCCCAAATAATTGTGAATATTCTTTAAGTCCAGGGATCTCACTCATAAAGACAAGGTTAGGACTGTAGGCAACTGGGAAGGACCAAAGATATGCCCTTCTCGAGCCTCAGTGTCTTATATAAGCTAAGAGTTGTTTCCTAGAATACCCACAGCTTTCTTCTTAACTTGCTAAGAGAAGAAGAAAGTACTATGTAAGCTTTCTGTATTCCATCGTTTTTCAGCACTTGGTTCTGTAGCACTGTGTCTAGATGCTTTAGCCTAGATTTTTGCTCCACCAATGGTTACCTGATAATGTCTCAAGAACACACACAGTCTGTGACACATGTCCTAGCTCAGTGTGCAGAATTATTGCTCTTTATCATATATTTGACATTGTTTTCTCTCATTTTTTTGAGAGATTTTTGTTATAGGGTATATGTGCTTGCTGGAGAGACAGAGAGAGAGAGAGAGAGAGAGAGAGAGAGAGAGAGAAGTGAGAAGTCTTCCTCCAGGGGGATGACCATGCTGCAATCTCTTCTCCTCCATTCTCCTCTCAGGTTCTTGGGCACAAACACACATGAGCACTGTGTGATTTGGAAGTCACCTATCTGGGACTCAAACCACGACTGGCCTGTGGCAATCCAGCAACACAACTGCTAAGCAATCTGCTGGTCCCCTTTTCTCTGATACTTAAGCTATCAACTGGGGATCAACCAGAGAAGCAGAAGCACTATACATTTAACATTCTTAATAGTTACCAGGACTCAGTACTATGCAATTGTGGAGCTGGTTAAGAAGTTTCTGTAGCTATTTTTTCTATAGCTTGAAGTATAAAGGCAGACAGGGAGAAAATATTTGGAAGAAGATGGGGCTCTTTAAGCATAAATTGAACCACAAGGAATTACTTTGAAATATATGTTTATTCTTGCTGCCTTTGACCACGGTGACATGATTATCTCAAAAATCCTAGAGCACCATCAGGATGGAGATAAACACAGATGGCTAGAAATCTGAAAAACTGAAGAGCAATCCAGGTAAAGTAGAGAAATTGCTGGTCACGATGGTGCTTCGTGTCAAGGAGGAGAGTCAGCAGATCAGCAACTAAACATGAAAGAATCCTCCTTGTTGCCCAACCTAACAGGAAATAAAATGTGGGGAGATGTATCTTAGCCTATCCAAGTTCACACATTAAAAAGCCACTATATCACCCTACTTTATTTTCCATCAATTTTCAGTGAGTAATTTTGGTTATGGAGGAAATTTTCCCAAATCCTTATTTTAGCAATTATAAATATATTTTCTTCTTCTTCTTCTTTTGGAAAGGTTTTTTTTTGTTTGTTTGCTTGTTTTTGTTTGTTTGTTTGTTTGTTTTTGTTATAGGACGTGTGTGCTTGCCAGAAAAACAGAGAGACAGAGAGAAAGAATGTGAGAAATCACCCCCCAGGGGGGATGGCCACACAGCAATCCCTTCTCCTCCATTCTCCTCTCAGGATCTTGGGCACGCACGCACATACGTGCGGTGTGAGTTTAAACCACCAGGTCCAGGACTTGAACCGTGGTCGACTACATGAGAGTCCAGCGACACAGCCATTACACCAACTGCTGGTCCCAGCAATTATGTTTTTTTTTTTTAACCGCAATTCTGGGAACCATATTATGAACCACTGTCCTTGTGCTTTTGTTCATTTATTGTATGGTTTGATTCAGCACATTATGTAGAAGCTTTTTTCTAAGTCTGTAGAAGATACAGCCATGAATTAGCAGAGAAGGTACAAAACGTCTTTGCCCTTATATTTAGTGAATGGTGAGGTGGTGGTGGCCATGTCTAGAAAATGTTAAATAAATAATCAATAAAGTATCACCCTTTTTCCTGTAATGCTGGGGTACTGTGCCTGGATTTCTTACATCATTGTTTTGTGCACAAGTTGGAGCCTCTGTCTTGTCTCTTTGCTCAGTAAGCAAGAATTTGGGTGCAAGTTACAAAAAATAAATACAGTGTAAATTTGACATCTGAGCAAAGGAAGATAGACGCTTTGTTTGGAGGTGGTCAAAAATATTGGTGAAATGGCTACTTCTGGATTCCTTGGGCACCTGGCTGTTCCAGAGTTCTATTACAAAGTGGCTCCTGGCTGTTGGACTGAAATGTAATCGAGGGCCTGTATTCTGGCAGCACGCACAGGGAGCCTGCCCAACACAAACAGCAGTGCACTCAGGAAGTGTCGCTCCTGGTTCCAGGGCAGAAGCGCAAGGAAATGATTCAGCCCGGGCTAGTCTGCGCAGATTCAGTTCTTGCCTCTTATTTACAGGCTCTGTAGCTGAATGTCATTTTACCTCTCTGAGCTTGCCTCAAGAGCTGCGGTGAGCATTACACACACAAACATACGTAATGCACTTAATATTCATGGTACATAATGCATCCATAGAAAATGGTAGCTTGTCTTTGTTTTTATGATATATTCAGGTGGTATAGATGGGAATTCTTCAGACTGGGGAGATTTACTCTCTTCCCCAGGAATGTTCCAATGAGAGCCAATAAAGACGACTTTCACTTGAAATATGTGGTCTTGGACATTATGGTTTCTATGTAAACTACGCTGAAAATTGTGGTTGGGTATGAAAATTTATTAAATACCATGCTTTTCCTCCTAAATTGAAGATATCTTGCATTAAAGATAGTCAATGAAGCTGGAAAATAGCTGAGGCAGACCTTTCCTCTCTGATTTTTGCTCTAAGCCATAAAACTTAAGGTCCATGGGACCAGCAGATGGAGTAATGGTTATGTTGCTAGACTCCCATGTAGTTGACTGTAGTTTAAGACCCGAACTCAGTGACTTGAAATACACCAAGCACATATGCACATATGCCCAAAATCCCAAGAGAATAGAGGAGAAGGGATTGTGGTGTGACCATGCCCCCTGAGAGGTGATTTCTCTCTTTCTCTCAGTCTCTCTGATGAGCACATGCACCCTATAGTAAAAATCTCTTTAAAAAATTCTTGGGCACCAGTAGATGGTGCAATGGTTACATTGTTGTATTTCCACGTAGTCAACCATGGTTAGAGTCCCTGATCCAGCAGCTTAAAATTCGTGCCAGGTGTGTGTGTGAGAGAGAGGAGACTGGGGAAGGGATTGTGGCATGGCCATTTTCCCTGGGAGATAATTTCTCTCTTTCTGTCTCTCTGCTTCTCTCTGTCTCTCCAGTTAAGTGCGCATACTCTATAGCAATAAAATCTATAATAATAATAATAATAATCTTAAGGTCCAGTTAGATAAAGTAGATGAGAAAATGGCTTGAATGAGAGATGGGAGCTCTAGGAGGGTTCATCTTCTAAACACTGCAAGAGTGCAGAACTCAGATTCAAATCTATGCTTGATTTCAAAACTGTTATTTCCAGAGCCTACAACTCAGTGCTGTAGAAATTACCACATTTCACTACTGTCCGACACTGCTATCATTCTACTCTCTGTAGTTCTTCCTCAGTCCAGCTATTCTAGACATGGGCCACTGAGACCAGTCTGAGCTGCTTCACTCAACAACTTATCCCTTAATCCCAAGTCTTCAGCGTCTGCACTCTGACTACAACCTAGTATCCCTCAAACTTAGATTGTGGCTCAGAACTTAATTCTCCTCTGCCCTTGAGTTATAGGATAAATCACTTACTCCATTCTAAACGTGGTGATTATTTAATTTTTAACTTAATTATCCCATCCTGGCATCTCATCTTCCTGGAATGCTATACCTTCAACATCCATGTTCCTAATATAACTTGTTTTCCAAGTAGCTTATGTTTTATTAATCTGAAAGACAGCCAATATTTAATATTATATGTTCAGTCAATAAAATACAAAGTCCTATTTCCCCAGCTCAGTAACCTCCTTGCCTCTTAGGCATCCTATAATTCTGACTCTGGAAGCGAGAGCACATGACATGCAAAATGCCAGCAGCTATTTGTTCCTCTGCAAACTCTGGTGAATGTTTAGCGCACTAGGAAGATATTGCTGCCTAGTGCTAGAACTTTAAAGTCAGACTTGAAAATTATGCCACTGCTGACGGCTTCAACCTTCAGGCAAATGACCAGGGGACTTGAGCAGGGCAAAGCAAAGGAGGCCTCGGTCTTATTAACCTTATGTTTTCATGCCCTGGAAGCTGCCTTCAGGCTTGGTTCCCACAGGAGGCCCTGGCAGCTTTGGTAGGAGTGAGACAACACTGCTTTAACACTAAATGAATTATGGAACTGCCTTCCTGGATCTGAGGAGCCTGGCTGTCCCAGCTGGGTTGGGACTGTCCTGGTTTCTAAGCAGTTCTTCTAAATGGGCAGGATTCTGGGAAATATTCCAGACAGGCCAGATTGCAAGGTAGAAGGAGCTGTTAGAGGAGGCTGGCATGGTGTGGGTCAGTGGTCCCAAACTTGAGCAGTCTATGCACAATATTTATTTTGCTACCGTAATTATATTTCTCCTTACTTAACTCACACTGTAGTTAAATATTATTTATTTAAAAAGTAAACTTTGTACCAGCAGATGGCATAGCAATTATGTCACTGAACTCCCACGTGTCTGACCATGGTTCAAATCCTAGACCTGGTAGCTTGAAAATAAGGCCAGGTGCATGTACATGTATTCCCAAGATCCTGGGAGTAGAGTGGAGGAGAAGGGATTGTGGCATGGCCATCCCCTCTGAGGAGTGATTTCTTACTTTCCTTCTCACTGTCTCTCTCTCTTTCCAGTGAGGCATGTGCCCTAAGGCAAAAGCCTCTTTAAAAAAAAAAGTAAACTTTGTTACCTCTGTAACTGGAAAATCAGTATGACCTGCCATAAAGCACAAAAATAAGCAAGAATGAAGCAATCACATTCATTTAAAGAGATTATTGACTAGTAGAAATACTGTCAACATACCTGTAACCATTTTCTACTTATCACATTATTTGTTTTGTTGGTTATGTATTTAAGTAGAGCTTTATTAATGTACAATTTATATACCATATCATTTTAACATGTAAAGAATTCAAAACACATCACTCCTGGACATATTAAAAACAAAAAAAGAAAGAAGAAAAGAAAAGTTGGAAAACTGATGTTAAATGGCTTTTCTTGAATATGTAAGAGAACTGGGCTTCCATGACAAACCACCACTCTAAAATCTGTAGAGACAGGCAAACTGAGCAAAGCTGAGATCTGCTTGCTTGGAACAAAAGCTGTTGGAGCCATAAACTGTTAGAAACACTTAAATGGTAATTTTGAAGACTTGCTAGAGGCTGTTTGGACTTGTGTGGGAATGAGAAACTCTTGGGGGCCTCTGTCTTAGGGAAGACATCACAGCTGCATGAGTTTTAGTTCGTGTAGTGAAGATGCCAGATTCCCTTCTCCTCTGCCAGTGAGTGGCAAGGACTGACATTTATGAAGTCACCAGAGTGTTGTGCATAACAGTTGCCTATTATCTATGTTCTAAGACTTTCTCAGTGACTTATCCCACCTGGACATAGAGTGTGTCTTTTATTCTACTCCCCTCTGTGCTTCCATGTAAGAATGAAAACAAGAAGACGTTAAGAAATATGTATAAATGTCACAGCCAGGGGACTACAGACTCACTAAAACAATAAGATTTAATCAAAAGATTGTAGAATACTTTCCCTCCACAGACCTTACCATGCACTAAGAGGGCTTCAGTGCATTCACAGTAGACAATGGCTGGAAGAGCTGGGAAACGTAGACCCTCTGAGGAGAAATAATTAGGAAAGTCAAAGACCAACAATGAAGACAAAGACATGAACATCAGAGGAATATGAAGGCTTTGGCATCTCTGCTACTAGAAAAACTAAACAAAACCCAAACTCTAGCCAGACAATCATTAAACCTCACACCAAAAGCCTACTTTCTTCAAGGCTAATGTTTGGTAATTGTATGTAGCTATTCACAGAAGACTTCACATCATGACAAAAGGGAAGGAAACAAAGAAAGAAACAATGTGAAGTGATAATCAGCAGAATCAGATTCAGATCTGGCACGAATGTTGGAGTAATCAAATAAAGAATTAAAGATACACATGATTAATGTGCTAAGGCTTTAGTGGTAGAAGTAGACAATGAGCAGTAAGAGTTGGGTAATGTAAGCAGAAATGGAAAATTTAAGAAATAACTTTAGATTATGTAAGAAACTGTGTGATCAACGCAACGTGGGTGGGAAGGGAATGAAGGACAATTGTAGACACCGGAGGTGGTGTGAGAGGAGGGTGGGAAGGGACAGAGGGTCAGAAAGAGGGGTGGAAGTAATTCTAGGAACTAGTAATGGAAAATTTTTTGTAATGTGCATGATTGTATCACTATGCAGTGTGTACTGGATGGGAGATTGCATTTTGTATGCTGTGATGAAGCTTAGGGAAGGAATGTAAATTGAGTTACAAAAAAAAAGTTTCAGAAAAAAAATACGTATCTATTCAATGACTGCAGTAGGATATGTAGCCACAGCTAGGTACTACTTTATAGGATGCGTAAAGTAAGACTTGTGTTCATGGAAATGTGGGTATCACCTGTGTTTGCTATGAGGGTATTTGGATTGATTAGGGTCTTTGGCGTTACAATAAAATGTGAGGAGAAAACAGTATAGAAAGCAAACATAGTTACCAGAGACTGTGGGAGGAGAGTGGGAGATGGCAGAGGGTAAGAGATAGAGAATCTAGGATGGGGGGAAAAAAGCAAAACATACAGAAGACAAGAAATGGAAGATCATTTGCTGACAATAACATGTTTGTTGATGTGCTTGATTGAGACAATATATAGTGTAATTTGGATGGAAAATCTCATTTTGTATGCTGTAATGATGTTCAGAGAATGAATGCAAATAAATAAATTGAAAAAAAAAGAAATAACTAAAAACTGATAAAAGTTAAAAAAAACCACATTGCTATATAAATTAAGAATGCCTTCATTGGGTTCATTTGTGGACTGATCATCATAGAGAAAAGAATAAGTAAGATTGAAAATAAGTTGATACAGGAATAGCCCTGCAGCCTAGTGGCTAAGGGTGTTGGTTCCCACCTGGCCAAACACAGTTAGAACCCCAGTCCCAACAACTTGAAAAACATGCTGGAAATACATGTGTGTGTGTGTCCCAAATCCTGAAGGATGGAAAAGAGGAGGCGAAGGGACTGTGGCACAGTCATGCCCCACTGCAGGTGTTTTCATCCCTTGTGCTCTCTGAAAAGCACGTGCTTCATTTGGCATAAAAAAGAAAAAAGAACAACAACAATGAAAAACAAACTTGATATAAACTTATCAAACCAAAAACAAACAATGGAAAGAAAACAAAACAAAAAAGAATCCTAACCCCCAACATCCATAGGAAAACTCAGAACATATGTACAATTGAAATACTAGAAGGAGAAGGAAGATAATGGAACAGGAGAAACATCTGAAGTAATAATGACCCAAAACTCTCAGATTTTTTTCATTGCCAGTGAGTGTGTGCACTTGACAGAGAGAGAGAAACAGACTACCTCAAAAAGGGCACAGCCCTGCTACAGTCCTTTTCCCGCTGTTTCTTCATCCCATCAGCATGGAACCTCTCTTAGCCTTGTGGGACTCTGCTTTCTATGCACAGGTCTTAGCTGATGTGTGATGGGGCTGGCATAGAACTTTTGCAAATTCATGAAAGAAACCAAGTCACAGATTTAGGAAGCTCAAAGATTACCACACAGGATAAACATCCAAAAATTACATCTAGACATAACAATTGTATTGCAGAAAAGCAAAGATTAAGAGAAGATTTACAAATAAACCAGTAGTTGGGAGGGATATCTTACCTGTACAAAAACAGTGATAAATATCACAGAGGAATTTTCATAAACCATGTAAAGAGAAAAAGAAGTGATTAGAGTTCAAAACCTTTAAGGGAAAGAAAAGAGAAAATATATGTAAGTCTCTATCCAGTAAAATTAGTCTTAAAAAGTGAGTAAGAAAGGGGAACCAGCAGTTAGTGTAATGGCTATGTCGCTGGACTCCCACGTAGTCGGCCGCGGTTCGCGTCTCGGACCCGGTGGCTTACAACTCACGCCGGGCGCGTGTGCGTACGTGCCCAGGATCCCGAGAGGAGAATGGAGGAGAAGGGATTGCGGCGTGACCATCCCCCCTGGGGGGTGATTTCTCGCTTTCTGTCTCTATGTCTCTCTCTGTCTGTCTGGCGAGCGCACACGCCCTATAGCGAAAAACCTCTCCAAAAAAAAAAAAAAAAAAAAAAAAAAAAAAAAAAAAAAAAAAGTGAGTAAGAAAGACCTTGTGGGTAAAACAAAATCTAAGACATTTCATTAGCAGAAGAACCACCGTGCAAGAAATAGTAAAAGAACTTCTTGAGGAAGAAGAAAAATAACATAGATCATAAACTCAGATCTACATAAAGAAAGGAAAAATATTACAGAAAGAAAAAAAATGAAATAATGTAAAAAATATATACATTATTCAAATTTTTAAAAATTTACATTTAATCACTGTGATCTTTATAGTGTACAATTTTTCCTCAGCATGAACCAAAAAATGCCTATTTGTTTTAAGTAGTTGTACTTAATTATGGATAATTTTAGCATGCAGATAAGTAAAACACATGGTAGCAATGTTATGAGAGATGGGAGGAGGATGTGAGAGTACTCTGTTACATCACTCTAACTTAGATTAGTATAAAATGCATATTGAGGGGCCAGAGCTGGCACCATAATAAAACATGAAGCTCTGCAAGGCTGACTCACATGGAAAGGCTCCACGTTCCTATTTGTAGATCTTCCTAAGTACAGTGGGTATGAACTTGCCCATGAACTGGGGCTAGCTGGGGTGGGGAGGAAATTGCAGTGTTATGATTCTGTTATGGGTGTTTGTCTCTCTATCTCTGTCTGCCTGTCTCTCTAACTTTCTTGCTCTTACAAATAAATAAATAAACTAAAAAAAGTGTATTAAAAACTCCAGGAGAATGAGTAAATATTTAAAAAATAATTTTTTATCCACTAAGGGAGGAAAAATAATTGAACAATATAAAATATCCATTAACACAAAGGAAATTAAAAATAGAGCAAAGTACAAATGCAATAAATATAGAACAGTTGCAAATATGTTGGATATTAACCTAACTAGACTGATAATCATTTTATTGGAAATTATATCAATTCTAAATAAGAATTGTCAGAGTGCATAAAAAAAACTATAGCTTTATTATTATTGTCTATAAGAATCCCATTTTAATTGTAAAGACACAGATATTAAAAGTAAAGAATGAACAGAAGTATACCAGGATAACAATGATCAAAAGAAAGCTTTAGTAGCTATTTTTATTTCAAACAAGGCATAATTTAGAACAGGAAAAATGATCAAAAATAAAGAGCTCCCAACTCTCCAGCAAAACCCACTTCAATCTACAGACTCCTGCCCAGTCAGGGAAATTGAGGCAGGGCTATTTGCTAACCCCAGACCCAGCTCCAACTCCATCCCCAGCCCAGCTCTCTCAGCTTCAGAGTTCCCCTTCTCCCTGCCAGAAAGTATTGTGAGGCTCCCGGGATCCTCACTCTATAATGAACCACCTGCAAAAAAGGAGAAACTGCTCTTCAGCTACCTGAATAGAAGATTCCTCCCATGGGGACCACATTGATAAACATAGTAGAAGAGAGACTTCAGCACACATCAATCCACACCAAAAGGGAAGCAAACTTGTTCTCAGTGACAGAAAAGTTCTCCAAAAATGTACACAAAAGTGAATATATCACCAAATGGCTAGAAGTGGCAGAAGAGCCTTAAGTTTGAAAAAGAGCAGGAAATATGTCTCTATCAAAAGAATACAGTAACTCCCCTCCATCTCTTGAAAAAAACAGAAGTTACCAAAATGTCAGAGAAAGACTTCATAACATTCATAGTGACAAAACTCTGTGAGTTGGAACAGAAAAGAGAAAAGGAACTCCAGGAGATGAGGAAGTCCTTCCACGATTCTAAAGAAGAAATGGACACTATACGAAAGAATCAGATGGAACTATTAGGGATGAAGTCTGTAATACGGGAAATCAAAAACTCTCTCAAAAATATTAAAAGCAGATTAGAACATGCTGAAGATCGAATCTTGGATGTATAAGATAAAACCTCTGATCAAGAAGAAAACACCAAAAAGATTGAGAAAATTTTAAAAAGAGGATAATATACAAGAGATACTAGATTCCATTAAACTTCTAAACATTCAAATAATTGGTATCCCAGAGGGTGAAGAAACTAACAAGGGCATGGAAAATCTATTCCATGAAATTCTCGAAGAAAACTTTGAAGTCTAGAGAAGCGCTCAAACATCCAGACCCAAGAAATACGAAGGACCCCAAATAGAATCAACCCAAGAAGATCCTCTCCATGGCACATCTTAGCAAGACTAAAACACAGATAAAGACAACATACTAAAGTTGGCAAGAGAGAAACTTTAAGTGACTTACAAAGATCATCCCATCAGGGTAACACCAAACCTTTGAATGGAAACAGTGCAAGTAAGGAAAAAATTGGAAGGCATATTGAAAGTGTTAAGAGAGAAACAATTTCAACCAAGATTATTATATCCAGCAAGAATATTCTTCATATGGGAAAAAAATTTAAATCTTTTCCGACAAACAAAACCTGAAAGAATTTGCCAACATCAGACCAACTCTTCAAGAAATTCTGAAGAGAGTCTTGTTCCAGGAAAACTAAAGAATGAACAGACAGAAATAAGAAAATAAAAGACAACCAAGTCAATGGCCAACTTAAAGGTAGGGACAAGTCCAGAAATATTGATAATAATATTGAATGTTAAGGAGTCAAATTCTCCAATCAAGAGACACAGACTGATAGAATGGGGCGGGGGGAAGCCCTCTATCTGTTGCCTAGAAGAAATGAATCTCAAGACATACAGAGAATAAAAGTGAAGGGCTGGAGAAAGTTATTCCATACAAATGGGAACCAAAACAGAACTGAAGTCATGATACTAATTTCTGACAAAATAGGCTTTAAAACAAAAATTGTACAAAGAGACAAAGACATTATATAGTAGTAAAAGGGCTAATCCATCAAGAAGATATAATGCTTATAAATATCTATGCACATAGGTCGGGAGTATCCAAATATGTGAAGGAAAGACTGTTAGATTGGAGAGGAGAAATAGATTGCAACACACTCATTGTTGGGCACCTCAACACCCTACTATCTACTTTGGACAGTTCATATAGACAAAAAATAAGCAAAGAGATAAAGGATCTAAATGGTACCATAAATCAAATGGACTTAACAGACATCTATAGAACCTTTCACCCCCAAACCACAAGATACTCATTTTTCTCACCCTCTGTGTGGAATATTTTCAAATATTGACCACAGGATAGGGAACAAAGCAAGAATCTACAGATTCAAACTCATAGAAACTATACCCAGCATTATCTCCAACCATGATGGAATTAAACTTGATATTAATTTCAAAATCTCCTCAAAAATACACAAATACATGGAAACGAAATAACCTAGCCCTGAACAACTTCACAACTACTGGAGAAATAAAGACAATTAAAAGATCCACGGAAGCCAATGACAATGAGTACACAAGTTTCTATAATCTTTGGGACACTGCAAAAGCAGTCATAAAAGGGAAATTCATAGCAATTAGTTCACATAAGAAGATGGAAAAAAGGCAAGTGGACCACCTAACATCATGCCTCAAAGAATTGAAAAAGCAACAGCAAAAAACTCCAAAAAACTTTAGGAGAAAAGAAATAATAAAGATCAGAGAAGAAAGAAATGAAATAGAAAATAAACAAATTATACAGAAAATAAATGAAAGTAAAAGCTTGTTCTTTGTAAAGATTAACAAAATTGATACACCACTAGCTAGACTAATTAAAAAGAAGAAAGAAAGGAACCAGGCAAATCAAATTTGCAATGAGGCAGGCAATATAACCACAGACATAATAAAAATGCTATCATTAGAGGATGCTATGAACAACTATACACCAACATACAAAAAAATTTGGATGAGATGGATAAATTCCTGGACATATATAATCTAAAAGATTGAATCAGGGGGATGTTGAAAGTCCAAATAGGTCCACAGCAAGCCCTGAGATTGAATCAATAATAAATAATCTTCCAACAAAGAAAAGCCCTGGTCCTGATGGCTTCATCTCTGAGTTCTACAAAACTTAAAGAAGAGTTAACACACATTCTACTCAAGTAATTTCTAAAGATCCAAAAGGGTGGAACTCTCCCAAATTCATTCTATGAAGCCTCCATCACCCTTATCCTTAAAACAGACAAGGACAGGACAAGGTAGGAAAACTACAGATCACTAACTCTGATGAATATAGATGCAAAAATTCTCAAGATACTAACAAATCATATCCAACAACATATAAAAAAGATTATACATCATGTCCAGATAGGCTTTATTCCAGGGATACAAGGATGGTTCAACACATGCAAAACCATAAATGTAATACACCATATTAAGAGAAAGAAAAATAAAAAACATATGATCATATCAATTGATGTAGAAAAAGCATTTGACAGGATACAACATCCCTTCATGATCAAGACTCTCAGCAAAATCAGCATAGAAGGGTCATTTCTCAACAAAATAAAAACTATCTATGAAAAACCCATAGTTAACATCATCCTGAATGGGGAAAAAAATGAACGCTTTTCCACTAAAAACTGGTACACTGATGCCCATTTTCTCCTCTCCTTTTCAATATAATACTGGAAGTCCTTGCCAATGCAATCAGAAAAGAGAATAAAATAAAAGGCATTCAAATAGGAAAAGAAGAGGTGAAATTATCTCTATTTGCAGATGACATGATTGTATACATAGAAGACACAATGGTATCCATGAAGAAATTCATGGAAGTAATAAATGAATACAGTAAAATTGCAGGATACAAACTCACCATACAGAAACCTATAGCATTTCTATCTATGAACAGCAGGCAGACTGAGATAGAATTGAAGAAAGTAATTCCATTCGCTATAGCCACAAAAAGTATAAGATATCTAGGAATAAATCTAACCAAAGAAGTTAAAGACCCCCACAAGGAAAACCATGAGAAGCTTAAAAAGGACATTGAGGGACCAGCAGTTAGCGTAATGGCTATGTTGCTGGACTCCCACATAGTCGACCGTGGTTCACGTCCCGGACCTGGTGGCTTAAAATCACGCCGGGCATGTGTGTGTGCGTGCCCAAGATCCCGAGAGGAGAATGGAGGAGAAGGGATTGCGGCATGGCCATCCCCTCTGGGGGGGGTGATTTCCTGCTTTCTGTCTCTCTGTCTCTCTCTGTCTGTCTGGCGAGCACACGCACCCTATAGCAAAAACCTCTCCAAAAAAAAAAAAAAAAAGGACATTGAAAATATGACACAAAAAAAGTAGAAGGACATCCCTTGTTCCTGGATTGGAAGAATTAATATAATCAAAATGACAATTCTACCCAAATCAATCTATATATTTAACATAATCCAATCAAAGTATCAGAGACATTCTTCACAGATCTAGAAAAGATAATCACACAATTTGTCTGGAATCATGAAAGACCTTATATTGCCAAAGCAATCCTGCACAAGAAGAGTGGAGTGGGTGGCATCTAGCTACCTGACCAGAAAGTATACTATAAAGCTGTGATAAACAAAACAGCATGGTATTTGCACAAAAACAGACAGGTGGACCAATGGAACAGAATAGAGACCCCAGAAATAAACACCCCAAAATACAACCAACTGACTTTTAAAAAAGAATACTAGTCAATGCAGTGGGAAAAGGAAAACCTCTGTAGCAAATAGTGCTGGGAAAACTGGATATCCACTTACAGAAAGATGAATTTAAACCCCTACCTCTCACTATTGACAAAAATAAACTCAAAGTGGATCAAATATCTAAAACTAAGACCTCAAACTATAAAACTACTGCTGGAAAACACTGGAGAAACTCTGGGAGACATTGGGGTAGGCAAAGACTTCTTAAATAAGACCCCCAAAGCACGATAAATAATCCCAAAAACAGACAAGTTGGATTACACAGATTAAGAAGTTTCTGCACAGCAAAGAACACAGTAATTAGTGTGAATTGACAACCCTCAGAATGAGAAACTATTTTTGTAAACTATGTTTCAGATATGGACTGATAACCAGAATACTCAGGGAACTCAAGTGACTTTCCTGAAAAAAGATGTTCAACTCAATTAAAAGATGGGAGAATGAGTTGAAAAAACAACTCTCTAAGGAAGACATACAAATAGCCAAAATTCATATGAAAAAATGCTCAACATCCCTCATTATAATGTAGATGCAGATCAAAACTATAATGAGATACCACCAAACCCTAGTCAGAATGACTGAGATAAAAAATTAATAAATAAAAAAATAAAGTTGTTAAATGCTGGCAGGGATGTGGTGAAAGAACTCTCCTACACTGCTGGTGGGAATGTAAATTGTTCCAGCCGCTATGGAGAACATTATGGAGATTCCTCAAAGATCTATAAATAGAACAACCATATGATCCAGCAATTCAGCTCCTGGATATCTATCCAAAGGACAGAAGAATGCTTAGTGGGAAAAGTGCTTCATGGAACCAGTCCAAATGTCCACAAACAGATGAATGGATTGAAAAAGTGTGGCATGTATACTCTATAGAATAGTACTCAGCCATAAAAAACAAGACCATGGCTCTTGACAGAGAGTGGACATTGTATGTCTCCACTTCATATATACCTACTGTCTGCACTCTACGGCTGAAAGTGAGAGACTGGAGGATATAGAAACACAGAAAATGGGTATAGATACCAGATACACTGTGGGAAGAGGGTGGGAGAAGGAAGAGAGTCTGAGAAAAGACATTAAAGAGATAAATAGAGAGGCAAGACATTTATGGGCAAAGAAATGGGTTATTATCTGTTGAAGATAATGTGTATAGTATTCCCTACTGCACTGCTGAGAAATGGATTCATGTTGGAATATTCACTTTACAAGCTAAGTAACATATGTGACTGAATGTATAAAAAAGTTGAAATAAAAAATATTAAAAAAAATGAATAACAAACTGGCCAGCCCTGTAGCACAGAGGCTGTTCATACGAATCTGGAAACTACGTTGCCAAGGGAAGTTCAAATCCCAGCCTTGATTATTTGTTAACCAAGAAGGGTGCGTGTGCATGCTTGCCCAAATCCTGACAGACCTGAGAAATGAAAGATAAAGTACTGTGGTGTGACCATAGCCCACTTGACGGGGCCCTCCCACACTGTGAGTGCATGTGCCTTCTGGCAATTAAATGAAAAAGAAATAACAATCCTATGAAATATGAGATGCTAGAGATTCATTCCCACTCAGGAGCACATTAGTAACACAAATTACATTGACTTAGAAAACATTTCTAGGTATAGGGCGTGGTGGCGCCCGCCCTATGGCAAAAACATTTCTATGTATACAAATTTATTTTAATTTTTAAATTATTTTGTTTTTCAGTTGACAAATAATAATTGTATATATGTATACATATATTTATAAAGTATAGTGAGATGTTTTGGTCTATGTTTACAACGTGGAATGAGGAAAGTAGGCTAATTAAGAAATACATGACTTCACATATTTACTATTTTTTTGTGGGAAACATCTAAAATCCACTCTTAACAATTTGGACATGTACACACATATATGCCTGTCGTGAATTTTAGGCCACCCATTCCAGGACTCAGACTACAGTCAGGGGTCCAGTGACATAACCGCTACGCCATCTGCTGGTCTCAACTATGTAGATTATTTAATATAAGTTCAAAGACCAGAGCCAGGTGTTTCAGCCAGGTTTTCAAGTTTCTAAGACCTCTTCTTTTTCAACTTTTCATTTTGTACTCTTTATGTGATAAGAACTCTTTTCTAAAAAGAATTACTTATTTAATTTTATTCATTATTATCATTATTTTTAATTAACCAGAGAGTGAGGCAGATAAAGAGGGGGACGGTGGGGAAGCATGCTGCCAGGTCCAGGAATCAAACTGTGTTGGCCATGTGGGAGTCCAGCGTCTTAACCACCATGTCACCTGGGGGTCTAATTTATTGGATTGTCAGGAAAATCATGATGTATTTTTTTCTTCATGATTTTTCTGACAACCCAATAGTATCTTCTTTTTATATAAGATAGTGTCCCCTATTCTATCACCACCACAACACCGCCACAATAATTATTATTATCACTGTATCAATCTGTATTTTCCCTTATTCCTCAGCACATCTCACTTGGAAGGAGATTGAAAGCACAATGTTTGTGTGAATTTTTTTTTCCTCATGAAGCAATATTTAAGTTATTGTGTATATTAACTTATTTCCAGTATGAGGTAGTTTTTCAGTTAGTTTCTTACTAGACTCTAAGAAATATGAGAATGCACAGTATTGAGGGAACCTGATTTATTTAGACCCCTTTACCTTGGAAAATACATGTTATAAACCCCAGATGAATAAACAGAATCAAGCATAAAATTTCTACTCTCAATCAGAATAAAATAAAATTTAGGCTTATTCATATTTTCTAAAGTTTTCATTCCTTTCCAAGAAATGGTGTTAATGGCATATAATGTGACATAAAAGTAATGAATATTATAATTGTCAATTTTAACATGAAGCCCTTCAAGGTTCTTAAAAACAGAATAAATTATATATTATGTTTAGTTGTCACTGGGGGTGTTTACGCTATTTATGTAATTTGCAAGGTTAAATGGAAACTATATCAACCCATACTTATTTATAGCTGCTTATTCATCGTTTGCAATGTACCAGTAACTATGGTAAGGGCAGTGGGATGGAGAATGATGCATTCACACCAACTAGGGTATAGTGCTGTGAAGCACACGCTGTTTACTAACCTCCCTGTTTGCTGCATGACTGTGAGATGAAAATGCTGGTCTCCACGTCAGCCTGCAAAACAACTGCCATTTAATGACATCAGATTTAGTCTGCACCATTTTGCAATCATACTCTGCATGATGACAGACACAAGCTATGTCAACACCTAGGGCTGGTTTCTTGTGAAATCTCAGACCTTACTCCATGCGTATACTTTGAAGACAACAATTTTATTCCTGTTACTACTACTGCTGCTGCTAGTGCTAGTAGGTAATTCTATCATTCTTTTGTGTGCTTTATTCACTAATGTGGTCTTCCCAAGCAAGCAACAAGGAAAACACTCTTTTATGCTCAGATTAAGAAATGGAGTTAGCAGGAGGTTTAGAGTTGTGTTAATTAGGGTTCTCTAGGGAGACAGAACCAATTCAATAAAGATAGACATAAATAAAGCTATAAATAGACATATATAAATATATAGATATAGGGACCAGCAGTTGGCATAATGGCTATGTTGCTGGACTCCCATGTAGTCGACCACGGTTCAAGTCCTGGACCTGGTGGCTTAAACTTATGCCAGGCGCATGTGTGTGTGTGCCCAAGATCCCGAGAAGAGAATGAAGGAGAAGGATTGCGGCGTGACCATTTCCCCTGGGGGGGAATTTCTCACTTTCTGTCTCTCTGTCTCTCTGTCTTTCTGGCGAGCACACGAGCCCTATAGCAAAAACCTCTCAAAAAATAATATATATATATAAAAGACGATTTATTGGGGGAATCAGGTCATGTGATTATAAAAGCTGAGCAGTCCCACAATAGGCCTTCTTCAATTCTTCAAGGTGAAGATTCTGGGATGGTTGTAGCCTGGTCCAGCCCCAGTCCCAAGGTCTCAGAGGCAGGGAAGCCAATGAGGTAACTCACGGTTTGAGGCTGAGTGCCTGAGAACTTGGAGGGGGGTGCACCCTGATACACTGATGCACTGATGTAAGTCCTGGCATTCGAAGGCAGAGGAGCCTTGAACTCTGATGTCCAAAGAAGTGAAAGAAGTCTACCTAGCTCTGTCTCAAAGGAGACCTGCCCCTCTTCTGTGTTTAGCCTCTCCCAGCCATTTGTTGATTCGAGTCCACCCACAATGAGGGCTGCTCTTCCTCTGCTAGTCTATTCAGAGCCCTGTGTTAATCTCTTCTGGAAAAACCCAGAGTAATGCGTTATCAGTTTTCTAGGTATTCTTTAGTCCAGTCAAATGATACCCAAACCTGACGTCACACCCCCTTGCCTTAGGTTACATTGGAGCAAATAGGGAAGGAGTGGCTCAAACGTCTGACTGCAGGGCATTCTCTTCACCTGCAGGGTCTCTGAGCTTGTGATCAGATGCTGTGCTTTAATTTCTAAGGCTGTGTACCCCACCTGGTTGGTTTCTTAAAGGCAAGTGAGTGGATATTTTACTTTGTCTATTTTAATATTAATTTATGAATTTATCCATTCATTAAACATTTGTGGAGTACTTCTTGCCAGGCACAGTAGGGGTACAGTGATGAAATAAACAGATAAAATGCTTATAGATAGCAAGGCTGAGACGGACCATGAGGGTGAATAGGAAGGGAAGCAGGAACCAGACTGTGGAAACAGAGGTCACAATATGGACCTCGGGATTTTTTCCAACTATTCTAAGCAATCACTGAGGTTTCTAGGAAAGGATTTGGCATAAGGAAATTTCCCAAGTAAAGAAGTGTTCTGGATACTCTGGTAAGGGGACATACGATGGGAACAGATGGGCCTTAGCTGTTAAATACAGTAGACCAGGTGGCGGGTGATGGGGCTAGCATCACAGTGATCGTGACGAAGGTGATAAAACGGACTTGACTTGGGAATGCACAATCAAGAAGGTGGAATGGACAGGTCAGCTCATTGTTCAGATGGTGGGAGTAGGAGGAAGGAAGAAATGAAGGGGTGCTCTGCCCAATGCTCTGAGCCTCGACGGCAGGTTCGTGAGGGTGTGAGTGACACTGGACTTTCTAGGAGTCCAAGGTAAGGGCCTCCTGGAATCATCATACCAGAGTCATTTCAGGTATTGAGCAAATGAGCTGTTCTCTTCAGCACTGTTTTAAAGTTTATTGGTCTTAGAGAAAGGACAGCCAGAATAATTGATTGAAAAAGTGTGACATGTGTACTCTGTGAAAAACTACTCAGTCATAATAAACAACAAGACCCTTGCTCTTGATAGAAAGTGGAGAAATATGGAAGATTTATTGCTGAGTGAAGCAAGCCAGGCTATGAGGAAGAGACATTGTATATCTCCACTTCATATATACCAACTGTCCACACTCTATGGTGGAAACTGAAAGATCAGAGACTATAGAAGCATGGAAACATGGTTTTATATACTGGATACAGTATGGGAAGAGGGTGGGAGAAGGAGGAAAGTGTGAGGAAAGACAGTAAGGAGAAAAATAGAGAGGCAAGACATTTATGGGACACAGAAATGGATTACTATCTTTTGATGATAATGAATATATTATCCTCAACTGGACTGTTGTGAAGTGTAGTCATGTTGGGAAAATTCACTTTACAAATGAAGTGGTGTAAAGTGATTGAATGTATAAAAGAAATTAAAATAAAATAAAATACATTAATTTAAAAAAAAAAGAAAGAAGAAAGAGAAGGCCAAGGCTGAGCCTCAACCTTTTCCACTAGTGAGGTGGGAATAGCAATAATGATAATTGCAGCTTCCTTGGAGGTCCTGAGTGGGTTTTCAGAAGGTTGCACAAAAAGAATATCAACGTGTCAGGGAAAGGATTGCAAGAAATGCCCTTGATTCAACATCCTATATTGAGAGGAAAAAGGACCAGGCCATAGAGGATGCATGGAATGCCCCTGACAAACCCCCATTTGGCCTTCTTAGCCCAGGGAATGAACTTCACGCCTGGCAGGGAAGCTGTGTCCCTGTGCAGGACAGAGACTTAGGAGGCTGACTTTGTCCAGTGGGTGCCAGCTAAAGGCTGAGCATGGAGAGAACCAGCAGTTAGCGTAATGGCTATGTCGCTGGACTCCCACGTAGTAGACCGCGGTTCGCGTCCCGGACCCGGTGGCTTAAAACTCACGCCGGGCGCGTGTGCGTGCATGCCCAAGATCCCAAGAGAAGGGATTGTGGCGTGACCATCCCCCCTGGGGGGTGGTTTCTCGCTTTCTGTCTCTGTGTCTCTCTCTGTCTGTCTGGCGAGCGCACGCGCCCTATAGCAAAAATCGCTCCAAAAAAAAAAAAGAAAAGAAAAGGCTGAGCATGGATTCCTGAATGAAATGATTAAAACATAACCTGAGACTGAGACTGTTTCCCGACTGCCTGAGAGGCAGCCCTACTGAACATACTGGTGGTAATATTCCAACTCTGGAGTGCGCAGTGTTTGATATCAATTAGATTTTTGTTGATACCTGGGATTTCTGGACCAATCATAGGCAAAGTGAAAGAATACATGTAAAAGCGGTTCGCTATAATAGTCACAAATGTTTTTTTATTGAACAAGAGCACCTGCCTTAAACTGTGGGTTTCGTTGCCTAAATATTCTCTAGAGCACCCTCAAGGTAGGTTTTCTGCTTCTCATTTCACAGAAGTCATCTGGGGCTCCAAGAGGTTAAGCTAATTTGCTCAAGGTCACCCAACTCCTGTCCAAGGTAGGGTTCTAGTGCAGGCTCGGTTGCCTCGCAAGTCCCCACATTTTCATTTCTTCATGAGCTATTGTAGGAATGTTGGATTTTATCATCAGACTCCTGACTTCCCAGTCGGCTCCACCTTATCATCTCTCTCGTAATCACCCCTCCGGAAACCAAGCTGCTTAGCTTAATGAAACGTAGGCCACTGTGATGTGAGCCGAATCCAGAGGGGCCCTGAGGATGGGCCGAGGCCCAGATCTCTCCAGCAGAGGATGTGAAAATCAACCTTTCTCATTAATCATGTGGTGTCAGCGATTCCACAGCCTCACATACTTCGGAGCCAAATAAATTCCAGACACAGTTATCTCCACCAAGAGCAATTAGCAAGTCACACATTTAATATTAGGGAAGCAAGTCAATGTCAGGGGTGAGCAGTCTGCATGGCTTTGTTTTTTTCCCTTGCCTTGGACATGTTGCAGAGGGTGGCGGGGGAGGCCTGTCCTCCCACAGAGTGCCTGGAAAGATAGATTTTATTTCTCTGGAGGTTCTGTACTCTTCCTTGGCAATTGGCTTGTTGCCAGGAACACTAATCTGATTTCTCAGGCAAACTAATCCTATTTCTCCCTCAGGTGCAAACTTCCCCTCTCTAATCATTCCCCTCTTTGCACCTTTAATTAACAAGCTGCTGTGATCAAGCAATCAAACCATTTAAGCTCACATTATTATTACATTTTAAATATCTGATGAAAGAACATGCACAGTCGGGTGTTTGCATTCTTTCCCTCTGTACAGCCCTAGTCTCATTAATGCGTGGGTTGTGGAAACAGCTTGGTTAAGGGAAGATACTCAAGGTTTCTGTGCATCTTCGTGATCCTCACCTCTTATCAGTTGCAGTATTGCCTTCTGATTCCAATAACTCACTTTCTAAATGGCAGAGAGTAAAAATCCCTGGTATTTTCCCCCTGAGAACAATAATCGTGTGTGCATTTTATTAGCACCGTACAATATGCAAAGTTCTCTCACCAGCTCAAGGTTCTGGCTGCTGCTTCTCCCTTCCCTCTCCATCACTCACCTTGTTCTCTGGGCATCAGTCTAGCTTCATAGTTTCTCTCGTAGGTCCTTGAAGGAGCTATGCTCTCTCCACCATATGATTTGTGATCCTCCTTCCATAGGAAATGCTGCCCCCTCCTTCATTCTCCACCACCCCTTCATCCAGGCACCTCTTATGTCCCAACAGATTTCCTCCCAAAGTCTCCCAACCACATTCCAATTCAGATTCTTTGAACTGCTTAATTTCTTCACCCTTGGGTTTTCCTCCATAGCATTTAGCTCTGCTGCAATCATGTGCTTGATATTCTATATTCTTGTGGAATTGTTTCCTCAATGCCTGTTGCTCCCACCAGATTCTAACCCCTGAAGAGGATGATTCTGGTTGTTCTTTTTATCGTTTTATCCCCAGTGCATACCACAGTGCCCTGCATGTTATAGATTCTCAATATTTATTCACCAATTGATTCAATCTTGTTAGACAGGAAACCCATTATGTGCATCTGCAGGTGCAGAAAGTGAGGCTCAGAAAGAGAATGGAACTTGCTAAAATTCTCTTTGTTAGTCTGTACTAGATACTGTCAGCAAACACAGACTCCAGTTTTCTCATTTCCATACCATTATCGTACCACTGTTCAACAGGCACGTGCATGCACATACACACACACACACGCGCGTGCGCGCACACACACGCCACTTTCCCTGATGTTGAGTGAGGATGAGAAATGGTGTGATAATCTGACACTCTTCCTGGAGAAAACCAGCAGGAACCTAAGCTAAGCTATAAAATCTACTAGCTTGAAATTTATTGGAAAATTCTTGTTGAATCTTTGCTCTCTAATGCTCCGAAACACCAAAACATCATGCTGGCTATGACGCTACTGTCTCTAGGCAGCTAACATACCATTTTCTATTTGGCTTTGTGGTGCTGGGCTATGACTAGATCAACAAAATTTCCATTTTGAAAGTTGACTGCATTTTTTCATCTGCTTCTACAGGGTGCGGGAGGAAGGCTGAAAGACTGCAGGAGGAGGAGATGCAGAAATGTTTCGGCCAGCTGTGCTTGTAGCATCGCTGAAGCCATGACCCTTCACCCAGGTGAGTGTTTGAAACGTGTTCAACACTCATAGAACCAATCTCATTCTCAGCCAGACACCTTCCTCAGAAGTCTGCGTCCCAGTTCTGTGAGGTCTCTCCTTTGAGCATTTAGGTGTTAATAATTCTACTCTTTTCTCTTTGCTTTTGTTTGGTCCCTCCTTAACTTCAAAACCTAGTTCACATATTATACTGACTTTTTCTTTTTAAAATTAACTGACATGGTTTCTATCTCCTCTTTGGACCCTCTCTGATAATATGGATATGAATAAAGTTTTAATACATGAAGGCTATTGTGGCAATTAAATTATTATATATAATAATAGTAATAATATAATCAATATACAATATTACATTTATTATATACATAGTATTTATATATAATATATGTAAAGTTTCCTAAACTGTAAATGGTATATGGTTCTAATGGTTAGCTTTGAATGTATGTATATGTAATAAGATGATTATTTCATATGTGACCCCAGATAATAGAACTATAATTAATTTGTGAATGCTACTGGGAGGCATACATTGTCCTAGCATAAAAAGAAAGCTGTGGTCTGTCCCCATTGCCTGGCGATTAAGGAAGCCAGATCCCACATGGCCAATCACACAGTTTGAATCCTGGCCCTAGTGACTTGAAAAATATGCTGTGTGTATGCATACATGCCCTAAATCTCAATAGGACAGAAAAACAGATGAGAAAAGATTGTGGAATGCCCCATTGAACAGTGCTTCTTCCTCCCCCTCTCTTTCTGTCTTTTTGTCTTACTCTGGTGAGTACAGGTGCCATCTGACTAATTAAAAATAAAAAGAAAAGTTGCAGCAGTTATAGCTGTCCATAAGTGAAGCTAATTCACTCGGAGTTCATAAATTTGCTATCGATGAAGGAACTCAAGCCTAAGCTGTTTTAATGTCTGTAACTTCTATTCATATTATATGAGAACTATGTGTCCATGTATTCATTAATTCAATCAACAGTTATTTAATAACTACTGACTGCGTGTCACTATTTAAAGCACTTAAAACAAGGAACAAGACACACTTGATGTCTATAAACAGCATACTTTTTAGTGGTATGGATAAAACAAAATGCCAGGAAATACAATGCAGTAGACTAAGGGACTTTGCTGGTGCACATTGTTATAATGGCACATACAGGAGATAATAACTCACTGAGATCAGGAAGTTAGTCACAAAGAAACTGTCCAGGGAACAAAGAATGAAGAACAATGTGTGGGTTTAGGCTGGCTGAAGTGAGACTATGGAGGTCAAGAGAAGATTGTCTCTGAGAGGAAATAGAAGTTGAGAGATGACCCCGAATGTGACATATAGGAACAGACTGTGGGTGTGCAATTCCGGCATAGACCCCCTCATTCTCATAAGCAGGGCTGACTTCCGACACACCTGTGGCTAAGCTTGCCCCGGTCGGGGCAACAAGAGTAATATGTACATACACATGTCAACTGAGACATCGGAATGTGATCCGTACTTGAACAGAAAACGAGTGTTCGAATCTCTGTATTTCTGTATTTCTTCCTTCAGAAGGAATTAAGTAGGAATTATATAATCAAATATACTAAAGCATAATAGCTTGTCCGATCTAGCCCCTCTGAAGAAAGGTATTTACGATAATACCAGATGCAACTGAACTTTGACAAGGCTCTCCAGGTTGTCGTGGGTTAGACAGATAATTTGGCTGTGCAGGAGAAGAGCCCCTTCAAATCCTGGTGCTAAAACTCCTTTCACAATACCACACTGTTGGAATTACACATTTGTCTTTGAAAACATTTTTAATTATTTTGTAAGACTTTCAGACTTCCATCTTAATGCAGTCTTCATGCTGCATATCTTGTTTCTGTTGCTATGAGTTAATTTTATTTTTTGATTTTGTTAAGGAGCACAGGAGAGCTTCAGGTTCAGGAAAAGTGGCTTAGTTACCACTTGTACTAATCATCAGTGACACATCTAGACTGTTGAGAGTAAAATGGAACAGCTCCATTTCAAAATGTGGTCTGATTTTCTGACCTCTCACAGCTTGGCAGGCTTTTGAAGGTGATGCTGGGGTAGGATTTATAAGTAGTAGAAAATGTACCCAAAAGAATGTGTGAGAAATAATACAGACATTTCGGCAACAACAGAAGTGACAAATCATGAACTTTTCAACTTTTCTATTTAAATATCCAGGTTAATACACAATTGATACTCTAGACCCATACCTAGGGTGATCTTCATCTTTGATTCCTGACCTAATTTTGCATCTTTCCCTCCTTTTGATTAACCCAAGAATGATAGTGATTTCAACATGGTAGTTGCTCATGCAGGTCTGCTTGTGGGTTGGAAACAAGCCATGTAAAACTATGGATTTGTCTCTCTAGCTATTGTTTGCAGTTTTCAAAACATCTTAAAATATATCAATGTCATTATTTACCTATTTGTTTATTACTGTTTTTGTGCAGAGGATTCAACAACCTGATGGCAGTCAGTATAAGGGAAATTTAACATCGCACAGTGAAGTGTGCCAGCAAACAGGCAGAGAAAAAATGGGAACCCTGATGTGACACTACAGAGTGATGTACGCAACAGGTAAGCTGTGGCTTATGTGCAAGGGGTCGGGGTAACGCCAGACAAAGTTCTGATCCTAAAGAGAATTGAGTTAAAGGTTTTTAAATTCCTGACGATGAGGAAGCTGACCTAGTGTCAGGGGGGACATCATGTGAGTGTCCTAGAGCAGGAGACTGAGGGCTTTAATATCTCACCCCTCCGTCAGGACTGACCTTAGAAACTGGGAAAGCCTGTGTCTCCATGTAGGGATTGTTGAGTTTCTACTTATGGGAAGAAGAAATCTGTAGATATTGGAACCAAAAATTAAACAGACCTGTGGCAATGGGAGTCAAAGGTGAGATTAAATGGGGTAGTGATTATTATTCAGCAAGGAAAGGTCCTATAAACTAGGGAAAATTTAGGATGCACATCTAACAAACACAAATATAAACACATGCACTTGTGTATACATAATACATACTCATACAGACCACACTCATAGAACTATGCACACATAACACATAGTCATTTAGAACATCCATATAACAGTACATGCACACCATACATATTCAAATAGACATATTTATGCAAATGCACACACAAAATATACTAATGTAGAACATACACACACATATATAACACATCTATATAGAAATATACATAACAAGACATACTCAATCCATACACATCCACACATGTGTATATATATATACATAGTCAAATACATGTACATATAGATTTATGTGCAACCCATATATGTATGTACACATATATCTTCATGTCCATGTACTCACATTTACACATGTACATATACTGCTCTCATACATATATTTAGAAAAGCAAAAGGTGGTCTTATAAATCTGATAGCATGTGCCTAATTCCTTATAATTTACAAGTGTTCTCAGGTACATTATCTCATTTGCTCAGACAATTTGGATTAAGCTCCCCCAGTGCTATAGTCATCAAATCCTCTTTCATAGGGTTATGGAATAAGCCTATCATGAAACTAGCCAAGCTGACCAATGCCAAGAGCAATTTCTATTACAAGGTTTAAGGAGCGAGAGTAACTTCCTGGAGTGATTAGCAAAACAAATTTTGGCCCAGGACAAAAAGCATATCATGCTAGAGAAGCTAAATATGTCCAAAGAATAATTTTATTATCTAGATGTAGATGGATAAGTCAGATGGAGAAGGGAATGGACAGAAGAGACCAACTAAGGAAAGAGTATTCATTCCAAGTTTTGCCCTGAACTGAGGCCCTGTTGAGCCCCCTAGTACTTTATTTTATGGGTTGCCAACTATGAATTTGTGTGTGCGTTGATTTGGGTTAAAGATCCAGAGGTTGTAAGATGCAGTGCTTCCTATAATTTGTCATAAGTAGCAATGAGGTTTTGTAATCTCAGCATCAAACTGAAGTCAGATTTATGAGTTAAAAGCACCACACACAATTTCAAAATCCTGTAATTTTAAGCCAAATCTTATTAGAATCTGAGGCTTAAGAAACTTTACTTGAAATGAAAAGTGGAGGGCAGCTTCTTTTTAAGTCAATTACATCAAAGTGCTCTTCCATTGAAGCCACAGAAAGACAAAGATATATCACTCTTAGAAATAGCCACGGCTCATTAACTATTGAAACTTGTATTACTGGTATAATGCATACTGTACATCATAAGGCTGAAATAAATATTCTTCTTGGGAACTAGATTGGATAAATCATTTATGGGAAAAAATGAGTCATTTTGAAAGAAAAAATCTCTTCTCACCTAACACCCACACTTCATTAGCTGAATTCAGTAATGGATTCATATAAACTGATAGTTCAGCAGATAGTTGGAGGGCAGTTCCTCATCTTTTCTGATTTTTTTTTGCAGTTTACCTTAAATCTATACAGCTTTTTATAAGTTTATTTCTTTCTTCTTTGAGGAAGAGAGAGAAGAGAGGGAGAGAGATTGAGACAATCACTATCAACAGGATTTTCTAGAGTGATGACCCCGACTTCATAGCCAGCCAGGATCATGGGCCTATCACCCAGTGTGTTCATGTTGACAAGAGAATGGAACCTTCTGTGGACCCAGTAGCACATGAGCAGCATGGTCACACGGTACCATTGGGCCAGCACCCAGTTCTAGCGAGAACACTCAATTCCAGAATGGTTGGGCCTTCTTCCTAACATAACACATTGTGTTGGTAAAGTACCTCAGACCAGCAACAAATTATTTGTTTTAAATTTAGGCCAACTGCTTCCTATCATTAATGCAAAGAAAAGGGAATTTTTTTCAATTTACCTTAGAATTCAGTACCATTAACTTACTTAAGTCTCATAAAAATTAATAGTAAAAAAAATCTTCAGTAGACTCCTAGGTCAGACTTTATTCAAGGTAAAATTTTATGATGGTTGAATATATTTAATGCGGCAAGCTGTATTACTTTTATGGATAAGAAACATTCCCCTCTCATCTAGCTAACCTCCTTCAGAGCTTTCACATATAAGTCAACCATGTGATTTGACATTCCATGCCACTATATATTGTTTGTATGCATACTCTCATCTCACTACTCAGTGACTGCCATCAAACCCATTTCTAAGAGACTGTTTTTTCTTTTCTTTCCTCTTCTATGAAATGGAGCTTCTTTCCTTCCTTCATTTGTTTTTTAGAGGTTTTTGCTATTGGGCCTGTGTGCTCACCCGAAAGACAGAGAGAGAGAAAGTGAGAAATCAACCCCCAGGGGAGATGGCCACGCCACAATTCCTTCTCCTCCATTCTCCTCTCAGGATCTTGGGCATGCATGCACACACGCCCAGTGTGAGTTTAAGCCACCGGGTCTGGGACTCAAACTGCGGTTGACTACATGGGAGTTCAGCAACATAGCCATTATGGTAACTGCTGGTCCCCTTTCTTTCTTTCTTCAAAGGATTGTTTTAAGTAGCAAACAAGATGATGTGAAAACACATTGTTATTTTCAGCTGAAAATAACCTTAGCTTTCAAAAATTGCTCAAATGCATAATACATAAAATATTATGTCAGGTTTGCCTGTGGTGTGGTGGTTAAGGCAGCTAGAACCCTACATGACTGACTTTGTGGTCTGAGTGCCCCACCCAGTATCTTTAGAAACGCACTAGGTGCATGTGAGTGTGTGCCCAAAATATAGAATGGTGGGAGAGTTGAAAGAAAAGGGATTGCAGTGTAACCATTTCCCATAAGATATACTTTTTCACTTCTTCTTTCTCTGCCTATGTCTGGTAAGTACACATATTCTCTGGCAAATTGCATATATTTGTCAACACAAGGAGACTGAAAGCAGGAAGAATAAGAGAGGTTATCAAAAAGTTTATGGAGGGGGCCAGCAGATGTGCTGGAATTTCCCATTGTTGGCTGTGGTTCAAGTCCCAGACTCAGTGGCTTGAAATCACTCCAGGTGTGTGTGTGTGTGTGTGTGTGTGTGTATGTGCATGTCCAAAATCCTGAGAGGAGAATGGAGAGCAAGGAATTGTGGCATGGCCATCTCCCCCCCCCCCCGGGGGGGGTGATTTTTCAGTTTTCTTCTCTCTATCTCTTTGTGTATCTCTGGTGACTGTATGTGCCCTACAGCAGGGAAAAAAAAAAAAAAAAAAAAACCTCATAAAATAAATAAATAAACAAAAGCTTATGGAAAAACCCCTCAGAAAATAAATAAACAGAAGCTTATTGAAAATGAGAACACAGAGCATGAGAGCATGGTTTGTACTAAAATAGACCAACACTTTAATTCAATTCTTAAGTTAATTTTTGAAGTTCCTTTGAATGGTTTTCTAAATAGGAGGGTTTTAGTTTGATAAAATCTCATTTGTCTTTTTTTGCTGTGCTTTTGAAGGCTTATCCAAAAACCCTTTGTCCAGGCCAGTGCCTGAAGTATTTCTGCTGGGTCTTCTTCTACTAGTTTCTCAGCTTTAGGATTTAACAAAAAGTTGATGTCTTGGAAGTAGAGAGTGGAATGGCATTTACTAAAGATGGAGAAAGAGGACAGAAGAGGAATTAGAAGACGTTGGTTAAAAGATATCAATTTATAGTTAGGAATAAGTTATTGCATTTTATAGCACAATAGGGTAACAATAGTAAACAATAGTTTATTGTATTTTTCAGTTGCTAAAAGAGAGAATGTAGCACAAAGTATTGTCAAGTTACCCTGATTTGATCACTGCACATTGCACTTAAATACTGAAAAATCATGCTATCTTCCGTAATGTGTGCAATCTGTGTGTGCCAATTTAAAAAAAAATAAGTTTTTTATAAAGACAGGATACTATGTTTTAGTGTTGAATTTAAGTAATAAACTAAAGTGATCTAATATCAGCAATACAAAAAAGAAACCTGAAAGAATCATATAATTTTTAAAAAATAAAAGAAAAAGGAACCTCCAAGGTTGGTGCTGAACTGTGAGAGGAAGCCAAAAGACTTTTCTTATTTTTTTCTTTAATATTTTTAAATCAAATAGAACAAAGAAAAATACGGAACACTGAAATAAGAATGTAATCTACATATAAGCAAAATGATTTGAGAGTCCATAAGGACTTATTAACTCTAACAAAAGACCAACTGAGCCTTCACATAGAAGGTGGTCTTTTAATTGTCTCAAAGATGCTGGACAATTAAAAAGAAAAAAAAAAAAGGAGGATCATTCAAGCCTTTTGTGAACAGATGGTGTAAAAAGCAGAGAGAAATAAAATTTCTTGGCAATCAATCTGTTATGTCTAGAGTCTTGGGTGCTGGAACAGAAGGAATGTAAAAGGAAACTAAACAGATATTCTGAGGTCTGATTCAGAGATTCAACCATTGAGATCTGAGACTGAAGTTTGTGCCTTAGTAGAATGAAGGTGAAGAATTTTCTCTCTCAACTTGGGTCCTGTGTAATCTCTGGAGTCTAAGTTTGCTGTTGGCAGCTAAATCATGACTCTCTCAAAGTATATTGTTCATTAAACGGGATTACCATCTATCTTATTTTTAGGTCCCATAAGATTTATTTCTGCCATTTCATAGTACTGTACCTCCTGCCCCCCTCATCACACGTGCTTTACATTTCCTGGTCACCTGCTCTGTGACAAATCCTGCACTGGGTTTTAGAGTCACAGAGCTGAATATGAGAACGACAAGTTGGTCTTGTGTATGCCCAGTTCTACAGAGGAGGCAGTTACAGGGAAAACAAACAAACACAAGTATTTGCAACCTCTGCATAAAGGATGTGAGTTGTCTTCCTGGGTAGAAGAAGGTCAGATTCCTGGGCCAAGGAAAAGAGAAATTCCAGAGGAATCAGAACAGAACTAGAATGGTTGGTACTTACAGGGCATGCACGGCCAGGAGTGGTAGAAGCCCTGATGATGACAGAAAAAAACTAAGTGAATCAGGTACCAGGAGAATGTGTGTTGGAGGTGGGGGTGGAAGTTTTCATAAGTCGAGAAAAAGATTAATTTGTGGATTCGACGGGGGCTTCACAATATTTCTCACAGATACAATGTTTTGAGAGCTATGAAATTCAGGGCTGGCTCTGCCTCCCCGACTCTAGTTCTCTATAGATATGTTCCTCTGTACTCAAAGGTGGCAGGGGTTAAAGTGGCTGAATCCCACATGGCCAACTGTGCATCTCCATTCCCAGACTGGACGCTTGAAAACATGTGGGGTACCTGTATGTATATGCTCAAAATCCTGAGAAAAGAATGGAGAAAGGATTGTGACATGGTCATTCCCCTTAGGGAGGACGATTTATCACATTCTCTCTGTTTCTGTCAGGCGAGCACAGGCTCTCTATAGAAAAGAAGTGAAGGGGAAGGAGAAGGAGAAGGAGAAAAGAAGAAAGGTATTTTTCTTTGAATTCTGAATCAATCAGATGGCTCCTTTTATGACATGTCTCTACAATGAGAAGGTGCCTTCATTCTTGACTAACAAAATTATTTAGCTGCTATGCTTTACTCTGCTATCGTAACCAGAACATGGAGAAAAATTTGATGCCTGACTAATCCTTTCTATTAACATATTTTCATCTCCTGTTTTTCAGAGGCCTGATTTCTATTTATACACTCTTTAATTTGTTCTATATATTGTCTTAGAATATGCTAGATAGTCTTAATGCTTCTTCTTTGCCATACTTGTGCAAATGTGTGCATGTCCCTCTCTCTCACACACACAATAAGACTCTCCTCTAAGCTTTCCATATAGGATACCTTATGCTACCCACAAGAATTTAGAAGAAATGATGAGAACAGAGAACACTCAAATATTTATGAAGTGGGACCAGCAGTTGGCGAAATGGCTATGTCACTGGACTCCCATATAGTTGGTCACAGTTCAAGTCCCAGACCCAATGACTTAAACTCATGCTGGGCAGGTGCACGTGCATGCCAAGATCCCGAGAGTGGAATGGAAGAGAAGGGATTGTGGCATGGCCATCCCCCCTGAGGAGTGATTTCTCACTTTCTGTCTCTTTGTCTTTCTCTGCCTTTCTGGCGAGTGTATGCTCCCTGTAGCAAAAAGCTCTCAAAAAAAAAAAAAAAAAAAAAAAAAAAGTATGAAACGTCTGCTAAGTTTCTAAGTCCCAGCATTGAGCAGAACTGGAAACATAAAAGTTCATAAGAACATTTTCTTGCCCTCTCAATATGCACAGTTGTCTTGACAGGAGAAGAGAGATCTTTTAACAGAGTATTAAAATGAATGAGTACAAAGGGATTTATGAAGTGCTGTGGATGAACTCAAAACAGGAGAAGGAATTCACAGATGTTTAGCCCTTGTAGCTGATCTAAGATGTGCTGGCTGACACATAATTTCTCCTTTATGTGACATTCAGCCTAAGTCAGTAAGGTAGATGCTATTAGCTTCATTTTACAAATAAGGCACCTAGAGTTTACAAAAGTGATCTCTTAGATAGAAACTCTGTGTGTGTGTGTGTGTGTGTGTGTGTGTGTGAGAGAGAGAGAGAGAGAGAGAGAGAGAGAGAGAGAGAGAGAGAGAGAGAGAATTCAAACTTCAATATTTTTTAATCCAGAGATGATTTCCTTTATCAGTTTCCATTGAGTAAGGCTTTGAGAAGGAAGAGCTCACTGGTATTTGTTGGTCTGGACACAATATGGGCTTTAAACTCCAGTCACTGGCTTCAGGGACTTTGGCCAGTTACAGATCTCTCTGGTCTTCTGTCCACATACTACCATGGAAGCAATGCCCAGACGTTTGTTGTGAGGATTAAATGTGGTAATGTGTGTAAAATGTCTACAATAGTGCCTAATGCACAGGAATTGCTCAGTAAACAATATTTACACAATGACTTATTGAATAAAGTGAACTCAAGAGGCAAATGAAGGTAAAAGTTTTTAGAAAAATATAACCAAAGTGCTACTAGATATAGTAGCTGTAGAGCTAAGCTTCACCATTATTTCTGAGGAAGTTGCACACATTATGCAATCACTGAAAGATTTCACGCTATTTTTTCCAAGTTAATCTAAAGTACAGTAAAAATTCTTCAAGAGAAAAGAGAGTTGTGGGAATACAATGGAACAGAATTTTAGTTCAGGAAGACGATATTTTTGTAGGGACATTGTTATTCCTGACCTGGCTTTATCACTGGATCCTTTCTCTGACCTTTCCAACTACTAATTTATCATTTACACAAGAATGAAACAAAAATGAACTATTGCAGTATCAAGTTGTTTTACTCTCCTTATTAAAAACACCATCGGTGAGGGACCAGCAGATGGTATGATGGTTATGTCGCTGGACTCCCAGTAGTCAACCATGGTTTGTGTCCCAGACCTGATGACTTAAAACTCACATTGGGTACATTTGCATGTATGCCAAAAATCCCGAGAAGAGTGGAAGAGAAGGGATTGTGGTGGGACTATCCCCCCGGTGGGGAGGTGATTTCTTATTTTCTGTCTGTCTCTGTCTCTTCAGCAAGCACACACTCCTTGTAGCAAAAATCTCTCTCAAAAAAAGAAAAAAATAAAAAAAGAAATACCATTGGCAACCAGATGGTAGCTGTGGCTGACTGGTGGTTAGGACAGCTGGATTCTATGTGGCCAACCGCTCAGTTAGTTAGCTGTGCTTCAAGTGGGAGGGTTTGTGTGCCCCAAATCCTGAGATAATGGAGGAGGAGGAACTGTAGCATAGTCATGGCCCTTGTGGGGTGCTTTCTCACTCTCTCTCTTCTCTCTGGTGAACACATGCACCCTAGAGCAAGTTACGAAAACAAAAACAAAAATAAAACAAAGTAAGAGAAATACCATTGAGTCCATATTATCTACCACTTTCAACTAAACAATTGTTATCATTCATCCAAAGCCCTTCAAACTGAAATCAATGAGAGAGAGAGAGCAGGAAAGCAGGAGAGCACCCTCATGGGACATGGTCATGCCACAATCCCTTCTCCATCTGTTCCTCTTTTCAGGATATTGGGGGCACACACACACACATGCACCTGGTATGTTTCTCAAGCTGCCAGGTCTGGGACTCAACCAGCTTTGTCAGTGATGTGAGATCCAGCTACTTTACCACTAGGTCATGGGCTGGCCCACAAAATATGTTCCTGAGCTGTAAATCATACTGTTCATTGAGGACTACGGTTGCCAGACTTTTCAGGAATCATTGACAATCTCAGAATTCCAGGCACACAGCTCAAGACTGGCACATAGTAGGTGCATCAGAAATGCCCCAACAATGAGGACAATTTCTTACATTTTTAACAATTGTACATTTACCTGCAATGTGGCCCAAATCCCAAGAGCTGGGATAACCTGTGACGGCATCTCTGACCTCTGCATCCTTCTCCGGGGAACTTTGCACAAGAATCAACATTGGCTCCAAATAAGGGTGCCAAGCTCTGCTCTCCCACAGCATGTGTTCTTTTACAGATGGCAGCAGATGATGGCGGGTCATTTACATGTCCTTTATTCTGTCTCCTACCATATCCTCGCACACATTTTCATCATGCACGGTTTCTATGATGGATCAGGGCAGGTTATAAGGAATTATACCAAAGGTTGTTAAACTGAATGAAAATGAAAAAACAATTGAGATTTGGATCAGAAAAAGAAATTGAAAATTATCTGAGTCTCACTCTTTCTTCTTTTTTCTGATGAAATAAAACACACAAACAAAATTTAAAAAATAAATAAATAAATAAAACTAACCAAAACAAAACAGAAACAGAATCTTAGATTATGTGATTTTGGTAAGATTATAGATCAAGTTTTATAACCAAAGTTTGTTTTCCCTCATCAGTTTCTCCAAGGAGTCTCCTTGGCACAATCAAAGCCTGCCTCTATGTATTCCCGCTTTTAAATTTTGGTCAGCGAAGATGAATTTGTTAGGGCGCCAGCCGCCTGGCTCGGCGCGCTTTCTGTCCAGAGGATACGCGACTCCCAATCAACCACAAGAGTCGGTTCTTGATGCAAAATGCAAGAGGTTTTATTTTTCAGCCGGCTGGGGTCCAAGCAAACACCTGACTCAGCAGGCCTGAGCGAGGACCCCGTTTTTAGGGTTATAGGTCTTTTTATAAGCAGGAGAAGGTATGCGGAAGTTTAACGGGTAGTTCATTTCTAGGGGGAAGAGTGGCAGTCTTGTGACACACGTGCATGGGTTGTCTTTCTAGTTCCATGTCCACATTCCTTTTGCTCCATTCCTGGAGGTTTGCATAATTAAGTCTGTCGGGGCAGTTTATCACAGGGGCAGTTTATCACAAGGGCAGTTTATCACAAGGGCGTCCGGCAAAAGCAAAGGTTAAATTTTATCTCTACAGAGCAGAAAGACATAATTTAAAATTATTCTTACAAATTTACAGTCTGTTTCAGGATTTTCTGCCTACATCTTGAGTCCACTCTCTTCTGCTGCCCCCAGATATTCAGAGTCCTACCTGACTCTGGCTGTTATTTGAAAGAAAAGGAGAAATTCATACGTGTGGTGTATCCTATATATGTCAGGCACTGATATAGGGGCATTAGTAAATATTCATTTATTTACTTATTTATTGAGAGATTTTTTGCTATAGGGCACATGTGCTTGCCAGAGAGACAGAAAGAGACAGAGAGACAGAAAGTGATAAATCACCCTCCCAGGGGTGATGACTACACCACAATCCCTTCTCCTCCATTCTCCTCTTAGGATTTTGGGTACACACACACACACACACACACACACACACACACATCTATTGTGAGTTTCAAGCCACTGGGTCCAGGACTTGAACTGCAGTCAGCAGTGTGGGAACCCCCTGCCTTAACTGCTATATCATGTGCTGGTCCAGCTTTTTTATTTTTTTAAATAAGAACAAGTCCCTGAGAGAGGTGTCATTACCTTCGTTTGGCAGTTAAGAAAACTGAGGTGCAAAAAGTTTAATGAATGATTTTATATTACTACTAACAGATTCAGAGGCAGTGGCTATTTAAAGCCACCTTAGTTTAAAAATATCTCACTCATACCCCATTCATTGAACAAATACCATTGAGCCTTGAAAAAGTGTGTGGGTACCATCTGCCTGTTCAGAGTATATCCAGTGGGGGAAAGTGGAGGAAAAAAGATATTTAAGTGTAAGGTATTCTGAGGAGGTCACAGTATGCTTCAGAGGAAGTGACTGCAGCCCTGAGGAGGGGTCCAGGCTCGGCGGTTTTCGGGGCTCCTCAGCTTGCCATGCTTCACGGGGTCCCCCATGAGCACCTTCTCAGCTTCCCCCTCTCATCACAGAATGGACAAGCAGGAAGTCACAACGCCTTTAAGGGCTGGCTTAAAAGGCTGGTGTTTCTGCAGAAGATGCTCAATCAAGCCACAGCCTACATGTTTACTCTGTGTCTTCCAGACAATAACTCCGCAGTTGCAAATTGCTATTCTTTTCATAACCTATCATAACTGAGTATTTCTTCTCTCTCAGGAACATCAGCCACTTTCATAATGTTTAATGCCACACATCAGGGATTTAATCTATGCCCTTCTCAGAGCATGTCAAATGCAGCTAAATGATGTCCTCCCAACACAGTGTATTGGATTTCAAGATAAAACGGATTATAGTAAATATTAATCTTTTCAAATTGATAAAGTAAAATATTAAACTATTTCAAACAAGGATTTTAATGTGGAAATTTAATCTTTGTTAATATTTCTAGCATTCTAGCATGGAGGAGCTGGGTGGCAGGGTGATTATTCAAAGGTTACAGCTTATCTCATCGAGTTGCTGATACGTTAAATTGTTAGTCTTTTCTGCAGAATTATGTAGACAGAGCATTTTTTCCAAGTGAAACCAGAGAAGCCAATTGATCAACTGAGATGGATAGTGTCAGTTTAAAAATACAGTTCTCTTTAACTTTGATGGCTCCACACTGCCAACAACTTTGTGATCTTAGGGGAGAAAATGGAGGTTACCTAGTTAATAAAAGGTACTTCTCATGTTAATACAATTACCATAATTTCTCATGCAAAAGTAACTTTAGGTCTGCATATGCCCAGGCAATTCAAGTGGGAACAAGGGCGCAGTCCACAAAAATGTTCTGAAAAATCTGGGACACATGACATGTTACTGTGTCATGCCAAGTGTAGAGGAATTGGAGGGGGAAAAACTCACAGTATTGGAAGATTAACATCCTGGCTTCACTCTCTCCAAGGTATGTAACCTTGAACAAATCAGTTTCATCTACAACGAGGACAAAGATATTTTCTGATCTAACTCACAAAGTTGTCACTAATATCAGATAAGAAACAGAGTGGGCGGCCTCAATGAAAAAACAATATATGATGTGGAATATCACATTAGTTTTTGGTAAAACTACACAAATCAACATATCCATGGAGATTAGAATAAAGGATTATCTTTAAAAACTTGTTTCTTGACTGAAAGCTCATATATTTTATCACCAGAAGAGTAATAGCATGTTTCATTTAGTTTGTCTATTTAAAATTCAGAGTCATCTTTCCAAAGTCAGTTTACTTTTACATGAATGCATTTGTGTTGGTTTTAATTAAAGCTAGGTTTTGTATTTGTCTGTCTCTGCACTGAGTGAATAATTATTTTTAATTAAAAAAAAATCAAGAAATGCAATGTATTTTAAAATTGTGTTGTGTCTTCCAAATTTGGCTAGTCTGTTGATGTTTAATTAATGCAAGCAATAATTTCAGCAGACGCTAAACAACTTGTTAAATAATTATCTTTCTGTGCTTATTTAGTACCAGACCAGTCTTTATTTTAGGTACCACAGAGGGGCGCAGAGTTATTAATACAGTTATTGTTATTTGGAGGGAGCAATCCCCCACACAGGATTATAAGGTTAATATCCTGGCACCACCTCTCAATGCGGTATTAACCTTGAACAAATCGGTTTCATATACAACGAGGACAAACACTTTCTGATCTGACTCACAAGGTTGTTACAAATATCAGATGACACAGAGTGAGCAGCCTCAACTAAAAGACAGCACACAATGTAGAATATCAGGTACCAGATTTGTGTGTGTGTGTGTGTGTGTGTGTGTGTGTGTGTTGAGACTACACAAATCACAATACATTTTTCAAAGCTTATATCACAATAAACTTTTGTGTCCATGTTTGGTTTTTCCTCACAGAAATCTAAGTGCAGATTTTGGTTGGTATTTCTCATTTTCTCTATACAATATATGTGATATTTAAAGAATAAAATCATATTACATTTTAAAAATACACATAATAAGGGTCAGCAGTTGGCATGGTAATTAAGTCCCTGTGTTGCAGAAAACCAGATGCTGAGGAACAGAAACAGCACTCAGAGATAGGAGAACTGTTTTCTTATGTCAGCAGGCATGGAGGAGCTAATACTCTGAATCTCTGCCCCTGGCTGAGAGTTGGGTGAATTGAGAAGGGGCAGTTTTAGCATGCCTGGAGTGTCTATCAGGGAAGGGACTCAGTGTCTGCTCTGATACAGAGCTGGCAGAGAAGCAGGACATGCAATGTGCTCAAGGCCTCTGGCCACTCAACAGTTCAGAGGAGGGGAAGCTAGCTGTGGGAACAGAAAGCCCAGGCAGCTATCAGACCTGGGTTGCTTAAAGGTTGCTCACAAGTTCCTCTATATCAGAACAGGCAGTTATCAGCCTTGAATTGCTCCACGTTCCCACATGGCCAACTGTGGTTCAAGTCCCAGACTCAGCAGCTTAAAAATTATGCTGTATGTGTGTGTGTGCATGTCCAAAATACTGAGAAAGAAGGGAGAAGAGATTGCAGGGTGGCCATCCATCCCCCAAGGGGGTGATTTCTTACTTTCCCTCTCTCTGTTTCTCTGAGTCTCTCTCCTCTCTGGTGTGCACATGCACCTTATGCAAAAAATAAAATAAAAATAAAAAACACCTAATGGAGATGGCCACAATTAACAGTAATTAGGTGCATGTATGTAATTGTATTTGATGACCTTATAGAGATACCCTATAGCATTGCAGGGTGATGGGAAGATAAACACTTTTGGACTGGCTCCATGGCCTCGTGGTTAAAGCAGTTGGATCCTGCATGGCTCACCAGAGTAGTCTGACTGTTGGACCTGGAGGCTTGAGAAATATGCCAGACCTGTGTGTCTGCATGCCCAAAATCCCAAAAGGAGAGAGAGATAGAAGAAAGGGGGTTGCAGTGTGAACATTCTTGCTCTCCCTCTGTGTCTCTCTCTGTCTGGCAAGTGTACACACACCCTCTAGAGAAGAAAAAAAGAAGAAAGATAGAAAGAAAGGGAGAAAGAAAGAGAGAAAGAAAGAAAGAAAGAAAAAGAAAAGAAAGAAAGAAAGAAAGAAAGGGAGAAAGAAAGAAAGAGAGAAAGAAAGAAAAAGAGAAAGAAAGAAAGGGAGAAAGAAAGGAAGAAAGAGAAAGAAGAAAGAATGAAAGAGAAATAAAGGTAAACACTTTTGTAAAGTCACAGGCTTCATGTCACAGACAACAGAAGTACTTCTTGTTTCTCAGGCTCTTCCAACTGAGATGTCCACTGTCTTCATTAATCTACAGGATTAACCTCATTGAAAGAGTTCTTTGTGACCAACAGTGGAGAAGGCAGACCATGTAGATTGGTGATACCACATTGTTTTCTCTGGGAGAGCTCTAAAGGACAATCCTAGCAGGTGAGAATCAAACCAGCGTAACTCTGCTGTGTAGACCCCATTGGCTCACTCTGAGGAATGAGAGAGTAATTAGAAGTCTCTGCTTTGTAAAGCAGGGTAACACAGAACAAAAGCTTAATAAACACAGAGTTCAGGAAACAGAGAAAGCTCAGCCCTTCTCTGGAACCAAGTTGGGATTTCCCGTCAGTATCCAAAAGCATCTTGACTGAGACTGAAGGCAACAAATGTATGAACATCTTCTGTAACTCTTCCCTCTGTCACGGCTGAGACACAAATGAATTCCGGACACTACCTTCACCGTAAGCACCGAGTCCTGCCACTTTCTATCATCTACCTAGCTAGTGCATAATTGGCACTCAATAAATATTTTTGAAAGGTTGGAAAGAAAGGATGAATGCATTAATGTGTGTGCAACTTCCTTATTAAAATTCAGTTATGAAACATTTAAATGGTTACCCATTTATTTTAATAGACTTGAAAAAATGATTATTTGTACACCATATAAAACAAACTTGTGGTAAAAAGGTGGAGTGATTACTGGCTCCCAAGGGAAATCTCTAAAACAGGGAGTGAACAATGTGGTGCCTGTGTATCTCAGAGGATAAGTACAATCTAGGAATTCATGACTATGTCGCCAGGTTTCCTTCTGCTACAAAGTAATCAAGGATTAACTCAGCTTTTACTTTCACATTCAATTACTCATAGATACAAAGAACTACAGTACATGTGTTAGATATAATGATAATGGTTCTTAGAAATACTGACTGCTCAGGACCAGTAGATGGCATAAGAATTATACTGCTAGACTCCCACATAGTTGACCGTAGTTTAAGTCCTGGACCCAGCGGCTTAAAACTCACACCAGGCATGTGTGCCCAAAATCTTAAGAGAACAATGGAAGAGAAAGGATTGTGGTATACCTATCTCCTGGGGGGTAATTTCTCACTTTCTCTCTCTCTCTCTCTCTCTCTCTCTCTCTCTCTTTCTCGCACATGCCCTATAGCAAAAATCTCTCTATATAAAAAATAAGGAAAGAATGAAAAAGAGAAAGGGAAAGAGAAAGGGAAAGGGAAAGAAGAAGAGAAAGGGAAAGAGGAAGAGAAAGAGAAAGAAAGGAAAGGAAAGGAAAGGGAAAAGAAAAAGAAAAGGAAAAAGAAAAAAAAGAAAAAGAAAAAGGAAAGGAAAAGGAAAAAGAAAAAGAAAAGAAAAAGAAAAGAAAAAAGAAAAAGAAAAGGAAAAGGAAAAGGAAAAAGAAAAGGAAAAAGAAAAAGAAAAAGGAAAAGGAAAAGAAAAACAAATCTGACTGCTCATGGATACTTGGTTCACTTGCTGACAGGATGTAGTCTGGAGAACACCTAGAGCTTTACGAATAGTGGGTCTGACATGCCCAAGGTCAGACAAAGGATAAGACCTAGACTGAGACTTTAAACGGGATCTCCTGATCCCTAGTTTCCTTGCAAGGGATGGGAGACAGTGAGGTAGAAAGGGATGTTAAGTAACAGTTTATACTTTTTAGACTAAATGAAAAAGAAAGATAGCCTAATAGTAAAAATACTGTTATATTATTTTATTTTCTAGTGTTCATCCTCATGTTTAGTTTAAATTATATTAGAACATTATGTCATGAAAATTGCAGATTAAAATACAGAAAGTAGTGAATATGAGGTAGTTCAAGAGCCTTCAACTTAGTTCTTTGGAAGTCTAAATAATCTGTAGAATATTTTTTCCTTCCTAGTATATATTCTGATGGCTTTAGGAACAATTCATATAGAGCCATAATTGCGTCAATTTTTTCATATTACAAATTAATTCTTTTCTTTCCCCCTAAATCTGTTGTCAGGTTTCCTAACGCCAGTTTTCTGCATGGAATTTCAGCAATGCTTCAAATTGCCTTGATTTAGAATTGCAAGAATGTTTCTCCCGAGGATACTTGACTTGGAGATAAGAATGATGATGTCAGTAATAAAAATGAGCTTCCTTTTATTGAAATATTGCTATGTGTCAAAATGTACTAATAAGAATTCATGCTCCTATTTATTGTTCAAAACAGCCTTTTGCTATATGCATCACTCCTGTTTAGCAGATCAGGAGGTACTAGAATAGATAAATCACTAGTATATATAACTAAACAATGATAGAGTGAGGTTTGAACCAAGAAAAATCTGAGAAAAAAGCTTAATACTATTACTAAAATAATAAAAACAACAACAAATCAGAGAAAATGGAGAAGAAGAAAAAGGTAGAGAAAACAAAAGGGGGTGAGAATAAAGAAGAGAAGAATGCCACTCTAAAGACCTTTGCCTTTATTTTCTTATTTGATCTTCTGCATTCTCTCAGAGTTAAGACTCTGGGTGTTAAGTACTCCTGGTCAATAGCATCTGTGGGTGGACAGGACGTGCAAAGACAATCCTCTGGAGAAACTGTCAAGTCTCATCAAGACTACAGAGGTCACTGAATGCCACATGCAGTGGAAGTGGGAGAAGGTGGTGGGTGTAGGTGTGCACAATGTGGGCGCAGCCTGAAAGCTTCCTACTTTATGAACCACGGCACCGACTCCATGTCTGTTATTAACCTCTCTATGAGCATACTAAGTGGCTGAGTCAGCACCGACTACAGGCGTCAGTGCTCAAGTGGACTCTTCGGTGTATAGATGATGCTTGTTTAAAGAACGTGTTAACAGACTGTGAGTACTGCGTATTGAACGCTGCCTTTATACACTAGACCCATGCTGGAATAGTGCCTCACAAAGACTAATCTCTCAAACTTGCAATCTCCTGTCCTCTTGGCAAAGCATCTTATATTTAAATGAATACACATGGCAGATGGGGAAACTAGCTACCCCATTCCTGAGAGATGGTCATGTCATCCGGCAGAGAAAGGTTCAAGTCAGAAAAGGCGTCTAAGCAGTCATCCCTGCCTCGGCAGTCCTGGGATCAGCCTGGCAGACTCTCAGCTGAAAAGGAAATAGGAGAGAAAATATAGGGCCAGGAGTCGCGCACCGCTACTTCAGTCATTTAATCACCCCTGGACTGGGGGCTTATCAATGAGGCTTGAAGCAGACGTGAGAACAATAGGAACTCATTTCACAGTGGACAGATGTCTGTCCTGTTGCCGTGGTCAACGGACCTTGGGCTGGGAGACTAAAGGGCTTATTAGAAAGCTCGGCTCCGACTTTGGCACTAACCAACTCTCTAAGCTTGGACCTGTTGATGTATTCAAATTATTATTATTCCATGTGGAAACAGCATGGAAGAAAACGAACATCATGGAACGTAAATGTAATGAGACTATGTAGAGCATATTGCCCTCATTTGTAAAGAAAAGATACAAAGGGTTATGATGGAAATCAATGTTAGCAGAGCACCCTCTATGGGTGTGGAAGGATGCCAAAGTGTTTTATTACTTCTGCTATTTGTTCTTCAAAATGCAATGAAATACTGTTTGTATCTGTATTTTCAATTAAAGAACTAAATGCTTAAGACATGAGAGAAAAAATGTGCTTAGTTAGTAAATTGTTCAACCAGTATTCTAAATCAGGGCTCCGAGACCCTAAAAGCCTACCACATTGGTCTATGTATTTCATACTTGAAAACACAGTGTCTGATGCTGGAGTGAGGGTAGGGATGATGTGCTGAAGGTGTTCCAGCCTTCGGAGTGGGGAAAATGATAGAGAAGTAAAAAAATAAAAAACAAAAACACAGAGACAACACAGCATGTAGAGTCAGAAGACCTGGTTTTGAACCCGTATGTCATTCAATAGTTGTGATTTGGGTAAATCATACAACCTCAAATTAAGAAAACATATGGGAAGAGAAGAAATACCTTTATGTCATCGTAGAAATCCCACATCCAAACAAATGAACATGTTTTATAAAAATAAAAAAATGTAATATGTAAATAACAATTATTTTTAGTATAGGAAATAAACATTGGCATTATAATAGGTCAATATTTTGATTATGCTTCTGTTGTATCAATGATTGTGTTGTATTTATACTATCTATTTTTAAGACCAACTGTTATTCTATCCAAGAGGACAGGGAAAATAAAAATTTTAGTATATTAAATTAACATGTTAACACAATTCTCTCAATAAATAATGTGCTAGTAAATATTGGTTGAATGTATGACGAAGGGCTGCTCTCTTACAGAGAGTACACAGAGATCATACATCTTTTTCAAGGGATCTTCAAAAATCTTCAGGAAACAGATCAACATTCAGTTATGGGTAGATCAGTGAGCAGAGAGGGTCCCCTAGCATCCAGATCCAGATCACACTGGACTCTAGGCAATTGTGTTCCCTGCCCAAACACAGCGGTGCTATTCCTGACTTGGCTCTGAGACCACTGGAACCATTCCACCTGTCTGAATGTGTTCCTGTGGACTGCAGTAGATTTGTAAGCTTTAGCAGGAGATTTTTAATAGCAGGGAAATCATGAGAGGTCAGCTTCCAGCTGGGTGCAAAATGGGACAAGTGTAACCTGGAGTCCACCCAAGTTGGTACTAGATCTGCCTCAAAATTAATGACGCCACGACACATTCACAGAGAGAGGATCAAATGCTCACTCTTGGGTATTTTGTAAAGTCCAAAGTTTCCTTGAATCTTGTGCTAATCAAACGTCTCTCCACTATGACATTAATAAGACAAGCAAGCAGACAAACAAACAAAATCTTTAAATAGCCTTTAGATAATTCAGATACTTTTCTCAACACCTACTTACCTCTCTGACCATTTATTTGTTTAGACACTGATTCATTCACTTGGCATGTGCATATTTTGAGCTTGCTAGATTAAGTTTAAGAAATTAAAAGGAGGGAAACCAGCACACAGTAAAAATAAAAATGTGCAGCTGTCCTCAGTCCCCAGAAGGGACTGCCCCCTGTGTTTACCTACATGCTTGACACACATCATCCAATTTAAATATCATCACATACCTGAGTGAATGAAGCTTCTGGGTTCAGATGTGAATTTCCAAAGCTAAGCAAACTTGAAATCTCATGATGTTCTTACAAGACAAACTACTGTTGACTCTTGCGTTGAGTACAGTAAAATGTCTCTTCTACTATTGCGCCCTCTAAGGTCTATAGTCAGGTTTATTTTTTATTTCATGTCATTTCATTTATTAATTTACTTCTTGGCCATGCCTCATAGTTGTCCAGCTTATGTTCTTGTTTCAGACATGTAAATACCTGCTTATCAGAGGAATCCTTAAGCACCCTGTGTCATTTCTCCAAAATGACCCAGGGCACACTTGCTTTCGTCCACTCAGCCCGTCAGCATGGGTAGATGCCAACGACACACCAACACTGCCAAAGTGCGAGGAGATATACGGAGATAAAGAAAGTGACTAGAGTTCTCTTCCTTCCTTTCCTTCTCATGTATTGCAAGCGGTGGACATAAAATACATAATTCTAAATATTAGGTTGTAGGGAAACTCATGATGTAGTTTTCTGTTTTTCTCTACAAAAATGCATTTTGACTTCCTTGATGACCCAGTAGTTAGTCTGGTAATCATACGTGTGCAAGGAAGAATCTTGCTTTCTCATATATTCTGGCTTCTTCCAGCTTTAAATCTTGATTCCATCATGTTTATTTACTTACTCCTCCCTTTTGAACTTTGCCTCTCAGTTATTATTTTTATGATTGAGGCTAAATTACTACTTGAAGATTCTCATCATAGAAAGCTTCTAGTAGAATGTCAAGCCTGGCCTTTTGGGGTCAGCTTCTTTTTGAGCCATGCCCCCACCGCTCCCACTGGTGGAGGGCTTCAACCCCAGAAGCTAAGCTCTCTTAAAGTAGGAGGGGCTATGTAGATGTCAAGGAAAAAATGAGTGACTGCTCACATTGAAGCCATGCTAATCACAGAATCTGAGAACCATGTGAAATTTTGGATCAAATTGGTTTAACCGTATGTGGTCTAGGTTCCAGATTTCCAGAGGATCATTAATATAGAAACATAATTTGTAGATGAAGGTCTTCAAAAGCTTCATGAAAAGTGTAATTATGACAAACCTATGAATAAATTTCAAAAAAAAACTCATGCACCAAATTAAATTTGTACGTTAATTGCATTTTTCCACAAACTTTTTGAAGTCTTCTATTATTTAAGATAGCTTTAAAAATAAAATTATTAAAAAAATGTTGAGTAGGGGCCAGCAAGTGTACCAAGGTAAAGTCAACTGTTAAGTCAGCTGTATTATTCCACATAATACAGCAAATGGAAGAGAAGACATGGCAGCATGGCCATTCTTCCTGGGGAGTAATTTCTCATTTCTCTCTCTCTCTCTCTCTCTCTCTCTCTCTCTCTCTCTCTCTCTCTCTCTCTCTTTCTCTCCCTCTAACTCCAGCAAGTGTACATAAAAAAACTACAAAAAAGAAGTAAAAATATTGATTATAATAATTATTTTCTTTCTTCCTGATACTTTTACATGTACTTTGCCTTTTTTTCTCACTTAATCCTCATATCAAACTTAGAAAGTAGGACCAGTCCGTGTCATGTCCAAAATTTCCCAGGGAGAGAGAGATGGAGGAGAAGGGATTGCAGCATCACCATGTCCCATGGAGAGTATGTCTCATGTTTCCTCTTTCTTTTCTGTCTCTCTCTCTGATGAGTGCCCATGCCCTAGAGCACATTAAAAAAATTAATAATAGGAAAATGTAGAAAGTGGACACATGAGGACACTGCTCAATATGGCTGAGGTATAGGACGAGGTGGACATGCCAAAGGTCACGCAGCTTTAGAGGAAAATAAAACAAGAAATATGACTCCAGAGCCCATGATATAACTTTGATGCTACATAACTTAGCAAATTTGTCTTGAACAGAAGACTCAAATACGTAATGATTATGTGTTGGTGTGGTACTTGTCAACAGAGACTGCTAGTGCACTTCCTCAAGCAGAGCAGTTTTCATCAGTAGAAACATGGATGTTAAACTACATTTATGAAAAAAATATTCTTCTATCAACCAGACAATATGGCTTTTACAGACCCTGGTGGTAATAAGTATCTCCAAGTTTTGGGAGTTAGAAACTGAGGCCTAAATATTTGCACTGTTGCTCACTTTTTGAAACTGTGAGTTACTTTCCACTCTTTCTAAGTCCTATGGGACCTCACCATATCTTCTGGGAAATCTTGGTTCATACCAGATTCTGGACTGATCTCTGGGCCCACGCTCAGGCCAGGTATGCACTGGTGCAGTGCTGAGAGTATCTCTGTGGTGTCATGGTAATGAAGAGTGAACCCGGGCAGGAGGGTCAGTCAGCTGAGCATGAGACTGGCAGATCTGGGCATTAGCTGTGTTCTGCTGGGCAGTATTGACGCAGAAAGTTACACGATGGCATTTTACATGAAGAAAGAAGAAGCTGCTGACAACAGAGTAAAATCCAGTGAGTTTCATGACCATTTATCAAAGAACTTTCATTTTGTACTTTTAAGCTGGTGCAACTAACAAATTCTGGGGGAATCAAGTTAATCTGTATTCAGAACACTTCATTATTTGAAAATAGGAGAAAAATAATGCTGCAAGTCCTGTTAGCTTTAGCCAAATTGTGTTTACAGTGGCAGTTAATTTTACAGTTTCATATTAGAAAATACTTTTAAAAATGAGTCAGAGAATGTTTATAGCAGGGAGGGGGGATAATGCTGTTAGGTTTTAAGGAAGGCTGGGGTTCAGAATGAGACAGATGGGAGAGTTTCCCCTAGGTAGTCTGTGATGCTGAGTATATCTGGATGCCTTTCTTTACTGAAACTACTGAATTAAGAAACAAAATATTTCCATTTTTTAAATGCAAGTAACCTGCAATGAAAGAGAATAACCTTCCTGATAATAACTTATTCGTTCATTTAATTTAATGAATGCTTACTGAGTATTTGGTTTAGTCAAACACTTTTCTAACAAATAGAGTTATACAATTAAGATAGAAGTCCTCATTCTGCCTAGTCCCCAACAACTCATCCTTCACTCCACCGGCAGGATGAACTTTAAAGAACATACTTCTTACTACATTTAGAACATAATCCAAGTTTCTTACTCATTCCTGCAAAGCTTGACTTGGTGTTAGTGCTTTCGAGCTGACAGAATATGATCTCTATAAAGAATGTCTTTTCACAGGGCCGGCAGATGAAATAATGTTTACGTCACTGGACTCCCATGTAGTCGACCACGATCAAGTCCCAGGCCTGGTGGCTTAAAATTCATGCCGGGTGTATGTGCGCGTGTGTCCAAAATCCCAAGGGGAAACTGGAGGAAAAGGAATTGTGATGTTATATATTGTTTTCTATCTCTCTGGCAAGTGAATGTGCCCCATAGCAAAAATCCCTCTAAAAAAATACAAATAAATAAAAAGTAAGAGAATGCCCTTTCCCCAGATCCTCTGTCATTCACTTCTCAACTAATTTTGCCTATCCAATGTCTCCCAGACACTCCATATTATGTCACCCTTTCCATAATTTCATTCCCTTCTTACAATTACTCACTTCCTGAATTTATTATGTCTTGTTTTCACTTTATAAAACATGTCCAGCCTCCCATGACAAAATATAGGCTTGAGGAGCTCAAACACCTTCTCTTCTGTCCTCACTGCTGTATATTCCATGCCACATATCAGGACTTGGTAAACATTTGCTGAGTAGATGATCCCTGGCTTCAGTGGAATCAAAGCAAATGAGTGTCGTTAAGTGCGGGCATGCTGCACAGTAGTAGTAGAGTATAAGGTGCAAATGTCTAATGGTGGGCTGGAGGGGTCTACTCCAGAGAGTCAGAAGCTTCCCTGGTCACCTAAAAGCTGAAGGGATGACTGAAAGAGGGATCGCAATGCCAGGCTCTGTCTTGAGAGAGGTGGGTAGCATGCTTAAGGCCTTAATATTTGAAGAAAGCATATGATCATTGTTAAACATAAATTCGCTCACTCTCTAATTAATTAAGAAATCCATAAATACTTGAGTGTTACTGTGGATAGTCATACAACTCAGAAATGGGAAAGAGGTGCTAAACAAGAGAAGCAGAATTCCCAGCTCTTAGGATCAGCAGATGGTATAATGGTTACATTACTGGACTCCCACATGGTTGACCTTGGTTCAATCCTGGACCCAGAAGTTTAAAACTCATGTTGGGGTTGAAACTAGTAGTTGGTGTAACGGCTGTGTCGCTAAACTCCCACGTAGTCAACGGCAGCTCAAATCCTGGACCTGGTGGCTTAAACTCATGCCAGGCACAAGTGTGCATGCCCAAGATCCCAAGAGGAGAATGGAGGAGAAGGGACTGTGGTGTGGCCATTCCCCCTGGGGGGTGATTTCTCACTGCCTCTCTGTTTCTTTCTGTCTTTCTGGCAAGCACATGAACCCTATAGCAAAATCCTCTCTAAAAAATAATTCCCAGCTCTCTAGGAGACCTTTGTCCATCATTATCAGCTGGTTATATGACCATACGAAAAGTCAGTGCAATTCTCCTAATTGTCTCGCTGAACTCTTGTACTGTCTTATTTTTTCTAAATCTCTTTTCATGGTCTGTTTTTATACCTTTAACTTTTTTCTGCATATTTCTGACCTAGCATGGACTTTGAACTTAGCAATAACATTTGTATTTCTTGGCCTTTACACCTTCCTGGATAGGTTGCCATTGCATTTTCCCTGTAGTCTTCCTGCTCTGACCAATCTGCTTAACTCAGCCTCCGTCCCCAAAATCCCCACCAGTTTTGCCTCTCTGAATTTTTGCCCCTATAACATCTTGCTCAAGATGAGAAAGAAGGCAAGCTAGAAAGACACATTATGCTATGACTAATTCTATGTGTCAACCGGACTGAGCCACAGGTTGCCCAGATACCTGTTCACACATTATCTAGGGCATGGCTCAGAGTGGGTTTTTGGATTGAGTAAAGCAAATTGCTCTCTTTATTATGGTTGAGACTCCTCCAACCAGGTGAAAGTCTGAATAGAACAAAAATTCTGGCCCTTCCCGAAGAAAGAGGGAATTCTTCCTGCCTGAAGGCTTTCAAATTGGGATTTATGGGTTTTTTTTTCCTACCTTCAAACTCAGACTAAAATATCAGCTCTTCCTGAGTCTCAAACCTGATAACCTTTGGACCAGAAGTACATTATTTGCTACTGTAGGTACGATTAAAAATATTCTGATCCAGTGCTGAAAATCTGTGGGTAGGCTATCTGTAATCTAGACCATGAAATAGGTTTCAATATTATTATTTGAGTGCATATGGCTGACCTGGAAACATGTTTTCTCCATTGTTATTTGATTTGGCATATTGCTTCCTTATGACAATGTGGCAGGTCACATTATAGTGATTTTCTAAAAAAGACATGTTTTATATTTTAACACACATTGCTTTTAGCAAAACAACTCTAGCATTAGTAAAGAAAAAAAAACAATGGCTTTTTGTGGCCAGTGATTCGTATCATGTTAGATTACATTCATATGTGCATACCTTTCCTTCTCAGATCTAATACTTCAGTTTATTAATCAAGTTGCAGTGAGCCATGTGCTAGCAGTCCATGTTCAATAATGCACTTTGTATCTCACATACTTGGTAATGCACGACCCGTCATTGAAGGCTGAAACACTTCAGTTTTTTCTCTAATAACTAGGGGATGCTGCCTCCCCAAATTCATTTCTGGTAACTCAAGCATAGTTGATTAAATTGCATATCTCTCCTCCCCCTTCCTGTTCAAGAAATGCAGAATGCTCGAACTGAAGAGATGTTGATTAAGATGATGTTGGACAATTAATTATGCACTATGATAACCCCTGACCTGTACAAGTTCTTCCTATTTTAATCAGTTGAGACTTCAAATTAGCAGATAATTACATTCTTGTGTTTTAATCAAGCAGTGGGTAGCAGTGAAAGGTGGTATAGCCCAACTCAAGTAGAGAATTTATTTTGAGGTGATTAAAAAAAGAAAAAAAACTAAGCATTTGAGAAGGACACATTATTTCAATTCCTTTATTCTTGTTACTTAGAATTCTCTTCAAGCCACAGTCTCTGATAGGACATGTATCTGGGTATAAAACTATCAAGTGTGGATAAGACAGTAGGAAGTGGAGAAAACTATAAGATATGTCAAATGTATATCCCTAAGAGGCCAATCCTACTCTTGAAATGTGTGCATGCACACACACACATGTGTGTACACACACACACACACACACATACAAGAGAGAGAGAAAAAAGGAGAAAGAAAGATGCTGCCTTTAGAACGATCAATATAACCTGACACGAAGTGGATGTGCAGGAAAGCTTAGCACAAACATGTCATCTCCAGTTTTTTATTTGGGGAGAGAAAACACACACACAATGCTTAATTAATGTTACTGATTTATGGACAATATATTCATTTAAAAAAAAGACACACAATGCATTTTATCAGAACACAAATGTTTATGTACTAAACAATCAAACCGTGCAAAAAATTAAACTCATGCATTAGAAAATGATTGAAACAAAAACACTACAAAATTTGTGCCTCTGAATAGTGAGATTATAGGTATTATTTTTCCCTTTTCTTTCATGCACCACAACAAGAATTTATGTTTCTCAGGTAAGTCATTAAATACTAATTTTAGAAACTATCAAATTTACTATTTTTTCAAGACTTATATTTAAGACTTGTGGCCCAAAGAGAAAGTGTTCCATAAAAGCATAATCCTTATAGCCCAGGCCAATACTGATCAGTTCATTGCTAGTGAACTTCTGAATCCTTGCACTGAGAAATAATGTGAGATTCTGCCCAAGCTGGTCGGGAAAGAATGTTGGGATTCATTGCCAGTATCTGCCCAGGCAGAGAAGGAACACTGGGAGCTCTGTGTGTGACATGTTTGCTGAGCCTCATGATGGGCAAAGGCAGTGGTCTAAATTCACAAGAACTGGTCTAGCTTCCCAACTAGCTCACAGACTAAAATTTCTCAAAGTTCTCTCACTCACTATTTAAAGTTTTTGGTCATATCTTTTGGGGACCAGCAGGTGGCGTGATGGTTAAGGCACTGGACACTCCCACATGGCCAACCAAGGTTTGAATCTCGGACCTGGTGGCTTGCTTTCTCACTTTCTCTCTCTGTCTCTGTGTCTCTCTCTGGTCAAATTAAAATAAATGAATGAATAAATAAAATTTAAAAAAAAGAAGAAAGAAAGAGTATATTTTAAAAAAAAAGGAAAAGAAAGAAAAGAAAGTTTTTTGTTGGTATTGCCCAGGAAACCACTGGAAATATGGAAACTTAGGCATCTGAGTCAGAATTGGCATTTTAGTATGATCCTCAAGTGATTCATAGACATATTGATGCTTGAGAAGCTCTTCTGAACCTACCAGTTTGTCATCTGAAGAATTCAAAGCCTGAACTTCCCAATGTGGTTTTTTTAGAAATAAATGGGATAATCCACATGCAGACCTTATAAAAACATGTGATACATATGAAATAGTCAAGAGTATCATATAGTATGTTACTAACACACTTCTCCAATATTTTCTGATATCCCCACTATTTTATAAAAATAAATTAGGATTTTACCAAAACTATATGGGTCCATGAGTATTTGCATTCTAAACTCAGAAGAGAACAAACTCAACCTCCTAAAACATTTATATCAACATCAAATTCCACATAGCGAACACTGATGAGCCCAAGATCTCGAAGAACTCAGACTCATTAAGCAAAGATGCAATCATGTTAAGTTGATGAAGGAAAACTAGGAACGTATGTATTTGCAATCATTCTGATGAGAGCTGAAGTAAAGAAGTTCATCGACAGAAAAATCCAATCCAACTGCGAGAACATTTCAGAAAATTCAAATTCTTACTTAAAATACACAGACTCTGCCCCATCTCCTTCTGACTTGTCAATCTTAGCCTTTTGTTTAGTTTTCTTCACAGCCCAAGCCATTTAAACTGCAGAGTTTCTAGCAAGTTTCAAAGCAAGGCTTTAACAGACAGAAACGATTAGGGCAGAAATAAGAGAGGGGTGGAATCAGTTATAAGTATGCATGTGCTCCTTAATTTCATCCACTTTTACTTCATACTGTTGTTGTTGCTGTGTGTGTGTATAGAAAGTGAATTTGGGGAAAAAGTTGGGTTAACAAATTAACATGCAGGTGATTACTGCTGTTATAAAAATAAGTGATATATTTTAACCAAAGATGAAGTACCTAAGGGTATTCTTCAGAGGAAACTTCTATTATATCAACAACAATGGGATAAAGATCTTTTTGATAAATTCATTAAATCTTCAAGAATATTAATCTGATGAATTTCCTCTCTCTTTCTTAACATGCCACATAAAATAATATTTTTCCTCGCCGGCACTCAGCGATTTTCATTGTCTTTCCATGTTGCTCCGTGTGTGTGTCATGTTCTCCTCAGCAGTTAAAGCCGGATACTGACCTAATGCATTGAGAAAGGGCAGGAGGGGAAGCAGGGAGATGCGTTGCTCTCTGTACCTTAATATCCTGGCTGAACACACACCGTTGGGTACACAGCCACATGTTTTGGTTGACAGAGGTGCCTGTGACCCATGCGACAAGGATTAATGGGCAGCTATTCTTGGCATCTTACCTTACTGAACCTCAGGTCACCTTTATTGTTTGGAGAGACCCCCTTAGTTCCCTCCTTACCCTTGACAACACTCTGTTTTGCCTTTGGGACATTGACTCACCCTGGATGTCCTTCTTTCAAAGTGTATTTTCTGAGGGAGGACAGGGTGATGATAAATGTACAGGGGTTGCTTTCTGAAAAGCAGGAAACGTGTTTGTGTTAACATGAGCCAAAATCTTTATGGCAAAAGCTAATGTTTTTATACTCCAAGATGCAAAAATTGTCTGGATTCTCTGGACATTGGTTTTCTCTTCCATAAAGAGAAGTTAAATATAATCAGTCTTGTGGATAAATGCATTTCTAAGAAAACTCGAGTCTCTGAGTGAATCTGTTTACATTCTAAAAAGTGTTTTGCTTCAGTTACGGCATGGTTTGGCATTTGTTTCTCAGGTGCTGAAAGGTTCCTTTAAGATTCTTTACAGTAAATTTAAAAGCCCATCTCCTGCTTTCTCAAGGTAGCCCCAAGCTAGCCAAAGAGTATCTGTCGGAATTAAGTCATTTCATATCCTGAAGTGCTCAGATCCTGGAAACTCGTTTATGTCATCATTTCCTGTTTGTGCTTTTGTTTCAAGACTCTAATTCCTTCTTACAAATCCAATTCTTGCCCTTGGCAACCAGTAAAGTGACACTAAAAAATTGTCAGTTGAATCAGCCAGGACACTTTCTATTACAAATTATGGAAGATCTGATCAAAATGGGCTTTTAGAAAACTATGCAGAATGCATTGGCTCTCATTGTTGAGGAGTTCTGGTAGCAGACACAGCTTCAGGCATGCCTAGATATAGGTGATCAGGAGCTATGAAGTGGATTTTGTTAATTTCCTCTTCCTTTGCTGTGAACATATTGTGCTGCTCCAAAGCTCATAGGTTGAAGTCCAAACCTCAGTGATTATATTTGGAGAAAGGACTTCTAGAACACAACAGAGGTTAAAAGAAGTCAGAAGAGTGGGGTGCTAATCTGATGGAACTGGTGGCCTCATAAGAAGATCGCTCTTCCTGCTGCTCTCTTTCCATGTACAGTCTGTGGAATTAATAGTTTGTTCTGACAGCCTGGTCAGATAATGCAGCCGTTCATTTGTGTTTATTCCTGTGATGGCTTAAAAATGGCTGCAAATTCTGTGCCACTCCTGTCATTGAAAAGGATATATAGTTTCTGTTCTCTTGAACTCAGCCTGGCTTTCGTGACTAGCTAGACCAAGAGAATGTGAGGAAAATGATGGTCTGGAACTTAAAAGGCCCAGTCACGTGAAGCCTTAGAGCTTCGACACAGGTGCTGAGGGAAGTCAGCCATTACGTATGAGATAAACTATGCTGGTTTAGAGAAAAACACATGGATTTAGGATCTAGATGGTGGAGAGAATAAAGTTAGATATTTCAATTAAGTTTCAGGTACTGTGTAGTACTTAATAAATGCTTTTAATGATATTAGCCAATAGTGATTGAATTAAATAATTTGCATGTTTTGTTTAATTACACAGGTTTTATATATATATATATATATATATATATATATATGTGTGTGTGTGTGTGTGTGTATAACTATATTTTACACAGATTATATATATATATATATATATATATATATATTAAACATATATTTTATTTTTTCCTTTCTCTGTATTTTTTTTTTCTTTTCTCTTTTCTTGCTGAATGGTTGTGCTGGTATCCAAACATCTACCACATCAGGTTTCTATGGTGCCTAGTTTCACCTAATTCGACCCAAATTGGCACTTTGTCATTACTACTATATGTGATATTATATAATGCATGTATGTGTTACCTAATATAGTAATTTTTTTCTCTATCAGTTAACGGTTGCCTTCTACACCTATTTATTAAACCGAGCATTGCGAAACAATTATCTCACCATATACTGATAATGCTCAAAGACAGATAGCTTAGTCTTCATGTAGCTGAGGAGCAGAAAAATGTTGACTGGTCAACACTACATGTAATACTGCACAGATGTAAAGCCAGGTGTCGCCTGTTTCTTCTGCTCATGATTCTGAAGCTCATCCTTCTGTTAAACTTAGGCTTTCTCCTCTTTCATCACTGTACACAGCCACTCAAGTTGTTAGTATGCCTCAAATGAACTAAAGCCACCATTCCCAACCTTGCCCTGCAAGTGTGGGCAGGATTTCCCTCAGAGACTGGGATGTTTTGTTTGTCCAGTCCACCGAAGATCTCCTGTCATTTATGACATGCATTGAGTTACAAACATCTTGGCCTTTAGACTCGCCTTTAGACTCAGTTAAATTGAGCCTGGACTTTTCAGGTAAAGGGCCAAGTGAGGATAGAGATGGAAAGAAGAGGAATTTAATGTCAGTTTGCTTTACTGCTTCAACCCAGATCAGACAGACATATCAGGATTTACTATGACAACTTTTCTCTAGTCTGATATTCCAAAAGCATAGGAGCTAAAAAGTGGGTTGAGAAAGTAGACGGCATACAAAAACAATTTTAAAGCCACATCAAAAAAATCTCTATTTCTATAGTTATATCTTGCTATGGAGCTGTCTTGACCAAGATTGTTTATTTATAGACTAGACTCCAAATCACACTTGGACATTTCAAACCGCAACTCTATATTGTAGGATGAAAGTTGCTGTCCTGGGGAGATGGATCGGCACTGATGCAGGCAGTGTGTACATTGGAGTGGAGGCAGAATATCTCTGGAGTCAGATACCTCAGCTGAAGATAAGTTCTAACAGCACTAACTGTGCCACATTGGATAAAGATCCTTTTCTGAACCTCAGTTTCCTTTCTATGAAGTGAAAGGTGAATGAACCTGCTTCTTAAGGTAACTTCATAGGGAAACTTTGAATATTAATAGAGATGATGCATGTAAGTTATCTCACAATTTTTATGTTCTCTTAGTAAATTGTGGTCATTGTAGTTTGTTAATATGAGATTACACTTTTCTACAAGCCTTAAGTGAGTTTGTAATGGGGACCTTCTATTTAAAATGATATGAACAAAGAAGCTATAATATGTTTCAATTGCTGGATCAGCTAGTGGCATGGTGGTTAAGGTGATGGGATCTCACATGGTTGGCTGTGTGGTTCAAGTTCTGGACCCAGCAGATTGAAGAACATTCAGGGTGTTGGTACCAGCAGATGGCATAATGGTTACATTGCTGAACTCCCATGCAGTTGACCACAGTTTGTGTTCAGGACCCAGTGTCTTGAAACTCACACTGGACGTGTGTGCATGGATGCCCAAGATCCTGAGAAGAGGATTAGAGAAGGAATTGTGATGTCGCCAACCCCCCCTGGGGAGGGATTTCTTGCTTTCTGTATCTCTGCCTCCCTCTGTTCTCTGGTGAGCACTCATGCCCTACTGAAAAAACCTCTCTCAAAAAAAAAAAAAAAAAGAGAGAAAGAAAAACACCCTTGGAATATGTGTGGGCATGCTCAAAATCCAGAGAAGAGAATGGAGGTGAAGGGATTGGATTACAGCATGGCCATCTCTCTGGAGGGTGCCTTTTGAATCCCACCCTCACACCATTTCTCTTGACTAGCACATACATCTTATAGCAAACTAACAAAAAAGAATATATATATATATATATATATATATATATATATATATATACACACACACACACACACACACACACACATACATACACACACACACATATATACATATATATAAATCATTGTCATTGTACATAAAATACATGAGATGTTTTCTTTCTTTTTTTTTTTTTGGAGAGGTTTTTGCTATAGGGCGCGTGCGCTTGCCAGACAGACAGAGAGAGACATAGAGACAGAAAGCGAGAAATCACCCCCCAGGGGGGATGGTCAAGCCGCAATCCCTTCTCCTCTCGGGATCTTGGGCACCCACACACACGCGCCCGGCGTGAGTTTTAAGCCACCGGGTCCGGGTGGCGAACCGCGGTCGACTACGTGGGAGTCCAGCGACATAGCCATTATGCTAACTGCTGGTTCCAAAATACATGAGATGTTTTCTTAACTATTATAACTTTTAGAGTGTTTACCAGTGATAGCATATCAATAGTATTTTCATGAACATGTGTTTATATGTAGTACGTATATATTTCACATATTTTGTGGCTGTATCTCATTCATGCATTCATTAAGTCATTCTTTACTCATTCTTTGCAATTAGATCTTGATATTAAATAGTCAATATGTGTACTAAAATTAGACAGTCACTTCTAGCCTTGTGACTACAACTTTGGGACTTAGGATTCTTCATATTTTTTTATTTATTTATTTTTTTTTTGGAGAGGTTTTTCGCTATAGGGCGCGTGCACTCGCCAGACAGACAGAGAGAGATATAGAGACAGAAAGCGAGAAATCACCCCCCAGGGGGGATGGTCACGCCGCAATCCCTTCTCCTCCATTCTCCTCTCGGGATCTTGGGCACGCACGCACACACGCCCGGCGTGAGTTGTAAGCCACTGGGTCCGAGACGCGAACCGCGGTCGACTACGTGGGAGTCCAGCGACATAGCCATTACGCAACTGCTGGTTCCCTAGGATTCTTCATATTTGATTCAAATCCTCGTCTGCCACTTATTAGTTGTGTCAGAGGCAGAGTATTTACAATAGAGTGGAGGTATAATTATAAATTAGCTATAGTTTCTGGGTCTCAGTTTCATCATCTATAAAATATGGAGAGGGATGAAAAATACATTAATTTATTGGAGTAAATTAAACAAAAATAATGTTTATAGAATACTCAGCAGTTCTGAGCTTATAAATAAAATTCTTAACAGGGCCAGCCAGTCATGTGATGACTATGGTGGCTGAATCTCATGTGGACAATTTCTCAGGTCAAGTACTGGGCCTGGAGGCTTGAAAAACATGCTGGATGCATGTGCAGGCCCCAAATCCAGAGGAGAAATGAAGGAGAAGAGATTTGGACATGATCCTTCTTTATGGGGCTGCTTTCTCACTTTCTCTCTCTTTCTCTTTCTGTCTCTCTCCTGTGAGGGCACATGCCTTCTGGCAAAATTTAAAAGAAAGAAAGAAAGGAAGAAAGAAAGAGAACAAAAGAAAGAAAGAAAGAAAGAAAGAAAGAAAGAAAGAAAGAAAGAAAGAAAGAAAGAAAAAAGAAGGAAGGAAGGAAGGAAGGAAGGAAGGAAGGAAGGAAGGAAGGAAGGCAAAAAGAAAAGAGAAAGAAAGAAAGAAAGAAAGAAGAAAGAAGAAGAAAGAAAGAAAGAAAGAGAAAGAAGGAAGGAAGGAAGGAGGGAAGGAAGGAAGGAAGGAAGGAAGGAAGGAAGGAAGGAAGGAAGGAAGGAAAAAAGAAAAGAGAAAGAAAGCAAAGAAAGAAAGAAAGAAAGAAAGAAAGAAAGAAAGAAAGAAAGAAAGAAAGAAAGAAAGAGAAAGGAAGGAAGAAAGAAAGAAAGAAAGAGGAAGGAAGGAAGGAAGGAAGGAAGGAAGGAAGGAAGGAAGGAAGGAAGAAAGAGAGAGAGAGGGATGGAGGGAGGGAGGGAGAGAAGGAGGGAGGGAGGAAGGAAGGAAGAAAGAGAAAGAAAGAAACTTGAAAAAGAAAGAAAGATTTTATGGAATGAATCAAGTAGGAATTCTATCTGAATTTTAAGTGCAGGTAAACAAAAGACAAGACATTTTTACCAATTTGCTGGAAGTCAAGCCTTATAGCAGCTTTTTTCTGTTTCTCTTCTGACTTAGGCATCTTTTTTATGACAAAAACACATTCACAGTTCTCCACAGGCAGGGCGAGGAGGAGGTAAGTAAGTAAGTGAGCTTGGACATAGGGTTTATGGAGGAGAATGACATCCAGAGGGCTCCTGCCAATCATAATAATTCCCAACAGCGATTTAGTTTGGAAAGGAATGAATTAGTGTGAGGCTCACAGTTTTATCTCGCATTCGTTCCATGGGTTGATGAACACTTGATGTGCATGTTGAAATCAGAGAAATAGTTCTCACTTTACATTCAGCTATATTGTCTTAAAATATGCAGCATATCCAGAATGATCGTCCCCAGCACCATATTTAATGCAGGGTGGAATTTAGTAAGTATTTTGCTTTTCTCATAATTCCAAAGCAAGAAAAACAACAGGTAATGATAAATGATGATTGACACTTGGCCTGAGCATCAGGGTTTGAGCAGGAAATAGAGGGGATGGTGGGAACCTGGAGGGTCGTGCTCCATCTGCGTTGGCACCCCGCCGTCTCAGTCCCGTCCACTGTGACCTTGAGAGCACCTGCTTCCACCGTATTGTGACTTCTCCCAAGAGAAGCTCAACATCAAATTGTTTGTGTTAAGTTTCCCAATTTCTTAAGTGATGGAAAAAGTTTACTTGTTTATCGTTGTTGTTTTTATCTAACTCTAGAGCAAATAAAAATCTGGTCCTTTTGTTGCAATTTTGCAACCTTTTTTCTTTTCTTTTCTTTTTTTTTAAATTTATTCATTCATTTTATTTTCATTTGACCAGAGAGAGACATAGAGAGAGAGAGAGGGAGAGGGAAAGTGAGCAAGCTACCAGGTCCAGTATTTGAACTGTGGTCAGCCATATGGGAGTGCTCAGTGCCTTAACCACCATGCCACCTGCTGGTCCCCCTTTTTTCTTTTAGTTAGTAGCAGAGTAGGTCTTAAACCCAGATCCATGAACGCAGTTCTCTCAGTGACTAACGAAATACTTGTTGTATTGGTATTACATCTGGCCTTCTTCGTGATCCTCTTGTTAGCTAAGTGCAAGCAGGTCAAATGAGGGGATTTAATAAGAGTAATTGAATACCCTAGTATGAATGTCTTCCTTTTCCAGAAATTAAAATGAGAAACTTTTATATTTCTATTAGCTGTGCTTAGAAACATGGTTTTCATTCTTTCAAAAGCAGAGGTACTCTAAATCTTTACTGTGCTGCATGCCCTCCTAACCCTTCTGTGATCTTTTCCCTAACTACCCCTACGATTAAACCCTCCCCCCGCCTGTGCTCCAGTCACTTCATTTGCTTAGATATCTATGAGCACATATCTGGGTATACGTTTGTGTGTGCAGAGATTTATTTCTCTTCCTGGAATGTGCTTAGACAGTTGTTAACTAAGGATTCACATCCTAATTAATTAATTAATTAAATTATATAATTTATTTAATTATGTTTGTTGTGTGTGCACACGAGAGAGAGAGAGAGAGAGAGGGAGAGGAGAGGGCCCCTTGGGAGAATGGCCACACTGCAGTCCTTTCTCCTCCACTCTCTTCTCGGGATGGTGGGCACTCACACACGTGCCCATGCTGTTTTTCAAGCCACTGGGTTGGGATTCAAACTGCACAGTTGACTCTCCGTGTGGAATCCAACCACCTTAACCACCACACCACCAACTGGCCTCCGAGCTACATCTTAACTTTGAATCTCAGTGGCTCCTTCTCTCTATAGCCATATTGAGCTCCTTCCAGGGAGCATAATTTATCACTCTCATTTTTATGATGTCTTAGTCTTGTATAGTGGCCACCAAAGCTTTTATTTATTTATGTTATAATTATTGTTTTAAACATAGGTCATCCCAATTAGCCTGTAATCATCTCAAAGCCAAAGGCGAATTACATTGATCCTGAAATCTTTAAGGTAGCAGTTTGCCCAACATTTAATAGGTCCTTTGGTTGCTAATTAAATAAAAGTAATGTAGTTTTTCACGCACACAAAAGAATAGATTCTTCTATTACTTCCAATTAAACATTTTACAGTTGCCAAAAACATGGATTTTAAATTCTGACAGAGCCAACTGGTGATGCAAAATCAAGCTAACCCCCTTCTGTCATTTGCCTCATCAGTAGCAATTAAGATGAAGTACCCAGAACTTTGCGGGAAATGAAGATTGAAGTTAACTATGAACACCATGAAGGGTGAGCGAATCACCTCTTTTCATACTAAATAAGGACCTGTAATCTTAGGAACTTAATTGACATACTGTTGAAAATCAACATCATTAATCATACTTGACACCCCATACCTGTGATCAGGACTTCCTATGAATTGTACTATTATTTTGCATTTAAAACCAACTTCTTTATCTACAACTTTTTTTTAATTGTAATAATAAAGAAGCTGCATTTGTCCATCTATATTGTACCCTTCAGCTGATAGTACACATCAGGAGAGGAAGGCAGTATTCTTCTCTTTTTGAAGTTCCACGAGTGCCTGCTCAAAGCAGTGATCTGTGGGACCAGCAGTTAGCGTAATGGCTATGTCGCTGGACTCCCACGTAGTCGACTGCGGTTCGAGTCCCGGACCCGGCGGCTTAAACTCACGCCGGGTGCATGTGCGTGCGTGCCCAAGATCCCGAGAGGAGAATGGAGGAGAAGGGATTGCGGCGTGGCCATCCCCCCTGGGGGGTGATTTCCTGCTTTCTATCTCTCTGTCTCTCTCTGTCTGTCTGGCGAGCGCACGCGCCCTATAGCAAAAACCTCTTCAAAAAAAAGAAAAAAAAAACAGTGATCTGTGAGAATATGGAGTGGGGGGAGGAGAAGAGAAACACTCAGAAACACTAAGGAATTGGATCACTGACTCTGACACCTCGCAAGTGCATGGGAGGATCACAACAGGATATATTTGCTCACGTATGAAGCATACATCACATGAATGCTCTTGGACAGCCTGGAGCTGGGGGACAGGTTTTGAAATAATTAAGACACCGTTCCTCCTTTCAGAGTGCTCATACTAGTGGGTGCGGCAGTTATACCATCTAAAACCAAAACTGAGAAGTTGGAAGGAGAAATGGGGCACTGTGCCAACAAGGTTAGTTTGCCTAATTAATAACAAGTTGAGATTCAAACTCATGACCTTCTAACTCGAGGTGAGAGTGAAAACTCAAATCCATCAGACTTCTTACACTGTTAATTAATGCCAGATGAGACCCTGTCCTTCTCTCTTAATGTTTACAACTTCTTACTATTTTTCTTGTGGCACAAAATATTACCAAGTTTATCAACATGGAGGGCATGGAATCTATGATGGGTAAAATGTAATAGCTAACAGTCAAGGATCCACCTTTCAGAAGAAATAGCGATTCAAAATGTAGATGCCATGGCAAGATATTCACTCCTCTCAAAGGCAAACTTAACCGCTGAACACAGACGAGCTTTCTGTCAGAGCTGTGGACACAGATAGAGATAGAAACTTTACTTGAGACAGACTGTCAGACTTGGAGACAGGAGAGTTTGATCAGAGAAAGGCAATTAGTGCAGAAGAGAACCTGCAACTGTCACTCTCTTAAAATGAGATGATATGATACCAAGAATGGAATCATTCCCCCAGTGCTTCTCCTTTTAACAAAGACTTTAAATGCCCGCTGGCTTTCAATTTCAAACTTTGAAATTCCTAGGACTGAGAAGATAATGTTTCATGACTCCCTTCCACAGTTTTCTCTCTCCCTTCCATCCTGTACCCTAAACTTCTGCCCTGGAATTGCTTCTTACAAAGCCCTTGGTTTCCATCAGAGGTTACTTTGATTTCATGGTGTTTAGAGAAAGGTGGTTGTTTGCTTGGGTAGCAATAAGGCAATATACGGAGGAAGGCAGAGCTACCAAATATAATTAAATAAAAATGCAAATTGGAATTTAAAATCAAGTGCTTAGAACTAAATAAGTTTTTGATTATGTTTGGGCTGTGGAATACTAAAGCTATGTCACCAGAAAGATTGCAATATCAATTGGAATTAAAAAGAAGATTTTTAAACACCTGAAAACTTAAATAGAGGAGAAGAGAGGAAGGAAAGGAAAGACCCTCACTTGGCACTTCATTTCACACACTGGGAGCTACAGCTTCTGTGCTCCACTTGCCATGAGGGGTTTGCAAAGCTGACCTTTCCACACCTCTCACCTCCATCCAGTGCAGCCCGTTCTCTGCACCCTCTTATCTAGACAACTAAGTCCTCTCCCCCTTCTCCACATGCAAACACAGGTGTCAGGGCTCCTTACAACACTGTCCAGAGTCCCCCACTCCCTGTGCCGTCTCCACACTCAGCCTCTTGGTATTTTGCATTCGTGGCATTCACCAGAATGTCAGGCATCCAGGCTTCTCTGTGCTCATCCTGACACACTCGAGGGCAGAGTATCCCATTTTGTTCCAAGAAAGGTAACTTGGGACTCCCAAGGGATCAAAGTGGCTTTATAAAACAGATGTGTTATTTGTTGAGAATAAAATGATCTTCAGAATGATGGTTTCCTGTGCTATTTTGAGGAAATAAAAAGAAACACAGCTTCTGAGCACATGAACTCCAAATATGGAGCCATTAAACTGAATTTGACTAAGTGGAAATAGGCCAGAAATGGTTACTTTTTCAGTATGTTCTGAAGACAGGGCATGTTTTGAACATGTTAAAGGTAACAGGTTGGCTTATTGGTAGTTAAGGTTGTGCTCTCTAGGCATTGGAAGCAGGGGATCAGATAGTGGAACACTGGTAATACAACTGGGCCCATGCAGGAAGGTCCCCAGTTCAAGTTCTGGAGCTTTCCTGTATACATTGGGCAACACTACACAGGTTCCCATGTTCAGGCTTGGCAAGGCTAGGGTGAACATGGCATGAAGACCCCATTGGGCATGCCCCTCTAGCTCTCTCTGTCGGAAGAAATAAGTAAACTTTAAGAAAAATAGGTCCAGTAGGTGATGTGGTGATTGGGGTGGCTGGATCCCACACTGCCATCTGTAGGATTCTAGTCCTGTACTTGACAGCTTGAAGGATATTTCTAGCATGTGTGCTTAGAGTCTTGAGGGGAAAGAGGGATGGAGGAGAAATAATTTAATATTCCCCATGGAGGTAGATATCTCTCTCTCGCTCGCTCTCTCTCTCTCTCTCTCTCTCTCTTTCCTCCCTGTCCTCAGTGAATACATGTACCCTCTGGCAAATGAACAAATGAAGACACTCTTAAACAAGCTTAATGTAGAATCTTGTACAACCACCTTTCTCTCTGCCTAAAACCCATATCATGTCTTTATATTTGCTGGCATGATGTTAAAAACCTGAAAATTAATTTCAATATATCATAGGAAAGTGTTCAAATAGGCAACCTGTTCTGTGTGTGCTTTATATGTGAGCAAGCATGTGTTTGTTTACAGTTTCCTCATACTAAAGCTTGCCAGAGTACTCCATGCCTTTTTGTTAGCATAGCCTTCTGATAAGAAGAAAAACAAAAAGTATAGAAGAAATGCCCAGACCAAGGAGTCAGATCTATTTTCAAATATTGACTCTTTCACTTATTTCCATGTGGTATTTGGAAAGTTTATTAATTTCTGAGAGATAGTTTTGGCATCTGTAAAATGGGTGTGATATTCATGGAATATTTGGAAAGTTTATTAATTTCTGAGAGATAGTTTTGGCATCTGTAAAATGGGTGTGATATTCATGGACTTCAGACTGCTGATATTTTAAGTCAATATTGGTATGATGCTAGTCGTGACTTTTTAAAGAATTTTTAATTTAAATTAATTCATTATTATTATTTTTAATTTGACCATGGAGAGAGAGAGAGAAGGAAAGTGAGAAAGCAAGCCGCCAGGTCCAGGACTCAAACCATGTGGGAGTCCAGTGCCTTAACCACCACGCCACCTGCTGGCTTTGATGGCCACATTTTGTACCATTGATGTCTCAAATTGAAACAGTAACTGTCTACATTAATCACCCACTGCCATCACCGACACCCTGGCACAGATTCAATGTAAGCAGTGGGTTGGTTAACCAGTGGTTCTTATATAGGCAGGTAACTTACTAGATCAAGTGAAAAACATCAGATCTTCCATGAAACATAGAAAATAGATGATCTTTACATAGCAAATTAAAAAAAAAAGCAACTACATTAAAATAATGAAAAATAGCTAATCATTTTTGTTCACTAACAATTTTTGATGAAGAATGAATGAAAAATTAGCAAGATACCCTTTTGGTAACAATAAATTCTATCGTCACTGAATCAAACTTATTTTTGGAAAAATAAAAAAGGCACTTTTTATCCCAATATGTCTTACCCTAGGATTTGTTGCCAGGAAACAAATCTACAACAGAGACAGAAGAGAATTGTGGAGAAGATTTCCTATAGAATAATAATTAGGATATTTCTTTACCACGATGTCATTGCTAAGTCAAAGGACATAGCATAAGGTAAGTGATTTTACTTTTAAATTAATTACAGATGATATTTTGACTTGGTAAGTCATAATAGGTCTCTATTCTGAGGGGGATAAAAGTTGAAGGAGGTGAAGATAATATATTGAAACATTTACTATTTCCCTGACATTTGTTTTTTCATAAAAATCAAAATGGAAAGCAATGTCCACAAGGAAGGAGATGTTCTAGCGACAGCTTTTTAACTGATTAAAAAATCATGCAGTCATTAGAATTGGAATAATGATGATCATGGAAACATACTGCTGTGGACCTTATAATACATTGACTATGTGAAGGCTTCATTGGGTGGAACTCTTCGAGAAGGAGCATACAAATGCCTCACCCTGACAAGATGACAGAATGATCTGTGAGTCCAGGTATAACTATCTGATGGCTACAGAGGTATGTGTTAATATAACCCATGTGTTGTACACCCTGGCCATGGCAAAGGAGTCGTGAGAAGCTCCCTGGGGCAGCTCTCATGTAAGGAGGGTAGTTTTAGGGGCCGATGGATGTCAGAAAAGAGGTGGAATGGTAATTGCATTCATCGCACGCAGCTTCAGGATGGATTTTTGTACCATAGTCAGCATGACCTCCTCTCTAGCTTCTTAAGATACCTGTTAATGATTTCTTCACAGAAATTTAACAGACTTGCATTTACATAGTACTTATAAAAAGATGGAGGATGATAATAATATTCCAGACTATTTTGCTAACATAAGAATGAAGCATAAAAGAAATGCCTAAATCAAGCAGTCAAATCTATTTTCTTTTTTTAATAATATATTTTATTTTAATTTTGTATACATTTAATCACTTTATTTTCATTTGATATATTCAATCACTATACATTACTTAGCTTGTAACATGATGAATGAATGAAGACATTTACACCAGTCTGATTGGAGATACTACACACATCATTATCATCAACAGATGATAATCCATTTCTGTATTCCATAAATGTCTTCCCTTTCCATTTTTCTCCTAATGTCTTCCTCCACACTCTCCTCTCTCCCACCCTCTTCCCACACGTAGCCAGTATCCATGATCATTGTCCATGTTTCTGTATGCTCTAATCTTTCAGTTTCAGCTATAGAGTGTGGACAGTCAGTGGAGACATACAATGTCTCTCCTTTATAGCCTCGCTTGCATTACTCGGCAGTAAACCTTCCATAGTTGTCCACTTTCTATCAAAAATCAGCATCTTGTTGTTTTTTTACAGCTGAGTACTATTCCATAGAGTGCATGTACCACACATTTTCAATCCATTCTTCTGTTCGTGGACATTTGGGTTGGTTCCATTTCTTAGCAATTGTGAATAATGCTGAAATAAACATAGATGTGCAAACACCTTTCCAACTAAGCATTCTCTTGTCCTTTAGGTAAATACCCAGGAGTAGGATTGCTGGATCATATGGTAATTTAGATCTATTTTCAAGTATTGCTGCTTCTACTTACTCCCATGTGATATTCGGATAGTTTATTAATTTGTGAAAGGCACAGTTTAGACATCTGTAAAATGGTGATGATATTCTCTATTTTGGCTAGAATCCAGTGCAAGAAAGGAAAACCACTCTAAGCAGAAGGTGATTTGACACAGGGAATTGAGCCTGGAAGCAGTGGTTTATAGGTGATTTGTTCAAGAGTAACTTCCATGCCACGCAGGCCTGGCCTCAGAGACAATCTGAAAGTCATGCTTCCCCAGGACTCAGACAGCCTGGCCGCTACAGAGGTCTCCGTAATCTGGCTGGTCAGGAGGAGCATGAATGAGACCACAGAACACCTCACATGTTGGTGCTTTTGCTGGGCACCAAACAGAATAAAATTATGCTGAAATGTGTTCTTTGTTCTATATTCGGTCAGCAAATACTACACCAGTATATTTAGCTGATGGAACTGATTTCATATACAAGTTAAAGGTAGTCGAGTATGACTTTTAACTTTTTAACTTCTCCAACTAGGAGGGGGTTGAAATGAACGATAAAGCAACTAACCCACATTACCTAGCATACTAGTGTCTTCTGTATCAGGAAAAAAATGTAAGGCAAACTAATACGTGCCTGGATGTAGCAGTATCCCAGAAAATATTCGTGAATTGGTACCTACTATAGGGTGAGGGAGCCATTTATGATGCTCCTTCAAGGCAGAATAAAAGTTAAAGTAGTAATTCGCTGTTGATATCAGAACAAAAATGAGAATAAGTGAGAAGTTTCATTAAGACAGGAACAGATAGGGCCAGCCCCCTACTCACATGATTAAGGGAGCTGGATCCCACATGGGCAACTGCAGTTCAAATCTCAGCCCAGCAGCTTGAAAAGCATGCCACGCATGTGTGCATATGTGCCCAGACCCATGAGAACATGGAGGAATGGAGAAGTGATCACATATGAGCACACCCCATATGGGGATGCTTTCTCTATGTCTCTCTGTCTCTCTTTGGTCAGCATATGCACTTTCTGGCAATTAAAAGGAAAAATGGAAAGGACAGATGGGCCGGTCAGAGTGACAGTGGTAACACAACGCTCTATGGAGAGGAGACCGTGTATGAGCTCCAGATTCACATTCAGAAGTCTCCCTGTGCACTCCGGCTGTGCGTGTGTGCAGACATGGTCCTGTTGGCCGAGGCTGAGGTTGGGTCATAACATGAAGACCTTGTTGGAGGTGCAACTCTCTCTTTTCATCTTTTATGGAAGAAATAAGTAAATGAACTTAAAAAAATTAATGTTCATATCAATCAACTTTTTTTAGAGAGATTTTTGCCATAGGGCACATGCACTGGCCAGAGAGACAGAGAAAAACAGAGAGAAAGTGAGAAATCACCCTCCAGGGAGGATAGCCATGCTGCAGTCCCTTTTCCTCCACGCTCCTCTTGGGATTTTGGGCACACTTCCACAGGTCTCTGGTGTGAGATTTATGCTACCAGGTTCAGGACTCAAACGACAGTCGACTATGTAGGAGTCCAGTGATGTAACCATTACATCATCTGATGGTCCCTCATATCAACTTTCTTTTTTTAAAAAAATAATATTTGTAGTACTTAAAGATTTTATTATAACATTCATTTAATAACCCATTCATTCATGTTTTCCTTCATTTCTAAAAGATAATCGTAGTATGATGAACACTTACTCATTGATACTTTTCACGTGTTATCGTTAGTCTTACTGGATACAATCTTTTTTAAAGAATTATTTTATTTAACTTTATTTATTTATTCATTTGTTTATTTCAATTTGACTAGAGAGGAACAGAGAGAGAGAGAGAAACAGAGAGAGAGAGAGAAAGTGAGAAAGCAAGTCACTACCAGGTCTGGGACTCAAACTGCAGTCGGCCATGTGGGAATCCAATGCTTTTAACCACCATGCCACCTGCTGGCCCCTTACTTCATACATTCTTTAAACTATGTCTAATACTCCAATAATTATTATCATCCATCTATTGTAGAAAATGCAACAGTGAACTTTAGGACAGTCCGTTCCTATATTCTACCTGTATTTATTGAGTGCCTGTCCTGTGTAAAACAATGAATGCACAGGGTATCTGCCTCATAACACTGCTAGCCAGGGACAGATCCAGTCAGTGAGCATACAAGCACCAGGACAGGATTAGGGGTTTGGGCTTGGATGAGGAGCTGTGTCTATGAAACATCATGGTGGAGAGGGAGGAGTATTTTCACCTGTAAAATATATCCACTTTCCAACCTCTAGCTAGAAACATCTCTGAATCCTTGATTAAAGATACTGTGATTTCATTAGTCAGATCACTCTAAATAGGGCTTACAACACTTCCCAATTAATAGACCAGCTGTAATCAGCAGCTAATTACTCCCCTGACTACAGCAGATTCTCTCTCAAGGCGAGGAATGAGCGATGTGCTGGAGAGGGTTAGACAGTAGAACAGACTCTACCCCAGGAGCCTGAACCCCGTGCCCCAAGGGCCCGAGGCCACCTATGACCCAGGAAAGGAGAGGCAGAAGATAGGCTGGAGTGGCCAAGAGGGACAATGCAGTCACAAATAAGGAGTGAAAGGTAGAACCACGAATGGCGGGTGGACTGTACTTTTGAGATTATAGAGTACAACCTCCTCACTGAAGAAGATCAAAGCCAGGAAATGTAAATGCACATACCTAACACAGCGTGGACCCTTGGAAATGTTTGGATCCTCCGAAAATTGAGGTTTTCTGCAGTTCAATCCTAGTGTCAGTGCTCACTAAATGTGAGGTCCCAGGCAGACTATCTAGTTTCCTTTGCCTCAGATTCTTTGTCTATAAAAGAAGTTTAAGGATGTAAAAACTTTATAGTCTGTGGTAATGAGAAAATAATTGAGTGAATATGAAACCCCTAGAATAGGGGCTGGCAAATCTTAAATGTTTTATATGAAGTAAATGTCAATTGTTTTGGCTTTCATTATTATTACCACTATAATTTATACCACTCTAACTACGGTGACCACTCTGTGTACTAGGACTTATTTTCAAGCACAGTGAGCACTCCTTTGTTTAATGTGTGCTCACCAAGCACCTCCTCTGTGGCACTGCAGGGGATAGAACCTATGCCACTCAGGATCCCACTGCCTATTGGTCAGGTGGAGACAAATGTGCCACTTACAGTGTCCCTTTTTTTGTTTTGTTTTGTTTTGTTTTTGAGAGATATTTTCTATAGGGTGCATGCACTTACCAGAGAGACAGGAAGTAAGAAATCACTCCCCGAGGGAGGGGGAAGGTTAGTCATGCTGCAAATCCCTTCTCCACTCTCCTCTCAGATTCTTGTGCAAGCACACACATGCACCTGGTGTAAGGTCTAAACCACCTGATCTGGGACTCAAATTGCGGTTGACTACATGCGAGTCCAGCATCGTGACCATATGGCATCTGCTGGTCCCAACCACTTACAGGTGTCCTTGAAGGAAGACAAGAGTACAGAGATAAAGCTTCTACTCCAATCTGGGGGGAGAGTGATGCAGGAGAAGTTTATTTAAAAAGTTGCATGTTCACATTGCCCAAGATTGCAGAGAGATTAAGTGTGAGGCTGGGACATGAACACAGGAAGGCTGATTTTAGGACCACTTTTCATACCACTGGACTGTACTTGAGAGCCTCCCAAATCAACATTTGATGAATCAACTTGATCGAAACTGAAGAATTTGTACATAACATCAAGCACAGGAATGGGCACTAGGAATCAACTCAGCTTCCTTAAAATCCTTAAAACCAACGTTTAATCCCATCAAAGAAAATATTTTTATCAACCTTATGCTGTATCCTTTTTAACTGGATTATAATTCATGAAATTCAGATTCATTTAAAACAGCATCACTAACAAATTGTTAGGGAAATGTTAAAGAAAGTGTAAGCACTTGAAAATCCTTCATCAGTCTTTGGAAGCATAGCATCCAAAGTTTCATGCTAATTAATTGAATCAAATAAGTGAGAAAAGTGGGGAGACAGACTTCACAGTTTCTTGTCATTTATATTTATATGTGACTTCCAAGCTGTAGAAACCATTATGCCAATCCCTACATTACACCCTCAAAATTAGTCCCCCCAAAGTCCTGAAGACATACACAACATTGCTCTTGTGTTAATGACTGGGGAAACCTTTTCAGAGAAATTAGTAATTTGTTAGAAGTTACAGACACCAAAACATAGGTGACCCAGGATTAAAAGCATCAACATCAGGTATACGATTCCAAAGTTAATCACTATTCTACTCTACTTAAAAATTATTAGCCTAAAATAACGAGATCATATGTTGGTAGGGAGAGAGCCAGGGCGATCCTTATCCGAGGGAGAACAGGGAGCTGGGTGCTGCACTGCTGACATCCACACAGCTCTGCCTTGGTTGTACATATGTCTGCAATGTAAATGGCACAGGACTAGGAAGAAAGGTATTTTTCTTTGCTTCCTGAATAGGCATTTATTAAATTCAGATTGAGCTAGTCAATATTTACTGGGTATCTGTGATATGCTGGCACTAAAATGCTAGGGAATTTTCTATGCATGGCTTCAGTTCTGTTCTCTACAGCAAGGTTGCATAGTATTCTAACTGCCGGGGCCTCTTTATTTCTACCTCCCTTATCTCTCATTTTTCTCCTTTATTTATTGTTTTTTGAAACAAATTAATCTTGGGTAAAGATTAATCATTCCTCTAAGGATCTTAGAATAAATAATCTGAAGCTGAATGCCTTTCCCAAGGCTGATTCTATCAGGAGGCCGGACCAGAAGAAGTCATGTCACAGCAAGCGATGGCAAGATGGTGATGGTCCTTGAGCTGCAGTGGTCAGCTGCCTCTTCATGGACATTTCCAAATACCACCTCGCCTTGCATTGCTCCCTTCCTTTCCAACTGGAAGGACAGGAATTGCCCAGCTCCACCGCCCTACCACAGGCTGCATGCTGATTCTCCCTGGGGATCAAGAAACACCTCCGTCCCTCGGAGAGTGGCAGAGAAGTTGGACATGTTAAGAGGTGGATGAATGAGGGGTTTTGAAGAAGTTCATGGAAGATGAATATTATGTGAAAACTGTTGATGCGCTTCAAACTTTGTACCAACATTAACTCATACTTCCAGTCGCCTTTTCCTTGAACTTTCTAAAATTCCTTTGTATTTTACCCAATCTTAACATACTATTTGGGAGAACTTGTAGCAGCCTAATCCTGTCACCTTTAATCTCTTTTCCATCTGCTACTTCTAAAGGTCTAACGATATGTTAGAATCTCTGATTTTTTTTAGTCATTTTTGGGAGTTTGCAATAATCATTAGGCCTCTGGGACTCAAATCAGTGCTTTCTCGTAAGGTCTCATAACAAACAAAACAGAACGATGGCTTCCATGGGAAGAGAAGCAAGAAACCAGAAGCGAGTCATAGCCCAAGTTTTTTCTCTTTATAGAGCTTTTTTTCTTTTTAATGGTATTTTTCCTTTTTTCATAGTAGACTCATGTGCATGAGAGAGAGAGAGAAGCATCCCCCCTGGGTCGGCTCACACTGTGACCCCCTCCCTCCTGCTCCCTGACCTGTCAGGTCATGGGCACTTGCACGTGTGCCTGGTGTGCTTCAGACTGACAGAGCAGGGAGTTCAAACCACAGTTCCTGCATGGGATCCAGCTTCTCCTGAGCAGCACATTATGTCTGCCCACAGAGACAGCCTCAGACTCGTCTTGTGTATTGTGTTTTTGACTTTGGTGTAGGGGTACATGGGTCATGACACCCTCAAAACTTCTCATTATTTACATTTATATGTGTATATATTTTTTTTTTTGAGACTTTTTTGCTATAGGGCGCATGTGCTCACCAGAAAGAGAGAGAGAGACTGAAAGTGAGAAATCACGCCCCGGGGGGGATGGCCACGCTGTAATCCCTTCTCCTTCATTCTTCTCTCAGGATCATGGACACACACACACACACACACACACATGCCTGGTGTGAATGAGTTTAAGCCACCTGATCTGGGACTCGAACTGTGGTCGACTATGTGGGAGTCCAGCGACATAGCCATTACACCAACTGCTGGTCCCTATGTGTATGCTTCTTGACTTATGTTTGCCTTGTCACTAGGATAGACATTACAAGGGAGCAGGTACCATGTCAATTCTGTTTGCCATTCACCAACCTGCACACAAGCCTGGACAGTTACTGGAAAATATTTCTAAAAAAAAAAAAAAAAAAAAAAACAGTATTGGGGCCAGCAGGTGGTGTAGTGGTTAAGATGCTGGACATGGCTGACCATAGTTTGAGTCCCGGACCGATAACTTGAAAATCACTTTGGTTATGTGCATTATGTGCATGCCTAAAGTCTTCAGAAGAGACTGGAGGAAAAGGGATTTCAGCATGGCCTACCCTACTAGGTGGAAGAGGGGATTTATCATTTTCCACGTTTTTGTCTCTCTTTGTCTCTCTCCAGAAAAGACACATGCCCTATGGCAAAAACCTTAAAAAAATTAAAAATTAGGGACCAGCAGTTAGTGTAATGGCTATGTCACTGGACTCCCATGTAGTCGACCGCGGTTCAAGTCCCGGACCCGGTGGCTTAAACTCACGCCGGGCACGTGTGCGTGCGTGCCCAAGATCCCGCGAGGAGAATGGAGGAGAAGCGATTGCGGCGTGGCCATCCCCTCTGGGGGGTGATTTCTCGCTTTCTATCTCTCTGTCTCTCTCTGTCTGGCGAGTGCACGTGCCCTATAGCGAAAAAAAAAAAAAAAAAAAAAAAAAAAAAAAAAAAAAAAAAAAAAAAAAACCTCTCCAAAAAAAATTAAAAATAAAGCAACCACATTTATTGAACAATTGAACAATGGTAGGTGAATACAATTTTTCTGCTATTCAATACCAAAAGCATTTTACTTACATCTCATGATAATCATCACCTTTTTTAAAAAAAGAATTATTTTATTTAACTTTATTTATGTTTTTACTTATTTTAATTTGACCAGAGAGAGACAAGGTGAGAGAGAGATCGAGGGGAGGGGAGGGAAAGCAAGAAAGCAAGCAGTGAGGTCTGGGACTTGAACTGCAGTCGACCATGTGGGAGTTCAGTGCCCTTAACCACCACGCCACCTGCCAGCCCCAGTCATCACCTTTTCCCCTGTTATTTTATATTCCTAGAACTTTCTCGATACACTATGCCTTATGTCAACAGATAATTCAGCACTGAACTTTCCTTTCAGTCATGTTTGATCAACTTGTTCTTGGACAAGAACAGAGGCCCAAGCCTGCCTCACCCTTCTGAGAGGTGAAGCTGCCTCCTTGAAAGGAGCCCTGGCATTTGCAAAGGACTTTCACCTACATTATCTTATTTATTCCTCAAATAACATAGTGATATAAGACAAATAGGTACAACTATCACAATTTTACAAATAAGTTATTTGAAACTGAGAGAGACTGCAAGGCTTTCCCAAGGCTGAACAGCTAGGCATTTCAAAGCCACTTCAGAAGTCTGACACGTTGAAAGAGGACCCTCAGAGGCCTGTGGTTCGTGTGGTGAGATGAAGTGGTTGTCGGGAAACTTACACATCTTCCTGGGAGTTCTCACATCAGTTTGTTCTGTTCAGGTGGTGCTGCCTGGTGCAGCCCTTGATGGCTGCACTTTGGGAACACAAGGGCCCCTGCTCTGGAGGCTGCAGCACCAGGATGTGGTCCCAGGGTGTGTCATCTGCCATACCGACAGACTTCTCGATGGTGGGGAGACTTGGAACTGCCATGGGCATTTCAGGTGCTAACCAGAGCTGTTCCCTTCAGGTCTGTTTCCAGCCGGGTCCACGTGAAGTGCTATGTCAGGATGATCCTTAGCAGTGTAATGGAAACTGTCAATCAAATACTCTGAAACTTCTCCGTGGAACAGAAGGCGTCAGGCTCAGAAAAGGTGGATCTGAGCACGGCCCATCACCCAGAGGGTTGCTCTGGGGTTTAATACATAGTCATGCTTAGACAACTTTCTGGAAGCCCATGTGGTCATTTGCAAAGGACTTTCAGACACATTATCATATTTATTCCTCAAATAACACAGTGATACAAGATAAATAGGTACAATTATTACAATTTTACAAATAAATTCTTTGAAACTGAGAGACTGAATGGTTTTCCCAAGGCTGAATAGCTAGGCATTAATTAGCAAAGTCTTTGTGTTTTCAGATCCACAATAATACAGGGTTGCCAAAGACAGGTTGAAATCTTTGACTGAGAAAGGCTCATTGAAGTTAAGCTTCAGATATTGCCTGATATTATATCTTGCTTCCTTATCATCCAACAGTCTTTTCAAACTGTGGTGTGCACAATCGACCTGACTTCTCAGTCAGGTATACTCACACATAAATGTCAAAGACAATACATTTGCACCCATTTGCTGCTTATACAAATTCCCTATTTTTACTCCGTCTTTACAGCAGTCCTTCGAATCAGTTCCTAATATCAATATTTGCCAAAATGAGGCAATTGAAATTCAGAAAAGTCAAGTGACATCATACATGAGGTGTTACTATAATGTCTTGAACCCTTGTAATTGGAAGTTTTACAAGTTGATTTTCTTTATGTTAGTGTTTCTGAAAAGTGAATATACATATTTTGGGGGTCTTAGAAGCTCTAATTTTCAATATTTAAAACAATTTTAATAAGAAGGAGAAAATGAGTATGAAAATATTTAGATCATTCCAGTGAAAATCTAAATAAATGAATATTGCCAAATACTTTGGAGACCAACTCAGAAGTGTTTGTGTTTCCAGGCTTGTCAGAAATCAAGATCATGCGATGTGACTGATTATCCTTTAGAGCAACGTTTCTTAAACAGGGAATTCACGAGCTGTTGAGTAGCTACCTTGCTAAATTCTCTGCTTCTCTAAATTTAGTCCATATCAATTTGGCTCGTGTCAACACAAAATGCCTTGTGGGAGTAGACACAAAGTTTTGTGATAAGTACTGTGACAAACAAGAAGGGAATCAGACCCCCCCCTTTTTTTAAAAATCTGGGACCATTTCCATAGTATATAAACCTAGGAAAGTCATGAATAAGGTAAAAGTTTAGATAAGACCTTGTTTTTATAACAGAGAGTGGAAAGTATCTCTTGTCATGTACAACCTAAAGAATTGGATGCTTGTTAAAATCAATGACGTAGGAAGCATATGTGTGTAAATACGCACACACACATGCACTTTATTTTGTTCCAAAAAACTTGGAAATCCATACATAATTTTTTCATTAAGCATCCATTTTCATGATTTTTTGAAGATCTCATACACACACACACACACACACGTACACACACACACACATATATACATACATATATATACATATATATGTTTGTGTGTGTGTGTACATGTATATATGCATATGTGTATATTCATTTGTAGGTGTGTGTATACTTTTACCATAATTGGTGGCAAATAGTAAGTGAAACAAAATAGACTACCTATTGTATAATCCATTTACATAGAATTCTAGGAAAAGCAAACTAAGCCCTAGTGTAAGAAATTGGATAACTGGTTGTCTGGTTACAAGGTTTTGCAGAAAAATGTTAGAGTGAGGGATCAGAAAGAGTCACAAAGGAAGTGTTGGGAGTTGTGGGGTTGTTTACGATGTTGATAGTAGTGATGGTTCCATGTGTGCCTGTATTTGTCAAAACCAATTGCACAGTTTTAATACACTTTCTGTGATTTACTGTATGTATATTAAGACTCAATAAAATTATTTAAAATGTAACTTACTGGGACCAGCAGATGCTGTAATTGTTACATCGCTGGATTCCCATATAGTTGATCATGGTTGGAGTCTTGGACCTGACAACTTAAAACTCACACCGGGTGCGTGCATGTGTGCATGCCCATAATCCCAAGAGGAGAATGGAGGAGAAGGCATGGCCATCTCTCCTGGGAAGGGGGTGTGATTTCTTGCTTTCTGTCTCTCTATCTCTCTCTGTCTCTACAGCGAACGCATGCACCCTATAGGAAAAAAATCTCTCTTAAAATAAATTCCTATTAATGCCTTTGAAAGTTGATCAATTATTGTACACATGTAATTTAAACATTTAAGTTTTGTGTTGCTCAGCTGGCCCTTTGGTTTCCAGGTTATCGTTACTAAGCCTATGTGGCAACGCTGACTATGTCTTCTTCATCTCTCATGCTAGGTTTTTCTTAGTAGCAGAGTTCAGTCACATTAAACTCTAGTTTCAGACTTCTAAAACCTAAATGTAAGGTCCTTTTCTCCCAATTTAAATATTAAACATAATGTATAATTATGCACACATTTAAATATTTGTCTATTATACTTGATATTTTACTTATTATTGTACATTTACTTGTATATTTTACGTCTCTGCTTGTATTATATATTTTTTCTTCTTTATAATATCAAATATTACTCTGATCAGTAAGAAAATGTGTTTATGGAAATGTAGTCAGATACCTTAATGCTGTGGTTTGAATAATGGCTCGTCCCCCAAAGGTTCATGTTTTAGAAGCTCAGTCCCCAGTGTGTGGCTTTTGGAGGTGGTGGGACCTTTAAGAAGCAAGTCTTAAGGGGAAACATCATCCAATTAGCTGAGAGCATGGGAGGAACCAACAGGGGAAATGGAAAAGCAATGGAAAGTGAGTTTTCTCTTTTTTCCTCCATTTCTCATTTTCCCTTTTTCTCTCTCTGCAAGTAGTTCCTGCTTCTCAAGCCATGACTTGCAATGTAGGAGAAGAGGCTGGTCAGATGTTAGAGTCATGCTTTTGAAATTTCCAACCACCAGAATCCTGGCCTGAATAAGCTTCTATTCTTTATTTATTTATATTTTTTTGGAGAGGTTTTTCGCTACAGGGCACGTGTGCTCGCCAGAGAGACAGAGAGAGACAGAGAGCCAGAAAGCAAGAAACTGGCCCCCCAGGGGGATGGCCACGCCACAATCCCTTCTCCTCCATTCTCCTCTCGGGATCTTGGGCACGCACGCACATGTGCCTGGCGTGAGTTTAAGCCACCGGGTACGGGAATCGAACCGTGGTCGACTACATGGGAATACAACGATACAGCCATTATGCTAACTGCTAGTCCCAATACTTCTATTCTTTATAAATTACCCAATCTCAGGTATTTCTTTTTAGCAACTCAATAGCCAATACACAATATAAAGTTTTCTTTTTAAGAGAAATGATTAATTCAACTTATCCCTCAAGGCTTTAAAATTTAAAAAAAAAGGATGAAGTAATATCTAATTAAATATTTAATTAATAGTAAAACTGTGGAGATACAAAGTGGGAATAATATCACAAATTATGACACACAAACTTGATGGACTTTTATGCAGCCATTAAAATGATAATTATGAAGACTATAAAGCAAAATGAAATGCTTATAATAAAATATTGAGTGACAAAGGCAGAATACAAAATCAAATCTATGCTATAATTAGGTTTTGCACAACAGATATTTATACTCTGTAACTCAAATTCAAATGTTGCCCTGGGTCCTGGAGTTTCAGAGATAAAGACAGACCTGCCCACAGGTTAAGGAGCAGACTCACTGGGGAGATTAACATGAAGTAACTCAGTACAATAACCTGTAGACCTGCCATAATAAATGTAGAGAGAGGGAAAAAAAGAGTACTAAAAGTCATGTAGTAAGTAAGGAAGACTTCCTGGAGAAAGTGACATCCATGTAGGTCCACTGGCCAGAGAGCAGCAGGAAAACTTCCTTGATACTCAGACATCAGAAGGTGTCAAATAACCCATTTCCTTAGCAGCAACAACTGCCAGGCATAGCTCAGATGTTCCAGGTCTCCCACCTGCTCGGGCTTCCACTGTCCAATTCCCCTGCCTGCAAGTCTGCTAGGAGAAAAAGCTCTCCCACCCTGCCTATCATGGCACAGTTAGGATTTATGTTGATAACCTGGTGTACCTAAGCTGTTGGTTCTGGAAGGGCTACTTCTCTGATACCCCACATCATTTATCATTTCAGATTTCCAAATAGCTTTGCTGGCTCACAAAATTCCTTCTGTGCAATGCTGCCACATTGTCCGATAACTATAGTGACCGTACATTCTGAATGGACATTACCCAGTTACCCATGGCATTACAGCTGAGAATATAAAAGTATGCTCCAGAGAGTATACAAAGAAAGTTTTAGCAAATTACCACCCACGGGCTGGATCTTGCCTGCTGAATACCTATACTGTAAACGGAATGTTCATGTGCCTTCAAATACATAGGCTGAAACCTAGTTCTCCAAGTGGTGCTATCTGGAGGTGGGGCCTTTCCCAAGTGACTGGGCTGTGAGGTCAGAGCCCCGTGAATAGGTTGCTGCCTGTAATTAGTTAGTAATCTGACGGTCCTTATGTTTTACCTCCACTTATTCTTAACTTACCTAATTACTGTATTTAAAGATTTTTTTTTATAGACAGCTTACATTTGGGTCTTGATTTTTTTTTTTTTTCTGGTATAACAATATTGACCCTTAATTGCTGTTTTTAGAAAAGTTACAAGTAATGTAATTCTTGATATCATTGATGTGTTTGGATTAAATCTATCATCTTATTTGTTATTTTGCACTTATTCTATTAGTTGTTTGGGATTTATTTCCTATGTTTTGTTTCTATAAAATAGATTATTTATTAAAAGATAAAGCATGTTATTACTCAATAAAGCATGTCATTACTACTGGTTTATTTTTTATATCTCTTTTTAAAAATATAATTTTTAAGACCAGCAGATGGCATAATGGTTACATCATTGGATTTCCCACATGGCCGACTGTGGTTCGTGTCCAGGACCTGGAGTCTTGAAACTCATACCAAGTATGTGTTCATGTATGCCCAAAACCCCAAAAGGAGAATGGAGGAGAAAGGATTGTGGTATGGCCATCCGCCTTGCAGGGGGAGTTTCTTAGTTTCTGTCTCTCTGTCTTTCCAGTGAGTGGACTCACCCTAAAGCAAAAATCTTTCTGAAAAGAAAAAAAAAAATAAAAGGGACCAGCAGGTGGCGTGGCGGTTAAGGTGCTGGGCACTCCCACATGGCCAGTCATGGTTTGAAACCCAGACCTTGTGGCTTGCTTTTTCACTCTCCTCTCTCTTGCTTTCTGTGTCTCTCTCTGGCCAAATTAAAATAAATGAATGAATAAATAAAATTAAATAATTATTAAAAAAAGAAAAAATATATATATAATTTTCCCTGTACCTATGTACACTCATAATCTTTATTTAATCACAATGTACTTTAAAATAATATCAATGGCTTCACATGTATTATACAGAAATGTAAACAGGGACTTGCAGATGGCATAATAGTTATGTTGCTGGACTCCCACGTAGTCAGCTGTTGTTCAAGTCTCAGACGCAGTGGCTTAAAACTCACACCAGGTATGTGTGCATGCATGCCCAAAATCCCAGGAAGAGAATGGAGGAGAAGGGATTGCAGCATGGCCCCCCTCCCTGGGGGAGTAGAGAAAATCCAACTGATACAAAAGGTGGGTGTACTCCTTCGACTGAGATTCAGCATAAGAGCATTAGCCAATGGTGGTATCAGTACACTTACATTATCTATGAATAATTTTTAAGCAAATAATTGAAGAAATGGTATATCATATAAAAAGTTGAGTTTCTTTCTTTCTTCAGGGAGAGAGGGAGAGAAGCACTCCAACAGATCCCCACACCGAGATTCACACCCAGCCCCAGCCAGCCTGGACTCAGGCACTCACACACATGCCCCGCATGCTCAGAGAGGTCCTGGGACGTAAGCCTAGGGTCTTGCCCATGTGGTTCCAGTCGTGTTACTCTGAGTCACCACTCAGCCCTGCATGGGTGATAAAAAAAAAAAAAAAAAAAAAAAAAAAAAAAAAAAAAAAATTAATGTTGCCTGGGTGGCTACTGCATGTAGGCATGAAGTGAGGCTCTGGAAAAACAAAAGTAAATAATATGCAGGCATAGCTCCAGATGGATAATGAGGACAGAAATCTGACTGATTTTTCCTCTTTCAGAGGGCCTGGGGTGAGTCATGCACACAGACATTAACAGGCCATTTTGGCCCATTCGATAACAAAAACCTTCCTACATCTTGTCCCTGGCATAGTGTCCCTGTAATGGGTGAGTCATGTCCACAATCACTAATAGACCATTCTGATTTATTGTTAAAAGGACTCTTCCAACATTCTGTCCTTGGGACAGTATCTTGTAACTGTATACAATCCCCCTTATCTCTGTTACAAACCCTTTCCCAGAAACCTACAATCCCTGCTTCCACATGGCCCACCTTTTTTGGCCAGACCAATGAAAATTCTAAACCCTGTCTCTCAAAATAAAAGCAAACAAACAAACAAACAAAACCCTCTGTACCTGATCACCCAGAGAGAAAGTCATGTTTAGTCTCCTCTCTGGGCCTAGATCATTCAAGTTCATGCTTCAAAAGTAAACCACATTAATTACTTTACAGAGTTAGTTATTTCCATCAACAATAATAATAATAAGAAAAGCAGGTTAAATGAATATAGTGAGGAAGAGTCAGAGGAAAATGAACACATGGTGCCATAGTTTCTTCCCTACTGCAGACATTGATCAATCAGGAGAAGGAAGTTTAGGAGACAGTCCCTACAGAAGTGGCATGTGAGTGAGATCTGAACACAAGAAAAATGGAATTTTCTCATCAGAGGATTAAGGTTTCCCATGACATTATTGTTTTGTTTTGCTGAATACAAGAAAAACATTTAAAATAATGCCTGAGATTTGTGTACTTAACATATCACTACATACAGATTTTTAAAACATTTAAAAAATGTATTTGTTTCTTTCCTGAGTGAGGGAGACAGAGGGAGATAGAAACAGCATCCCCACAGGATCTTGGAAAGTTAGAATGGTAAGGAATGTCTTTACTAGGTTGTAAAACCTCATTAATGACTTGTTAAAGTTCCTAATTATCAATAGGTACTCAGAATTCATTTACTCTCTTCCCTCTCTATTCTGAAAATAATATCTATAAAAAGCATCTCCAGCATCTTCAACTAGAGTGTGTGTGGGGGGGAGGTGGGGGGGGTGTCTGTGCAGTCTTCAAAATGTTCGTGAAAAAATGACTATTATGAAAAAAAACTATGCATGGGTTTCAAAATTTTTTCACACCAAAATAAACTTGTACTTGAGTTCTATATTTTATCAACCTTTTGAAATTTTCTCATCTATACAGTTTCCTAGTGTGTGCACACATGCACACACATGCATGCATATACTATGAAACAATATTTTTTCTTTACATTTGAGATTAAAGAATTCCAAGTTTGAAATATCTTGATCACAGATGATTTCTTATTTAAATGAATGCAGTTTTCATTTCTTGGTCATGATGTTAAAGGCACTATAAATTACTCTGTACAAAGCTATCAGTTTCACCCTATCTGAACTCCTTTCACCCTCCTTGTCAGCTCTCTCCTTTTAATGTTTTGCATAAAACATGCATATTCACACAGAGATGTTTTAAATTAAATCTCCAGTTGTACAAGAGAACAGTGGTAATACTTTGGCATGAATAATGAACCTAAAGACACTACAGAAGATAAAAACAAATAAGGCATCCCCATTTCATTAGTCAAGGAAAATGTAAGACATTCTTTACCACTTTAATAGCATCCAAGGAAAATGTGTTACATGTTTTAATTCACTGGAAAGATGATAAGATAAGAATTCAGATTCTTGATCAGAAACAGGCTGGTCAGCATGGCACGGAGGTTACGTAAGAACTTTGCCTTGCAGAATTTCTTTCAGCAAAGATCTTTGCAAAGCGAAAAACTAGAAGAAGCATTTTGAAGACTCATACAAAATATCTAGAGCATTAGGATCACACTCTCTCTCCTTTCTTCTTTCTCTCTTCTTCCCTCTCTATCTCTTCCTCATGCTTTGTTTCTTTATTTTCTTTTTAATAACAATAGTAGCAGTTCAGAACATACTTGATAAAGGGATATAATGGCTTCCATTATCTCCAAATTTTACTTTACTTGCCTACATTATTGTTCTATCAGTTTAACTAATTTTTATTTTGACCTGGGAGTGAATGGTATAGTAATTAAACAGCAACATAAGTATTATAAATTTGCACATTTTCTCTCTAAATTATGTAATATTCAAAGACAAGAACTTTGTGTCCATACTAAAGAGGATAGTTCATACCTATCAAACAGAAGTTGCAATGACATAAGTTTATTGCTTGAATGTTAAATTACTTAAGTTAAATTGTAATTGTTTTCTAAAATACATAAACATTCCAGAAAATTGTGTCATGGCCTATATTCATTTTGAGCTAGTAATTATAAATCCTCTGTAGCTATAACAACATTAAAACTACTTTTATAGAATTAAAAAGCAGTTACAGTCATTTATTTATTCATTTTTTTTTGGAGCAATTTTGCGCTATAGGGCGCGTGCGCTCGCCAGCCAGACAGAGAGAGACATAGAGACAGAAAGCAGGAAATCACCCCCCGGGGGGGGGGGGTGGTCACGCCACAATCCCTTCTCCTCCATTCTCCTCTTGGGATCTTGGGCACGCACACACATGCGCCCGGCGTGAGTTTTAAGCCACCGGGTCCGGGACGCGAACCGCGGTCGACTACATGGGAGTCCAGCGACATAGCCATTACTCTAACTGCTGGTTCCCTATTCATTTATTTTAACTACTGGTATGTGTCAAACATTGAGTTCCGCATATCAGATTTGGGTTCCTCAATGAATTATAGGAGTTCACATCACTGGATTCCAGACAAGCAGTAAGTGAATTTTAGTGCCCGTATAGCCTACCCAGTTCTTGATACATACCTGCAGGCACTTGAATAATGTTCTTCAATAAAGATACAGTCAAGCCCTGGAACCTATTTTTTTACAGATGTAATTAAGGTAAGGTTCTCAAGATGGGATCGTGTTCTATTCAGAGCACCCCATAAATCTAATAGCAGTGCCCTTACACAGAGAAGAGAAGATGCAAACATGAAGAAGTGATGTAAAGATGCAGGAGGTGGGAGGGATGTGTATATACAACTTGAACTAAATAATTATAAGTGTTCTAAAGTTCAGATTTAACTGGGCATCCTGTAGTTGTATCCAAGACATCGGCAACTTTGTTTTAGATAGACTATCTTATTTAATTTTCTCCACAAACATTAGAGTTTGCTATTATTTATTTTACATTAAGGAACTGAATTCTAGAATGTTTTAAAACTAGCTAGTAACTGAACCTATAGACGTTTAAGTCAAAATTCAAATCTGAGGGACCAGCAGTTAGCGTAATGGCTATGTCGCTGGACTCCCATGTAGTCGACCTCGGTTCAAGTCCCGGATCCAGTGGCTTAAACTCACGCCAGGCACGTGTGTGTGTGTGCCCAGCATCCCTAGAGGAAAATGGAGGAGAAGGAATTGCGGCGTGGCCATCCCCCCTGGGGGGTGATTTCTCGCTCTCTGTCTCTCTGTCTCTCTCTGTCTTTCTGGTGAGCACACGCGCCCTGTAGCAAAATCCTCTCAAAAAAAAAAAAAAAAAAATTCAAATCTGAGACTTTTTTTATAATCCTTTTGAAAATATTGCCAGAGATATGTGTGTTTGCCAGACAGAAACAGAGGGACAGAGGGAGAGGAAAGGGAGAAAGCATCCCCAATGGGGCATGCTCATCCCATAGTCCCTCCATTTCTTACTTTCACTTTTTTAAGAGATTTTTCCTATAGGGCGCATGTGCTCACTAGAGAGACAGAGAGACAGAGAACAAGAAATTACCCCCCAGAAGGGGTGACCATGCTGTAATCTCCTCCATTCTCCTCTCAGGATCTTAGACACACGCACCCATGCTCCTGGCCTGAGTTCCAAGCATTCGGGTCTGGGACTCAAACCATGGTTGACTGTGTGGGAGTCCAGCGATCTAATCATCACACCATCTGCTGGCCCCAAGGTGAGACTCTAATTGTATGACCAGCCATATAGGATTTGTCTTCCTTAAACACCAGGCCATGAGACCTGCCCTCTTATTCATAAACTTTAGCTCTTAAATAATGCACTGTTCTTGCTTCTACAATATCATGGCGTGAGATTTATGACATTATATAAGCTGAAGCAAATGTAGGAACCGCATACTGCACTGCAAGGATGAAGGGGAGAGAAGGAGACGAAACAAAGCACCAGAATGTCTGAGGTCATGTAGAGCTGCAACAGCGTGGCCAGTGGCCTCTGCGCTCAGGAAGGACAAACATGTGTTATAAACCTCAGAGTGCATTTTCTGTTCTCGTAAAATAGCTAAAACAAATCCAGAAGCCAATGTATGCAATTGATACGGTTATCAATAAACTAATCCCAGCTGCTTCAACTCAGTGAAAAGAAAAGCAGAAGCTAGAAAAGAAGGGAGTTTATTTTTTTTTTAAGAATTATTTTATTTAGCTTTATTTATTTGTTTTAATTTGACCAGAGAGGGACAGAGCAAGAGAGTGAGAGAAAGCGAGACAGCAAGTCACTACACCCAGGACTCAAACCGTGTTTGACTGTGCAGGAGTCCAACGCCCTTAACTATCACACATCTGCCAGCCCCAGGGGATTACTTCTGCAACTTGGTTACAGGAAGGCAGTTAGCAAGCACTCCCAAACTTTTAAAAAGCTCAACATGTTCTCAGTATTTATAGATACAGGTTACAAGCTGGTGCACGTCATTCCTCACTACAACCAGTCAGTTGCTATCCCCTGAGAAATTATCCTGATTCCTGTTGTACTTCAAATACCACTTCTGGTTTCTACCCATTCCTCAGAAAGATCTCCACATGACTCAGCACTTGTTCTGACTGTCCTCTTTGGAGGCCTCTCTTCATTCCACAATGGCTGCCGTCCTGCTAGGCCTCCTGCTGGCCTGCTTCAGTATGGCAACCCAGAGAAGTTCAAGATAGCCACTGTGAGCAGAGCAGAGTGTGTGCCTATGAAGAGATGACTGTATCATCGTCACTGTGTTAGCCCGCTGTGCTGATGATGTGGTGTTAGGGCCCCATGTCTAGCATTAGCTAGATCAGCTGTAGCCTGGAGTCACAGAGCCTCCTATTTCTGGTTTGGTTGATTTTTGAGGTCCTCTTCACTTTTCTGTGTATTAAGAGGACTCTGCTAGAATGTTCTTAAGCCCCTCCCAGGACTAATATGGGATAACTTACAAGCTGGTAAATAATCTTGAAAACAACCATAGGTAGTGAAAAAAATAGTTACGGAAACTTAACCTGTTGATACCTTTGTCAGTAGAAACACTGAAGTTTAGACAAATGAAAAATTTTCTCTTGATTTAAAGCTGTGCTTTAAGACAATTTTTCAACCATTTCAACTTTTTTTTTAAAGTCGATGTTCAGCAGTTTTGGAGATACATATGCACTAAGCAATCATATTGCTTTTAAAACTTTAACTGCAAAGCAACTCCAAGAAATCCAAAGTGATTTCACTCAAATTCTTAGGGAAAGTGATTCATTTTTCAAACTGAAACCAAACCCTACAGAGTATAGCAAGACAGTATGAACTATCACTGAAGAGCCAAGAGTAGGTAAAAATAGAGTTAAAGTGAAATTTCTGAGCAGACCTGAAGCAGAGTGTTCTGGCAAATAGTCTCTTGTAAAACATGTATTTCCTTTTATAAGTACTTGCAAAATGGAGTAGGGATCATAACAGCTAGCCTGCCAGCACAATTACTCTAAATTCATATTGACTGGATGTAGAGAATGGTATTTTTTTTTTTTAAATATATGTCTTTCAATATGCGGGGGGGGGGGCGCTTTTTTAAAAGAGATAGACACCACCCACTTCTTTTTTTTTTTTTTTTTTTTTTTTTTTTAAGGAAATACATAAACGTACAATGGTTGGATAATTTCAGAACACATAATAGGAGACAATACTGAAATTATAGGACAGGACTACCTTTCATGGAAGAATCATTGCCTTTTATTTTTTTTTACCAGATCACTTTATTTTCCATCTACATACGCAGGGCTCTAGTCTTCCTGTATCTGAGTTGGACCCATTTTATTTTGGTCACTACATTTTTTTTTACATTTAATTGCTGTGCATCTTTACAGTGTACAACAAACATGGTTTTTCCCAGCGTGAATACAGTGAGTATTAATCAAGTCAATGACATCACCATATACATTATTTTCTACAGATAACTTTTCATTTTTGTGTCTATTAAATATTTTGTCTGTCTGATCTGTGTCTCTTCCAGGCCCAGCTTTTTTCTTTATTTTAGAGAGAGATTTTGGCTATATGACACATGCACTCATCAGAGAGACAGAGAAACAGAAAATGAGAAATCGCTCCCCCCCCACCACCCGGGGAGGATGGCCATCCCACAATTCCTTCTTCTCCATTCTCCTCTTAAGACTTTAGGCATGTACACACATGCACCTGGCGTGATTCAAGTTGCCGGTCCAGTACTTGAACTGCGGTTGATCATGTGGGAGGTCCAGGACTTGAATTGTGGTTGACCTTGTGGGAGTCCAGCAATGTAACCATTGCATCATCTGCTGGCCCCCAGACCTAGTTTCTAAGTTGTTTTATAAGAGTCTTAACATTCCCTCCCTGTCACCACTGTCCACACAGGTTTCAAACCTATCCTACATGGTATAGTAAGACACAATGAGTTATTATCGAAGAGCAAAGAGTAGGTAAAAATAGATTTAAAGTGAAATTTCTGAGCAGACCTAAAACAGGAAGTTTTGGCAAATATTCTGCAATCTGTTACATATGATGGAAAAAGCTTCCATCATTCACTCTCCCACCTGGAAATAGTTACAGAGGAGCATGTATTACCAAATATTAATATATCTGTGCCAGACATTGACTAGGTGAAAGAGAGATCTTTGTTATGCTGAATTAAGCCACTGTGATTTGGGTATTTTTGTTGTTGTTATAGCAGCTTGCGTTATTTTTACTTGACAGATAGTTTCCATGGCTCTGAAATGCTATAAGATGCTTTAAAAGTATTTAGACAGAAATAAGCCCAGTCTCCGTGGGGCAGGCAGTTGCCTATGAGACTGCTAATGGGAAGCCAGCACTGGCCCAAGCATCTGATGGTGTAGAGAGCGGGGAAAGGGGACTGCCATATGATGGAGTCTGGTCCACTGCACCTCTCCTTCTCTCCCGCACTCCATGTGTGTTCATATGTTTTTCATAAAAAAGGATGATGTATATAGTAATATCTTGACTTGGTTGACATGCAATTCATATATGCTTTGAAAAACCATATTGCAAACTCTAGAGATGTACAATAATTAAATATGAAATAAAACTTTAAAAATTAGACAAAGTAACCAAAAGATGACAAGTCAGGAAACAAACAAGCAAATAAAACTATAAGATTAGCTGTAAATCCATGCATTAGCTAATTTTTTCATTTCTTTTGTGTTTTGGGCAAGTGCAGTTTGTTAAGGAATGTATAGAGAGCAGACTCTTCTACTCCACAGGTGGGGCAGCCTCGCGAGGGGAGATGGATGCGAACCATTTCCTTCCTCCCTTCGCGAGGAAGGGGAGAATCGTTACCTGAAAGGAAAAATAGAAGGGCTACCCCACAGGCAGGGAAGCCTCCAATCTTGTTCCTTGATACAGAGAGACAAAAGTGAGAAATCACTCCCGAGAGGGATGGCCAGGCCACAATCCCTCCTCCTCCATTCTCCTCTTGGGATTTTGGACACACATGCACACATTTCTGGCATGAGGTTTAAGCCACCAGGTCTGGGACTCAAACCGTAGTCAACTATGTGGGAATCCAGAGATATAACCATTATGCCATCTGCTGGTCCCAATCTCGGTCTTTTTAAACTTCGACATTATCTTTATAATTAGATTTTCCACAGGTGCCTATATTCAGTCAAACACATTCAATTGTTTGTTTTAAGCTATATTCAGATCTCTTTCATTTAGAATTAATATCGATATAATTATTTTTATTTTATTATTGACTATAATTTTTTTACTTATTTAAAAAGTTGACAAGTATATCATATTTCTTGACTTGTAAGTTTACTTATATATTGCCTTCATGCAATTTGCGAATGATTCTTCGCATTTCCTTTTGAAATTAAGATGAAATAAACTCAATGCTTTTTAACCAGCTCGACAGCCATTCTTTCAAAATAATTTTCCAGTTATGTAATCTATTAATGGCTTCAAGTCTTATATGCAAAATAACTCATCCACTCATTCATTGTTCAACAAATATTTACTAATCCTGTCATATTTTACTCCAATTGTTGGTGATAAAGCAGTAACAAAAAGTATGTACTTGCCCTTTGACCTTGAAACATTTAGTTTAATAGGGAATTCAGTGTAAAAAGAACATCTTTATTTCTGTGGGATTGTTAGAGAGGGTGATAGAAGAGAAAGAGAAAGAAAAATCAGTGTTCTTTGGAGATCATGCACTTTAAGGACAAGTGATGGTAGGGTGATTAAATTTAATTATTTCAAAACCATGAGGAGATGCATGTGTTCTAGGAATTTCTAGTTTGCATTTCTACTTGCTTCACATGGACCTTTTTGTTGGGTTTCTGGTGGAGCTTGGTCTTTGAATTAAGAGGTCAGAGATGGGTAATTCTCTGCTACCTTGTGATTGGGCACACATTCTCTAGAAAGAACTATGTCTTTCTATAGCAATTATTCAGATAGCCCACCTGGCAGGTATTCCTCCATGACTCCCATTTCACTGGGCTCCAGGAACAATGATGATCCCTAATCCTTCATGCCTAGTGGTAGTAATGGCCCAGTGATGGTAATTATCTAGTGGTAGTAATGGCCCAATGGTGGTAATTATCTAGTGGTAGTAATGGCCCAGTGGTGGTAATTATCTAGTGGTAGTAATGGCCCAGTGGTGGTAATTATCTTGTGGTAGTAATGGTTTCCCATTCTTTCTGGTCTCTCTTTGTCTCAACATTGCTTGCTAGTCCCACCCCCTCCTTCTTTACCTTGTTCACATCTCTATAACTTTCTTTTCATTAAAGTACTTTCGTTTAAAAAAATTTAATTGATTTCTACTGAATTAAACTTTTATAAGTGATTGAAAACTGGAGAGAGAAAATAAGAGAAGTCTTGACTGCAATTTTTGAGCAACTTTAAAGAAGACAAATGCTCTCTTGTTTTTCTTTTTTAATTACAAGAAAAATAATTTTATTGGCGTTTAACTAATTTGAATAGAACTTTGTATCTGATATTGAAAATATTTTGACTAATACTTGACTTGATACCAGAAGTAGATGTAAGAGACAGATCTTATAATGTAGAATTGATCAATATATGTGGTCAGTTTTCAGAAAGGAAGTGTTTCTTATCTTGTGCTGATAAGTTCTCATCTGTTTTGTTTGTTTTGATCACTATATCCATATCTGGTTATATTTTCACTCACATTTTGTGACTTAGCAACTCCAGTAAGATTCAAGTTAAGATGACTTGGTAGAAAAGCTTTATAATTTTAATATACATTTATAATTCTGATATTTTCTATTCTAATACTCTTCTTTAAGGTCCTGAAATAAACTAATAATTTGTTCTAAACCGATGTATCTGAAAATGGGATTAAGGGGAAGCAGAGACAAAACATTTGAGTTAAGACATGTTATTCATTTCCATTTTCAATTTTTTAAAAAACCTTTTTTATAACTCAATGTTAATAATCAGCAAATATTTATAAATATAACATGTCTTTCAAGCTTCACTTTGAAATTTTTTATTCTTCAAAACCCCATGTTCCCTATGTTTCTGTACTTTTCTCTAAAAAAATAACCAAGTAAGTTGAGCCTAGAGTCTAGTTTCACGTAAAGATTATCCCCACTATTCAGTATGAATAGAAATGAAAGAATAGATTAATTACTGAGAGACTTATACCCATATACTTAGATTTAAGCATTACTAGACTAACCGCTGATTTAAATGATTAGACTTTTTGGGATGGAAAGAATGCACACTGATCAGAAACCATGTAAGATTTTAGGAAACACAATTGCAGAAACAATTAAAACCTGGTTGGGGTGGGGGGATAAGAAAACCCTATAATATAAAAGGAAAAAGAAAAAAAAAAAAAGTTGGAGATGCAAAGTAATCTTTCCAAAATGAAAATCATCATCAAGCATTACCTAGGGAACTCTTGGAGAACATGGAAAGGGGGCTTATTACTCCCAGACCACAAAAGTAGGGTGGGCAGATGTTTGAGCAGCTAACTTTCTCTAAGGCTACAGGAGGGTTTTTAGTATCTTCGTCCAGAGGAGATGTTTAGCTTATATAGAAAAAGACCACTTAGGGGTCGGCAAGTGGCATGCAGGCCAAGGTAGCAGGATCCCAAATGGCCGGCTGTGTGTTTCCTGTCCTAGTCCCTGAACTTGAAAGGGCACCCTGAGCACATGTGTGTACATCCCCAAAATCCCAAGAAGAAAATGGGAGAGGAGGGCTTGTGGTGTAGCCATCCACCATGGGGATGGGGAGAGATTCTCTCTCTCTCTCTCTCTCTTCTGCCTCTTTTCTTTCTCCCTGTCAAGTTTGTACACCCTTTACTAACTAAAAAAAGGAAAACAAAACAAAACAAAACAAAACAAACAAAAAAATCACTTCTTTCTATTTGCTAATTTTGTTGTAAATATGGGCATTACCATTACGCATTTTTAAGGTACTTTACATTTAATCACTGTACATCTTTACAGTGGACAACATGGCTTTTCCAGCTACCATTATATTTTTACAGTTACATATATCGTTAGCCATAAGTCACTGTATGTCCAAGAGAAACAACTTGCTATGACAAGACAAATGCATGTCACACAAACATCCTAGAGTTAGAACTGGGCACAATACATGAATGTTAGTTTTTCACGTCTCTCCCTGAGACAGGGACTGTTATCGGCATATTTTATACAACACAATGTGTGTTATGTGTGGATTCAGGGAAGCCAAAAGGTGAAATGTTTAGTAAACCTTTATTATTTTCTTCCTGCTTGAATTTGGTTTTTCTTTAAATTCTGTTACAGAAGCCCACTTCTTTTGGGTAGGTATCTTCACAGTATTTTTTTTAAAGCAATCAATCATAGAAGCCTGTAAAATTCAGAAACATATATTTATATATGTGTATTTAGATATATGTTTTAATTATGAGTTTAATTTTGAGAATCCTTAATTTGTGAATTTAAGGATTCACAAAAGTGTGTGGTTAACCCATTCATATTATAGCACAGATACATAAAATTTCTAAGCATTTTCTTACACATCCCCTATGAAATTAGCAGTGATTATTTGCTATTTTTATTTATGTATGTTTTTAGAGAGAGAGATTTTTTGCTATAGGGCACATGCTTTCACTGGAGAAACAGAGAAAAAGAGAGAGAGAGAGAAAGCAAGAAACAACCCCTGGGGAGATGGTCACTTCACATTCCCTTCTCTTCCACTTTCCTCTCAAGATCTTGGGCGTGCACACACAAGCACCTAGCATGAAGTTTAAGCTGCTGGACCAGAACTCGAACCATGGTCTGTCAACTACGTGGGAGTCCAGCAGTGTAACCGTTACACCATCTGCTGGCCCCCCATTTGCTATTTTTGTTATATCCAGACTGTATTCAAATTTTCCCACTTTGAATCTAAAATCTGTCTTTTTATACAATTAGTATCCAAACAGGTCTTATCTATTACACTTTGAAAAATAAATATTAGTTCTCTTTTAAATTAAGTCCCTCTCCCATTTTTTAAGGTACTTTTCTAATTTTTAATCATTGAATTGCTTCTGAACAATCAGGATTTTGTGGCATGTTGCATCTTCTGATATTTTCTATTCTAATACTCTTCTTTAAGGTCCTGAAATGAACTAATAATTTGGTCTAAACCAATGTATCTGAAAATGGGATTAAGGGGAAGCAGAGACAAAACATTTGAGTTAAGACATGTTATTCTATGTTAGCCATGTGGGATCCAAGTGCCTTAGTCCCCAGGAGAGGAGCTAGCCTGGGCCTGACTTGTTTTTATGTGGGATGACTTTCAACAACAAATTCAATTTTAAAAATTGGTATTTAAAAGAGAAATTATAGAGGCATAATTGATATACAAAAATATTGCACATATCTAACATACACATTTTGATGAATTTGAACACAACAAACACTTGTAGTACTAGAACCATGATCAAGGTTCTCAACATCTATGACCTTTAGAATGTCCTATTCTTGTGTGTGTGTGTGTGTGTGTGTGTGTGTGTGTGTGTGTGCTGTCGTCATTGGTGTTGCTGTAAGAACACGTATCATGTTTCAGAAGCTGAAATGTTAGCTGGGATGCCTAAAATTTGTCCCATTCATCTGTAGTTTAAGAGTCGCTGAGAGCTTTGGTAGAAAACTGTGTGTAAAACTCAGAGCATTTTCTCTCCAAGTCTCTCATTTCTGTATTTCCCCACACGTTGCAGATGTTGTGGTCGTATAAAGCTCTGCCTCTCAGTGTACGCCAGGTCCCCAGGAGGGGCGATCCTTGGTCTGGAAGTTCTGAGAAGCGCTGCCCCTCTTTCCTGGTTGAGTCTCCTTTAGTTTCTTCCCGCACTCGGTTACTCCTCATGCCTTTGGGTGATTACTGTTTTAAGTTTTCAGAGTATACGTCATTATCTACAGGATTATAAACCATAAACCGTCTAGAAGCTACTCCACCAATACCACACGGGAAACCTTTCTCAGTGTACTGGGTTATTGGAAAAGTCATGATGTATTTTTTCTATGCAGAAATGAGTAATGACTTGACAACCCAATAGTTTTAATTTCCATTTTAAAAATATTAGCAAACAAAACCCCTACCTTTCTTTATGTTCAATTGCAAATTTATTTTTTGTGACTTATCTGTTCATATAGCACCCATTTTTCTATCTCAGAGTGATCCCCCTTGTCACCTTGTCATTTTAGGAGTTATTTACATATTGGTGAGGCAGACCTGAACTCACAAATCTAATTAAAAAAAAATTGTTGGTTCAGAGTTTTGAGTCACAATTAGGTAGTTAATAACTATTTTTTAAATGAATAAATCCATAAATAAATAAGTTTATATGACATATAGTGTAGATTTTATGTTACAGAGCAATCTTAGCTTCATAAGAAAGTTATTAGACCTGTAAAGTTAGTGGACATGTATGATATGATTTATTTTTTAACTGAAATTCTGACTTTCTGGCTAAACTTAGTAGTATTTTTGTGCCCTAGATTTGATCACATGGTGGCAAGTTAAAATCGAAGCTTTGACTTCTGCCCTGAGCCTGTACACATTTAACATTTTTCTTGTACTTGTTTGTATCTTATTTCTTAAAATGGGGATCCTAGAGAAAAAACACAATCTAATTAATGTCCGTAATAGTAAGTCCTCAATATGAAACAAAATACACTCTGCAATAATTTGCCAGCCAAGACTTTGTCCTTTCTTCTACATTTGTTTTCATCATTATCTTTTCATCATTTTTAATGAGCTGTCAATTACCTAAGCAAATTAAGTTTAGCAGGCATTAAAGTATTTCTATATTAGTTTTCTAACAACAGTGCTATGATTTCGGAATGCGATTCATGTAGACTGTTAATGTGGGGCCCATCCTTGGGATTTCTCTTTACTTTCATTGACTATGAATATATCTGTTTTCAAGGAAAATTTATAAATAACATCTTAAATTTTACATAGAAATTTGGAAATTTTCCTGCTTTGTCTTTTATCTGGGGACACAACTGTTGCCACAATTAATCTAAACACCCTAAAATGTGGTGCTCTGGTTCCTAGTCTAAGTCGAGTACAAAGCTGTCCGCTACTCATTTCCAACATGTCAAAGCATGATGCTATGGATTTTCTTGACTACAGATCTACCTACCACCCAGCCCCTGATTATCCCTCCATATTGATGAGGTCATTGCTCAGAACCCCTCCTCCCAGGGGGCTTTGCCTCACGCCATCTAACTCACACTCTGATGTGCTCAGCTCACTCTAAACCTGCCAGATCCAACTAATTCAGGTCCATTTGCTTTATATTTAACACGTAAAGAAATAGAACAGGCCAGTCGGTGCCCTGGTGGTTAAGGCGGCTGGATCCCACATGGCTAACTGTGTAGTTCGAGTCTGGACCCGATGGCTTGAGAAGCATGCTGGGCACGTGAGTGTGCCTGCCCCAAATCCCTAAAGCAGGGTGGAATGGAGAAGACTGCAGCATCACCATGTTCCATGGGGGTGCTTTCTGACATTCCCTTTCTCTCTGTCATCTGCCTCTCTCCATCTCCCTTTCTCCAGCTCTCTCAAAATTGAAAAAATTATAGATCAATAAATAAGAAAAGAAAGAAATAAGATTTATCTTGTGAACAGAGTGAACTGAGGTCAAACAACTAATGTAGGACTTACTAGCAATAGAATTACCATGTAATTTAAAGTGTTTATATGGCATAGAATTGTGATTTATTTTTATTAGATTTATTGACTGTAACACAAATGTAGGGAGTGGCCAAATCTGAGCAGGACAATGGTACCTTTAGAGATGAGCAAAGCCACATTCTCTCTGTCTTGGGCCAATCTGCATAGCCAGGAGATTAAAAGAAACTGTGTCAGCCAGAGAGGGCCAGGGGAGACAGGGGAGGCTTGCATAGAACCACAAGACACAAGACAGTCCACCTCCACCCTGCAGTCGATAATAGAAAACACTGTTTTTACATTCTGCTCCCCCCCCCCCACAATGCCCTGGTGTGCAGTCCACCTGATCCCCACTTTTCTTTACTTGTGCATCTGTCTAGTTTTTCCATCCTCCGTCGCTCGCTACCCCCAAGGTTCACGTCTCCTGCTGCACAAGTTGAGGCAGCCTAGTGAATGTGTACATTTTATTTTTTAGAGGTAAAAATGGATGATGTTAAGTTAAAACTATTTTTAAAATATCAGAAAACTTGGGGATGTTAGCTGTGTTTTAAGTGATCTGTATAGAAAATGAGTTCAGTCTTAGAGGTAAGAGGTTTAGTGTAACATTTAGCTAGAAACAGTGATTTATGCTTGTGTAATGGATCACTATCACAGTAGTTAACCGATCTGGGGAAAAAACAACAGCCACTGTGGAATTAACTGTCAAATACCTTGTGCATAACTAAGCCCCAAGATTGGTATATTGAAGGACCGTTGTACTTACTAGTAACTCCTTTGCAAACATAATTGGATCTCTTCAATCATTTCAGAGGTATTAAAATCCTTTTTCTGCTCCCGTGGAGAATACATGTACTCACTCTGGTGAGAGAGAGAGAGACAGAGACAGAGACAGAGAAAACAGTCTACAGTGGGATGGGGTCGTGCTGAAATCCCTTTGCCTACATTTCTCCATCCTCAGGATTCTGAGGCAAGCAGCCACACGTACCTGGCATTTTGCTTGCTTGTTTGTTTTGATAGCAGGCACATGCTCTCACTAGAAAGCCAGACAGACACACAGAGAGAGAGGAGGAAGCACCCCTCCCTCCCCCATGGAGAATGGTCATATCCAATCCCTTCTCCTACATTTTGTCCTCCTTTAGGGATTTTGGACATGCATTCACATATGCCTGGCATATTTCTCAGGCCACCAGATTCAAGACTGGAGCTGCAGTCAACCATGGGGCTCTGGCTGCCTTAATCCTGGGGCATGGAGCTGGCTCTCCCTATGCTTTTAAAGCCACAGGAGCAGGATTTGAACTACAGTTGCCATGTAGGCTCCAGTTTTCCTTGCACAGTGCTTAACTTCTGTGCATAGAGAAGTTTGGGCTAGCTACAAATTATATCTTACTGTGTGCCACAAACAGTAAGGGACCATTGGTTACCATGTGCTACGTAGGCCCATTTCTTTATAAACTAGATTCAATTTTACTCAAAGGCTGATTGATAGAGTGACTGATCATGATCCCATACAGAGATGCTATGGTACAGAGGTGTGGAGGAGGGAGCACAGGTGGGGAAGCTCAGTGTCAGTGGTCCAGCCACGAGGCTGAGGACAGGAGGTACCAGAGCCACAAACTCTGATCCAGTGTCATATCTGCAAGTTTAGGTTTTGCGTTTATCCTGACAGTGATGGAAACCCTCAAAGATTTAGGACAGGTGAGTCAGCCGACAAGATAGAAGTTTCTTAATCATTACACTATCAGTGCAAGGGAAACCATATATTAAATAGGCAAAACTTAAAGCCTGGGCATCTATGTCAACGGCTTTTCTGTCAGAGCAAATGAACCAATGGGGAGGAACTAAAGGACAGTCAGGAAGGTACAGAGACAAAACAAACAAAACCGAAGCGTGTATGTACATGGCAGGGAAGAAACAGTTAAGGCTAACCCCACAGATTCCTGTCTTACTTTTTGGTTAGCTTTTGAGGCTAAGGAAAAAGTGTGTTGCTAAGGAAAAAGTGTGTTGCCTATTTTGGGTTATTTATTAATATTAAGTGCCCAATTGTGACACAGTATGAGATAGGGTTGATTAAAAAAAAAAAAAAAAAAAAAAAAAACAGGAAAGAAAGATACTCAATGTATTTGCTTTGAGATATACTGACTTGATGATATTTGCAATATACAGATGAGTTATCTAGTAAAGAGTTGGGTTTGTGAATTTGGGGTGAGTGTGGGCTAAGTGTAGAACTGTGCAGCTCTTGGTAACAAATACAAGAGCAACTACTGGTTCCCACTGTTTCCTGTAAACGAACTGGACAGACAAAAAGACCTTGCCTACTTGTAAAATTAAAATTCATGAAATCTTTCAAATCAATCCATTCTAGACAAGTTTCAAATGGTTATTTTTTTATCCTTATACAGGAGTTTAAATGTAATCAAAATATTCCCCTTAAATAATCTTTCATAAGAAATAAAGAAGCAACCACAATTTATGATTCCCAGAAATGTTCACTTTCTTAGTATGACGTTAATGGCTTTTTGTCAGACAAGCAGAGGGCAGGCATGATGCGTTATGAAAATTTGTCATTTACTTAGCACAGGTACATTTTCTTGCAACCATTGTCATGGAAATAATAAATTTGTTTCATAAATAGTTGCTTAATTGTCACACAAACACAAGCCAGCGGGGTCACAGGGATTCACCCAGGACCCCAACAGAAAATAGAACATGTCAGAAGTGTTTGCAGTACTTTTAGATGCTTTTAAAAGAATCAATCAAACTAATAATTAGATATGTTGGTTATGAGATCATAAAGTCAAAGTAACTCATGAAACAGAAGCCATTCAACAACACAACTGGATTTTTTTTGTGTGAATTATAATGATTTATGTACCAGAACAAAGCAAGAATTTTCTTCGGTTCAGGATAAACAGCACTAAAACAAACAAACAAAAGAGTGGGCTCTTTGAGAATGGTCATTGGAATTTAGACTTGGAGAATAAAGGACAAAGCAAAACAAATTAAATGTTTGGTCTCCATCTGTTTGTATAAATGGGGAAAGAGGAAAATGGCTATGAGTCCTAATGAAAGATTGCCCAGTAGAGTTAAGAGAAGGCCTATTAAACTGGGAAATCTAGAAAGGCTTTGGAAGATATGATAATTAAAAAAAAAAAAAAAAACTTAAATGCAAACCAGAAAATGAAGTTATCATTTCTCAAAATCCCAGCTGAGGCTAGAATTATTGCTAAAGCCATCCTTTTCAGGGTGAGCATAAAATGCATGTTGATGAATCTAGGGCTCTGGTTCAAGCAAAGAGCATGACACAGAAGCTCCCCATTTCACTCAGGGCTACTCGGTTCTGGCCTTGGAAATGTCACAAATGTGCATCTTGCTGCAGGGATTACTTTCCTTCATTTTATCTTCCCTTTTTTGTCCTCCTTACTTATTTTCAGTAATATAAACCAAGAAAATTATGTTTTACGTACTGGTCATTGAGCCCACTGTATCATTGTTGTATAAAGCCCAAAGAATATAAAGGCCATTTTCTGTATTGAAGGAACAATAGAATTTCCCACAATAAAAAAAAAAAAATAGCTAAAAACCACTAAAGTTACAAGTTAGGAGCAATTGCTATTTATAAAACTTACCAAAGGAGTGCATGTGGAAATGAGAAAGTGATGTAGGAGACCACAGATGATGATAGATCGAGAGGGAATCATAGACCAGGTAAGTGAGAGGGGCAGTAGGATATTATTATCTGAAACTTGGATAAGCATCTTATTTCACAGCAGATCCAATTTGTCCAACTTCTCCAGGAATTCAGTCTTCCAGAAATATCTTGGGGGATCCAACTGAATACTGATTCATGTATTAAGTAATTAATTTATTCATTCAGGTAAGGTTTTTATGACCTTTCAGTGAAAACCTACCAGGCAATACACACACATGTGCATACACATACATGCACACACACACACACACACACATATTTGCCCCATGAAACTTGACCTTCCTCTGAATAAAACATGGAAATAGGTGGTTAGGGGAACAAGTACTGATTACAAGAGTAAATCATGATTGTGGGTGCACCCGAAAATAGGAATCAGATGGCAAAAAATGTGTGTGGTGTGTGTTTTGGAGAAGGGGAGTCACAGGGAGAGAAACCTCAGGTGTATCACAGAATAGATATACCATAAATGATAAGAGTGATGTCTATTCTGAACCTACAGAAGAGCAAGAAGGAACAAAAGGGCACAGCTTTTCAATAATGGGCTGCAATGTGTTTGGGAGAGTCATGGACATTTGAGAAAATGAAGTGGGTAAAAAATTGGGTGAGGAAAGTTGTTAAGAATATGTAATATTTGTTGTTTTTATTGAGGGGAGAGGCTGATACATTTATTAAGGTCTCTGTATTGAGTTGTTAAACTACAATTAAGCTGGACTTTAATGTTGGGCATAAATATTTTGTCTACTGTATTTACTTTGAGAAGTACTAAATATAGCTCAACAATATACACCTTATCGTCAACGTTGTAATCTTACTTTCTACACATTTGTGATCACCTGGATCAACCTTTATAGTAAGTAGAGTAGACAGCCTGACACCCTCTCAGAAGTTCTGCCATGAGAAGATTTTCTTTGCTACAATTTGAGCTCCCCTGAGTCAAATGTGTAGAAGATTATAATTTTTCAAACATAGAGATATATATTTATATGCTGTCAGTAGTCACTGTTCTTAGATTCCAAATTCGCTAATTAGTCTACTTGCCGAAATGTACTCATAACACTAAAATCAATGCTCCCTTTTCCCTGGTTTTTAGCAGACCACCTGCATGTTCCTCACTGAAGCCAAGCAAGGAAATTCTTCGTGTATTTTTTAGAAGTTCTTTCCTTAGTTTGTGTGTGCTTGCTGGAGAGAGAGACAGAGGTACTGAGAGGGAAAGCGAGAAATCACCCACCTGGGGGATGTCCACACTACAATCCCTTTTCCTCCTGGGAACATGGGCACACATGCACACACGCCTGGCATGAGTTTGAAGCCACCAGTCTAGGATTTGAACTGTGGTCACCTATGTGGGAGTCCAGTGATGTAACCACTATGCTATCTACTGGTCCCATGTTTCCTTTTCTGCTTTGTCGCTCATAGTGTAAACAGTTACAAACAGCATCCTTTCTGAGGTCTTTGTAGTATCACATTTTTTTGAATTTTGTGCTTTTCATGGATGGTTTTGCTCTTTGAGATGGTCCCCTTATACAGTGAAGTCCTGAGTCATGTTCCTGAACACCAGAGGGCTGTGGTGTATCTCACAGGGAAACAACCTTTTCAGATAAACTTCATTCAGGCACGAGTTATAATGCTGTTGACCATGAGGTCAACTTTAGAGAATCAACACTATACACTAAATAAGGTCTCTGTAAACAAAAATGCACTCAGAACAAGGATAATATGTCGATCATTGGTTATACGCGGATTGTTAGAGGCTTCCATTACTCTGATAATGAGGCAAGATATCTGTTTCCTTTTTTTGAACCTAGAATTTCTTGGGCAGGATTGTAAATAAATCCTCCCCATATATGGATAAAGGGTTTTATATATATATACACACACACACACACACATATATATGTGTGTATATATATATACATATATATATGTATATATATATACACACAACTTTATGATTTAAAAAATAGTTCCCAGTTTATATTGAGCAGGTCAGCAAACATCCCTTGGGGCCCTATGATAAGACATTCCATCTCTTCCAGAGCATGATAGCATGCCAATAGCTGCTTCTCAGAGGAAGGCAACTGCCTGTGCTGGAGAAAGGATATTCCTCCAAAAACATAGGCATTTAGGATATGATTACTATTTTAATTTATTTTTAAATTTTTGCTATAGGGTGCATGCACTCACCAGAGAGAGAAAGATAGAAATAGAGAGAAGGAAAGGAAGAAATCACCACCCAGAAGGGATGACTATGCAGCGATCACTTCCATTCTTCTGTTCATATTTTGGGCATGCATGTATATACATCCGGTGTGATTTTCAAGCCACCAGGTCCAAGACTTGAACCACAGAACTGGCATGTGGTATCCAGCACCTTAACCTCTAGACCACCTGCTGCCCACTATTTTAATATTATTAGAGACACTAAGTGGGCACTATCTAATCCATCACTTACAATACCACTGAATAAATTAGCTAGGCCATGGGGCCCATGTGTCAGGAAAGCTTCCGTAAAGTAATTAACATGCATTACAACCCTGCAGGTCAGCCCATACATTAAAAAACCATCAGACATCTGGGCAATCTTATGAAAAACATTATAGTGATTTCTAAATTATATACCCAATTCCTTTGAGTACACACCCAAAAGATATGAAGGCAGAGTCAGAAAGAATTTTTTTTTATTTTTTATTTATTTTATTTATTTATTTTTATATACATTCAATCACATTGATTAGCTTACGAAGTGAACATTTCCATATGTGAGCATTTCTCCCCAGTCCAGTTGAACAAAATATCTTCAACAGATAACACCACACCTCCCCATCATGTCAATGCTCTGCCTCTGTATCCCTCCTCCCAATGTACTTCCCTAGACCCCACTCCTCCACACATACCACATCTGGCATTCACACCCATCTCTTGTGTTTGTATATCTTTTAGTCGATCAGTTTTCAGTCATAGAGTGCAGACACTTAGTATATATTAAGTGGGGACATACAATGTCTCTCCTTCATAACCTGACTTGCTTCACTCAGCAATAAATTTTCCATATTCTTTCACTTTAAGTCAAAATCCAGGGTTTTGTTGGTTTTTATGGCTGAATAGTATTCCATAGAGTATATGTGCCACAGTTTTTCAATCCATTCGTCCGTAAGGGGCATTTGGGTTGATTCCATGTCTTAGCAATCGTGAATATTTTTGTTTTTAGTTTTGTTTTGACTGTTTTCTGTTTTTTTTTTTTTTTTTTCCTGTTTGTTTTTTGAGAGATTTGTGACTTAGGACACATTTGATCACTGGAGAGAGAAAGAGAGACAGAGACAGTGAGAGGGAAAGTGAGAAATCAGCCCCCAGAAAGGATGGCCATGCCACAATCCCTTTTCCTCCAGTCTCCTCCTGAAATCTTTTTTTTTTTTTTTTTTTGAGAGAGGTTTTTGCTATAGGACGTGTGTACTCTCCAGACAGACAGAGAGAGACAGAAAGTGAGAAATCACCCTCCAGGGGGGATGGCCACACCGCAATCCCTTCTCCTCCGTTCTCCTCTCAGGATCTTGGGCATGCACGCACACGTGCCCGGCGTGAGTTTTAAGTCACTGGGTCAGGGACACAAACCGTGGTCGACTACATGGGAGTCCAGCAACATAGCCATTACGCTAACTGCTGGTCCCGTTCCTCCTCCTGAAATCTTGAGCATACACTCATACAGACCTGGCGTGAGTTTGAAGCCACTGGGTCTGGGATCGAATCATGGTCAACAATGGGGAGTCCAACAACATAACTGCTACTCCATCTGGAGCAACACTTTCTTTATGGGTACACCTAGGTTCATAGCAGTATTTTTTATAAGGGCCAAGAGGTGGAAGCAACCCAAGTGTCCTTGCACATATAAACAAAACATGGTCCATCTATACATGGAGATACTATTGAACCTTAGAAAGGGAGGAAATTCTGAAACATAGTGCAACATGGATGAACCCTGAGACCATTAGGCTCAGTGAAATAACCCTGTCCTTGAAAATACAAAAGTGCTTTATTCCATTTATAGGAAATACCTAGAAATGTCAGATTCATGGAAGCAAAATAGAGTAGTGTCCCTCAGAGGCTGGGAGAAGGATAGAATGGGGAGCTATGGCTTAGTGGATGTGGAATTTCAGTTCTGAAAGATAAAAAGAGTTCTAGAAATTGGTTGCATGATATAACTGCACTTTTAAAAATGCACCACATTAAGTGAACTATGCGGGGTGGCCTAGCTGGGATGTGCCCAGGGCATGTCACCAGAGGGGAGGCGGGGAAGCTACATGGAAGACTTGGGGCCTGTAATCCTACCTAATTGAGAGACTGGAGCAGGAAGATTGTGACAGAGAAACCCTGTGGAAAATAGCTATTTCTGTCTCTCTACCTTTGCCATTCTCTCTTTTCCTTGCTCTCTCACAATAGACCAAAATAAATAAATAAATGAAAGTTAAGATAGTAAATTTTGCATTATGTATATTTTAACATAATTAAAAATAAAGTCAATTTTGCCAGGGTTTTGGAAAGCGAGAAAGGAGTGAATAGGTGGAACATAAAAGATTTTTTAGGGCAATGAAACTCTGCAGCATACCATAAGGAGGGACACAGGATGTGTGTTGGTCAAATCCTAGGAAGGAGATAAATGCAATCCGTGGACCTGAAGGTGAGCAATGGACTTTAGCTAGCAGTGTATCGATATTGGTTAGTCCACTGCAACAGCTGTGTCCCACGAACGCAAGATGTTAATTACAGGACAACTGTGTGGTTCTGAAAAAGGGGAGTGTATGAGAATTTTTGTACTTACAGTTAAGTTTTCTGAAACCCAGAACTGCTCTAAATAAATAACACCTTTTAACTGTAAAGCTTGTCAGACTTTTGTGTTATTCTGTAAATGGAGCAGAGCAGGACACACACAGGAGGTATATCTTGTCTCCAAAATCCAGAACTCAAACTGAGAAAAAAGGGTTCTACTTATTTCCCCTACTGGGGGTACAGGGTATAGCCACAAATCTAGAATAAAGGCTTCATTTGAACCTAACACAGACCACTAGGCCCCTAGAAAGTTTATTGGTGAATAAATGCCATTGAAATTTTTCCTGCATGTCTCCTTGTAAAGCCTTTAAGAATTTTCTGTTCTTATCACCTAATGTACTTAGCAAAATGTCATCTATGCCATTTAACAACATAAAGTACAGGTAGAAATTAATGATAAAGGCTTTGCATAATATAGTAAGAAATAGCAAACTGAAGTTGACATAGTCCTAAAATGACAAAGTGAAGAGGTATTACTGTCCTTGTCAGATAAAATTGTACTATTCCCAATTGAATATATTAATTGGGCATGAGAGATGAAATGTTTGATAAGTCAATTGGAAGCTACATATTTGTTGCCAGGAGCTGTTTGATTTGCTTGTGTAAAGAGGACAAATCTGGAGCACATCTTATAATTAGTGCTAATGCTTGATGAAGTTTACTATAATTCATCGTCATTCTTCAAAATCAATCTTAACTTTTATCGCACGTTTTAAGGAGTGAAATGGAGATCCTGACAGTTGCTAAGTGTTTCTATTCATTGAGAACCTGGGGAAAACACACACAACCACTCTCCCCTTGTAGCCTCTAGCAATGATGTGCCAATCTTACCTCTGATGGGTAAGAGCCAGGCTCCGCTGCACCTGTCACTGTGGGACTCCACGTGTTTCACGGAAATCAAAGAGCCCAATTCCTTTGTAGAATTCTTGTGCATCATTTTCAGTGTACAAAAGTATCGCCACAAAGACTTTTACTATAAAATGCTAGTGCCGAAGGAGCAGCTGCCTCAGTCTTCGGAGGTAGTAGGAAGAGCTGCCTTTCTGGTGATGATCCCACCCTACCCTACACCTTTCCAGGAGCAGAGGCAAAGCAGGGTCACCAGGCTCCAGCTCATCACCAAAGCCTTTTGCCAAACCTTTAGTATGAGAGGGACAACTGCCATGGCCTTCAGAATGGGCTGGAAGAGCTGTGGTTCTGATGCTGATGCCACTCTAAGTAAACCCATCCAGGACCAGAGGGAAGGCAGGGTCTCCTAGCCCCAGCTCAACACGATATACCACCTGACACTCTATCAAGTCATCAGGAAGGTCATGGCACATTTTTTGCACAGAAAAATCACATCATGATTTTCCCAATGACATAATAGTTTCTCTGCTCTGCCTTTGGCTATGTAAGGATCAGAAAGTTTTGGCTATATAGGAGCCAAAACATTTGAACATGGTGAAGCCCTGGAAGAATTATCTTCTCATGCTTATTCCAGAAAAAAAAAATTAACAAGCTGAAACTCTTTTGTGTAAATATGAGAAAAGTGAATTCATAGCTAAATTCCTAGAAATCAAATCAGAACCTCAAGAAATATGAAAATAGCAGAAAATACAGCCCCCAAAGAAACATAATACTCCACATCAATAATGGACAAAATACAGGAAAATCACAGAAATGTTAGTAAAACAATTCAGAATATTTATTGTAGCTAAACTCAATATGATAGATGAAAAAACAGAAAACAAATATCAGGTGGTAATAAAGTCATTCCATGACTTGAAGGTGGAACTCCATGAAGAGATAGATATCCTGAAAAAGAATAAAGCAGAACTTCTGTAGTTAAAGCATTACAATGCAGCAAGTCAAAACTTTCCTTAAAAGTACTAACTATATCGGGAACCAACAGTTGGCGTAATGGTTATGTTGCTGGACTCCCACGTAGTCGATCGCGGTTCGCGTCCCGGACCCGGTGGCTTAAAACTCACGCCGGGCGCGTGTGCGTGCGTGCCCAAGATTCCAAGAGGAGAATGGAGGAGAAGGGATTGTGGTGTGGCCATCTCCCCTGGGGGGTGATTTCTCGCTTTCTGTTTCTATGTCTCTCTCTGTCTGTCTGGCGAGTGCACGCGCCTTATAGCGAAAAACCTCTCAAACAAAAAAAAAAAACAAAAAAACAAAAAAAAAGTACTAACTAGAGATTAGACCATGCAGAAAAGAAAGAATATCTGACCTTGAGGATAAAGTTTCTGACTTAGACCAAGCAGTTGAGAAGAATGTAACAGTAACCACTAAACCGGGGCACAGCATATGAGAAATCCTAGACATTGTTAGATGACTGATTGGGTATTCCGGAGAGTGAAGAAATGGATAATACTTAGAAAAATCTTTTTCACAATGTATTAGTTGAAAACTTTACAAACTTAAAGAGGGATACAGAAATTCAAATCCAATAAATCCAAAGAACACCACATGGATTTAACATAAGAATATCTTCTCCAAAGTACATCACAGCCAAACTGACAAAAATCAGAGACAAAGACAATATTCTAAAAAGGCATGAGAGACATCCTAGGTTACTTACGAATGTTGCCTCATTAGACTAACAGCAGACCTCTCAATTGAAATAATGCAGAAAAAAAATGGGAAGACATATTTAAAACTCTCAAAGAAAAATAATCTAAGTCATAAATACTGTACCAGGCAAGATTATCCTTCAAATGTGAAGGAGATATAAAATAATTTCCAGATAAACAAATATAGCCCAACCCATTCAGGAAATACTTAAGGGAACTCTGCACCTTGAAACCTAAAGAGAGGTACATAGAAGCAAGAGAACACAAAACAAGGAGAAAGAAAGAAAGAGAAAAAGAATGACAGGATAAATCCACACATATCAATAATAACCCTGAAGGTTAATGAATTAAATGATCAAACTGAAAGACACAGACTGGCTCAATGGATGGAAAACTGGAACACTCTACTTGGTGCTTATAAGACACACACCTTATTGACAGAGATATAAATAGACTGAAAGTGAAGGGCTGGAAAAAGTATTTTTTTAATGCAAATAAAAATGAAAAACAGTCAGGAATAGCAATACTGATATCAGATAAATTAGAATTTAGGATAAAAAGCATAAAGAGGGACACATACACCATATAGTTCTAAAAGGAGTAATTTGTCAAGAACATATAAAAAATTATAAATATCTGTGCACCCAATGTCAGGGCACCCTATTATGTAAAAAACTAAAATACAATAAATACAATACAAATTGCTAGATCTAAAGGAAGATATAGACAGCAACACACTCATTGTTGGAGTTTTCTACACCCCAATGTCACCCCTGAACAGGTCATCTAAACAAAAAATAAACAAGAGAAACAGGAACTAAACCAAATATACCCAACCAGCTTGTATGGAGCATTCCATTCAGCAACAATACATTTTTTCTCATCTCCACACAGAACATCTTTAAATACTGGCCACATAATCGGCCACAAAACAAGAGTGAACTCCAAAAGAAGGAAATATTTGATAGATGGAAAAATGTAATCAAAAATAATTGAAAGAATGCTAAAAAAAAATTTAAAAGCTGAAAAAAATACTGGTGCTTTCTGAACCAATAAGGTTTAGCCACACTGTGCTCCATGGAGAGAGATAAAGAAAGGGAAAGTGAGGGATGACTCCCACAATGGGGACGACCAAGCCTCAGTCCCTTCTCCTCCATTCTCCTCTCAGGATCTTGGGCATGCATGCACACATGCCTGGAGTGACTTTCAAGTTATGGGGTCTAGGACTCAAACTGCAGTGACCCTGTGGGAATCCAACACCTTAACCACCCACTCTACCTGCTGGTCTACCAATACATTTTTTAATGTTTTGGTGAAAAGAGTGTTTTCTGGGCTTTCCCAAGATCACGGTTATAATATTGGGTTATCAGAAAAGTCATAAATATTGCAGTGTGGCCATCCCCTTGGGGGGGGGGGGATTTCTTACTTCCCGTCTCACTGTCTCTCTCTCTCTCCAGTGAGTGCATGTACTCTATGGCAAAAGCCTCTAAAAATGCAAGGTGCTTATATGTCTATGTGAAATAAAGACATTTTCTAACAAAAAAAAAAAAAGGAAAAGTCATGACACATTTTCTCATTGAAAAATGTGTCATGCCTTTTCCCATGACCCTATATAACTGAGGTGATGTACAGTATGTACAACCCAGTGTTCACTCCAATATTCACTGCAGATGACTATTTTATAACAGGAAAGTGTTGGCATGGCAATTTTTAAAATTATAGACCACAACTCAATCTAGTTTTAATCAAGTAAATAGTCTTTTATAAATTCTTCCTGCCCTTCAAGCTCACACATTGGATTTTAAATCTTGGTTGACTGCACATGTATAAATACATTTTTGTTTATATTAGGATCTATTCCCACACATACTTTCCAACTGATGATAAAAGTTCGCAAGACGTTATGTTTTATTTATGCATAGTTCACTTTACCTACCATAGTTTCTGAATTTTCTTAGAAATATTGGTATTTTAAAACCAGTAGATGGTGTAATGGTTCTATTGCTGGACTCCCACATGATCAACTATGGTTCAAATCCTGGACCTGGTGGTTTAAATTCATGCCAGGTGCATGTGCATGTGTGCCCAAACTCCTGAGAGGATAATAGAATCACTCTGGGGGGTGATTTCTCGCTTTCTCTCTCTCTGGTGAGTGAATATGTCCCATAGCAAACATATCTCTTAAAAAAATTGGGATTTTATTTTCATTATATACCTTAAAGAAAACAGAAAATTTGGTGATGGAGGATCTTAAAGAAAGTAGGGTACACTTTTGAAGCTACTATTCTAGATAAAGTCTCAGCAAGGTTTTGTTTTGTATTGTTTTATTAAAAGACATCCCCAGCTTATTGAGGTGGGGAGGAGAGACTTTATTCTTCTTCCAAGGGTACTGGATTTCAGACTTCAAACTTCTTAGCCTCTACTGTGTCCTCAAATCTGTCATTTTATGCCCCCTTTCCAACCAGTGCTCATCTTAGGTAAGTGACTAAGACTTACTGAAACACACACACACACACATACACACACACACACACACACATATATACATATATATTCTTGGTGATGGATTATACAGGTACATAGAAAAAATGAAAAATGAATATAAAGATTAGTGATATTGAACATGTTTTCATATGCTCTATGTCCAGTTATATCTTCCTTAGAGAAACCATATTATATCTTAAAAAGATGTATAATTATTATACATAAATCATAAACTACAATAAAATTATATTTTAGAAAAAAAAATTCTGTTTAAAAACTTACTTAAAAAGTGCTTATCAGGGCTGGCAGGTACCATGGTGGATAAGGGCTGGACTCCCACATGGCCAACTGTGGTTTGAATCCTGGTCCTGGTGGCTTGCTTTCTCACTTTCCCTCTTGCTCTGTCTCTCTCTAGTCAAATCAAAAATAATAATGATGGGAACCAGCAGTTAGCGTAATGGCTATGTCGCTGGACTCCCACGTAGTCGACCGCGGTTCGCGTCTCGGACCCGGTGGCTTACAACTCACGCCGGGCGCGTGTGCGTGTGTGCCCAAGATCCCAAGAGGAGAATGGAGGAGAAGGGATTGCGGCGTGACCATCCCCCCTGGGGGGTGATTTCTCGCTTTCTGTCTCTATGTCTCTCTCTGTCTGTCTGGCAAGCGCACGCGCCCTATAGCGTAAAACCTCTCCAAAAAAATAATAATAATAATAATGATAACGACAATAAATAAAATTAAACAAATAATTCTTTTTAAAAAGTGGATATAAGAAAAAGCAGGACGAGAACTTGCTAATCTGGACATTTGAGTTTGAGACTCTGTGGGCCACCAGTGTGTGGGGGAGGCAAGGGCAGGTGGGTACAAATGCAAGGCTCAAGGCAGAGTCAAAGCCTGGAAATGTAATTTGCAACTCATAGCACTATTAAGCAGTGATACTTGCTAAGTAGCCAGTACAGTGGATAGTTGATGGTACCTATTCAATAAACGTGGAGTGTCTTTTTATATGAATCTTCAAAGAAAGTGATTTATGTCTATTTAACCTCTTCCAGTAGTAGCTTGGAACACAGAACAAGGTGGGAAAGATTCTAAAAAGAGTAAACATTGGCAATTTGAATACAGATTGAGTGAATGCACATTGCAATAGATATAATTCTGAAAATAAGGCAGACCACAGGGAGACTGATTTCTTCTCAATAAAGTCGAGTTTATGTATCACCTGGTGAATTCTCTGTAGCTTTTGGCAGTACCTCACTGAGCATAAAATTGCCAGAAAGGTGGGAAGAAATTAAGCACCATGAGTAATATCCTTTGTAATATCTTGTAGAGAAAGGTTAAGGAAATTTCATTTGCTATGCAAGATGAAAATAAATTAGTTGAAGCCACCATGGAAAATCAGGGAGGCAGGAACAGATAGTGATAAGATTCAGGGGAAGAAATATGAGATTTTAAAAAGTAGACAATTTAATTCACGGGATAATAAATGTGGGAACAATTTGAAAGGAAAGAAAATGCTAAAGGCATCAAGATTGTTCAGCTTTCATTAGAAAGGACTGGATGTGTTTATAAGACAAGTCAGTTTGTGATCTTTTAAAAAATATTTATTTATATATTTTAATGGGCAGGAAACAAATAAATCAAAGCAGGCCTTAGATTTAGAAATTTCATTACCATTCTGAGAATACTGAGGATAAAGAAGAAGCAAAAAGTTTAAAATGAAATTTCTACAAGACTTTTTCCAGAATCTGATTTTCTCACTAGTCATGTTTATTGATACATTTATCTCCAGATCTGTTGACTTCGTACATCTATTAACTGTTAATGTATTATTATAGTAAGCAGATACAAACCCTATACATTAATAACCAGTAGAAAGATCTTTCTTTTCCTTATTTTGTGTTGGGAAGAGAATATGAATGGCAGAGTAGAAGCCAATTCTTTTCACACAATCTGGAGGTCCGGAGTGTGGTCAATGTGGTTGAAGGCATGACTGTCCAGGCAGAACTGTGCACTGCAGTTTGAGAGAGAAACTCCATATGGGAGAGGAAGGAAGGGTGAGGTCTAACCGGGTCACTATCCTGTGCCCTGGTATGAAATGTGAACTGGGGTGGTGATGGTGGTGGGAGGGTGACTCCGCCTTTGTCTCCACTCAGTGCACTTTTCCAATTTTATGGATCCAAGTTACATTCTGCGTAAGTTAGGGCAAATTTTGGTACAAGTCATGGCACATCTCCAACTGGCTTAAATAAGAGCAGGCAGTTACTGGATTCATTGTGTTATTTATTGTAAAGGACAGAATTATAGCTGGTTCTATTTGAGAGTAACTTAGTAGGTTAAATCACTCAAGAATATGATTTTTATTTATTTATTTTACGTTCACTCACTGAACATCAGCACAGCATATAAAATGTGATTTGCCATCCAGAATATAATGTATAGAGGTTTAATCATACATGTTATTGTCAACAAATAATTTTTTATTTCTCATTTTGTATATATATATATCCCCCCCCCCCCCATTCTCACCATCCCATTTCCCATACTCCTCCCACACTGTCTCTGGTATCCGCAGTTTTCTCTTCCTACTGCCTGCCATCAGGTCAGTTTTATCTCAATGTTGACTCATCACTCAGGTCCCAACTAGCTGCCAATAATGGACCAGAGCTTGCAGTTGGACCTGGGGATGCAGGTGAGTCCATGTCACCCGTTCAGCTGGCACTCGCCGAGGAAGACACCTTACAGAAGTCATTATGATGGGTAACAGAAGGGAGAGTGAGGCCTCAGGAGGAAAGCACAGACATCCCCCACGCCTGAAACTCTGAAGCTATTGTATGATTCAGAGGTAAGATTTTTAGAAGTCATAATTACTACAGAACTTTTAAAATAGAAGTCACCTGCCTTCAGATTGCAAGTAGTATTTTATAAATATTTTCGTAATTTTTTTACAAACTAATCTTCGAGTCCCTACTTTTCACTACTCCCAACTATAAACCAAATCTGCATTTTTTTTTGTCCTTTCTTTTCTCGATTACAAGCATAAATAGTGCACAGCACAGGAAAAAGTAAAGAATACAAGCTATAGACAAGTGCTGCCCTGAGCCTTACTGCTGTAACTGGCAAACTAAGTCCAGGGGCTTCTACTCACAATCAATTAAACCAGAGGCAGATGCTGGAGAAAGGAGTATTTCTGCAACCAGGTTACAGGGAGACAGGCAGCAAGCACCAGAAAATCTCTAACAAAGTTTAGCAAGTGCTCAATATTTACAGATACAAGATTCAAGGACGTGCAAATCATTCCTCTCTACCATCAAAGTCAATTGTTTTCCCCTGAGCAATCATCCTGATTCTTGTTTTTCTTCAAATAGCATTCCTGATTCCTTATCTGACCATTTCTAAAACAGACCTCATTATATAAGACTTAATACTAAGCAAAGCAAGCCAGACTACAAAAGACAGGCTTGGTATATCCCCACTCACTATATACCAAATGTCTGTGCTTTATAGCTGAAACTGAAAGATTAGAAGATATGATAGGAGAGATGTCAACTGTGGAGAGTAGAGATGGGGAGGTTAATAGGAGGAAGGAAGAAAATGGGGAAAAATATGTTTAATTGACACAGAAATTAAAAGTTATTTGTTGATGAAAATAAATAAAAATATCTTTGTCTCAACTCATATGCACTGTCTGCTAGGGGAAAAAACACCTTTTATATACTGTAAAGATGTGTAGTGATTAAATGTAAATAATGAATTTTTAAAATAAAATATTAATTTTTAAAAATCACACCTCTTCACAACTGAGCACTTGTTCAGATTGTTCTCATCAGAGGCCTTTCTTAATTTCATAATGGCTGCTGTCCTGCTGAACCTCTAGTTGGCCTACTTCAATACTGTTTTATCATCTTAAAAGTATAAGGGAGATTCTGAGATTACTCCAGTCTGCAGGAAAGAAACATAGCGTCACACATGCCTACATATGGGCAGAGCTGAGATACAAATCCTGGAAACTGGCTACAGATGCTGTCTTCTTAACACACTTTAGAGGCTTCCTTGAAGAAATAAATCAATTAATTGGTTACTGCGTGAATAATTACATTAGTGAGTGAGTGATTCAATTAATGAATAAGCAATAAACACAATGAGAATGTTTTTGTCTGAATTTTGTGAATATATATGTGCTCTATTCAGTGACAGCATGCCAAAATCACACCAATAGAATGTTCTGTTTGTTGATTTTGTTTGTTAGATAAATTTGCTAGAGTGCACAAGCACTTGCCAGAGAGAAAGAGGGAGTGGGAGAGAGAAAGTGAGAAAGCACCTCCATGGGAAGGGTCATGCCCTGCCTTCTCCTCCATTCCTTCTTTGGGGGTTTGGACACACATATAGATGCACCCGGAGTGTTTAACAAGCTGCCAGGTCCAGGACTCAAACTGTAGCATCAGCCACATGGGATTCCCCTGCTTAACCATCAAGTCACCAATTGGTCTCACACCACTAGATTTTAAGAAATCTTATTTTAAGCTCCAACAATGCCCTAATTTTATATTTAATTTAGGGCAATTTTGAAGTACTCAGGGCCATTGTCTATTCAACCAGTAAATGTGCATAAAAATCCTGCCTTTTCTCCTTGGCAGGGCATCTGTGTGGATACAAGAAGATAATATATTGGAAGTATTTCAGAAACTGTAAAGCACCATACAGATATGAAGTACAAACATTAGCAATGTAACATTTTTCAGATGGTTATCAAGATAATAGATGTTCAAAAGATATGATCTAGAGCCACTAACCATAATAAAGGCCTGCCATAGTCATCACAGCTTAGACATTTGGAGCTAGAGATCCTTCAGAGATGATTTAGTTTGGCCTGTTATTTTTCATGTTGAGATTCGCTTGAGGTCATCTATGGGACATGAGATCCTAAGACCCTCAGTAATATGATTCTATCTGTCCTGCCCCTTCTTGTCATGACTGAAGCATGGCGGACTTGCTCAAATCATCAGGAAGAGTAATGTTGCATTAAAACATTTGCATGTCTGGTTACCAGCAGAGGCACTTCACATTACTTAGAGAAAATAATTTATTCTCTGTAAGCATTCAGTAAACATTTATTCAATGGATGAATATGATATTTGCTTAGATCCCATTTGAAGCAGATAACAGTATAAATAGCTACAAGAGACAGAGAGAGAAACAACAGCAACAACAAACTCCTACAATAAAACCGAGGTGAGCACCTGAACTGGGAGGGAGAGTGTTGTGAGCTGATCTGTAAACCTCTCTTTCTTAAACTTATATGTTGAAGCTCTCAATCAATGTGACTGTACATAGAGATAGGATCTATTTTTTAAGAGGTTTTTGCCTTAGGGTGCATGTGCTTATTGGAGAGAGAGAGAGACAGACAGAAACAGTGAGAGAGAAAGTGAGAAATCACCCCTCAGGGGGGATGGCCATACCACAGTCCCTTCTCTTCTATTCTCCTCCTGGGATCTTGGACATGCATGCACATGTGCCAAGCATGGTTTTCAAGTCACTGGGTCCTGGATTCAAACTTCAGTCAGCCATGTGGGAGTCCAATGATGTAACCACTATGCCATCTGCTGACCCCAGGATCTTTAAGAAGGTCATTAATACTAAGGTCAGAAGGACAGTGTTAACTAATAGCCCTGGTGTCCTTACAAAAAGAGGAAGAAATAACAGTGTCACTAACACAGAAAGGAAAGGCCATCTGATGATATAACAAGAAGGCAGCCATTTGCAGGCTAAGGAGAGGGTTCTTACTAGAAACTAGCTCTGCCGGCCCCTTGATCTTAGATTTCCACCTGGCTGATGGGAAAAAAGTAAATGTTTGTTGTTTAAGCCATAAAGTGTACAGTATTTTGTTGCAACAATCTAAAAGGTTAATATAAAGGATAATGTTCTACTCTCTTGGAGATCAGAGTGAAGGCAATGACTAACTATTGAACAATAACCTTTTATAATGACTGATATTTAAAGTTTGTTTAGAGTTTGAGGAAAGTAAAGTTTAAAGGAAACTTTACCACTTGCTTGAGAACTCACAATTAGTGACAAATAGAATCTTGAAATAAAGACTTTTTTAAAAATTATTTAATTTATTTATTATTATTAATATTTTTATTATTAAATTTGACCAGAGAGAGTCAGAGAGAGAGAAAGCGAGAAAGCAAGCCACCAGGTCCAGGACTTGAACTGCTGTAGACCATATGAGGAGTCCGACACCTTAATCACCACACTTTGTTCTTCTAATGAAATATAATTGTTTTCCCCCTTGGTAAAATTCAGGCTAGTAACATATATACAACAGAGAAACAGTATATGCTTTTAGAATAAATGACCCCATGCCCTAGAGCCCAGCTGGGAAGACAAAAGACAAAGTAAAATGTCTGACAGATTGCGAGAAGGACAAGCCAAATGAAGGGAAGCTAGCTTGTGTCCAGGGATAAATTAATAAAGCCTTAGCCTAAGCTTCAATTCAATCATTTATTAACAGGATCAGAATAGAATATAACTTGGAGTGATGTGAACAGTAGATGAGATAATGCATGTAAAAAAAACAGGCATAATAAGAGTGCACTTGCAATTCCAAAACAACGGTAGCTATTATTGGTGCTCCGTTCGAGGGTCTAGGGGCTGAGCCAACGGCAGGTACTTGACTCAGGGAAACTACTTAGTGGGTGGTGTTTGTATAAATCCTAGCCTTTACTTCCAAAACTTACTATTAGAAGGAGGGATTAGGTCTGTTGACTAAGAAATCATAGTGTGTGTGTGTGTGTGTGTGTGTGTGTGTGTGTGTGAACTTGAATATCTCTGTTGTGAACAGACATAAGTTATACTCACTGTTTAACTCCCAGGGACTTGTGGCTTTTGAGGTCAGGTTCCCTCCAGGTCTCTCCCGAACCATATCACCTATCTACTTAACTGTACGTAATCCTCTTGCCAACCTCCTTCACACATGTGCCGAACAAACACCAAGCGATACATCTGTATACCAGTCCTCCAGCACAGCCATTTCACACCAATACACATGTTCTTTTTTTTACTCATTTAACACCTATTGTTTTTTATGTTTCATTTTAGTTGTCATATTCATTGATTTTTGTGATTCCCCACTATTAATTTGTGTTTATAGTGCCATTTTAGTTGCATGCAATTTTAGACTTGAAGTTGTCTTTTTGTTTTTGCCACTAAAGACCGATAATTGAGCACTCAAAATGCTGACTTTCTTGCTGTCATTTTCTGATGCCTGTAAACTCTACTATGCAATAGCAGAACCTCATAATAGACACTAAAATGTCAGTTCAAAAACTTGGTAATTAATAGATTAATACACTACTAATTTCAAATACATTTTGTTAATATTTTATAACATATGTTTGTGACAAATAGATATTACATCTATATAATAAAGCATTTTGACATCTTCTGATTATAAAAGTAATACGCATTTATTATCTTCTAATACTAATAAAAGTAAAAATATATAAAATCACATTTAAAGTCAGTCTCTGTTAATATTTACTAACTTCTTTTCTAGTATATAATATAGTATTTTACATTTTACAGAGCTAAGATCACACTACATATTATATGTCCTCTAATTAATAATACATAGTAAATATTTTCCCACCATTAAAAATTGGCAAATACATTCATCATGCATGTGTAAATCAATAATAAAATGATTTAAGTGCCTTAATGGAATCAAGTAATAATTGGACCAGATGAATATATTAACTAAATCTTTCCTCCCATATTAGATTCTTCTCTAAGCAAAAGCTGTTTATTACCAAAATAACTGTTACTTAGTAAGCTGATGTTAGTTATCCGCAAAGGCTAATATCTTTACCATCAAGATTAATGAGATGGGATACTTGATATTCCCAGCCCATACTGCTTGTGTGATATATGATATGGGATATAAGTTCTGTTCTGAAAAAGTTAAGCTATTATAATATTCACTGAAAATATTAATAGGTTCTGTGCATGGGAACAGAAGTTACTGTGAGACAAGTTCTCTGCCCTTGGGATATGAGGATATAAAGGGCCACGTATATGCACATGAAATAGCTATACAATGATCCTAGGCTTGAGACTAAGGGTGCAGTGTAGACAGTAAGTGGTAGTAGGCAGTTTAGACAGTAAATGGTAGAGGAATATGAGATCAGACTCCATCTGTTTGTGCACAGTTCAGGAAGACGTCCTGGAGAAGGACTTGGCTCTCATTTCTCAATAATGAAATATGGTGGTAGAATACCATTTTTTCATTGCCTGCTATAAACCAGCCTCATCTCTGGCCCACTTTGATGTATCTCTGTGGAACTAAGCGTAGCATTTCCATTTGCCAGATGAGATCAGAACACTGACTCCAAATGCATACTCTCAAAATGACATCTTTAACAGGAGAACTAGAAAGGAAAGAGAGGACACTGAGGCAGGAGACAGAGTAAGCAAGAGCCTGGGTGTCCATGGGATGTGGGAGCGAGCACAGGTGTGTCCGAAGTGGGATGTGGTGGGTGTTCACAGTCGGCTGAGGGCACAGCTGGATGAGATTGAACGCGCATAGTAGGCACACGAGGTGGGAGATATTAATAACAAAGAGTTACCACCCATGAAGAGGGTCTGTGATGCTGATTCCAGTGTGTTCCCATTAGTTACTTGACTACAGTTGTACTTTTGGTTGAATGAAAGTGCTTAGAAAATTATTTCAATTAGTTTATAAATAAATTTGTTGATGTTACGTGTGTGTGTGTGTGTGTGTGTGTGTGTGTGCACATATGATCATGAAATGCCATCTTCTCCATTATGATAAAAATATAATTAACATGATTTTTGCCTAATGACTGAGCTAAGGGTCTCCTTTATACACATTGATATTTGTCATCAGAATTAATTGCTTTCATATTTTACAATGGTCAGTAGGTATTAAAAATCCTGGTTCTTGCCCTCACAATGCCTAGGGTCTGGTCCAGAGGATGAGTCGCAACAGTGTTCCAAAGGAGAAGTACACACACCAGGAAGATGTGGTGGTGGCTATGTAGAGGCAGTGTTCTATAAATATTTCACAAGGAAATGCTGACTGGTTTTAGATCTCTAGGAAGGACTAGCATAATCTGGAAAATGTGGAAGGGAGAAACAGGTAGAGGAAGCAGAATATCAGATTCCCTGTGACTTGAACAATCAAGGCTAATTTTAGAAACAGGGGAAAACAAAACAAAACAAAACAAAACCAAAAACAGCACCTGTGTGGCTGAAGTGTAGACGACAGAGTGCAAGTGGCATGATGTTGAGGTCAGCAGAGCTGGCTCGTGCAGGGCTTGCAAGTCAAATAGGATCTAGTCTTCACACCGAGAAAAATGGAGTCAAGACGAGTATTAAGCATGGCCCTGATATAATCAGGTTAGCATAATGGAAAGCACTAGAAGCTGAATGACAAATAGTAACTACAAAGATAAACCAAGAAATGCCAGCAATAAGCAGTGTTGGTGGCATTATAATGTAAAGAAGATCTGGGTTTGCACAAAGGTAGAGGAGAGATGAGTACTTTGAACTGATGGACTCAGTACAGGATGGTAGATGAGAGTCTGGAGAAATTAGATTAAGATCAGCAGTTCTTGAGTCAGCTGTTTTAATTCAAGTCCTCACACTTATCCAGGGTAAAATGCATGGGCCGATTATCTAGTTGCTATGAACTTCACTTTTTGCTTCCACAAAATATGAATAATTGTAACTTATGCAAGGTTTGAAGAAGGATTCAGTGATAGGTTATCGATAAAACACAGAGTCCAGCACACACAATCACCTATGAATGTTAGATATGACTACATTTTAGACAAATGTCATTGTTGTTGCTATCAGAATGATATTATTAATATTACCATAGTCACCATTGTTTTCAGAGACTTAATAGGCATTTATAGTATATTTAATTTCAGAGATGATATGAGATTTGAGACAGATTCTACCAGGAATTCTAAAAAGCATCTAGGAGTTCAAAATGAATCTGCAACAGCCAACATTTGCTGAGCTTTAGAAGTATAATTTAGTTCATCTTCAAAATAGTCCTGATGTGGGGCTCTATGTGCCCTGCTTTCCTAATGAGAGGACCGAGGTACAGAAGAACATTTAGTGCAAGTATAGGGGCTGAAAATTGAACTGAACCGTTTGCTGTAGTAATGGCTATGCTTACTCTCTAGGTGACAATGCATCTGCTACGTTACAGTGGATGTCAGTGACAGTGGAAGAATACTGACCCTTGGTGAATTTCCAATTTATGCATGGGATAGCATGGATAGTATCACATGAAGGTGCTATTTCTTGCAACACATTGCTTGGGAAACTCATAGAAAGGGAGATCACACAAAGGCTGTATTATCATTTTTGTCTTTAAGATTTCAACCTAGACTATGAGCCCCAGGTTTTGCGTAACATGGAGACATGTGTACCATTATTCAGTCAACAGAGTAAGAAAAGAAGAGCTGCATTCTCTGATAGATCATGTCTGCATTCAGCCTTGAACTTCTAGTGTCTGACTGAAGACATGACTTTTTTTGACAATGCAATGTTTGATGCAGATGGATAGCTAGATTATTCCACAGTGTCTGAACACTCCCTGGCAAAATGAGGAAGACTTGCAATTACTTGAGTTTTTCAGAGAAGTGCTTTTTCTCAAACCAGTCCATTAGTGATGGCTAACGGTTTTTTTATAAAGCTGATGAGTTCAGAGGTCTTTGAGATGTGCAGAGATGTGTGAAATCAGAAGATACATGCTGTCTGTATCCTTCAAGGCCAGCTCAAATGTCACCCCCACCCTTGACCAGTGGAAGTAGAATGAATGACTGACAGAACATGATGTACATTTCTCTCTTTGGGCATGCATCCCTGCATATAGGATTTGTAACCCTCACTCCCCCTCAGCAACACCAACTTGTGAATGCCGGTGGGAATCACTTGAGAGTTTTTCCCTTACCCAAAGACGCTAGGGGCAGGTGAGAAATTGTCTCACATATAATTTGAATGTTACTACAGACTAAACTATGGTTGATCTCAATTTTTCACTCATTCAACCTCCATCTCTGTGCTAACCCAGCTTGTCACCTCTTTTCTGAAATACCGCATATAGACTTATACTGTGTCCATCCTGCCGATTTCCCCTCTGTCCCATGCCAAGGCCAATGCCCACCAATTCATCTTCTTCCAGTAACACAACCACAGTCTGCCTCTCTCCCTGCCCGACTGACCTGTCTCCTCCTCAGGAGGCAGGTGCCTTTGCTTTCCTCCTATTCTCTCATGGAGGCAGAGGACGAAGGCACAAACATGTATTCGTAGTCAAGCAGAGTTGCTTTTACTAGAGTCGTTCCTGCTTTATTGAATATATCAGGTGATCTTTCCCTGGGTCCCAAGCCTCTGGCTTACAGGGGATTCCTTGTAACTGGATGTGACTGTCCAATATGCAGACTCAAAGACCCTACCCACATATTGCTTTTCACTTCAGGCTCTCACTCACTCATGGTTTGTATGTTTTTGTTATGTTTTTCCTCTCTCATGGATATGTCATCTCTCCCTAATTTCTGCTTTGAATTAGTCTTTTCCAATGCAGGTTGTAAAGGAGATTGTACAGCTCTGCACATCATGGACCAAGATTCACTGTCTTTCCCGTGCTTCTCAAGGATGCTATTGATGGAAAGGGATATGGTCAGTCCCATCAGCTTGCAGGAAGGAGCTATTTCAGCTTAGGAAAAACAAAACTTAGCATAGTATGCCTTTTTCATCAGGATGGAGAAGAGAGATCCGACGTATTATTTTACTAAGACCACAATTCAGGCAAACAACCAACAATCTCACTTCAACTTCATTACTTTCCTCAAGACCCTATCTCGAGGCCCCCGAAATACTCAGACAAGAAACCATTTTAAATCTGAGATGCATCCTGGTGTGTTCAGGGAAACTATGCTCTGAACTTCATCTTCTATATCCAAAAAATACTCAGATAAGGTAGGGAGACCTCTGTTCTCTTCTCTGTCTCTCCGTCGGTTTTGTGCTCTCTCTCTCTTTAAATTTTTTACTTTAGTTTTTATTGATTTATTTACTTTTAAAAACATTTCTCCTCCCCTCAGGCCTTTCCTATCTCTTGGTAATTTCAGAACCCATTTTTAAATCTGAAGTATATCCTGGTGTGTTCAGGGAAGCTATGCTCTAAACTCCATCTTCCAGACCCCTGAAATACTCAGGCAAGGTAGGTGACCATTGTCCTCTCTCTGTCTCTCTGTCTGTTTCACACTCTCTCTCTTTAAATTTTTTACTTTAGTTTCTTTTAATTTTTAAACCACTTCTCACCTCAGGCCTTTTCTTTCTCTTGCTAATTTCAGAAAACATTTTGAGTCCCAGGGGTGTCCTGGTGTGTTTGTGCAGCATGATAATGCACTATGTGGTTTTCACTTTTTACCTTTAAAATAAATTTTGTTCTCTTTTTTGGTCGAAATTTTTAGTTTTCTTTTCCTTTTGATTTTATATTTTTAAACCTTACTTTCCCACTATGGTCTTCACTGTCCACACACTGAGTGTCTAGATAGACCTAGGTGCCCAATAGCCAAGAATCTGAATACTTTTAGAGTCATTGAAGTCCTCAACACTTACTGAACTTCTGGCTTTAAGGAAGAAACTTCTTTTTATAAATCTGAACTCATAATGTCTTTCTGTGTATACCACATTGCTAAGCACAGTAGAGGAGTTTTTTCACAGAATGATCAGAAACCACCACAGAGGCACAAAAAATATGAGAAACCTAGAAAATATCTCTCCCCTTAGGGAAAAGAATAATCCTTCATTATCCACAGACAATACAGTAGAACTCATGGAAATGTCTATAGAGATTTCAGAATAGTCATAGTGACAAAACTAAATGAGATGCAAGAGCTGAGAGAAAATGAACTCCAGAAGATGCAGGAGAAAAGAGACAATGAGTTCCAGGAGGTGAGAAAGTTCTTGCACAATCTGAAAAAGGAAATACACACCACAAAAAATAATCTAATGGAGCTGTTAGAGATGAAGGCTACAATACAGGAAATCAAAACCTCCCTCCAAAGTATTAAAAGCAAATTAGTCCATGCAGAGGATCGAATCTCGGGTGTTGAAGGCAAAACTTCTGACCTAGAGAAAACAACCAAAAAAAAAAAACTAAGAAAATAACACAAACATATGAGAATGTTATATGAGAAATACTAGATAAAAATACTAGATAAAAATACAAAAATACTAGATTAAGCGCCCAACATCTGGATAATCAGTATCCCAGAAGGTGAAGAAACTAATAAGGGCATTGATAATATATTCCATGATATCCTGAAAGAAAACTTTCCAAACCTAAAGGGGCATTCAAATATCCAGACCCAAGAAATACAAAGGACCCCTAATAGAATCAACCCAGGAAAATCTTCTCCAAGACACATCATAGCCAGATTGGCAAAATTCACAGATAAAGACAAGACACTAAAATTGGCAAGAGAAAGAAACTTCAGGTTACTTATAAAGGTTATCTCATCAAGCTAACATCAGAACTCTCATCAGATACAATGCTAGCAAGGAAATAATGGGAAAATATATTCAAAGTGTTAAGTAAAAAACAGCTTCAACCAAGAACACTATACCTGCAAGATTATCCTTCATATGGAAAGAAAGGATAAAAACATTCTCAGATAAACCAGACCTGAGAGAATTTGCCAGTATCAGACACACTCTTCAAGAAGTTCTGAAAGGAGTGCTCTACCAGGAAAACTAAAGACACACAGCAATAAGAGAACAAAAAGTAACCAATAACCACAGTGACACTGGAGATTCAATAGAAGAGAGATTGAACATAGGACTGAACTGGTGAAATAGGATTTTATGATTTTTTTTTAAGAGGTTTTTGCTATAGGGTGCATGCACTCGCCAGAATGACAGAAAGAGAGAGACAGAGAGACAGAAAGCAAGAAGTCACCCCAGGGGGAATGGCCATGCTGCAATCCCTTCTCCTCTCAGGATCTTGGGCACTCACGCACATGTGCCTGGTATGAGTTTAAGCCACTGGGTCCAGGACTCAAAACACAGTCGATTACATGGGAGCTCAGTGACATAGCCATTATGCTAACTGCTGGTCCTGAATTTTATGAGTTTTGAGTACAACATTACTAAACTATGCTTTTTTCCTCCCAATTTAAGAACTTTGCTTTCTTTTAAGCTGTTGATAGGTTCAGCAACTTGTTGAAATATTTTTTCTTCTTGTTTATTTCTTTAAATGGAAACATAAACTTTTTTTCATTCCTGACCCCTCCAGAATAGGAAAATATTCGGAAGTATTCTTATTTTGCGGCAGAAGGCTTATTTTCATAAGTTCAATAATACCTGTTAACCCTAAATCAGAAATTAGAAATACTCATTATTGGACAGGGCTTTGTCTGGAATGCCATATCTGAAGATTAACCAGAAAACTATGGAAGTAAGTTTGATCTCAAGTAAGCCAACAGGAGCTCTTGGAAAGATGGCCTAGCACCATAAACAGTTCTGCCTGGAAGAAAGGATTAGAGAAGCTATTTGAAAGAATTTGTAAAATAGAATAACCTGGGCTTTTCCAACCCAGCATTGTAATCAGTAAAGACTGCAAAAGAGCAACCACAAGCAAAGGATTATCTTGAGGAAAACTTTGAAGGAAGAAAAAGAGACTGATCTTTGCTAGCAGATGGTGTATCACAGAATACTTGGTAGGCAGGGCTGAACTGAGAAGGTTTATGTGTGACTTGTGTGCTGGGCATTTGCTTTTCAACAGTTTGAGTAGTTGACATATAAATATTTTCTCAAAAATATTTAAACCCATAATGTCTCTGTTGTTATAAAGTCACAAACAAAATTGTGACAAAGATTTTGAACATTATTTTTAAAACTCGTTTTTGTGAAATTTTGAAAGTTGTTTAACTGTTAAGAACTATGGAGTATGAGTAAAAGTTTTTTGCTATGTAAAGTAAATGTTTGTGGAAAAATGTAAAAATAAAGAAATAATAAATGATAAAATAAAAAGACACTACCTCTGAATAAGGTCACATCCTAACGCACTGGGAGTTAGAACTTCAACATAGGAATATTTGGGAGATACAATAATGCTTAAGTAAATAAATGAAACTTTAGATATAAATAAATACTTTATAATTTGATGGTTACTCTCTTTTAAACTATACATGTCTCCTAAGGCCATTACATGGCTTAGCTACTCTCACACACACACCCACACACACTCAAAATGAAATTTAAAAAAAAAAATTAGAGGAAAAGCATAAAACTATTAGTGACAATCCAAAATTTCAAACAAATATGCCAGTTCTGATCCCCTCTATGTGGGGATGTATTTAGCAGTATAATAAACACTGACTTAGGGTGAGTAGGTTTAGCTTTGATAACTACACCTGTACTTCACAATTGTATAACTTTGGTAAGTGACCTTGTTTCTTTGTGTCTCAGCTTCATCTGTAAAACTGGGACAAAAACCCACAAATTTAAATATGGAATAATACATTCCAAGTTGTTATCAAGCACAGAATATAGTAAGTGTCGGAACTGCAATAAAGTTAGCTCTGTACCATAGACCTGTGTTACTCAGGAAGATAATGATACTTAAACCACTTTGACAGCTCAGAGAATATAAGCGGATTAATTTACCCTTTTATTATGACTTTTAAGGAGCCAGATATGATTTAAAATCTTGAACTTTGTATACATCTTCCTTGATCTGATTATATAAGGACTTATCTCTTTTAAATGTGTTGGGATCCTAGAGCTGATTTCATTATTTACTCTGTATGATTCCATTTCGACGGTAGTGGATAAAGGCACAGAGGGGCAAAACAAAATAGTTTGAAAATACAACAAATGTCTCTGGTAGTTTTTATAAAATGAGGCAGCATGGTGTAGGAGGGGAATAAAAAACTGTCTTAGAGGTCAAAGATGTGCCTTACAGCCATGGATTTTCTACAGGCTTTAGGCATATCACGCAACATCTCTGCACCTCTGACCTTTTGGTTAGGTAATATCTGTAACTGGACTAAATGCAGTGGATTCATGATGGGAAAATTCATTTTTCATGTTGAAATGACATACAGTGATTGTACAAAAGCAATGAAATACAGAAAAATAAGGGGATAAATGATCTATTTTGTAATATTGTAATTCTCAAAGCAGAAAGTCTAGTTGAAGGGTCTGTCCCTATTCACCACTCTACCTAGGTGCTCAACTTACACTGAAGTTTATGTGCACAAACTATGAAAAAGCAAATTAGTATCTCTGAACTTCTTCTGTGTATCAGTGAATATGTACCTTTATCTCTATTAGAGAAAAGTGGCTTAGATCGAGTTCTCAAACATTTATGATATATACTTCCAATTATAACAAGGAAAGAATTAATGAGATTGTGCAAAAGTATATACAGGGAAAAACATAACTGGACCATGCCTGCTTCAGAACATGTAAGAAGCGTTTTGGTGCATATTTCCCAATGAGGAATTTAGAGTTTGAAAGCAGCTATTTAGCTCACTTACGGAAAAAAAAAAGAAAAAGAAAGAAAGAAAAAGTTTATTTGTTGAAAGAGTGACAGACAGACAGACAAAGGCACCCCAGGGACCTCACACCATGATCCATCACAGTCTCTGCCAGTCTGGATGATGGGCACATGCACATGCAGCTGATATACTCAGGGCGGCTCCAGATGTGAACCCAGAACCTTTCTCATGTGAATCCAATTGTGTCACCCCTGTGCCACCACAAGCCACAGCTTAAAAAAATGAAACAAAACAAAACAAAAAAACAGTATTTATTTAATCATTTAATTAACAATTATTTATTTTTAATTTGACTGGGGGGGGGGCGGGGAATGAGAAAGCAATCAGCCAGGTCTGGGACTAGAACTGTGATTGACCATGTGAGAGTCCAGCACCCTAACCACCATACCACCTGCTGATCCCACATCCTTATTCTAAATTACTTACTCCTAAAGTGAGGAAACAAATTGGGACCAGCAGTTAGCGTGATGGCTATGTTGCTGGACTCTCACGTAGTCGACCGCGGTTCGCGTCCCGGACCCAGTGGCTTAAAACTCATGTGGGGTGCATGTGTGTGCATGCCCAAGATCCTGAGAGGAGAATGGAGGAGACGGGATTGCGGCATGGCCATCCCCCCTGAGGGTTGATTTCTTGCTTTCTGTCTCTCTGTCTCTCTCTGTCTGTCTGGCAAGCGCACACGCCCTATAGCAAAAACCTCTCAAAAAAAAGATAAATTGTACTTGCTATTCTCCATGATATGCCCACCTGTTATAGTACTTGGTATTTATGTTGTTTATGTTTCAAAATATAAGCAGGTTTTTATTTGCTAAAGGGCATATGTGCTCCTGGGAGAGAGAGAGAGAAATAGGGAAAGTAAGAAAGCACTCCTGAGGGGATGGCCATAGTACAATCCATTCTCTTGGGATTTGGGGCACACATGCACACATGCCCAGCAAGTTCTTCAAGACACCAGGTTCCATAGTAGAACCACACAATTGGCCATGTGGGGTCCAGCCATCTTAACCACCACACCAACAGCTGGCTCTAAAATGGAAGCAGTTCCGATAGAATGGTTGAGTTGTGCATTTTATCACCAAGAATACAAAGGCAGGCCCTAGAACTAGGGCTGCTCCCCAACGTACAATTCTACCATGTGTCCCTTGGCAGTTTACTGAGGGTATTTAAAATCCATTTTCCTAACCTATCAAAAGGGAGGCTGATACTTGTGCTATGCTAACAGAATTGTTGTGGAGACTAGGTGAGTTCACACACTTAGAGATACAAGTAGATCACAGGACCAGCAATTAGCATAATGGCTATGTCACTGGACTCCCATGTAGTCGACCGCAATTTGAGTCCTAGACCTGGTGGCTTAAACTCACGCCGGGCGCGTGTGCGTATGTGCCCAAGATCCCAAGAGGAGAATGGAGGAGAAGGGATTGCAGCGTGACCATTCCCCCAGAAGGTGATTTCTCGCTTTCTGTCTCTCTATCTCTGTCTTTCTGGCTAGCACACGCATCCCAGCAGATCAGTAAGAATTAGCTATTAGTCATTTCAACAGCTCCCAGCAAAATTCTTAAATATGAAATTCAAATTTTTAGAATCCTCAGATACACTGCATATATTTTCCACTCATTTTTAATCACTTGTTTATGTATTCTTTCATTCCACAGTTCCTGAGTACCTAATGTCTGCTGAGAATTTGTATGTCCATGCTGTCCCCTAGGAAAACACCCCAGTTCCACTTTCAGGCTGGAATAGCCTAAATACTCTCGGGAATCTCTCACCTTTGATCTTCTAGGATTCTGAGATGATTGTGAGAGCTCTTCATTTGAATCCATGCTGAGTGTTTCTTTAAAAAGCATACAAGGTCTAAACAATTATCTTTATCACTAGGGTGACCTGGGCTTTAGTCCAAATACACATAGGGAAAATTATATTAAAACAGATATTTCCAGAAAAGTAATTCTGCAAACTCATTGTTGACTGTTGTTTTTGTTCTACTCTTGGGGCACTTTGATTAAAAAAAAAGAAAAAAATGGAGACAAGAGACCCATTCTTCAAGAACTATTCCTCATATATTTTCAATTTTCTAAGTGAATTTGTCCCTTGTGGCAATGGAAAAATGAATATGCACACAGTATGGGAAGAAGATGCAGATTCCTGAACTGCTCTGAGTGGGGTTGGGCGTGATGGCCTCCCTGGAACCCCATAAACGTTTTTCAGCAGGTACTGCCTTTCATCAAACCAAGCCTGGGAAAGCCCAGTAGGTGCTATTGAAATTCTGAAAGGGGAGATCTTGTTTGAAGAGGTCCAGGGAGAAAACTGAACCCCGCTTCAATGACCAGGATTTGCCATTGCAGAGCCCATTAGGTGGCAGTTCACAATGAAATCCTCTGCTCCATTCTGGGAAGCAGATCCTGTGTTTCTGATGCCCCATTTCCTAGAGCAAAAGAATCAAATTGAGTAGGCATCTTCATTTGGTAACACTGGAGGAAAAAGGAGAAACAGGAGAGAAGGGAAAGCAAAGCAAAACAGTCTGGAGAGGGTGGTACTCGAAGTCAAGGTTATTCTCTCAGTGTGGAGAGGAGCTCTTTCTATTGTAGGAAAAACTGACCCCTGGTGCCAAGCCACTTCTTGAGCCCTGAGTTATCAATACATTGAAGTAAATTTGGCAGACATGATATCAGTAGCAGACTATAAGAGAAGGAAGGGCTTTACAGGCAAAGCATAAATCAAGTATAGTCTGTACATGTTTAGACTTTAGTATTTGTCATGAGTCAAAAATAAAGAAAATTTAAATATTTGGCATTTTTTATGCTATACAAAGCCCCTATCTATATTATAGATCACATTTAGCAGCAAGTATAGCTAAAAAGCTGGAGGAAAGAAGACAAAGAGACTCCTATTGGGATTGTGCCAGTACAAGCTAATAATTAAGAGGATGCCATATAAGGGACATTGAGGAATAAATATTTAAGACGTTCAAGAACTTAACGGACTCAGCTGGAAAACTGTGGCACATGTACATGATGTAATGTTACTCAGTTTAAGAAACAGTAAGACCCTATCTTTTCGTTCAGAGTGGATGAATATAGAGTGAAATGTTGAGTGAAATAAGCCAGACGTTGAAAGATACACATTGTAAATCCCCTCTCAATTTATATTGAATCTGCACTCTATGGCAGAAATGGAAAAAACTGAAGACAATATAGTAGAGTGGATAGGTGCAGAAACCAGAAACTGTAAGGCAGGGAGTGGATGGTAGAGAGTGGATCAGAGAGGGTGAGTGTGAAGTGCAAAAGGAGGAAACATTTAACACACCAAAACAAACAAAAAAAGAGTAAAGTTCTCTATTAAAACAAATATTGTTTATATCATACTGGAAACTTTATGAAAAATTAATCTGAAAATAATAAAAATATATAAATAAAAATTCCAGGAATAAGAACAAAGAACATGCAGGACTTAATTTGATATGAAAGGAAGGGAGTGGGTGATAGATAATTACCAGATGTGAACTGTCAATTATTTTTTCTACATCTCTTCTTTCCCCCTTTTCTTCCTTTCATTACATGTTTAAAAATGTCATGTACCAGACAATGTGCAATTGTCATTTCAAAGACAGGGTCATTGCGACATTTTATCCCACAGATTCTTCCAACCATGAAATACTGGACAGTCCATCAAGCAATGATATCTGCATTGCCTCCCCTTGAAGGAGCAGGGCCAACTTTGTATCTAGGTGTAAGGAGCACTACTTGATGGGAGTAACTCTGTGTCACTTTTGATTAAGCCATTGATTGTTGTGGTTTAATCATGGTTTGATCCCCACAAAGGCTCATGGTTTGTATTTTGGCAGCAGTGTAAAGATATTGGGAAGTAGTAAAAGAAAAATTTTTTGTATATTTTTTGCCATGGGGTACAAATCAAAGAAACAGAGAAAAAAAGAAAGTGAGAAATCACCCCCCCAAGGGGAATGGCCACACCACAGTCTCTTCTCCATCCTCCTCTCAGGAATTTTGAGGAATTTTTTCATGTATATACATGTATCTGGTGTGTTTCTCGAGCAACTGGGACTGGAACTCAAACCATAGATTTAGTCATATGGGATCCAGAGCCTTAACCACTACACTACCTGCTGGCCTGGTAAGTGGTAATTTTTTAAAATATATATTTTGTTTTATTTTCATTTCTTTTATACATTCAATCACATACATCACTTTGCTTATAAAGTGAATGTTCCAGCATGAATACATTTCTCACCAGTCAGTCCAGTTGGAGATCCTATACACGTAACCAACAGATAATAACCCATAACCGATTTCTTTGTCCCAAAAGTGTCCTGCCTCTCTATTTTTCTTCTTAATGTCATTCCTTAGACTTTCCTCCTTCTCCCACCCTCTCCCCACACTGTATCTGGTATCTATAACCATTTTCTATGTTTCTAGATGCTCTAGTCTTGCAGTTTCAGCTATAGAGTACAGAGAGTTAGTGTATATTAAGTGGAGACATATAATGTCTCTCCTTCATAGCCTGGCTTGCTTTACTCAGCAGGAAATCTTTCATATTCATCCACTTTCTGTCAAAATCCAAGGTCTTGTTTCTTATAGCTGAGTAGTATTCCATACAATAAATGTACCACACTTTTCCAATCCATTCTTCTGTTCATGAACATTTGGGTTGCAGCAATTGTAAATAATGCTACAATAAATTAAGATGTGCAAGCACTTGTCCGACTAAGAGTTCTTCTGTCTTTTGGGTGGATAACAAGTAGTAGGATTGCTGGATCATATGGTAGTTCTATTTTTAGATCTTTGAGAAATCTCTATATTGTTTCCCATAGTGGCTGGACCAATTACATTCCCTCCAGCAGTGTAGGAGAGTTCTCCTTTCTCCACATCCCCACCAGCACTTATCATTTTTTTTTTTTTTTATTCATTCTGACCGGGGTTACGAGTGATAAGATTTTTAAGAGGTGGAGCTTAGTGGGCAGGGTTTGATTTTGAAGGCATCATCCTCTTGAATGTATTAATGTTATCTTCTGTGTTCTTAGCACACTTGTTCTAGCTCTCATGAGAAGGGGCTAATTCTTGTGAGAGTGAGTTGTTTTAACAGGAAGATGACTGCCCCCAGGTCTCTTTCTTAGGATGTAACACCTCCTTTCTGTTTCTGTTCACCATGCTGAGAAGTAGGTACTCCTAACAGACTGGCTTGAGGTTGGTGTGATCTCTTTGGACTTTTAGACAATAGAATTATAAGCCAAATAGTCTTCTATTCTTAATAAATCACCCAGTCTAAGGTATTTTGTTTAGCCACAAAATAGCTGCTGCATCTTTTTTTTTTTTTTTTTTTTTTTTTTTGGATAGGTTTTTGCTATAGGGCCTGTGCACTCGCCAGACAGAGAGAGACAGAGAGACAGGAAGTGAGAAATCACCCCCCAGGGGGGATGGCCACGCTGCAATCCCTTCTCCTCTGTTCTCCTCTCAGGATCTTGGGCATGCACGCACACGCGCCCAGTGTGAGTTTTAAGCCACCGGGTCCAGGACATGAACTGTGGTCGACTACATGAGAGTCCAGCGACACAGCCATTACGCCAACTGCTGGTCCCCACAGCTGCTGCATCTTATCATCAGTGAAATAAGAGACAGAGGCTGGAGAAGAAGGAAGTTTATATCTGTAACCAGTTACAGGGAGAGAGTCAGCAAGTACCATCAAAGTGTCTCAAAAAGCTCAACATATTTTCAATATTTATAGGTACAAAATACAAGCATGTGCAAATCATTTCTCACTGCAGTCATAGTCAATTGCTTTCTCCTGAATAATGATTCTGATTTCTTCAAATACTCATTTTTGGTTTCTCATCTGACTATTCCTCAAACAGACCTCTTTATGCTCAGCACTAGGTTGGATTGTTTTCATTCGAGGCCATTCTTAATTTCACAATGGCTGCAGTCCTGCTGGCCTGCTTCCATACAGCTTCTGTCTGAGCAGTTCAAATATAGTCATCTTTCAAACTCAGTCACTTGATCACGAAGAAGCTCATTCATACAAGGAGGCCATGTGCAGATGTCCTGGGCAATAATCCAATCTCATGCCTCAGTGACAGCATCAAATAGTATGCCTGGTCACCACACCACATGTAACTTGCCATGTTGTCAGCCTCGGAGCCAACCTAGATGATGCTGAGACAAACACAGAGGAGCCCTTCCCACCATGTCCTGACCCATTTGCAGGTCTCTTAGTGACATACATGCTGTCATTGTTTTAAGTTACTGTGTTTTGAGAAAACATATTAGCCATGACAGAAGCATTCTATAATGCAATGAGGATTTCAAAGTTAAATAATACTAATTCATCCTTTCCAATCATGTGTTCTCATAAATTAGACACAAGGAACAGCAGTTAGCATAATGGCTATGTCTCTGGACTCCCACATAGTCGACCGTGGTTCGCATCCCGGACCCAGTAGCTTAAACTCACGCCGGGCATGTGTGCGTGTATGCCCAAGATCCCAAGAGGATAATGGAGGAGAAGGGATTGTGGCGTGGCCATCCCCTCTGGGGGGTGATTTCTCGCTTTCTATCTCTCTGTCTCTCTCTGTCTGGAGAGTGCACGCGTCCTATAGCAAAAACCTCTCCAAAAAAAAGAAAAAGAAAAGAAATTAGACACATAGGTACCTGATACTAAGACAATGAGATTAGAATGAATGGAAACATGTTCAGGGTGCATGAAGGTGTAAAATATAGGTCACTTTTTGTGGTGATTGATGCCTGTTTCAGCTGCTCACTATTTACCTGTAAGCCCACTCAAAATTTTTATATCTGCCATGAATTTTCTTAGGATAGTATTCCCAAAGGATTCAACACTACTACTGGCAAACATGATCCATTGTGACAGGGAATTGACCGTCACTAAGATGTCTCAATGAAAGAGAAAGACTATGGATTAGCCCCCTATTCATTAATTATTTGGAATATAGTTTAAATTTTTACCTCATAAGCTCATGTAAAATAGAAATAGATCATTTCTTAGCTCATGAAATTGAGGTTGGATACAGGGACCTTAAAAATATAATTAGGGTATAGGCCCAAAATGGATTCACAAAACGTCTAAATTTTGAGATGGAGGCAGTGGGGGCTCATTGATTGACCTAGGCAGCATGACCTAGACCAAAACATGCCCCACCACATTCCAGGAAGAAGATAAGATAATAGTTTTCATGGCCTAAAGCTTCCAGACAAAGAATCTTCTAACCCTGGTACGCACTTCACAGTTAAGAAAATAAATGGGCCCACCCAGCATGTAGCCATTCCTACCAGGAGGGGAATACATGCACAGCCCCACCTAGAACTTAAATCTGGACAAAGCCCTTCCTGACCCAAATTAAAAACCCCTTGCCACAGTTCTTTCGGGTAACCCATTTTGTGGGACTCCTCCCTTCTTGGGAGCTCTGTCTTTCCTTCTCTCTCCTTTAAAAAATGCCCCACTTTGTAAATCAATTCCCCACTTTGTTATTAAACGTCCTGATTTCTTGTACCTACTCTCTGTGTCTGTGACTCTAATTCTTTCTGAGCGTGGGACAAGAACCCATGTCTCACTGTGAGTGTGCAGCCGATCACCCCTGCATCCCCATGTTCCTGCATCATATTCAGATCATCAATAGTTGACTTCAACAATCCATCTTTGCTAGGCAGTGATTGGTGAAAACTGTGTACTCCACCCCTGGGCATTCTAATGTGTAAATGAGCAGATGCCCCTTGCCTGATAGCTTACATGTTCTTCAGAAATGATAAGGAGACTCTGTACCATCAGAGTATCTGGGGCCTTACACCATAGACATGTACACAACGTTGCTACTGGACATTAGTCTCTGAATTCACTGCCTTGGCTACAGTTTAGATGACAAATATGGGACAACAAGTACTAGTGTCGAAATATAGAATCTCAGTGTCATGAGTCTGTGGATTTCCACCACAGTAATGTCGTTTGTCTTTTGTTTTTTTAATAAAAAACTCAGTCCAACCCATGGTGTGATGATTAAGGCTGCTGGATGCCAGTGGCTGACTGCAGTTTGGGTTCCAGACCCAGAGGCTTGAAAACAGACATGCTGGGCATGAGTATGTGTGGTTCTAGAGTCCCAAAAAGAGGGAGAAATGGAATAGAAGGGATTGAGGCATTGAGGTAGAAAAAGTAAAAACCATTTTCTAGGCAGCCACCAGATTTGCAGATATCAGTCCAAAACAGGAGGTACTTCCCAGCCCTGGGTAGGAAGCCCTTTCCCCAGAGCTGCTAGAAACCCTTCCCCTTATCTAAGCAAGCAGCCCCCACACCTTGCTTCTGCATAGCAACCAGCTCTTGCCCAAAGCTTGCTAAGTTGAGCTCACTCCAGGCCCCCTTGGCAACTGTCCATATAAAAAGAATGTAAACCCAGGAAATGGGGCCTGAGATTAGAGCATGTTAGCTCCTCCATGGCCACTGGCATAATAAAAGTTATGAAGTTGTCCTGTTTCTCTGAGTGCTGTTTCACTTCCAGCTTCTAGTTTTTCCACAACAGCATGACCATCCTCCATTGGGTATACTTTCTCACTCTTTATCTCTCTCTAAAAAAAAAAAAAAAAAAAAAAAAAGGCAGAAAACAAACAAAAAAACCTAATTTAAGTACTTAAGATTATTTCCTTGCTATTAATGAGCACATGACAGTGATACTCCTGGGTCTGAGTTAGGAAAAAGATAACCTGAAGTTTAGAATATAAACCCATCCCTTAACAACCTGAAAGACTTAGAGAATACTAATATATCTGAGAAGAAAAAAATTGTTAGTCTCAAAGTGAATATTCTGATGGTCAATAATCCATGATCCCAAGTCATTTTGTTGACTATCCCAATACTAAGACTTTATGTCAGATAAACCTGCTTAAAAGTCTACACTAACCATTTACTTGTTAATAAATACTTAACCTATAGAAGTCCCATTGAATACATTTAATGTGTGTAGCACATTTCAAGCATATCATACACACTCAGTAAATATCATCTGCTATAATAACAGTACGGACAGCCACGATAACACTGAGAATGCAGTAATGTTGCTGCTGTTCTTGTTGTGTGGAGAGCTGACGCTCATCCAGGTGTGATGCTGGGGGAAGGATCAACACCAGAAACAGAGATTTGGGAGCAGTCATGGACTGCATGGACACAGTTAGAATTATGGCGAGCGGAGATCCAAAGGTGCCAGACATTAAATTCAAGGAGATCCAGAGATCTTTTTCTTCTTAAATGTACTAGTATCCTCTAGATTCAGAGATGAGACAAAAAGAGTCACAGAGAGAAGGAAGCAAAGGACATAAATACTTGGATGAGGTAGGAGGAGGCACAGGAGGGTGAGGTACCTAGGAGGAGACAAGTGAGAGAGGTGAGAGCCGTGACAGCCGAAGAGTACAGGGCTCCACATAAAACCTTTGTAAAAAGAAAACAAATAATATGGAGTTTATCATCAGTTTATTTCATGGAATTCCATACCATATTTTCAGTATGTCTGGGGACCTCTGTAGAGTAAGTGGAATATTTAGCTTGTCTAATAACAACTGTAAAGCAAGCAATTAATCCTGATATATTGGAAAGGAATGGCTTCCCGATAGGTAGAGATCTCCCTAGATGCGGGGAAGAACAGTTAATCTTTATTGTAAGTCAGTAGTGTGTTAGAATTATTTATCTTGAAATGGCTTCCTGCTACTCCTGCTGCTTTCCTCTTTATATCTGATAACTGTCAAGCTGAGTGACTAGGTGGGTTTGTTCTGGCTTGAGGAAGGACCCAATTCAAAGGGAAGTAGGGGTCCATTTCCAAAAGGAGGCATTTTCTAACAAGCCCTGTGGGGGGTTTCTAGCAGGGCATCTTCTGAGAGAACACTGCAAGATGCCACTCCTTTCATCTTTTGCACAGAAGGCAATCTTCAGCATGCTATTAGAGATATTCTAATCAGCAAGCCTAATTACAAGGCTTTGTGAATCCCTTTGAAAGGAAAAGGGAGAAAAAATCTTCCCTATAATAAAGGCAAAAAGAAAGACAAATTGACAATCACTTCCCACGCTAAAATGTGATAAACCTACCAGCTGGATTGAAACTGAGTGATCCCAGATTTCAGTTCCCCAAGTGTAAAGATGAATGTTCAAAATTGGGAACATTCAGATTTCTCACTGCATTCTTTTCCTACCAAGATAGACAGCTGCGAAGGAAAATAAAATCAGTATGGTTGGAATTTTATTAAAATAAGGACTCTATTAAGAACTGGCTTCTAGCTGCCTTTAATTAGATGGATGGCCATTTAAATGTCCTTTGAGTTGTCTCTTGACTTGAGTTCTTCTCCTCCAGAAGAGGAGATGTATTAGATCACACGCTGCCGGTCCTATTACTATTGGGTTTCTGTCTTATTATTCTTCCATAATGTAAGGTTTAAAATAACTCTGACAAAGCTCTGGACGAATAGTTGGTGTACAATGCATCTTAGGCATCACCCTGGACCTCTCGCTGCTTTGGCTCCCCCCATGTCTGCTCCTCGCGAGCCTTTCTATTGGGCTGCAGTAATTGCGAACCATTCCACAGTTCATCCTGATAGAATTTCTCTTGAATTTACTCATTTAACACCTTTTTATTTCTCAGTAACAAAAGCCAAATGTCTTTTCCCTCTTCTGTATCATAGAACTCAGGGCGATCAATTCTTCCCATTCAATACACTCTAACACGCTCCTCTCTGCTTATTGCTCATCCATGCCTCAACATTTTTCTCTCTCTTTCCTTAAGAAATTGTTGCCACTGCAAAACTCAGGGGACTAACAACATCCCTGCATCTATGTATGAACTATCATTCTCAGAAAGCCCTTTTCACAGAAGTCCCTCCTCCAAAGGCCGTCTCCCGGTGTTCTCCTCATGGAGATGCCAGCAGTAATGTTTTCTATCGATTCCCTATTCCTGCTTTGATACACTCACAAACATAAGTGATACAACCGAATCTTATTTTGGCTCATTTAGTGTTCCTTCATTGAGATCCAACTTCTGTATTGAAGCAAATATAATCCTGTCTTCCATTTTCCTATAAACTATAAAGAAAAAAACCACACACACTTTTCTAGACATGATTTCCATTATTTTGTCTTAATATTTCTAAATCAGTCATTACAAAGCTTGAGACGATTTTAAAATATGTATGCATATGTTACACTCTTACTATCAAAATGTGAATCAAATTACCTTCCATGAGATTATAGACAAGCCTTAGAGGCTCAACAACAGAGACTAAGGCACAGAAGATGGAGACAGTAATGGTATATCACCTCTTTTTTTATTATTTTTATCTTTTATTGCCAGAGAACACATGAGCTCATGAGAGAGAAAGAGAAAGAGAAAGAAAGCACCCTCCCCCACACATAATAAAATGTGACTGCTCTGCAATTCTTTTTCCTTCATTTCCCATCTCATTAGGATTTGGGTCACATATGCTCATGAGCCCAGCATGATTTTCAAGCTACCGGTTCTGGGATTGGAACTATGGTGTCAGCCATGTGAGATTCAGCTCACAATCCACAGTACTTAACCACTGTGCTACAGGGCTTCCCCAAGTCTTAGCACTTCAGATACTAGGTCTTAAATGTCTTCAAAAGTCTTAAAAAGCCGCATACCTTTCACTAGCATATTTTGAGATGTTTGCTTTTCAAAACTCAGTCATCATGCTGTTAGGAACCTAAAGGCAGGCTATTCTAGTTCACACTTCTAGCCAAGGTCCCAGCCAGCAGCTGACATCAATCAGCAGAATGTGAATGTGTCATCTTTCAATGGATACCAAAAACATCCTTCCAGACATCCCACATGTGACGTGGAGCCAATTGAAGCTACCTTTGAAGAGTTCTGGTCTAGTTGCAGCTCAGTGAGCTGAATGAGGTGGCTGTCTTCAGCCACTATGTCACTAGAAAGCAGATGCCCTAAGTGTTAGGAAGCAATTTTAAATACCACTCCCTTCCTTGATCTGTGCTCCAGATGGTCTTTTTCAGGACCCAAGTTTCATCTCCAATGAAGAGTCCATCTCCAAGTTAGCTTAAATACTGTCACCTGCAGATTTTATGTACATGTGAGTAAGTGGATGCTTCTCTGCTGGTTTACTGATAATGGTCCTCAAAGACCACAGTTTTCCCTAGCACTCCTCAGAATGGTTTCCTTCCCAGTATAACCTTGATTCCAACTAATACTTGGAGAGAAGTCTGCATTTAGAGACAAAAGAGCTTTCTGTGGATCAGCTCTACTGCATACCTCTGAGTTTAATATTTCTAGGCTTCAATTTTTAAAATGGTACTGAGTCAACCTACACTAAAATATTGAGTGCTTGTATGAAAGAATGTTAAAGGTGAAAAGTCTTGGAACCAATAGAAGGCATGGTGGTTAATGCAATGGACACTCCCACATGACCAACCATGGTTTGAGTCCCTGACCTGGTGGCTTGCTTTTTTTTTTTTTTTTTTTTCTCTCTCTCTATATCTCTATCTCTATCTCTCTCTATTTCTCACTCTGGTCAAATGAATAAATAAAATTGAATAAATAATTCTTTTTAAAAAAGGTGAAAAGTGTTATACAAATTTTTGATATTAATATTATTATTAAATATCTATGTACCTTAGGAATACATTAGTTGTATCAAGGGGATATGTTAGGGCCAGCGATGAATCAATTTATTAAACAAAGATTCCAAAGTGACCGCTGTGTTTTTACTGGCATAAACTAATGTAATATGTACTACAGGTGCAGTTTAACTGATAAAAATAAAATTTAGCTTGTATTAATATGCTTGCACATTTTAGTGATGCCTTTCAAAATAGGTTTCTATTTTGATTTGCAAACAGGTGTTTGAAAGGTATCTTGAAATGAGCTGAACAATGCTTATTCATGAGGAATTTTGCATCTTCTGACAGCTAAAGTTAATATTGACCAAGCTGAATTTCCATAGCAGGCCCGAGTGTTTGAAATCCACAGTAATTCTAAAGGTGTCAGCAATTTGGTTATTATCATTAGCACAAGACTCTATGGGACATTTTAATTGCAGATCATAATGACAGAACATTTATAACACTGTTCATTAATACATTATTTAATGCAAACCTATGAAAAATTTAATTGCTGTTAAATGAAGTGTACCAGATAATATTCCAAGAGATTCAATTTGCAGTAAAAATAGGGTTGCTTAGTGTCTGATGCTATGGGATAGTCTGGGGGAATATTACATATAGGAGGGTTTTTTTTTTCTTTCTTATATATCAAAATAATTTGAGTACTTAGAAGTTTGTGCCATTCATATCATAAGAAAATAACTTATAGCACACTAATTATGGCATAGTTTTACAAATAGAGCTTTTAGAGGACAATACCATTAATTAGCTACATGCAGTTGGGCAGATTATTTAGCCAGTCTGAGTCTTAGTTTCTTCATCTAAAAATAGGAAGGAAGGGCCAGCAGGTGGTCTGCTGGTTAAGGCACTGGAATCCCACGTGGCTGACCATGGTTCAAGTCCTGGACCTTGAAAATCACAGCGGGAGCATGTGTGTGCATGCCTCAAATCCCAAGACAACAATGGATGAGAAAGGATCGTGACATCGCAGTCCTACTCAAAGGTGATTTGATTTGTCACTTTCCCTTTCTTTATCTCTCTCTGTCTCTCTCCCGCAAATTCATGCATTCTCTGGTAAAAAACAAGCAAAACATATATTACCTCCCCATGACAGGGAATGTTAATTTTTCTATCCAAACATCTTTTTTCCTGTAATGTTCTCTAGTGGCTTTATGAGTCTGCCGTGGTGAACAACTGCCAAATATCAGGGTCATTAAAAAAAAAGACTTGCTTCTTGCTAATGGTTGGCACCATGTGAAAAATGCCTCGGGGTCTTCTCAGGTTATTGCCACCCTCACTCTACCACCAAACCTGGTCAAGGAACCACAGTCTGGAATAGGGGAGCTGATATGACTAAGGGAAAAGTAAGAATGACAAAGCCCACGTTTACTAAAGTTTCCACCCAGAATAGCCATAGATCACTTCTAATCGCATTTCATTGATCAAAGCAAATCAGAAAGGCCAAGATCCGTGAGGCAGAAAAAAGTACTCACAGCAAGTCTTTTAGGACATTCCTTTCCCATTCTTACCATATTGCCCAGAAATAGAGCTCTTTCAGGTAGTCATACTCTTCCCACTACTGTTGTTGAAAAGGCAGTGTTATCATTGCCTGCTAGTCTACAGCAGCCTTTCATTTTCATGAAGATATATACTAACATCCTTGTTTCCTTTAGGACTAACTATCTTGCATATGTGGGGCAACAACAAAACAGGTGGTTTGATTCTCTTCCAGGATGGGAAAACAAGTGACCTAGGTGATGCCGGCTGAGTTCTCTTTGCTTTGAAGTACTGTATGAAATTAAGTACCAGTACAAAATAAAAATCATTGATTCTTAATTAGATTTTAATGATTGGTGCTTAATCAATATGGCAGATTATCTAATAATGGAAATCATCCCTAACATTTTTTTAACTTCTAGGTAAATATCAACATCTTGCAAAGGCCAGCAGATAATGTGGTGGTTAAGATGCTGGACTCTCACATGGCCAACTGCAGTTCCAGTCCTGAACCTGGCTGCTTGAAACTGTGCGTATCTGAATGCATGTTCAAAATCTCAGGAGGAGAGTGGAGGAGAGGGAATTGTGGCATGACCGCCCACTCAGTGAGGTGATTTCTTACTTCGTCTCTCCGTGTCTCTCTGACAAGCACACATGCCTTAAAGCAAAAAAAGCTCTAAAAAAATTTTTTTGCATGCAGTAATAAAATTGCAAGAAAAAAATGACATAAAACAGTGAAAAGATAACTGACAACCCAAGTTTTGAATATTACAATTAAAGCTAAAGTAGCCCCGAGGGGTTGGAGTATGGGGCATTGGACCGGAGATAGTTACTGGGAAGTCCCCACTTGCACATAGTATTAAGGGTGAAAGTTGGACTGGCTCAGTGATTCAGTGGTAAAGTGCTGATTTAGTCAAGTGGCGTCCATATGATAGATCTGGGGTTCAGGTCATGGCGGATCTATACAAACTGGGTGTGTGCACACATGATCCTGGCAGTCTGAGAAAGCTGAGGAAGGTGGTAGCATGAGACTCTGCTGAGGGTGCTTTTTTTCTTTTTTATGGAGAAGTTTTTGCTATAGGGCGCGTGCGCTTGCCAGACAGACAGAGAAAGAGAGACAGAAAGCGAGAAATCACCCCCCGGGGGGGATGGCCACACCGCAATCCCTTCTCCTCCATTCTCCTCTCAGGATCTTGGGCATGCACGCATATGTGCCCGACATGAGTTTTAAGCCACCAGGTTCAGGACGCGAACTGCGGTCGACTACGTGGGAGTCCAGCAACATAGCCATTACGCTATCTGCTGGTCCCAGGGTGCTTTTTTTTGAAGGTAATTTTTACTATGGGGCATGTGCACTTGCCAGAGAGACAGAGAGACAGAAAGTGGGAAGTCACCCCCCAGGAAATGGTCACACCATAATCCCTTCTCCTGTATTCTCTTAAGATTTGGGGTACTGATATACACATGCTCAGCATGAGTTTAAGCTGGTAGGTCTGTGACTTGAACCACGGTTGACCCTGTGGTAGTCCATCGATGTAACCATAATGCCATCTGCTGCTGGGGTGCTTATTTTTCTCTCTTTTTCTGTCTGTTGCTTTCATTCTCATGAGATAAATAATTTTTTTTAAAGTCTTACATCTATCAAAGCAGGAATTGAGATTGCTGAATTAGACCAAGATTCCGATAACAAATAATTTGAACATAATCTACAACTTTGCCTGGAAATCACCAAGAAATTTGACTTTGCCTAATGCTTTTGGCAGGGGGATAGAAGGGGTCCTCAGTGGTTCCAAACCAGGCCAACAATTGAAAAAAAAAAAAATAAAAGGAAGATAAAGAAAAAAAGAGTTGATGAGGGACCAGGTGATAACACAGTCAGTCCCATAGACAGGGATCCTGGGTTCATGTCCTGGGACCTTTATGAGCATTCCCAGTATGCACAGACACACCCATGACCCAGCCCTACTGAGACTGCAGATGAATCATGGCATAAAGACCCTGTTGAGGGGGTACCTGTCAGTCTCTGTCTCTGTGTCTTTCCTCATAGAAGAGATAAATAAATTTTTAAAAAAGAAAAAAGATGATAATTAAGAAAATAATTTCCTTCTTAAGTGTGAAATTTTAAAAGAAACAAAAATTGCTGGGACCAGAAGTTAGTGTAATGGCTATGTCGCTGGACTCCCACGTAGTCGACTGTGGTTCGAGTCCCGGACCCGGTGGCTTAAAACTCACGCCAGGCGCATGTGCGTGCGTGCCCAAGATCCCGAGAGGAGAATGGAGGAGAAGGGATTGCGGCGTGGCCATCCCCCCTGGGGGGTGATTTCTCGCTTTCTATCTCTCTGTCTCTGTCTGGCGAATGCACGCGCCCTATAGCAAAAACCTCTCCAAAAAAAAAAGAAATAAAAATTGCATCAAAAGGATAAAATACTTAAGAATACACTGAACAAAATAAATATGAGAATAGTATATAAAAAAATCCTACAGAACATTTGGTAGAAAATAAAAGAATATCAAAATAAATGGAAAAACACCTATGTTTATGAATCTGAAGACTTAATTGTGTAAGACGGTATAACTTCTTAACTTCCATCAACAGAATCAACCCAAACTTTGCCAGAACTCCAGTGGCTCTTTTTGCAGAAATTGAAAAACTAACCCTGAAATTCATGTGGAAATATAAATACAGTAGAACAGCTAAAATGAACCATTAGAAGGAAGGGCAAATTTGGAGGACTTGTACATTCTTACTTCAAAATCCATTATGAAACTGTAGTAGTTAAGAAAAGCATAAGAGAGGAAAGTCTTATTTTCATGGTCAATAAATTTTCAACAAAGAGAATTTAATGAATGAAAGCAGTCCTTAATAAATGATGCTTAGTGGTTAGCAGAAAGTGGAAGGTGGATGGTGAGTGTGAGGAAAAACATTAGGACAGTCATGTCTGCTGAAAAGTGACATTGGTTCATTAAACTAGTCTAGATTGTTTTATGAATGCTTTCTCAAATTATGGGAATTCAAGTGCAAATACTTTTTGAAGACTATAAATGATTAACTTATGTCTACAAGAGAAAAATCAAAATATTTTTTGGATTGTCTGGAAATAGTTCATTCTATTGTGTATCTGTAAATTTATTCTTTTTTTAAAGAGACATTTTTGCTATAGGGCACATGTACTTGCTAGAGACAGAGAGATAGAAAGTGAGATATCATCCCCCCAGGGGGATGGCTATGCTGCAATCCCTTTTCCTTCATTGTCTTCTTGAAATTTTGGGCTCACACACACATGTGCCTGGCGAGAGTTTTAAGCGGACCCAGTCCAGGACTCAACTGCAGTCAACCAAGTGGGACTCCAGCAACGTAACCACTACATCATCTGCTGATCACTCTGTTTATTTGTCATCGAAAGCATGGCTGACTACAAGTCTAGTCCTGGACCTTGCAGCTTGTTTTCTCACTTTCTCTCACCCTCTCTCTTGCATATAGCAAATTAAGGAAAAAAAAATAGCAACTGTGGATACTAAAGAGAGTGTGGGATGAAGGTGGGAAATGGAGTCGAGTGAGAGGAAGGGACTCAAGGGGACAAAAAATCAAAATATTTGAGAGACACAAAAATGGACCATTACCTGTTGATGATAACATGTATGATAATATCTTCAAAAGACCAGCAGTTGGTGAAATGGCTCTGTCGCTGGACTCTCATGTAGTCGACCACGGTTGGACCCCTGGACCTGGGCAAGTGTGCGTGCGTGCCCAAGATCCCGAGAGGAGAATGAAGGAGAAGAGATTGCGATGTGGCCATCCCCCCTGGGGGGTGACTTCTCACTTTCTGTCTCTCTGTCTCTGTCTTTCTGGCGAGCACACGCTCCGTATAGTAAGACCTCTCAAAAAAAAAAATCTTTAGCTGGACTAATATACACTTGTCTTCATGCTGGGAAAATTCATTTTGCATGCTGTAATGATATATAGTGATGGAATATATAAGAAAAATGAAGTTCATTAATAATTTTTAAAATAACTTTAAATAAAATTAGATAAATTATTCCTGAAATAGAGTGTTCTGAATTACTTTTTCCAACCTTGTAGCCAATGCGAAATGGTGAGCAGGTTCAGGATTACCACAAAGAAACACTGTCCCGTCCAAAAGACAGAGAGCAACCACTGGCAGCCGCCATGGACTATCATCCACGGCCACTGTGCCGTTCCTCCTGGCTACATCCTTGCAGGTCCCCTTTGATCGGCTGAAGCGGAGGCTGGGGACCATGCTCTTCATGGGCTGCCACTTTCACACACTGCCTGCTGGGAATGGCTGGTGGACAGCTTCAACCTCCAAAGGCTCTGTCAGATCCTAACCGACGGTTTCTCTGGCATAGAAAGCCTTCAAAACTTCATCAATCTCTATTTATTTACTGTTCGCCATGTTGTATGAGGTGGAGGATGAACAGGAGGAGATAGGGGAGGAGAAAGGCACGAACTGCAATTATAGAAGAAAACAGTTACTAAATTGAATACTAAAAGAAAAAATATAAAGTGCACTATTTCACAGGTCAATGAAAAGAGGATCTATGCTTTTGGGAGATAATATTTGAGATGAACATAATTAACAGGACCTCTGAATAGGACATATACCTATAATCAGTATGAAATCATATTTGTAGATGAGAGGCAATATAAAAATAAGTCACAGACAGACCAAAAATTAAATTTCTTATCATTGAAATATGAATTAACAAACCAGTGAAAATATACTTTATGTCAGTAAGCTGGTAAATATGTAAGACGTCCGTGAATGCCTAGCTATTTCCCATGACCCTCACTGCTGTCACACCGGTCTGACACCCTATTTGCTCCTGGCTGGCCTCCTAATTGGCATTTTTCTCTCATCCTTGCCCTCCTGGAAAGTATTCTCAGTATTACAGCCAGAGGTATCTTTTAAATATCAAATAAGATCACATCATTTTGGAATTTACCATTGTGAAATGGATCCCTATTTTATTTGGGTGAAAACCAAAAATCCTAAGATGATAGGCAAGACCCAACATACTTTTCCCGGCTACTCTTTTCCTCTTTTGCAACTACTCCCTGTCTCACAGCCACATGGGATTCTCACTGCCTCAAAAACAAACTCCCAGGGAATCTTTCACTTCAAACAATGTGTTCTTTGCTGTGTCAGGCCTGCTTTCTCCTGGTAACTAGATGGTGTGCTCCTGAATGCCTGCACAGGCCACAAGCTCTTGCTTGCATGTCCCTTCCTTGGTGAGAACTTCCCTTAGCACTTAATTTAAAAATGCAATCTCACTCTCACCTCGGCACGTCCTTATCGTTTTGTCTTGCCTTATTCTTCACCATAACACTTGTCAACTTGGAAAACGCAAACCTTTTTTGTTTATATTGTGAATCATATGTGTGGCTGAACCAAAATGTAAGTTACACAAGGGCAGAGGTTTTTATTTTTAATCTATTTTGTTTACTAATTTTCCCGACAACATTGAAGAGTTATTGGACTGTGGTACGTGTTCAATAAATATTGCTGAATTGACCTGCAGGGCCGAGTAGTAATAAGAATATAAGGAAATAGAAATGTTGTTGATGAATATATAATTACACTTGGAAGTGCGACACTTGAATAAGTAGAAACAGGACCAAGCAGACCAGCTCCCTGGTGTTGATCCAGAAGTGCTGTTTTGCGGATTTCTGTCTCTGTGCTCCAGATTCCAGATGTGTTCTTTGCCAGTCTTTCTGAGATTAGTTCTTTACTTTTCCCTTTGGATTATTTTTATATACTTTCAATATTTTTCCCATAATTGCTTGAGTTTTAGTCAAATTTGGTTCCTTTTGTGGGTAACCAAATATCTTTAATAATTATAGCAACTTTATTAGCCTGGAGATCTGAGAGTGACATCTGGAAACAGGAAAACCAAGAACCATCTTTTAATCAAGTTATAGAGTTGATATCTCTTCCAACATTTGTTAGCTGTGCCGTATCGGGAAACCAATACCTACCTTTCAGCATCAGGTTTCTTACATGTAAACGATAAAGAAAAATTATGTTTGATTCATGTGGTTTAAATGTGGAATCAATCAAAGTGTTTTAAGACATTTGCATATAGGAAGCAATCAATAGTTATCTTTCTGAAAAAAAATGGAAAAATTACTTTTCAGCTATGTTTGTCTTATAAGGTTCAGTCCCATTTGAAAGAGCAGGCATTAATCTCCACATCCTTTTGGAAGATATCTGCCACAAGTTTATTTTCCTCTCAGACTGAGTTACTGCAGAAGACACTGCTTCGATTTACATTTCCTATCCGTCTCTGCTGGCGTCTCTGCAGTAGGCCTCCTTAAGCTTCTGTGGAGTGGTCCTTGACATTTACAAAAAGCTGCAGGAAAAAGTCAGGAAGGCAGCCCCATGTGCCAGGTCAGCTCTTTGAAGAAAGAGTTAATGAACTCACTATTCCCTGGGGGTTGAGACGCTGGTAAGTGCAGCGGGCATCTGGACCACATTGCCCCCCTCACGACTGTACAGGCTCTGATCAGTAAGAACAACAAGGTTTAAAAGAGGGAAGATTGGTTTTACAGTCTTTATCTTTCACAAACTTAGCAGGTAATTATGAAGGCTTGGTGGAACAGAGACATACTGGACATGGAGTAGGGGTGCATTTTTTAGAAATGAATTATTTACTTTATTGTTATTCTCTCTCTCTTTCTCTCTCTCTTTTAAATTTGACCAAAGAGAGACAGAGAGAGAGAGAGAGGGAAAGTGACTCGAACTGTAGTGAGTCATGTGGGATTATAGCACCTTAATGACCATGCCATCTGCTGGCCCCTGGAAATACGTGTTCTACATCTGCTGTGCAATTCAAAGACACTTTGAAGAAAGGCTGGGTGGTCAGAGGGCTTGCTTTGCATCCTGCCGACTATTCAAAAATTGTTTACTTAAGAGAAAGAATCTGAGGCAAAATACATAAAGAAAAGAGTTTAGTTGGGCCAAAGTTGAGCCTGGGTATCATACTTCATGTTGTCCTGAATAAGTTCGCTCAGGTGTTGCAGATTTTAGGGTGATTTAAAAAGCAAAAATCACGAAATGGGAAGACACATTGTCAGAACCTTACAATAGTGGACAGGCTACAGGAAGATGTCTTTTATAGCACGGTCAGCTAAATCTACACTGAGGGGAGGAGGATGACCTCACCACCATCCGAGAGCCACAGGCTCCATCCTAATGTGTGGAGACAGTGAATCCAGCGTAGTTTTGTTACTACTGAGAAGTATGAACGTGTCGAAGGTCACAACAGGCACATGCGACGGAAGGCTCAATGTCTGTCTCTCCTGGGCCTGGCAGGTTTACCTGGTTCACATGCCTTAGCCTGGACTGACCAGTCTTTCTTTCTCTTTTTAAGGAGAGATTGTTTCTATAGGGAATATGCACTCTCTCCAGAGAGAAAGACAGAGACAGAGACAGAAAGTGAGAACCTACCCCCCCAGGGGAGATGGACACGCTGCAATCCCTTTTCCTTTAGTTCCCTCTCAGGATTTTGGGCACACATGCACACATACCCAGCATGAGTTTTAAACCACCAGGTCCGAGCCTCAAACAGCAGTCGACTACATGGGAGTCCAGTGATATAAACATTATGCCCTCTGTTGGCCCGACTTGTCTTTGTTTTTTTAGTGCTAAGATACATGATAGATAAATAGATGAAAAGTGAGTAATACACAAACACACACACACACACACACACACACACACACAGGTAGATTGATTTATAAGAAAGTGTCCCAATAGTTCAAAGGAAAAATGATAGTCTTTGATAAATTATATAGAACAAATATCCAATTGAAAAGAATACATAAATAAGCTTCTCTTACTTTATGATATACATAAACATTTTTGCATGTGAGTCTTAAAATTTTAAAGCTAATACTATAAAACATGTAGGGTAAAACAAAGGGGAAAATTTTTATAATTGTGGGATAGGTAAATAATACATTACACATAAAAATTGATTTTTTACTCTTTTCTTTGATTTTCTATAGATTTGACATTTTTAAAATAAAAGTAGTTTGGGCAAGGGAAATCATACGTGTCAGCAATGAAGAGTAATGTAAATGTTAAGTCATAACCACACAGTAAAAAATTGGCAACATTAGTGTCAAGCATTAATGTGTTCGGCAGTGTCCTACGCATCGGGCAAGTACAATTAGGAACAAACTGATCATCCATAACCCCACTATTCTGAAAACTCAATTATCAGCACTCTTAATATGTACATTTTTAGTCTTTTTCTGCAACTATAGACATAACTGTTTTACTCAGGACCTGTTCACAATCGAGATTAAGCCGCATCTTCTGATGGGCTCTGAGACGGCGGAGGACAGGGAGCTCACGAAGGGGCAGGTCACTGAAACTGCCTGTTCTGAAGCAGGTGCTCAACACTCTGCGCCTTGGTTTCTTCAGTTTGTAAAACAAGAACACTTACCTCTATGGTCCCGCTGAGGTCCAAATTAAATTAGCATGTAAGAGCATGCTGAACTCGGGAACAGGGTAGACATATTTAGCACTTAATTTTATGAATATACTCAGATGCACGTGAAGATGCAGTGTTTCTTACTTTCCTCAGACTTCCTGGCAAGCTGTAGTTATGCAGAAGGCCCTCCTAACTTCTTGCTGCCTGTCAGCAATCCACAGTCCTGAAGAACACAGACCCTGCTCTGTGCAGGGCTGTTCTAGCTCTCCCTTCCTCGGCACCCCAGGGCCTTGTGGACCACTTGCCGTCTGGTGCCTTCATGCGCCTTTGGGGGACAGGTCAAATGGGTGTCCTGAAAGCTATCTACAGGTAGCAGCACTCAGAAATAATGGATTTGGAACTACATCATTGTGCCTGTGTTGCAGTGTGTGGCAGAGAAGAAGCCTAACATTTCTGGATTCTTCCTGTGATTGCTAGGTATTCAATCAGAATTTCAGACCTAAGTCATCCACTGATAACAGTCCTAGAACACAGATCCCAGGCGATCTATGTCAAGACTCCTGAAGAACAAAAATGAGATTATAAAGAGGTATTGTTTATATATGGGTATGTGAGATTATAAACATGGACTGTTCGAAGTCACTAAATTTGTTATCATTTGTTATATAGCATACAAATCTAATATCTCTACTACTTGATACATAAAAAGAATATAGGAAAACAACAGTTTTTCTCTTCACAAAACCTTAGATTCCAAGACTATTTTCTTTTCCTTTTTCTTTTTTTTTTGGACAGGTTTTTTCCATAGGGTGCATGTGCTTGTCAGACAGAGACAGAGAGACAGAAAGCAAGAAATTACCTCCCAGTGGAGATGTCTATGCCACAATTCCTTCTCCTCCATTCTCCTCTCAGGATCGTGAGCATGCACGCACATGCACCCGACGTGAGTTTTAAGCTACCGGGTCTGGAACTTGAACCACAGTCGACTACATGGGAGTCCAGCAACATAGACATTTTGCCAACTGCTGGTCCCAAGACTATTTTCAATAGTGATTTTTAAAAGTGACTTTGAGATGCAAACTTGGTCATTAATATCCTTGTTTAAATGGTACCCATTTTTCTTAAAGCAATAAAATGTATTTTTCTTAGTACGCAGTCATGATTTGAGGGGTATAACATACAGTAGAATAAACGACGTACAGAATTTTCTGCTCATATTATGTTAGCCTATTGTGAGGTATTATTGTTGGTGTTTTCATCTCTATTAAAAAAAATCTGAGGCCAGAGATGGATGCTAATATTTCTAGTTCACAATCACCAGACCATCCCAAATGGATCTTCTGCTCTTAGATTCGAGCAGAAATACATTTTGTAAGAAGTTAGTATATCTTTGGTTGCCCTGGGGAAACTTAAATAACCGAATCCTCTATAATGTTTCTCTCTACACATAATGAGATTATTAAGCAGTCCAGGCAGACTCTAACCCAGGAAAAAAATCCCAAATGATAAGACTAAACTTTCCATTGCTCATTTTGAGTAAGTCATTTCTAATCAGTCACTGAGTGGATAGACATAATGAGTTCCTATTCTGGGCCAGTTACTCTGTCAAGTTATTAGAGGCACAAAGATGGTCAAAATATTGCCCGGTCCTTGGGGTGCTCGCAAACAATCTGGAGTGAAGAGAGTACACTTGCAGAGAGGCAGCATTTCTGTGTGAGAAACACCAGATCCTGGAAGAATGTTAAAATCAAGGATGGAAACTCAACTATTGAGTCATTTCCTTGCACATACAATTTACTGTAGAGCTTTGTTGTTGTTGTTGTTGCTGCTGTTTTGTTTTGGTTTGAAGTCAAAGGGTTTTGTGCCCTTGCCAGAGAGACGGAGAGTGAGCATGGTTCTGAAAGGGTGGGCTCACACCGTGTTCCCCATCTCTCCTTCCCACCAGGATTTGGGGCACACACGTGTGTCTGGTGTGTCTTTCAAGCTATGAGGGTTAGGATGCAAAATGTAGTTGGTGATGTGGAATTTAGTTCCCAATGCACATCACTTAACTGCTGTGTTATATGTGGCCACCCCACTATGGAGTATCGGGACATCTGAGTATCATAACAATTTTACCAGATAAGGCAACAAATGCTCCAAATGCTGAAGTATCTGATAGCTATTACCAAGGTCACATGGGCAATAATGCTTGTAATTAGTTTCAACATTTGCCAACCACAAAATTAAAAGACTTTTCAACTAATCACCATGTGATTGTTTTATTCTTAAGGATAATAGTAATCCAATTTTTTACATTAATTTTTTATTCACATTTAAACACCAAATACCTTTACAGTACACAACATGGCTGTATCTCAGTATGAAAATGGTGCATGTTAGTCAAGTCAAACACATTACTATATACATTATCAGCAACAGATATAGCTTTATTTTTGTGTCTATTAAATATTTATTTTTTTCCCTGACCCCCTCCTGCCCAACCCTTACTACTCACCCCTTCTATACTTTCTGCAGTATCTACAGTTGGCCTGCTGCTGTTACTATCTTCCAGTCTTTCAGTTCTGCCATAGAATGCAGACATTCAGGAGACATGAGGCATGGATATAACCATGCCTATCTTTCATTGTCTGGCTTGCTTTGTTTAGCATTAAATCTTCCATATTTATCCACTTTTTATCAAGTGACAAGGTCTCATTGTTTTTTTAAGATGTTTTTGGATGTCCTTTGTAGGGGAGCAGTTTCATGTAATTTTGTCCTTTGAACATTAAACTAACTTTTTTTAAGGCTTTTGCCATAGGGTACCATGAACTCACTGGAGAGACAGAGAGATGAGGGGGCATGGCCATGCCATAATTCTGTCTTTTCTATTCTCCTCTTGGGATTTTGAACATGCATGCACACATGCCCAGCGTGATTTTCAAGTCACTCGGTCTATGACTCCGGACTGTGCTCGGCTATTTGGGAGTCAGTTCCTTAATTACCACACCACCTGATGGCCCCTAAAGTAACTTTTTACAAATAGAGTTAATGTATTCAACTTAAAACATTCCTTTGAAATATCCTTGCCATGCAAGATACCTAATTTCTTTCCTTTTCTTTTTTCTTTTTCTTCTTTTTTGTAGAGAGAGATTTTTGCTTACAGAGTTCTTGCACTGGTCAGAGAGACAGATAGATAGAAAGTGAGAAATCAGCCCCAGGTGGGTTGCACAGAGCAATTCCTTCCTTTACAGTGTCCTCTTGGAATTTTGAGCACACATGCACACTGGCCTGGCATGAGTTTGAAGCCTCTGGATCCAGGATTTGAACCACAGTCATTCTCATGGGAGTCCAGTAACATAACCACTATGCCATCTGCTGGTCCCAGCAAAATATCTAATCTCAGAAAAAAAAAAAAAAAAACAGCAGATCAGCAGATCAGCAGTTAGCGTAATGGCTATGTCGCTGAACTCCCATGTAGTCGACCGCGGTTTGAATCCCGGACCTGGTGGCTTAAACTCACGCCAGGCGCGCGTGTGTGTGTGCCCAAGATCCCAAGAGGAGAATGGAGGAGAAGGGATTGTGGCATGGCCATCCCCCTGGGGAGTGATTTCTTGCTTCCTGTCTCTCTGTCTCTCTGGTGAGCACACGCTCCCTATAGCAAAAACCTCTCCAAAAAGAAAAAAAAGAGATATCTAATTTCTAATAATAAATAGTCTCTTAAATAGTTCAAATGATTTTATATACTCTGCTGTCTATTTACTGGTTTTCAATGTTATAGGTATAGTCCATAATTGATCTTTAGTGATAAAGTATAAAAGTTATTTGTTCAAATCTTGGTTTATGCATTTATTTATTTAGAATAATTATTAGAATTATTATTATTGCTATGGGGCACATGCACTTGCTGGAGACAGAAACCAAGAGAGAGGTTGAAAGTGAGACATCATTCTTCATGGGCGATGGCCATGGCTCAATCCCTTCTCCATGATCCTCTCCAGATTTGGGGCATGTGTATGCATGTGCCCAATGTAATTTTCAAACCTCCAGATCTGGAGCTTGAACCATACATTTGACCCCAATGCCCACACCATCTGCTGACCTGGCTTTTCCACTTATTATTTTTGTCAGTTTTATTTAAATATATAAGCTCTCTCGTTTCCTTATCTGTATAGTGAAAATGCTATTACATACCTAAGATATTCACATGAGCAGGTAACAATATCCTTCAATTATGATATGCTTATTAATCATCAATAGTTATGGAATGGCAGTAGACTGGTTCTGCCTGGTGTCTCTAGACCCCATATGTCAGTTACCCTACATCCAATAGTTCAGACTTCCAGGAAAAATGCGCTCTATGGATAGTAAAAGAACAAATATAATAAAGGACTGGATTCTCAAAATACTTACAGTAATGTTCCTATAATGCTTTTTCTTTAACATGTGATCCTGAGCTAATCAGATAACGTGAAAAGTATGAAGATAATGAAGGCTACCCTGTTACTCTTAAACTATTTTTAAGAAGGTCAAATAGATCAACAGAAAAAAGTTTATCTTCTTTAAAACATGTTTTTATTAATATCATCAATATTGTTTTGCCAAAAGGGTTAAATTTCTTATTTATTTGTCTCCTGAATTATTTGATTTTTTAACAAATGACTCTTTAAGAAACAGCTAGGAACTTATGCAGGAAAAAATGCATGCTACTATCCCTTATGATTCTTTCAATGAAAACATCGATTTTCTAATTGGATAATTGATTTTAAGCAATTAGTCAGTGCAAGTAACATGTAACTAGTTAATTAGTTTACTATCCAGCACTGTTCTCTTGAGAGCCATTAAAATGTGGATTTACAGCCTTTGATGAATTAAAGAAGGAACAGCAGAAAAAAGCCAAGGAATTTATATGTGAGAGAACACGAAGATGCAGAAAAGAGATTCAGCAAATGTATTCAGAGAAAGTGCTCTTTGGAAATAATTTGTTTCATTTATCTAAACTTGTTTATTATATATGTTTAGGGGAAAATTTAGAAACATAATCTTACTACTGATATCCATTATTCACTAATTATTGCATCTTGTTATAAAATTTGCATGCATACACATAGCCAAACATGCACACGTGCACACACACACACACACACACACACATTTCGAAAACCAAAATGTACTAATGTACACAGTATATTATTTAATTGTCCACTGTTAATACCTGCAACACTAGTATCCATTTCTTAAAAGAGTTGGAAAGATTAAATACCTATTGTTTAGCTACCCAAATAGATGCATAAATACAAAGAGATGATCAATTTATCAGCAATATTCACATTTCTCTGAAAGTATATGACAAAAGAAGTTGACTCAGGATATCCAGAAGTCTTTCCTAAGAAAGTAACATTTTGAAGAAGTATCTGCTAAAGGAAAGGTTAACCAACAGGAAGAACAAGATGAATAAAGGATATTTTAGGTGTTTAATAAAATATATCCAGTTAGGATCAACAGGTGGTATAATGGTAATGTTGCTGGACAATGTGTTGCTCCTATGTTGTTGACCATGGTTCAAGTCTTGGACTGGGTGACTTAAAACTCACATGAGGTGCCTGTACATGTGTGTCCAAAATCCCAAGAGGAGAATGGAGAAGAAGTGATTGTTGGGGTGGCCATTCTCTTTGTGAGGGCAGGGGAGAGGATTTCTGCTTTCTTTCTGGTGAGCGCGTGTGCCCTACAGCAAAAATTTCTCTCTTAATAAATAAATAAATAAAATAAAATATATCCAGAACAACATGCAGAAACTAGACCATGAAGATTCTTTGGGTTACAAATCTGTGTTTCTAAAGCAATGGGAACCACTCCATTATTTCCAACTCAGTTTTATATAATTTCCATGTAGAAAATATATAAAATACATCTATATAATAATAATATGTATTATATATAATATATATTATAATATATGTACATGTATTATATATATGTATGTATGTGTGTGTATGTGAGTGTGTGTGTATATATATATATATATATATATATATGGCAATCAAGAATGGATGAGGGAAACCAAATTGTAACAGGCACAACAGTGGGAGAGTAGTAGAGTTAGTAATGTATTTTCATCATCTGTTTAGGATGTTGGGAAAGTCATGACGTATTTTTCTATATTATTCTATGAAAAAAATGCTTCATGACTTTCCCAACAACCCACTAGAATGAATGATCATGAGACAGATTAGGACCAGCAGAGGGCGGAATTGTTACATTGCTGGACTCCCAGGTAGTCGACCATGGTTCAAGTCCTGGACTATTGAAAATATAATAAACAAGTCTTGGTAATCAAATGATTGTAAAGACGCAGGAAGACTGAGCCTGGGTGATATTCAGAAATAAGAAGCACCATGCGTTGAAGTGGGGACAGAGGCAAGTGCCAGAGGAGCATCAGTTAGTCTTGGGAGTGTTGAGTCTGAGATGGCATTGAGACCTCTGTGTGAAGTACCCTAGGTGGAGTTAAATTTGGAACTAAGAAAACAGGTTATAGTAGCAATATAAACCTCGGGGCCATCCAAAAAAAAGATACATTTTGAAAATATTTGCATAGATCTTATAGTTTAGGTGCCAATAAAAGTTTAAAAAAAAAAGAAGTTTATAGATTCATGCACAGGAATATGACTAAGACATTTACAAAATGGTAAGATCAAATGGATAACAACACTATAATGATATGTTCAGCTCCAGCATATTTTTTCCACTGTCATTTTAAAAAACAAAAATATTTGAATTAAATAATTGAAATACCTTTGTATACCTACCACTCTGCCAAATATTTAGACAGTGAGATAAATTCAGATGTTGACAAAGATATGGAGAAGACAGAAATTTCCTTCAAGTTACCACGTACGGCCTTTCTTGTTATTAATTCACTACTATCTAATAAAATCAAGTCTACATAACTCTAGAGTAGAAATTGAACTCCTACTTACATAATCTTGAACAACATTTTACTGGCCCATTTGAGCACTTTTATAAGAAAAGTCCATCATTACTTTTTAAAGGAAGAACTTTTTGCAACTTAACTGTTCATGACTAAGAAAACACGTGAGAAAAACGAGGCAGATGCCTACTGTGCTGTGATTAGAAGCAACAAACCAGATGGGCATTTAGCCGTACAGATAACAATGTTTTTATGTGTATTATTCAGTTTCTCCTGAGAGAGAGCACACCCCAGCAAGATCTTGATGTCATGATCCACCTCCAACTTAACGCAGCTCCAGATCATGGGAAGGTGCATAGTCAGTACGTTTGGGACATCTCTGGGCTGGAACCAGGATGATTCCCAGGGCAGGCCTCTCAAAGCATCAGACGTTACTGTTGTGTCTCCCTGTGACTATTGCCAAATCTTAAAAATAGGTGTTGCGTGAAATTTGTAGTGTTGCTGGGCTAAAGAAATAAAGTATATTAAAAGACAAACGGTAATATAAAATGCCAAGTACTACTGGGAAGTCAGGTAAGATGAAAGCTGAAGTGTGTTCGTTTACACTGGTGACATTCAGGAGCTACTTCAGTGAGATGAGTGAAGCCGCAGTCAGATTAGAGTGGTTGAAGAATAAGTAGGAATAAGAAAGTGAACTCAGAGAGTGGGGAATCTGTTTACTGCAGCAGACTGTGAAGCCAAAAATAAATTATGTTATTGTTCTTTTAATATTAGAGATGTTTACATGGCCAACTGCAGTTCAAGAACTGGACCCGGAGGCTTGAAACTCATGGCGAGTGCATATGCATGCGTGCCCAAAATCCCGAGAAGAGAATAGAGGAGACGTGATTTCAATGTGGCCATGTCCCCTGAGGGGTGACTTCTTGCTTCCTGTCTCTATGTCTATGTCTCTGTCTTGCCAGTGAGCACACATGCCCTGGAGCAAAAACTTTAAAAAAGAAAAAAGAAAAAAGAAAAACCAGCTTGAATTAGTCTCATTCAAAGTCAAAACATTATTAGTGATTAAATGTTTTTCAAGAGTAATTTTAACAATACATAGATTTTATTTTTTGCTACAGGGTGCGTGCACATGCCGGAGAGACAGAGAGAAACAAAAGAGACAGCAAAAAATAACTCCCCAAGGGGGATGGCCACGTTGTAATCACTTCTCCCAGGGGTGATGGCCACACTGCAATCACTTCTCCTCCATCCTCCTCTTGAGATTTTAGGCATGCACGCACACATACCCTGCATGAGTTTAAACTGCTAAGTCTGGGACTTGAACCATGATCTACTAAGTGGGAATCCTGTGATGTAACCACTATGCCATCTGCTGATTCCCCATTGTTTTTATTTTAAGAGTTGATGATATTTAAATATTTAAAGGGCTGTAAGTATTCAGGTTTTTAGAAGTTACATATTCAAGCACTTTTCTGATGAAGAATTCTTCTGTCCTTTGAGTAGATACCAAGGAGTGGGATTGCTGGATCATATGGTAGTTCTACTTGTAGGTTTTTGAGAAATCTCCAAATCGTTCTCCACAGTGGCTGGATCAATTTTATACCAAGTGACTGCACTTTATTTATGACTGAAACTAATTGACTAAAGGATGTACAAACACACAAACACAAGAGATACGTGTGAATGCCAGATGTGGTGTGTGTGGAGGAGTGGGGCCTGAGGAAGGTTATTTGGAGGAGGGATATGGAGGCAGAGCATTGACGGGGTGGGGAGGTGTGGTGTCATCTGTTGAAGATATTTTGATCAACTGGACTGGGGAGAAATGTTCACATATTGAAATGGTCACTTTGTAAGCTTAAATAATGTGATAGCATGTATTAAAAAAAAAAAAAAAAAAGGAAGTTACATGTTCAGGGCCAGCAGATGGTATAGCAGTTACATCTCTGGACTCCGCATGACTGACCAAGGTTCGAGTCGTGGACCTACTGGCTTGAAACTCACACCAGCACATGTGTGTGTGTGTGTCCAAGATTTCAGGAAGAAAATGCAGGAGAAGGGATTGCAGTGTTGCCATTCCCCTGGGGATTGATTTCTCACTTTCCCTCTCACATTCTCTGTTCTTCTCTCTCTCCAGTGAGCACATATGCCCTAAGGCAAAAACTTCTAAAAAAAAATTACATCATAAAAGAAGAGGTTACATGTCCCTAATTTTTTTGAACTTTTAAAATTGTTTATTTAAATTATTTACTTATTATTATTTTAATTTGCTATAGGACACATTTACTCACTACAGAGACAGAGAGAAAGAAAGAAACTGAGAAAGCAAGTCGCCAGGTCAGGAACTCGAATCAAGGTTGACAGTGTAAGAGTCCAGTGCCTTAACTACCACCCCACCTGTTGGCCCCAGAAGTTTACATGTTCTTCTATTTAAGTTTTTAATATCATTTTAGATCTTTCTTAGAGGAAAAGATAAATAAATGTAAATCAGATACACATATATATTATGACAGAGAGACTTTAAGAAAAGATGGAATTAATTCTGATAAAGAGCACTTGTGGTTGAGGAGCCATTGAAAGGGCTTTGAAAGATGAGCAGGGATTAAACTAAGTGGAACAAAGAATTAAGGCTATAGCTGTCATGCTTTGTAGTCCTAAATCCTTTGTGAGAAAGGACTCTGCTTCTGCACTGCAGAGCTATGAAAGTTTCCACGAGGCGTAGCCCTCTGAAGCTGAATTTCCTGACATGTGGAGGTGATCCTCTTTACCGGAGGTCCATGGGCCTGAAGAAACACTATCATAGTAAGTGCCTGAGTTAGGAGCGGACACCAGCAGCTCAGATGCACACGGAGTTGCTTACTCCCGCTGACTGTTACTATCTAGGATTCATCCCATGTTAAAAACCTCCACTGTAATGAATGATGAAACAAAATAAATAATTACATTCTAGCTACCCTAGACAAAATATATTGTCCAAGTATACTTCGAAATTCAATACCCTAATTTTATTACTTATTAATTTGTAGAAAGTCGTTAGTTGTGATGGGCTTTCCTAACATTAGTGCTATTTAATATCCCTAAACTGGATAATTTTATCATTATTTTTTGAACTGGCTTCAAAAAGAGCTGCATTGTTCAACTTGAATTTCCCTTGAAAGTAAAGACGTGTGAGACATGGCAGCATCCATTTTGGCTCCTGCATGTAAATAAATGGGAGTAGGAATTTTATTTTATCAATCTCCATTGTTGTCAATGAAATGTAAGATCTATGAGAAGAAAACTGAGCTTTGTTCCTTAGCTTGTAGTTATTTTTCTAACCCTAGTAAATTTGCTGGCAGAATAAGTATTTTCTGAATAAAAATTTAAATAAAAGACAAATAAAAAAACTCATTTATAAAAATTTAAATTCCTGAGAGGATAGAAACAACAGGCATAGGAAGGTGGGATTTCTCACAGCAAAGGACTTGTTTTAGAACTATGTAGGAGAGGGAGATAGGATACGGGCACTAAGAATGATAAATATCTAGAACACCTGCTAGGTGAGGTTTCGAATCTGTTATCATCTTTTGAGGACCCTTGATATGCCAGCTATCACATAATAAAATAAACCCAGAATTAATAATAATTGATCTGTTACTGTAGGTCTATTAAAACTTTGATTAAGCATGATATTAGCTTCAATCATACTTTTAAATCAACTAAACTACAAAATCCCACCAGTTCACACAATAGAAGTTTATTTATGTTGCATATAGTTCAATAATGAGGTGTTCCTAGTTGCCAGGTCTCTTTTATCTCCATGGTGATTCAGAAATCCTGGTCCCTTCACTCTGTGGCTCCAGCCCCCCTTCCCTGTCCCTGGGGACTTGGAGTTCTCTCATCCAGGAGGCAGAGAGGATGAAGCATAGAAAACCCCACTGCTTTGAAATGACATCATGCTATGCTCACAGTCTTCTTACTGGAACTCATACATGGCCACAGAGGAAGCGTTGATAAACGTTTGAAGTGAGGCAGCTGCCTCCTAAAATAGCTTTATAATGTGGGATAGGGGCCAATTTCATGTCTAGCTAGTTTCAAAGGAAAAGTTCAGTTCCCTTATCTCATTTAACCTAAAAAAGAGCTATGAAGAAAAAATAATTATGATTTGAATACAATGTAATTATCATTACATATATAATATAAAAAACTTAGCTCTGAGATTGTATATCTATTAAAAATACTATATATAAGCATATTGTATATATGCAAAATCTCACAGCTAAGATTTTTATCCAAACTAATTGCATATTCAGATTTGTTATCTACACAGTCAAACCATCATGCAGTTTATTCTCTTAGATTAATATATTTACACATGTGTGTAGATATGTGTGTGTGTGTGTGTATACAATTATAATATAGTCCTCTCTGTGTAGAAGTGCTAAGTTAAATCTCAAGGGCAGTAGTATTAAATCTAAGTTCCATATTTGTGGGCATGTCTACTGTGCCATCCTCTATGAATTAAAAAATACATATATTAAACATTGAGCACTGCACCAGGAACATAATGAGATGTATATATTCTACTAGTTTAACATTACACGTAATACATACTCAGGGATGTTCCCTCTAGATCTCAGTAGCTGCTAGAGGTGTGGGTACACATCCCCACTGCTGATGAGACACTCATACGTGTGAAGCATGGATCTCCTGTGGCAGAGAGCACTGGCCATCTTCCACATTTTTATTTCTATTTCTGGGGCAACAGCTACATTTGTATTTCATGGCTTCTTTTGCAGGTAGGTGCCACTACACCCTCTCTGGTGATAATATGAAAGGAAATTATTTGTGCCATTTTTCTGACCAGGCCCATAAAGAAACTTGCATGGCATTTCTCCTTGAGATTTCCCAGTTCTGACTGAATTTATGCAGGATGAATAGACAGGGTGATCTTATAAGTTACTTGCAGAAGATAGTAAATGTTGACTCTAATCTGTGAATAATCCACTAAGAGGCGAACTCTTCCCTGGACTTTTTTTGGGGGGGAGAGATTTTTGTTATAGGACGTGTGCACTCGCCAGACAGACAGAGAGAGACAGAGAGACAGAAAGAGAGAAATCACCCCCGGGGGGATGGTCACGCCGCAATCCCTTCTCCTCCATTCTCCTCTCGGGATCTTGGGCACGCATGCACACGCACCCGGCGTAAGTTTTAAGCCACCGGGTCCGGGACACGAACCATGGTCGACTACATGGGAGTCCAGCGATATAGCCATTACGCTAACTGCTGGTCTCTTTCCCTGGACTTTTAAATGGGAAAGAGATCAAGTTTGTTCTCTGTAACCATCTGGAATCTGAGTTTCTTGGACTGCCACTGGACCTATACTGATGACTACAGCTGTGATCAGGGACAACTGCAAGGCCCAGGGGTTGAGTGCACAGGCTTTGGAGAGAGACACAAATTTCACTAAGTGACCTAAAGTCAACCTTTTGTCACAACAGAGCTAAGAATGAAATCCGGGTCAACCTGTTAACAAACCTGTGGGTCCTCCACAGGACATCACTGTCGCTCACATGCCTTTAGTTTGCTCACAGTACAGTTTCCACCAGGTCACCTTTGTGCCCTGAGTCATGATCATGGAGAAAACTATGGCTCTGTTGCTAACTTAAGTTGTTATGGCAGAAGCTTCTTCTGCCTGGTCTTGCTGAGATTCTCATTTCAATCTCCTTCAAAGTTCAAGTTGAAGTGTAGGCAGCTGGCATGTTTTATGTCCTTCAGTTTAATACACAATGGAAGGACTTTACTCCCACTAAGACTGGAGGGCATGTTACTAAAATTTATAGTTTTTATTTAGCAAGTGCATACATAGTAATTTTGCTAATAAATTGAAGCAAAATGCTAGTTTAATGATGATGGGCCACCTTGGGATGAATGGTGGCTCTCTAACCTGGTCTAACTGTTGAATAACTAACCCACCACTGTCAAGTCTTTTACTAGGTAAATTAGGAGAAGAATTTAATTTATTTCTATTTGATTCATATACTTAATAAGTGTTCTTTAAGAATATAGAAAAGAGAGTAGAATAAGGAATTATTTCTGCTACTTTAACTTATGTTTTAGGAGGAATTGGAACCAGCAGGTGGTGTAATTGTTACATCACTGTATTCCCTCTTAGCTAACTGAGGTTCAAGTCCTGGCCCTGGTAACTTACATGTCCAAGATCCTGAGAGAAGAATGGAGGAGGACTAATTGCGACATGGCCATCCACTTTGGAGGATTATTTTTTGCTTTTTTCTCTCTGTCTCGTCAGTGGGTACATGCACCCTATAGCAAAAATCTCTAAAAAAAAGAATAATTAGGAAATACTGTAAGAATGTTTTAAAGAACATACAGATTAATTTATAAGCTTAGAGTGAGTGTTCATTGTAGTATTGAGTGAGTTGGGGCAGTATACACCAGGAAATTGCTCCAGGCAGAAGAAAAGAAGCTAAATCTAGATACAAAAGTAGGTGACAGTTCTACAGAATGAAGAAGGATATGGATTGGTTCCATAGAGCAGTGGTCAGTGCTGAGGAAGCCAGATCCCACATGGATGATAGTGGCTCAGATTCCAATCCCAGAGGCTTGGAAACCACACTGAATGTGTGTTTGTGTCTACTCCAAAGTGTGTGTACTCTTGATGGGATGAGAAAATGGAGGAAAAGGAATTGTGGGGTTACCACACTTCAATGGGAGTACTTTCTCTCTCTCTTTCCCTCGCCCTCTCTTTCTCTCTCTCATGAAGGAAAGAAATAAGCAGTAAAACTTAATTTAAAATGAATTTAAATAAGGTAGAATAAAAAACTATAAAACATTTAAAAATAAACATATGAGAAATTCTATAATATATGAAGTCAAGGCAAATCATTGTGAGATTTGGCATTAAATGCACAATCTATTAAACAAAAAGAGAGAGAGATTGTGCCTTGTCAAATTTTATAACTTTTATTCTGTGAAGGCTTCCATGAAAAAGATGAAAAGGTAGTCTATAATTTCGTAGAAATGTTTGCTGGGCCAGCAAGTGGTTTGGTGGTTAAGGTGCTGGACTCCCACATGACTGACTACTGCATAAATCCCAGACCTTGAGGCCTGAAAATCATGTCAGGTGCATATGCACACATGGCCAACATCCTGAGAAGAGCATGGAGGAGAAGGGATTGCTGTGTGATCATCTCCTGGGAAGTGACTTCTCACTCTCCCTCTCTCTGCCTCTCTCTCTGACTGTCCAGCGAGAGCACATGCCTTATGGCAAAAACAGAAACAAACAAACACAGAAAGGTTTGCAAACCACATATCTAAATGTATGAAACATTTTAAGTCCTCAACAATAAAAAAATCAAACAACATAATTATAAAATGGTCAAAAATATAAATAGACATTTTATCAGAGAAGATATATAGATAGAATATAAAGGCATGGAAAAATGTTTAAAGTCATTATCTATGAGGAAAATCAAATCAAAACCGCAAATGAGATGTCACTATATGTATTAAAATGTCTTAAGGTAAAAAATGTTGACAACTTGGGAATCAGCAGTTAGCGTAATGGTTATATCTCTGGACTCCCACGTAGTCGACCGCGGTTCACGTCCTGGACCCGGTGGCTTAAAACTCACGCCGGGCGCGTGTGCGTGTGTGCCCAAGATCCCGAGAGGAGAATGGAGAAGGGATTGTGGCGTGACCATCCCCTCTGGGGGGTGATTTCTCGCTTTCTGTCTCTATGTCTCTCTCTGTCTGTCTGGCGAGTGCACGTACCCTATAGCAAAAACCTCTCAAAAAAAAAAAAAAAAACAGGAAAAAAAAAACAGAAAAAAAAAAGAAAGAAAGAAATGTTGACAACTCTAAAAGCTGTTAAAGTTGCAGATATACTGAGTCTCCCATACATAGTTTATAGGGTGTGCCATCACGAGCCGTTCTGGAAAATAGTCTGACAACTGCCTTAAAAAAAAAAAAAAAAAGCAAGTATCATGACACAGCAAATGGTCTCCAGAGTATTTACCTCAAGGAAACACAAACATGTTCCCAGAGGAGCCTTTGTGTGGATATTGATGGCAGCTTTATTTGGATGGTCCGAATCTGTACTTAATTCAGATGTCCTTGAACAAGAGAACGGTTAAACTGTGGTAGGTCCGTACTGTGGAGTACTACTCAGCACTAAAACGTCGTGGGATCTCCAGAGAACAGTTCTGAGTGGGAAAAAAAGCCAACAGGTTATATAATATTTTCCCATGTGAAATGACAAAACTACAGAAATAGAAGCCAGATGGGTGTTTGCCTGAGACTGGGGAAGGGAGACTGGGGTGGGGATGACTGCACGAGAACAGAAGGATCCTTCGCCTTGGACTACTCAGTATCTTTTCTGTGATGACAGACACATCAACACTCAGGTGATAAAACTGAACGGAAATGAATAACCCAATGAGTGAAACTAGGGAAATTTTTTAAAAAAGTGAGTATGTTATATCACTGTCAATATCCTGATTATAATGTTTTACCATATTGTATCAGTTTTAATATGCTGGTTGTGATACTTTCCTATAATTTTGATAAATTTTACAATTGGGAATAGTTGAGAAATTTGTGCCAATTAATTATCTACATTATTTCCTATAACTTTAGAGTTACCTTAATTTGCTTTTAAATTTTTTCTTGAAGAATTGTTTATTTAATTCCATTTATCATTATGAGTATCATTTAAATTGCTACAGGGCACATGTGCTCACCAGAAAGAGACAAAGAGAGGGTGAGAGAGAAAGTGAGAAAGCAAGCCACACAAATCACAGTCCGCCACTGTGGAAGTCCAGAGCCTTAACAACCATGCCACCTGCTGGCCCAGAGTTACCTCAATTTAAAAGAAAAAGTTGATCTTAATCTACCTTCTAAGTTATAGTAAGCAACAGTTTTCCTAAAACTTTGCTTCTGACTAACGTGCTACTTTCCATCCCAACTCTGATAACTGTATTCTTAGTGCTTCTTTTCTGTCCCACAAGCTAATGCTACATTGGCGTGCATGTGTATGTGAGAGTGTGTGTGTGCATGTGTGCACAGGTGTGTGCATGTGGCTGTGTTTATGGCAGCATGCCACTGGTCATCACTGCCCGTGTCCCAGTACGTCCCTGGTGCTGCAGGAGGCACCATCTTGCAATTACAAGTTACTATAGATAACCAGTGAGTGGCTGCTCAGCTTGTCCCACAGTGGCATGTATACATTAAGGTTCTCATTAAGTACTACTCATCGAGATCCAAGAAGACAGAGAAGCTTCATCCTACCTTGTTCTTGCAACAGTGGAAATGTTTGAAAAATTGTCCCTTCCTTAGAACAGATGAAATGTACATTTTTTAAAATTTGCTATAGAGCTCATGTATTTGCCAGAGACACCAAGAGAGAGAAAGTGAGAAATCACTCCCCAGGGGGATAGCCACACTGCAGTCTCTTTTCTTCCATTCTCCTCTCAGAATTTTAGGCATGCACACAAATATGCCTGATGTGGTTTTCAAGCCACCATGTCCAGGACTTGAACTATGCTGTTGGCCATGTGGGATCCAGCTACCTTAACAACCATACCATCTGGCTGGCTCCAGATGAAATATTACTTTATTATAGGATTGTCTTCTGATTTTGATAATCACACTAGACTTCATCTTTTTTTTAACTTACACCAACACTACATTAGGTCCAAACTATTTTAATTGAGTACTGTTGTGTGAGACAGACAGAGAATGTGGTGGATAGTGGAGTGGGGGAGGGTCTAGAGTAGAATTCTATTTCAGACGAATTACAAATGAAAGAATGGTTGGGAGAAAAGAGAAATTGTGATAAGAGATTTTTTTTTTTTTTGGGTAGTGTAAATTATAGATCTGACAGCAGAATAGGAAGATGGGTAGTGGTTGGATTCTGATAAGCTTGAATAAGTACAACTTTGGAATCACACAGATAAATCAATGATAGACAATAGATAGATGATAGGTAGAAAATAGACAGACACACACACAATATACACACACACTCACACACATTTTAGGTGACTATCCTAGTTCTTTCTGTTGCTAATAACAGAAAATACCTGTATCTGGATAATTTAAGAAAATAGAGATTTATTCTGCTCACACTGGAGAGCCAAGGTTCAGGGGCCACATCAGGTGAAGGCCTTCTGGCCGAGGACAGCTCCACCAGCCACAGTGTCTGGTCTGTTTCATTTTTGTCCTTGTAATCCTACCATGACTCAAACATCGGTACCACTCCGGTACCTACTCACTTTCCAAAGGCCTCATCTTTTAATACCATAACCAGATTAAAGTTCATTTTAAAATATTAAATATAACCAAATTCCAACACATAAATTTAAGGGGAGACACATCCAAATCATCGTAGCCACTATGGTTGGGTATTCTTTGAATTACTATTGAAAACATACTAACAAGTGGAGTAGCTATTCTATTATCCACTGAGAATCAGACATATGCATTTTATTAATTTTATCAAGCTCACTTTTATTCAATACTGACTAAGGAAAGCCTGTTCCTCTTTCAAAGCCCAATTTCATTGATAGGTCTCCACTGAATATGTGTACGACTACTTATCTAATCTATGAACCCAGGCTGGTCATTAGATGTAGGCAATGTATTATGACACAATTTCTGTCTGTTTTCAAATAAACTGCTATTTTTCCTTGGTGCTACTTAGCTGACATACTTGAAATATTTTTGTCCATCAGTTATTCAAGGAGCACACCACAAACAGCACTGACACAGGACGTAGCTTTCACCACTTTGTTCTTTCAGATTTGTTCTGCTGCATTAATTTCATGCACATCTGCCTCTTCTCCTAAGTTGAGACTATGTTAATGACTTCAGTTTACTAACTTCTAGTCTGTAATCATCACAAATGAAAGAATGAATACTTAAAAGAAAGATAAAAGAACCGAAAATATGAGTAGTTTAACAGGGGGGCCGGCAGGTAGGGTAGTAGTCGAAGTGCTTGGATTCCCACATGGCCGACCATGATACAACTCCCAGATGTGGTTCCCTGAAAATCACACCAGGTACACGTGTCTGCGTCCCCAAAACCCCAGGAGGAGAATGGAGGAGAAGGGACTTCAGGGTAGCCAAACCTCTGGGGATTGATTTCTCACTTCTACTCTCTCGGTCTCTCTCAAGCAAGTAGATGTTCTCTATGGCCAAAACCTAAAAGAAAAGTAGGTTAACAATGTATATATATTTTAAAGTATCATTTGGCAGATGATACATATATACAATTTTATTTCTCAATTAAAAATAAATTAAAATATAATTTGAAGAAGGAAGCAGAGTATTATTGTGAAAGAAGTAAATTTATACAAGTCAATTTCTGCCTTTGAGATAATAATACTGTGATCTTTCTGGTCTAATCAACTCAAAATATGAGAGATAAAAAGAAAAAGGAGATGAGAAAAAATCGGATTATTAATATGAACAATGTATATTTTAGCTTTTTTATTAGCAATAAACATCCTACCTATAATTTAGTAATCCTAAGATACTTTCAAACTTCAAAGGTATCCTTCCTTCTTCTTTATGTTTTGCAGAGCTATTTCACCTACCCTAATGTACTGGCATGGCATGTCTGTACATCTGTCACTCTCACCAGATTCTATGTTCCTTGTCAGCAGGCATGTTGTAAGACTCAGCTTCCCTTGCAGGGCTGGGACACCTTATTTGTGAGGACCCAATAGTTTCTACACATGCATAGTGTTGGAGAGAATGGCTCCTCTTTCTTGTAATGGAAGAATATGAGGCTAAACTACACCTTTTATTTTTTTAAGAATTATTTATTCAATTTTATTCATTTATTATTACTATTCAATTTGACCTGAGAGAGACAGAGAGAGAGCGGGGGAGAGTGAGAAAGCAAGACACCAGGTCCGGCACTCAAACCACAGTCGGCCATGTGGGAGTCCGGCATCTTAACCATCACACCACCTGCCAGCCCCCTAAGCTGTGGCTTTTTTTTTTATTGTGGCTTTCTTAGTGTCTATGTCTATCAGCATCTTTATCCAGTTTTCTACATCCCCATTTGTCATCCCTTCCCTAGCTTTGTCATTAAATATATTCATTAAACACACAAACAGGACAGTTAGAGAACACTGTACATGGGAGAAAGGTAGTATTTCTTGTTTGTATGCATCCAAGTTAAGACAGAAATAGGAAATCACTTTTATGTGACAGATTTATAGTGTAATATTCCTTTTTTCTAAAAAAAATATTTCTGCACAGATCAAACTTTTTGTCTGTAGATGGATTCTCACTGCTATATATTTTCTAGGGGAATAAAATTAGTGGCTTATAAAATATCTCAGTAAGTGGGACAGGGAGGTGGGGGGAGGAGACCCTGAGGAATTCTTTCTGGACAGATGTGGAGTGACTGGAAAGGACAACAGGCTTGTGGTTTGGAGTGGAGACAGGCTGTCTGTCGTTTGGGCAGACATAATTGAGTGTGGAAAAGAGAATTCAGTCAAGACCAGGAGAGCTCTATCAGGTACCAGACCCCATGAACTGATGTGAACTACGAAGAGTTGACACTGTACAAGGCAAAAGTGTGAAAACCCAAGAACAAGATATAAGTGGAAGACACATGGAAAGGCAAAATGGCTCAGGATATAGTCTGGGTTTAATAAACCCATGGAGCTGACTTCACATCCTTGCATGTCTTGGTAGGAGAGGATATAAACCAACTTTAAGGTACATGGCAAGGCTGTAGATAATTCAGTAGAGGTTGTGTTTCAGAAATAAATAATAATAGTAACAATCAATAATAATAAGCTTCTATTATTTTCCATGAATTGTATTAGACACTGAGATCTAAACAGGTAAAACACTTTTCCCAAGATTTCAGAGGCAACATAATCAGGATTTCGGTTAACACATACAAAATATATGTAAGAGACTTCCTGAAATGGGTAGGAACAAGCAGGATCAACCTCTCAGAAATCTGGAGGCATTTGTTACAAAGAAGTGATGCAGGGGTATCAATCTCCAGGTTAAAAAACATCTTTCTCATGTTCTTCCAAAATCAGTCTCCTCTTTATGCTGAAGAGGGAGACAAAAAAAAAAAAAAAGAGAGAGAGAGAAAAAGAATTATTATTTACATAAAAAACCCTCATAAAGAAGCACCTTCTCCAAAACCTTTAATAATAATAATTTTAAAGTCTTTATCAGAAAAACTTACAAGAAAAAATTAGATAACCTAGATAGCTAGAATTTATTATGATTTATTTGCATTTAATCATGCAAAATAGGATCACATTTAATGTTGTGATAAAAAGAAAAAGCTTATGATTTTATAATAAAAAGATGATCTAAATATGGGCCAGCAAGTGGCATGGTGGTTAAGGTGCCTGACTCCTACATGGTCTACCATAGTTTGAGTCCTGGACTTGGCAGCTTGCTTTCTCACTTTCTTTCTCTCTTCTTGGCTCTTTCTGTCTCTCCCTAGTGAATGCATGTGCCCTATAGAAAATTAAAAGTAATAATAATAATAATAAATACTTTTTAAGTTTTAAAATTAAAAAAATAAAAAGATGACCTTAAATTGCATATAAATAGCATATAATGTTCATAATTATAAAAATAAACAAAATACAAATAAAATGCTAACATACAAAAATCAAAAAAAATTTAAAAGTCAATAGTAAAGAACAAGATTGTCGTCTCCTTCTGGCCCAACACTCAGCAAAAAGTCAGAATTCATGTGCATCTGAGGTGGGCCTAGCTCTGTCCCTTTAACCAGAAAGCCTTTACTCTAAACCTCTCCTTCCAGCCCAACACCCAGCAGAAAGCCAGAAGGTAGGAAGCAATGTATAATCCATAAGATGATTAGAAACTACCACAGTGGCAAAAGAAATATGAGAAAGCAAGAAAATATCTCTTCCCAAATGGGAAAGATCAGCCCTTCATCATCCACGGACAGTACAATGGGACTCCTGGAAATGTCAGATACAGATTTTAGGATATTCATAATGACAAAGCTGACTGAGATGCAAGAGATGAGAGACAATGAACTCCAGAAGATGCAGGAGAAAAGAGACAATGAGTTCCAGGAGGTGAGGAAGTTCTTCCATGATCTGAAAGAGGAAATACACATCATAAAAAATAATAAAATGGAACTGTTAGAGATGAAGGCTGTAATACAGGAAATAAAAACCTCCTTCAAAAGTATTAAAAGCATATTAGATTATGTATAATAAGATCACATTTCAGATGTAGAAGACAGAAGCTCTAATCTAGAAAAATTCACCAAAAAGACTGAGAAAATAACCACAAAAATGAGAATAATAGACAAGTAATACTAGATACCATTAGATGCCCGAACATCCAGATAATTGGTATCCTAAAGGTGAAGAAGCTAATCAGGGCACTGATAATCTAGTCCATGAAATCCTGGAAGAAAACTTTCTAAACCTAGAGAAGTATTCAAATATCCATACCTTAGAAATACAAAGGACCCCACGTAGAATCAACCCATGAAGATTTTCTCTAAGGCACATCATAGCCAGGTTGACCAAAACCACAGACAGAGACAAGATACTAAAATTGACAAGAGAAAAATCTCAAGTTACTTTCAAAGGATATCCCATCAGGCTAACATCGGACCTCTCATCAGAAACAATGCAAGCAAGGAAAGAATGGGAAAATACATTCAAAGTGTTAAGTGAAAAACAATTTCAAACAAAAATATTATATCCAGCAAAATTATCTTTCATGTGGGAAAAAAAGATAAAAAATATTCTCAGATAAACAAGAACATGAAAGAATTCACCAACACAGACCATCTCTTCGAGAAGTGCTAAAGGGAGTACTAAACCAGGAAAACTGAAGGCAGACAAATTAAGAGAACAAAAAATGACCAAGAAAATGGTCAACTTAATTGTAAGAACAAGTTCAGAAATATCAATAATAATGTTGAATGTTAATAAAAAGGTCAGAATACAGTAACACTGTAAATTCAAACAAAGAGAGATTATATGAGACTGAATTGGTGAAATAAAATTCTGTGACATTTCTAAAATATTACTGATTTTCTTCTATGCTTTGTTTTCCAGAGTTAAGGATTTTTGTTTTCTTTTAAATTATTGATAAGTTCAGCAATTTGCTAAATTTTTTTTTAATTGAAACAAACTTTTCTCCCTTCTTGACCCCTTTGCAATTAGAAAATATTTGTATTTTTATTTTATGGCAGAATGGTTATTTGCATAAGTTTAATAAGACAATAGTATCTGTTGTCTTGCATCAGAAATTGAATTCTTAAGGGGCTGAGTGCAAATAACAGACCAAATTGATATTAACCTAGTTTTTTTTTTCAAGTAAGTTAGTTTATACTCTCTTTAGTAAAAGGGGAATGGAGAGAGAGAAAAAATTTCAGAAGAAAATTACAGTACACTTGTCACTAGATTCTAGTTCTGTTTATACTTTTTTTGAGATATATTGTGAATCAATAAAATGTGGTAAAAAAAGTTTAGTATGGAAGAAAAGGAGGAAAAGTGGAAGGATAAAACGGGTAAATGTATGCTTGAATGACAAAAAATAAGAAGCTATTTGCTGATGATAATGTATATAGTCATATCTTTGTCTTGGCTGACATGCATGATATTTGTGTTGGAAAATAAATGTATACTGTAAAGACATGTGATTAAGTGTAAATAAATTTTTAAAATTTACAAAATAAATAAAAATAAAATAAAAAGAACAGGACTGTCCAATAGGTCTTTTATGGTAAAATAAAAATTGGCACTGTCCAACATAATAACCACTGGCCGCTGAGCCACAGAATGTGGCTAACATGAAATCATATCAGAGATAGCAGAAGAGAAGGTTTTTGTTTGTCTGTTTTAGCATTATCTTCCCACCAGAAGTATTGATTTTAACAACCACCTGGGGTGTAAGCACCTTTGTGGGAGTCCAGAAATCCAGTGGAGACTATCCAACACTGTTAGATAAAAGGAATCGGAGAACAAATACATTTAAGAGGATAAAAACAGTTTCAGTTCACCAGCATCTATTTTCCCCCAAAGGTAGCACGATTTAGTACCAAGAAAAAGCTTTACAGTCTACAATTTCTTCCACTGGAAAGTAAGAGCACAGTGAATGAGTACTCAACTTTGACAGCTGTATAGGATGCTTCCCAAGAGACAAACTGTTTCCTTATATCACCAAGAACTCTGTTGTAATCAGCATTGCTGAGTGTTTTTTAAGGCCTGGAAACAGGGAAGAGAAGCAACCTGGGCTCAGAACACCACAAAGCACCACAACTCCAGCTAAGCTCTCTGTGGACTTACTTCATCAAGAAACATGCCCATAAATTCCACCGAGTCATGCAACCCTCCAATATTCCGCATACCTAACTCTCCTCCATAGCCAGCTCCTCAAGTGTGCCCTCACAGATGGCAAGTTTGACCCTCTGAAGATAGCTTCTAAGAACGTACCATCAGGGACCAGCAGTTAGTGTAATGGCTATGTTGCTGGACTCCCATGTAGTAGATTGCGGTTCGTGTCCCAGACCCAGTGGCTTAAAACTCATGCCGGGCGCATGTGTGTACATGCCCAAGATCCCGAGAGGAGAATAGAGGAGAAGGGATTGCGGTGTGGTCATCCCCCCTGGGGGGTGATTTCTCACTTTCTGTCTCTCTGTATCTCTGTCTGTCGGACGAGTGCACGTGCCCGATAGCAAAAACCTCTCCAAAAAGAAAAAAAAAAAAAAAAGAAAAGGAAAGGAAAGGACAGGAAAAGAAAGGAAAAAGGAAAGGAAAGGAAAGAAGAAAAGAAAAGAAAAGAAAAGAAAAGAAAAGAAAAGAAAAGAAAAGAAAAGAAAAGAAAAGAAAAGAAAAAGAACATACCACCAGCTGGCCCTACTCAGTAGAATTGGGCGAAAGAACACAAAACTGAGCATTTCAGGGACCTGCTCCAGGGAAAGGAAACAGAAGGGTCTTAGCATTCAGTGTGACTTTGCAGGATTGTGAAAAGGCATATAATCTTTAGAATCCTCTGTGAAGAGTAAACAAGATATGAGGAGGTAATATTTCCATAGAAAATGTCTAAGAAAGCCTCATAAACCCTAGCCAGGGTGACTGGTGAAGGTGTTTCTCTCTTGAAGTCAGTGAGTAATAGAGGAGATCATTTCTTAAAATGTGATGACAGCAAGAAAAGTCTTCAAGAAACATAAAAAAATAAACATAACTTTACCAAAGGAACAAAAATTTTCTAGTAACCAACCCTAAATAAACAGATATCTACAAATTTTTTGGAAAAGAATTCAAAGTAATTAGTTTAGAAATCTCAAAGGACTATGAAAAAAACAGAGAAATAATTCAAAGATATCCGAAAAAAAGTTTGGACAAATGAAAGTTCCAAGAAGAGGTATAAACAGTAAAATAAACAAACAATAATTCCAAGAAATTCTAGAGCTAAAGAACGCAATCAATGAACTGAGAACTACAATAGAGAGCATCAACAGCAGATTGAGGAAGAGAAGAAAGAACCTATGAACTTGAAGACAGGGCATTGGAAATTATCTACTCAGAGGAGAAAAATATAAAAAAGAATACAAAGGAATGAAAAAATTTCATAAGTTTTATGAAACACAATCAAAATAACTTATAGTGAATTATGAGAGACCCATTAGAAGAACAAAGATAAAAAGGGGAAGAAGACTTGTTTAAAGAATGAATCAATGGCTGAAAACTTTTCAAATATAAAGATATATTGACATCTAGAAACATGAAACTCAAAAGTAACCAAACATGGTCAACTCAAAGAGGTCATTACCAAGATTCATTAAAATCAAAGTGTCAAAAAATCAGTGACAAAGAGAGAATTTGGAAAACAGCAAGATGAAATAGTAGGGAAGTTTGATAGCCCACTTTCAACAATATACAGATTATTCAGACAGAATTTATAGGAAAATGTCAGACTTGAACAACACTGTAAGCCAACTGGACCTACCAGACATTCCATTTGATAGAATCCAAACATTTTTTTCCATTCAAATTTTTTTTCAAATATAAGCAACATTCTTCAGAGTAAATCAAATTAAACCAAAAAACAAGTATTTTTATTTATTTATTTATTTGTTGTGGGAGATTTTTTGCTATAGGGTGCATGTGCTTGCTGGAGAGACAGTCAAAAAAATAGAAATCACCCCCTGGGGGTGGAGAGGCATGATCATGCCATAGTCCCTTTTTCTCCATCCTTCTGTTGGGATTTAGGGCATGCACACACACACACACACCAGGCATGAGTTTTAAGCTGTGGGGTCCAGGACTCAAACCATGTTCAAGTACATGCGAGTACAGCAATGTAACCATTATGCCACCTGCCGGTTCTCATAAAACAAGTCTTACAAATTAAAGAAAATTGAAATCACATAAAGTATTGGATCATCAGGAAAATCATGATGTATTTTGCATAGAAAAATGTAGAAAAATACTCCATGACTTTCCCAATGACCTAATATTTTTGCTAAACATGATGATATTAAATCAATATTAAATAGTGGGAATGAAAATTTACAAATATGTGGTAAATAAGCAACCCTTTTCTCAAAATTCAATGGATCAAAGAAAAAACTAAAAGGGGATCAGAAAAAGGTATAGCAGTTATGTTGCTAGATTCACACATGGCCGACCATGGTTTCAGTCCTGGACTCAGTGGCTTTAAAATCACACTGGGCACTTGTGCATGCATGCCCAAGATCCTGAAAGGAGAATGAAGGAGAAGGCATGGCAGTGTGACCATCTCTGCTGGAGTGTGTGTGTGGAGGGGTGATTTCTAACTTTCTGACTCTCTGTCTCTGTCTCTCAATCTCTTGTGAGTGCATATACCCTAAGACAAAAACCTTAAAAAAAGGGAAATCAAACAATATTATGACAAAAATGATAATGTAGTAACAACGTAGCAAGACTTCTGAGATATAGCTAAATCAGTTCTAAGAGAAATACTTTTTAGCAATAAACACCTATATTAAGAAAAAGAAAAATCCTAAACAAACCAAGTAACTTTATAGCTTAAGAAACTGGAAAAAGAAGAATAAACTAAGCCTTAAATTAGAAGAAGGAAGAAAATATCAAAGAACAAATCAAAATTAAATAAAATAGAGTATTGGAAAACAATAGAAAAGATTTTAAAAATAGTAAGAATATTTTATAAAAAAAACTGACAAAACTTTACACTAAGTAAGAAAAGAAACAGTAGATTCAAATATAGTCAGAAATAAAAAAGAAAACATTATTACAACTGATAACTCAAATACAAAAGTTTACTAGAAATATTGCATGCCAACAAATTGTACAACTAAAAGAATTAGATAAATTCTTAGAAATATAAAAATGACAAATAATAAATCATGAAGAAATAGAAAATATAAGCAGACCTATAAAAAGTATGGAAATTGGACCAAAAATAGTCTGATAAAGAAAAGTTTGGGATGAGATGACATCATTGGTGAAGTCTCTCAAATATTTAAAAAAGAATAAACATTAATTATTCTCAGGCTCTCCTACAAAATTAAGTAGAGTATACTTCCAAATTCATTTTATGAGGCCAGCATTATCCTCATAGCAAAGCAAGTCAAGGAGATAATAAGAAAGAAAAGTACAGCCCAATATCCCTGACTAACAACGACATGTGAATTCTCAACAAAAAACTAGTGAAACAAACTCAACAACACATTAAAAAATCATACACCATGATCAAATGGTTATATCCTCAGAAAACAAGGATGATTCGACACAGGCAAATTAACAATTTGATGCATGTGATAATCTCAACAGATGGAGTTAAATCTCTGGCCCAAATTCAACATTCTTTCATAATGAAAACTCTCAACAATGTGGTGCTGAATGAACGTACCTTGTAATAGTGATTCTTTATTTTTCTTTGTCAGTAGAAAATAACCAAATCTATAAAATTAATAATTAATAATTAATGTGGTTTATTTCCAAGCAGAAATATGAGTGACCTAGGCCGGAGAGGAGGGAAACATGCCTTCCCTGTGGTGATCAGGTACAGGGACTCCGTTTATTTAATTTTGAGAGTGACAGACAAAATTAGTGAAGAGATTTCCATTGGTCTGTTCCGAAAAGGTGGGACATGTGGAAGCGGGAGCTTGTAGGTTATAGGTGGGTTCCACAATTTTTAGGTTGGTGTTTGGAAGGGAAGAGCTATGTCTTAGAAAAGATTCCTAAAAGAAATGCTTAATCTACATCTCAAGAAAAAGGAAGTTCTGTATCTTGGGAAGAGATAAGCAAAAGAATATACGGTAATTGGTTGAATATACATCTCAAAAATACTATGCCAGGGACAAGATGTAGAAAGAATCTTATTAATAGAAAAAAATGATCTGTTAATATTTGTGGGCATGAGGACTTTGGAAAAATAGAAAAAAATCAGTCAGACTTCTGTCCATATTTTCTATAGAGTGCTTTCACTAACAGTGACAAGAGAGAGACTGAAAGTAAAAATGTCACAAACCATTCTCCTCCATTCTCCTGTCAGGATTCTGGGCATGTACGTAAACATATGCCCCCATGTTTTTCAAATCACTGAGTCCAGTATTCAAATTGTGCAGTTTGCCATGTGGGACTCAGACATCTTAACTACTATCCCACTGTCTGGTCAAAGAAAGTTTCAACTAATAGGGTAAAAGGGCACCCTATGAAATATGAGAAAATATTTGCAAACTATGTATTTTATAAGAGGTTAATTTCCAAATTCAAGAAGCTCATACAACTCAATAGCAAGTAGACAATCAACTAAAAAACTGATAATTGTTTTGAGTATGAATAGACATTTTTCAAATAATACATACAAATGGACCACAGGTACATGAAAATACCTCGACATCACCAATTACCAGGAAAATGCTGACCAAAACTACAATGAAAAATCACTTCATCTTGTCAGAATGGCTATGATGAAAAGACAGAAAATAGTAAATGTTGTTGGTGAAGATGTGGAGAAAACGGGACTCTGTACAGGTTGGTTGGATTGTAAATTGGTATAGCTATTATGGAAAACAGTACAGCAGTTCCTCCAAAAACTACAAACAGAATTACAATATAATCCAGCAATCCAACTTCTGGGTATACACAAAAGAAATAAAATCACTGTCTTGAAGAGATATCTGTAATCTCATGAGCACTGTAGCATTATTTAGAGTAACCAAGATATAGGAAACCACCTAAGTATCTACCAATACATAAGTGGGTAAATAATACAGCATTAATAAATTTATGCAATAGAATATTATTCAACCTTCAAAAGGAGAAAATTCTTCTATTTGCAAAGCATGGATAAATCTGGAGAAGACTATGCAAAGAAAATAAGGAAGACAAATAGATACTAGAAGACAAATACTGCATAAGTTTATTATATGTGAATTTAAAAAAATGGATTTCTAGTCATAAAGAGAAGAATAGTAGTTTTCAGAGCTGGTAGGGTGAGGAGGTGGGGGCAGAATGAAACATGTTGACCTAAGAGTATAAAATTTCAATTTTAAGAGATGCATGTTCTGGAAACAGTTTATAGCATGGTGACTCTAGTTAATAATGTATTGTATATTTGAAATGTGCTAAGAGGTAAAATCTCCAATATCTTTTTTTTTTTTTAATTTGCTAGAGATTACATGTGCTCACCAAAGAAGAAAAAGAAAGAGAGGATGAGTGTGCTACAATTATTTCTCCTTCATTTCTTCTTTGAGGTTGTTCAATCATGTGCACCCCTGGCATGTTTTTCAAGCCACCAGGGCAGGGACTGGAACTATGCAGTCAGTCATATGAAATCCAGCCTGTTAGCCATCAGCTACCAGCTGGCCCAAACTCAACATTATTAACAGTGACAAAGGTAGCTATGTGAAGTGATGAATGCTTAACTGGCTTGTTTGTGGTGCTAATTGTACAATGTATAGTTAAGAAAACATCACATTGATGGGGCCAGATCACAGTGCAGCAGTAAAACATTATGCACTGAGAGGAAATCCCACTTAGGAAGATTCACAATTCAAATCTGGAGATCTCCTTGAGCACACTGGGCACATTTATGCCCATGATCTAGGGCTGGCCAAAGGCTGAGGGTGCATTACAGCATCTAGATCTTGGTGGTCTGTTTCTCTCTCAAACGCTCTCTGTCCATTGCTCTTCCTTGCTCATGACATAAATCAATATTTTAACAGAAATAAAGTGTAATTTTTTCCAAAACATTATACTCTTTACCTTAAATATCATTTTGTTTTGCAAATCACACTTCAAAACAAAAACAAAAGGAAGTATTAATTATGAGAAAAGATTATGGTAGATATGACTGAGACACTGAATCTTGGTTATATTGAATTATAACTCATATAAGTGTAGTTTAACAATTCACTTATTTTTTTCTTATAATATATCCAAACTCCACAGTATTGGATATCACAAGTGTTAGGTAATTTTAAGAATCAAAATTTTGTCCCTCGTTTTATTTCCAGAAGGAACTTGAAATAGTTACATTCACTCTTCTGTAAAGTGGGAATAATGATAGTATCAATCTTTTCGATCCATTGTGAAGAGTATATTTGAAAAATACATGAGACAAAAACCCCATAAATGTATTGCAAGTAGGAATTATTTTATATACAGTAATATTTATAAATATGTGCTTAAGTATATCTTTATTCCATAAAGATGAAACCACCAGGTCCCCTAACATGGGATTATGTAATTCACGGGAAATGGTGTTTGGAAAATGGGTTATCTTTTGAATAATTGTAATAATAGGTTTTGGATTTCCCATTTTGAGATAATCTTGTAGTAATTTCACCAAGTACCTAGAAAAGAAAGTAAAAATTCGTGCATTGTAAAAAAAGATCCCCTTTAGGATTGTATGAAGGAATCAGATACATTTGACCAAGTGCATTGACTAATTGTCTTTCCTTTACAGATGTAGAGATGTAGGAGACACATTTGACGGGACTAAGATTACATGGGCAATGCAACTTTGGGGCACTGTTTTTTCCAGTGGAGAGAAAAAGTAACATTTAGGAAAGAAGCAATACAGCAAAATGAGAGGGGGCATGTGATAAAACATCTCCAACGTTTGCCCGTGAGTCCCCTCTTCACACTGCCAGAATTCCACCCAGATGTTCCCACCCCTGACTTCTATGAATTCAGTGCAGCTCTCACTGAGGGCTCAGCTCTTCATGATTCTCAGGACCAATTAGATAGCTCAGAGACTGTTAGTCCTATTAAGAAATGTAAGTAAATAAATAAATAATAAAAACAAAATTCTCACCTAATGGAAGAAGGGACATCACACTGCTGTTTTCTACCGTCTTCATCTGATGTTTTATTAATGCAGTATCTGCGTTTTAATTAACAGAATTCTTTATTGTACATGTGCCCTGAGGCTGTTTGAGAAAAGGGCATGGTTTTAAAAGCCTACAGAGTAGATAAATAAGCAAATATTGCCTCAGACAACATTTCCCCATACGTACTAGTAATAGGTATTAATTACTGGATTGGGATTTTACGGAAATGAACTAAGCAAATGGGGCGTTTACCTTCCTGCCCTTCGCCTCAAGGATGGGAATGATTATACTGGAAAGAATTTCAAAAGGAAACTAGAAGCACTGGAGAATTTAATTAACCTGGAATGAATAAAATATGTGAAAAATGTCAAATACATTAAGATTACTATCTTGGTTTGGGTGCTCTTAGATGCAAACTGTGACCCAAGGATTTGGGGACAGTAGTTTGTCTGAGAAGTGCTATGGTTTGAAACTGTCCTCTGAAGACGATGAGTTATAAACTTTATTTTGGTGTAGAAGGTGGGACCTATAAAAGGTGACTAGGAATAGATTAATTATGGATTAATCATGTCCCTATCACTGGAGTGGGTTCACCATCTTAAGAGTGCGTTTATTATGAACTGACTTTGGCTTTCTCTTGTCTTCTCTCTCTCACCCTCTCATCTTCTGCCAATGGCTGGCCTAGGAAGAAGGACCTCCAGTTGTTCGACTCTTAATATTGAATGTCCCAGTCTCCAGAACAGTGAGAAAGAAGTGTATTTTTACTATAAATGAACCAGTCTGTGAAAATCTGTAATAGCAACACAACTGATAGATAAGGGGAAATTGAAGAATCACTAGTAGCGGGACAGCTGGTGGCATGGTGGGTAAGGTCTGGATTCCACACGGCTGATATGTGGACTGAGGTTACTGATGAATCTGTCTGCTCTTCTCCACATGTACTTGGATGGAGACTGCATTCTCCGGAGGCACTAATTCTCAGCAATGAGAGCTAGCCCTGTATACAAGATCAACATGCTTCTCAGGCACAATTAAACAAACACATACAGGTACACACAAACACAGTTCTCAGGCAAAATAACACACTCAAAAATACAATACGCTTTTTACTAACATGTGGATCTTGGATATCTGCACTGTGAATTCACAGTATTGAAAACATGGATCATACTTTTAATAATTGCATTAATCTTGTTAAATGAAAGATAACTGTTTTTGCTTAATGTATTGGACGTAACCACATGCTCCCTCCTTCACATTTGATTGGGGGAAACGCAGCTCAGAGAAATGCAGTATACCGTCTGGCAAGTTGCCCTTCTCTCTGAGTTTTTGTGAGCATTCAAAGTTTCTTCAAGGATCATGACATACTAGTTAGCATTCTCCAGAGAGATGGACTTAGCTGTGTTCGTGTAGAGAAAGAAACAGAGAGAGAGAGAGAGAGAGAGAGAGAGAGAGAGAGAGAGGAAGACTAAAAGAATCAGCTTATGCAACAGTTGAGGTTCAAGTCCAGAATTTTCAGGGCCAGAGCCCCAAGGAAATATCACGGCTTGAGTCAAAGACTGTCTGCTGGCAGGATCCCTATTTATTGGTCGAGAGTGAGTCAAGGGTGGGAGAATCTCAGTGTTTCGGTCAATGAAGACCTCAACTGATTAGGTGAGGCCCACCCACATGGTAAAAGGTAATCCATTTCACTCCAAGTCCACCAATTTAAACATTTACGTTATCTAAAACATCCAAAATAATATTTCATCAAATATCTGCCTATCGTGGCCCAGACATGTTGACACATAAAACTGATCATCACACATAAGAATATTCGATTTCTTCTAGTTCCTGTCTTCTGCTGATTTCACTATTAAACAGAAGTAAATGTGCCATTGACCTTGTCAGTAAATGTGCTCAGTCAGGACCGACCTTACACAGGGTGTCAACAAATGACCTTCTGTAAGTATCCTCAGCCTTGTCTGAGGTATGTTTGTCCTCATCCATTCATGGAGTTAATGATCACCCTTTTATTCATTTTCTCATTTCCTCCGCATTAACTCTGACCTTCTTCGGCCAGGGTCAATGTGAGCCTGGGGACAGGGTAAAATCAGCTCCCTCCCTCAGAGAGCTCTTTGTGATGAGAGCAACAGAGAAGTAAAAAGGGAGAATTGGGCCAGTGCAGACGCACAGCAGTATCACAAACTCTGGTTCTCGGCTATTCAGGAGGTGTGAATGGGTGACAGAGGTCTCCCTGCACCTGCTGGGAGAGTGTGTGTGCCTGATTGCTGGCTGGCTGAGGCAGTGTGAAGGCCTTGTTGGGAATGTCTCTCTCTCTCAGTAAATCAAAAAACTTTAAAAGAAGAAGAAGTTTAAAATACTCTGTGGAGGGTAGCTCTGTGGCCCAGTGGTTAAGGAAGCCACATCCCATGTGGCCTACCAAATGGTTTAAACCCCTACTCTGGTAGCTTTAAAACAAAAACAAAAACAAAAACAAACAAACAAAAACTTGCACGAAGTGTATGCAGCCATGCCCCAAATCTTGACAGGATGAAGAAATGGAAGAGAAGGGACTGGGGCATGAACACACTCTATTGACAAATGCTTTCTACCTCTGTCTCTCCATCAAGCCATAGGCTTTGTGGAAAACAAACAAACAAACAAAAGCAAAACACCCTATATCAACTGCCATGCCTGGTACTCCCTCAGTGTGTGAGACCACCTGGAGAGGCTGTGGATTAAGGCCTTCAGGGAGGGCTGTGCCAGGGGAGCTGTCCAAGACCACTGCATGGGGATGACCTGTGCTGTCAGCTGAGGCACCTGAATGAGGAAGGCGCCTTTGCAGAGAGCTGGGAGGGAGTGCAATGAGGGAGGAAGCAGAAGAGGGAGCTGCGCTCCGAGGCCATAAACACTGTGCTGAGTCCCTTGAGTGCTAGCTCCTTGAAGCCTGCTCTGCCCCGTGCTGCCCCTGTGCTAGACTGGATCCAGAGCAAGCAGGCCCGTGGGGGATGCTGAGTCTGAGCAACTCCAGGAAGGACAGAAGCACGGTAGACTGGATCCAGAGCAAGCAGGCCCGTGGGGGATGCTGAGTCTGAGCAACTCCAGGAAGGACAGAAGCACGGTAGACTGCGCATGGGTGCACAGAGGCTGGGGCTCTCCCCTGCGTGTGCCGAGTCGGGATTCCTTAGGAGGTGCGTGATGGAAAGGCAGGAAACATGCAGGAGTGTGCACTGTTTAAACAAAGAACAGAGAACCATTGAGAAAACAGCAAGATGTGTAATTATAAAAGAATTTAGGTGACAATAAAGAAAGAATATATGCCCCTTTGACAAAGGGAAGCAAATGCCAAGATGGTCTACAGTCTGGGAGAACTTTTCTTATCGAAATGGAGCTGAATCCTTCACTCTATTGGATGCAGCAGAACCTGGTGCAGTGTCATTGGAGCCAGAGAAGCCCCAGGCTCCTGCTCTCCCTTTGAAGTGGGCCTCACAGTCACTGTATCATGAGGGAACGCAGAGGATCTACATGGAGACGGCAGTCGTGGGATCCAAAACACCAGTCTGGCAGCTCCGACTCTGCTACACAATTACTGTCTCAAAAGAGGTTTCTAGGTTTGCTCCATTCCTTCACAAATAGCCTATTTTAATCTTCATAACTCTGGCCTAAGACATGAAAGTGAAATTCAGGACACTGACACTCAGACCCAGATTCTTTCTGCTCCTCTATGCAGTCTATACTTCATGCAATGATTTATCAAAGTTGTTTCAAGGAACTCTACTGGCTGTCTTCGCATGTGTATTCCCCCCACTCCCACCCCTTCCTTCTGTGAGTTGCAGGGAGTTCAAAAAGAATGATAAAATGAAACCTAAGTGGGTCATTGCCTCCAGTCAGCCAGCTTCTCCAGAATAGAGATGTGGAATTTTGCAAAATTAAAGTAAAAGTGGGTGTGCCTATGGCCCTCAGTTACCAGGGGCTGGAGTATTGAAAGAAGGATACTTGAAGGTGACTAGTAAAAAACACAGAAGATGTAAATGAGTGAGAATTTCCCAGTCTGTACTGACTCCAACTGCAAGAGGATTATCATACCCATCCCCACTGTCGCTTACCCTGACTAAGGGCCTAAGGCTGGATATTTCAGGACAAGAAGCCAGAAGCAAACATGTGGCTCTTAGGAATTCAAAGAGAATATTAAAAAAAAAAAAAAGGAAGAAAGAAAAAAAGAAAAAATACAGTGCTACATCCTTAAAGAAACCACTCAACAAGAGAAACTGATCATGGAGGGGGATCCTTAGGGCCACTAGTCTACACTGTTAGAATTATAAGAACATTTTGTATGTGTGTGGTATATTTTGTGAAAGACAATCACCTCTACAGTGAGTGTTGCTTATCATCTGAGGAAGTTATGAGGTAGGAACTGTGGCTGGGGTTAGGGTCTTTGTAGCACTATATACATTTGGGAAGAACTCTCTTTTAGGTAATTATGATGTGCCGAATGTTGGTCTCACTGTAAAGTTTCCAATTTAACCTCCAATAATTTCTTGAGGCAGCTATGATCTTCATTTACAGATGAGGAAAATAAACTAAGATGAATAAATTGTGCAAATGATATTTCTACTCTGTTACAGAGTTATTGAAACATCTCTTTTACTAGGCTTGTAATACTCTGATGCCATTATTTTGCTTTATATAGCTCATGCCTCTATAATGTTGAAAGCACTTTGAAGTCCACATCGCTTTATCGTAATTTAAGTAGTATCTGTACACATTAGGTCACTACCTGGTTGCTCAATAGAATGGACATTGAAAATGCCATTATGTGCAAAGAGTGGGTCATTTAAACTGAAATAATGTGAGATGCCTACATGGCACTTTTTCCCATAATTGGAATGGGAAATGGCATTTTTTCCATGGTAGAATCATTTCCCAAATGATTCCAATACACAGTCAAAGAACCTGTGACCTAAGGCATCGGAAGTGCTCACCTGCATCAGCCCTCTTAAGCTTGATCTTAGTCTATCTCTAAAATTGGTAAGATAAAGGGATGGTGTTTATACCCATCACTATCACATTGTTTATACCCATCACTTACCACATTGTTTGTCACATAACAAAGAGGGAATAAAGTAGCAGGTGTCATCATTGTTCATCTTTCTGATCAGTGTGAGTGGTAATTATTTACTGATTGAATAGAGAAGTTAGTTTCTTTTTTTAAAAAACAGTTTTCTAACCAACTGAGTTTTATTTGTTGTATAAACCACCTAACATCTTTCAGATGAAAAAATACTAAATTTGAATAAAGAGATTACAAAATGAATTAGAGCCCAATAAAAATTAGCTTTGGGGAGGGAACATAATTCTATTCAATTAAGGCAAACATTTTTATGGATCACAGATTAGTTTATTTTTAACAGTCATTATGTCATGAATTCATAGGGAATAGGTTCCAGTAGCTCAGGTTCTTTTCCATTGGTTCTCACAATGTGCTTCTCTGGGTGGAGCAGGCTGGCACTTTAGTGGAACCCAGGTACCTTTCTCTTTGGCCTCTTTCTTTTTCTGGTCATTTTCCTTTACATGTTTTAGAAAGCTATCTCTGCTCTTAGAATGCTTAATATGCTTAATAAGTACATTAATTCTCTTGGCAAGAATCTTGCCCTTAACATGTTTGTTCACAACAATGCCAACAGCATGCTTTGTAACACTGTAGACTCTTCCAGTTTTGCCATGGTAACATTTGTAAGGCATTCCTTTTTTGAACAGTACCCATTCCCTTAATGTCTGCAATATTACCTTTCTTGTAGATTCACATATATGTTGCCAAAGGAAAGACTCCATGCTTTTTAAAAGGCCTAGATAACATATATTGGGTGCCTCTCCTCTTTCCCTTTGTGTTTGTAATTTTGGTTAATTACTGGAAGATGGCGGTTCCAGCCAAAAAGGTGAGAAGTTAGTTTCTAAGGCATAGCATCTTACTAGTGACAAAATGGGGACATATAAAAAGATCTACTTTTCTTCCTTTTTGCATATTAATTCCACTATGAATATGTCAGTCTAGTTTATGTCATTCTCAAAACTCCTCTACTTTTGCTCCTTTACTTGTTCTCATTGGCTAAAGGCTTCAATGCAAATGGCAGGCAAGACTTCCTCCATCATAAAGGCATCCCTGGCACCAGTGTTCAGCGTCCACTCAGTCCCCTTCCCACACTGCAGGCTCACTGGAGACATGACAGCAGACATAGCCAAAATTTCCAGCTGAACCTGAAAGTGTGAAAGGGTATTCCTTGGACTGAGCCTGAAAGAGGAAAAGAATAACACATCCTCTGGATTAGTAAAGATACATTACACTAGACAAAGAAGTCAGAAACCAGAGTTTTAATTAAGTGAGAAATAAAAGTAGAGAGATATTGGGAGGCAGCCCTGTCCAAGAATGCTTGGAACTGTTGACCATCAAGCCTCACCTTCTTTGAGCCTCAGTTCATTGCCTAAGCTGTAAATTGAGCATGATGATACCATTCTTCTTGGCCCTGTGATGTATTTTTCTGTGCAAAAATGTGTCATGACTTCTCCAACGACCCAACAGTAAAAGAAACTTGTGTCAATCTGGTTTGAAAACTATAAATCTGTGCAAATATTGAGTCATAACTAACATCACTGGACCCAGCTTAGTATACATGACCCAGCTTAATATATATTCTATTTTTTAAAAAAAATCACAAAATGTGTAAAGTGAAACCAAGGAAGTTCTTTATAGAGTACTTAGTCTAATGTGACAATCTAACTTCAGGAAATGGAAGCTGAGCAATCTTAATAACCTGGGCCTAGGTCCCACGGTGCATTCCGTCTTGCAGACTGTGCTCATTTACCGTCACAGTGCCTAGCCTACCGGTGTGACATGGTCCAAGGAATTCCCTTCAAAACCCTCACACTTTCATTTATGATTTAAGTAAACAGAGAAACGAGCCACATTTTCCAGGAGTGACTCTTTGCATAAAGTCATGTTTAATGTGACTATTGTAGTGGCCACTAAGTTTAATCATACTCTTTTAGCCAAAAAGAACATTTCAGTCTCCTAGATAATTATAAACCAGTCACATTTCCACAAAGCCATGATTAACTTATTCAAATATATAACAAGTGATTATATTCTAAGAGCAATTCAGCTAATTACATTGCATTAAAAATTAGAAATAAATTAATTCTAAAAGCAAAGTATATACTCAAGTTTTCTATGTAACAGCTTGGGCATAAATATTTAATACATATGAAATCTTTGATGGGGAGTGTTTGGCAAACATTCACTTGGGAAAGAAATCAACAAATTATGTGATAATTGCTTTTGTGAAGCTTGGTTCAAGAACTAGAGGAAATTGAACTTGTGAATTTAAGTATTGAGTGTATTTTTAGGGCTACATGTCTTAAAAAGTTTATTCACTTCTCTGAAATTGTATTTTATTTTTCTTTATGTGCACATGTGCACTAGTGCTTGAAAGAGGGAAATATCTCCCTAGAGCTGGTAATGCCTCAATTCTCTTCCTCCAGAGTTCTATTCTATCAGATCTTGGGCCCTCACGCACCTGCCTGACATGTTTCAGGCTGACCAGGTTGGGGATTCCAATTCCAGTCAGTAAGCAGGATCCGGCTTCTCCTCAGCAGTGCATGAACACCTTACTACAGAACTGGTCTCTCTTTTTTTTGAAATTTGCACATATATTGTCTATATTTCTTTTTTTGTATATATAATTTTTTACCTTTTAAAAATTTTAAGTTGAAAATCAAGATTTTATATATTTATAGTGTATAATATGGTCTTTTAATATATGTATACATTGTGAAATGGCAAATGAAGCTAATTAATTTATTTCTTCACATACTTACCAGTTTTGCAGTGAGAACTTACTTTCTTAACAATTTTCAAGTTTGGAATACATTATCAACTATAGTCATCATGTTATACAACAGGTTTCTTGAACGAATTCCTCCTTTTAACTAAAATATTATAGGCTGTGACCAATATCTCCACAATCCTTCCCTGACCCCAGGCCCTGGCAGGGCCCTTCTACTCTCTTCTTTGATTAATTTAACTTTGTTAGATTCTATGTATCATTGAAATAAAACTTTTGTGTATGTATAATACATTTACTTTATCCACTCATCAGTTACTTGGTAAATAGGTTGATTCTGTGTCTTGCTTAATATGTGTCAGAAATTAAGGTACTATCATATAAAATACATTTTAGTATTCATTAATTCTGTAACTTAAATGTATTGATTTTTTTAAAAAATGGGAACAATAGTTATCTTCATTAGAATCAAGAGTGATCTCTGTAATCCTGCAAATATCCAACTTTTAATTCATTTTAAAATTTTTGTTTCATAAGTTTTAAAACCTCAAATTGTACATGTTTTAATTTGCAAATGGGCAGTATTTCGTTAAACCTCAGGAAAATGATGTATTATCCTTTTTCTATCCATTTGAGCTCTCAGGAAATGCTTACTTACTTAAGATAACTGAGCTAATATAGAACAAAGATGGAATTCCCATTGTGTAGCCTTCCCTCAGGATTAGAATCAAGAGGTAATGCTGGGGACCAGCAGTTAACATAATGGCTATGTCGCTGGACTCCACGTAGTCGACTGCGGTTCGCGTCCCGGACCCGGTGGCTTAAAACACACGCCGGGTTGGTGTGCGTGCGTGCCCAAGATCCCGAGAGGAGAATGGAGGAAAAGGGATTGCGGCATGACCATCGCCTCTGGTGGGTGATTTCTCACTTTCTGTCTCTGTCTCTCTCTGTCTGTCTGGTAAGCGCACACACCCTATAGCAAATACAACAACAAAACAAAAACAAAAAAAACTCTCAAAAAAAAGAGACAATGCTGATGAAACAAGTGAATGAAAGGGTAAGTGATGAATTTGTAGTAAGTCACACTAGAGTAAGGTAGTCTCCAGCTATTGAATAGAATGTGGGCACTACCACATCCTGAGATTAATTCTCTATTTATTTATGTATTTATTTAGTACATTTAATTGCTATACATCACGTTGCTTGTAAGTTGAATTGGCCCAACAAACAGATAATAACCCCTTTCTGTGTCCCATATACGTCTCTCCTCTCTGTTCCTCTTTAATTTATTTCCTTACACACGCTCCTTTCTCCCAACCTCTTCCCATATTGTCTCCAGAATCTATAACCATGCTTCTATGTCCTCTAGTCTCTCAGATTCCAACATAGAGTTCGGATGGTCGGTTTATGTTGAGTGGAGACATACAATCTCTCTCTTTCATTGCCTGGCTTGCAGTAAATTTCCATATTTGTTCACTTTCTATCAATTTGTTAGGGTCTTATTGTTTTTTATAGCTGAGTGCTATTCCATAGAGTGCTACACTTATGTGCTACACTTTTCCAATCCATTCATTAGTTTGCAGACATTTGTGGACATTTGGGTTGGTTCCATGTCTTAGTAATTGTGAATAATGCTGTAATAAACATGGATGTGCAAGCACTTTTCCAACTGAACGTTCTCCTATCCTTTAGCTAGATTCCCAGGAGTGGAATTGCTAGATCATGTGGTAGTTCTATTTGTAGACCTTTAAGAAACCTCCATATTGTTCTCCACAGTGGCTGGACCTATTTACATTCCCACCAGTAGTGTGGAAGTGTCCCCCTTTCCACCTCCCTGCCAGCATTTATCATTTGTTGTTTTTTTAATCTTTGCCATTCTGACTGGGGTTAGGTGGTATCTCATTGTGGTTTTGATATGCATCTCCCTTATGATGAGAGAGGTTGAGCATTTTTTCATATACTTTTTTGTTGTTTGTATGCATTCTTTAGAGTTATTTATTCAGCTCCTTTCCCCATCTTTTGATTGTGTTATTCTTTTTTTTTTTTTTTTTCTTTTAACGGGGGTAGTGATAAGCCACTACAGTTCCCTGTGTATTCTGGTTATCAATCCTTTATCTGAGGCATAGTTTACAAAAATATTTTCCTATTCTGAGAGGTGTCTATTCACACTAATTATAATATCTTTTGCCATGCAGAAATTTCTTAATCTGATGTAATCCCACTTGTCTATTTTTGGGATTATTGCTAGTGCTTTGGTGGTCTTTTTAAAAAAGTCTTTGCCAACCTCAATTTCTCCCAGTGTTTTCCAGCAGTAGTTTTCCAGTTTGAGGTCTCAAGTTTAGATGTTTGATCCACTTTGAATTGATTTTTGTTAATAACGAGAGATAGGGGTACAAATCCATCTTTCTACTGGTGCTGGAGTTTATCCAGCACCATTTACTAAAGAGGTTTTCCTTTCCCCACTGGATTGACTGGTACCCTTTGTCAGAAATAAGTTTACTGTATGTTTGGGGGTGTATTTCTAGGGTCTCTATTCTGTTCCATAATTCTCTGTTTTTGGCACAATTCCCATCTCCTTTAGCCAGGAGATACAACTGCATTGATAAACCAACAGAATTCCATTTGCCTAAAGTGTGTTCATCTTAATATGTACAAAACCACTCTGCCACAAAAATGCAGATAACTTACATCAAATGATTTTCACATTGCTTACAAGTGAGAGTTTTTTTCAACATAATCCAAAAGGCATACATTTTTTGGCTAGCCTAGTAGTTTTGGGGGGATGCTGAAACAGTCATAGTAACCTAGCAGCCACAGAATGCATTTACTTATTTCCCTTGTTCATTCATTTGCTGGTGGCGTTTTTCGGGTTCTCTGTTCTCTTCTCCATTCGTTATCACTGTGAAACTTTATCAAGTGCAGATTATTAGGCAAATATTATAGTAAACTACCCACAAAAAGACAAATAAAAGGAAAAAAAATCAAGTATTAGCCAAACAGTTAAGAAAAAATTCCTTGGGACCAGCTGTTGGCATAATGACTATGTCACTGGACTCCCATGTAGTCGACCACGGTTTGAATCCCAGACCTGGTGGCTTAAACTCACGCTGGGTATGTGTGCATGCATGCCCAAGATCCAAGAAGAGAGTGGAGGAGAAGGGATTGCGGTATGGCCTTGCCCCCTGGGGCGTGATTTCTCGCTTTCTGTCTCTCTGTCTCTCTCTCTGTCTTTCTGGCAAGTGCACATGCCCTACAGCAAAAACCTCTCCAAAATAAAAAAAAAAAAGAAAGAAAGAAAGAAAGAAAGAAAGAAAGAAAAATAATTCCTCTTTTAAGGAAGTATTTTCCTGTTTATAGAAAGGGAATGTGGAATGTTTGTTTTTTTGACAGGTAGAAGCTCATTCTGTGTTGAGTTCTGTGCATGAAAACATTGGGAGCTCTCGTTTCTACACGGCAAAGATTCTATCCAGGGAATTCTTCAGTTTTCAGAACGGTTTGGTAATTCTCTGGACAACGGGATTTTGTTCTGATCTGTGAGTATATCTACTCTCAAAGGTCTTGAAGCAAAAAGAGACTATGGTAAGCTTTTATGTATTTTTTTCCTACTAGATAGAATCTTTCCATATCTTGCCATTTCATAATACAGAAAATTCTTTACTTGTGAAAGTGCACGTGATGTGGAGTGACCAGCTGTTCTGGCTTTGTTGGGAGTGAGGTGTTTCCTAGAATGTGGGAGTTTCTGTCTGGAAACTGGAATGCTAGTGGGCAATGGATGATTTGGTCACTCTAAACCGTGGAGTCCAATTTCATTCTTAGGGCATGTGCTTCACAAAGAGAACATTTTGGGAGTAGTTGAAGTTTTACACTTTACATAGCAAAAAAAAAGTTCCCCAAATGTACCAATTTCCATACTTTTACTCATTACTAAAGATAATATAATTGAACATTTTCTTCATGTTGCCAGTTGAATATTAGAAAGTAAATGTGTAGGGACTGGTTCCACAGCCCTGTGGTTGAGGGAGCTGGTTTCCACATGGTTGTCCACTGTTCAAATCCTGTTACAAGCTACTTGAAAAACACTTGGAACACGCACTTGGGTGCCCAAATCCCAACAGAATAGAAAAATGGAGAAGAAGGCATTGTGGCATGACCATGCCCCACTGGGGTGTGCTTTCTTTCTCCTTCACTCTCTCTCACATGCTCATGCACACACTTTATGATGAATAAAGTAAGAAAAAAAAATAAGCAAAAACAAATAAATAAAAATTATTGTAAAAGCCGCAGGGAAATCAGGCCATAAAAGAAATCAGGATTAGTGAACTTCAAGATAAACCAGAAAAAAAAAATTGAAGAACAAAGAGAAAAACAAAACCCTGAAATAACAGAACTCAGTGATAGTCCCGTGTGAGATAAAAATGATCCAATATATAAAATCAACAGTAGGAGTGAAGGGAGATAATTTATGGAATTTTCCAAACCAATGAAAGCCATCAGCCACCTCCATTTAAGAGTATGTGAACAGAGCCCACAGAGCTACCTTGTTCTCATATCACAGGCCTCCTGTGAAGTTCCAGTGTAGAATGTGCATGGGAACGGGTGTGCCATTTAGTAATGTACAACCTGGATGCATATAGAAATTAACACCAGGGAACCACACTTGACTACTGGGGTACCCAAGAAAAAACAAATATCAAATAATCCAAATGAGTATAAATGGAACAGAAAGAAAAATCTTGAATTGAAAAATATAATTAAAAGATAGAAGGAGTAAATCACAACAGAGAGGTATAGAAGATTCGGTACTTTTATCAAGACTACCTCTAGTTGTAGGAAAATGGAATACATGTATGTAGATAATCTTTGCACTGATTTCTTTTAAAATGGCTTCACTTTGTTAAAGAGGTTGAGGCTGTGATGTTGAGATGAGTTATTCCAAGCAGAATAACCAAATGAACTCTATTAGCCTTCTCTTTGTAAAAGTAATCAACTTTCTTCTGCCTTTGCAGTATTTTCGGGAGGCACGAAGATAATGATAAATATGTCACAATTGCAGTCATCAGTTAATCTGCTGATTAGAGGAGACTATGAGAAGGTGTCATTATTTGCCAGAAATCAATACAAACATATTAACCCTTTTAGCATTCAACAACCCTAATTTCTAAATGAGGCTAAGGTTCAGTGATAACCTTTGTTGCCCAAGGCAGAAGGCCAACTATTGGAAGAGCTAGGATAGTCCAAATTCAAGTCAGCCTTCTCCACACCTTACGTGTTCTTCTCTACACACAGGTAACACATAAGGATGTCAAAAAGAAGGTACTGATGGAGCACTAAGAGCTTTTAGAACAAGGAAAGAGCCACCCAGGACTGAAGCATTCAGTAATTGAGAATGTGTTTATGAATTCATACCCCCATGCAGGGGCATCTGTCTTATTTCAGCAGAAAGTAAGTGTGTCTTAGTTCAGAAATGCAATCTATAGAGACACAGACTCTTGTTACCTCCAACAACTTGTGGTCATAGACTTGCACTTTACAAAATAAATAGGAAACATTGCATTGTTTCTCTTGAGTGTTTGCAGATTGTTGCTCATGTGTCAAAGGTCATGATATCTCCCTGAGAGAGAAGGAAATAAATAGTTTTAAATGAAGAGGAAAAGTTAAGATTCAAATGAGGAAAAAATATCATACCAACATATAGGACTTGTCAGTTTTTAATAAAGCTGAGTTATGATTAATTTATAATTATGATATAAAATATTATGCAGAGCTGTAAGGAACAAATATGAGATGTGCTTATTGAATTAGTGTAAATGGTAAGTACTGAAATAAAAGAATACTCATTTTACATTCTAGCAAAGTATCATCATGTTATTTATTATTCAAAATATTGGAATGCAATTTTTCTAATTAAAGTGTAAGATATCAAAAAATGTTATAAATATTTCTATTTTTTATCACTGAGAGGCAGTTCCAGCATCACATAAAAAAGCAAACAATTTTCTGGAATCACTTAAAACCTGAGTTCAGGTCTCAGTAAATTGAACAGCATTGCACCATGTGGAATGTTTTGCCTCCCCTTTTAGTCTTAATTTACTCAACCATGAAATGAAGAGAATCATTTCTGACTAACTTGGGATTCACATAGAGTAGGAATAGCGTATGACAAGTATCTGATACTCAATAAAGACATTAAAAATGACAATAAATAGTTTACATGACTTCTCTTTCAATACACATCTAAAATAACCATGTGACTGGCATCATTTCTGTTCCACAAGTATTTCTGTTTACCAATGATGGTTGTCATAATGGTGCAAGACTCTGGCAGCTCAAGGTCTTATGGAACAGACTCCAGTAAAAGCAGGCACAGGCATGGAGTGAGACACAAATTTCTGCAGCATTTGGATAAAGATAAATCAACACACAGCTAGAGCTTTCTAGAAGTCCTCTTGAAATAGGTATCACTTTCAAAAATTGATAATATTTTTTGAGAGTCTTTGAAAAACTTAAGCAAGGTGAAATACCAAGGAGACAGTCTTGTCAAACTATTTCAAGAAGAGATATTATTCTAGAAAATATTTTTTCCACTAGGCATTGTCTATTTTCTTGTGCTTTTTTAGGGGTGGCCTCATGGTGGTTAAGAGATGTGGATCTCACATGGCTGACCACTGTTTGAATTCTTGTCCTGTTGGCTTGAACAATATTATGCTGATGCATGAGTGTGCATACCGCAAATTCCAATAGGATGGAGAAATGGAAGAGAAAGGGTTACAGAATGACCACACCTAATTGAGAATTACTTCCCACCACAGACATCTTTTCTGTGTCTCTGTGTCTTTCTCTGGCAAGTACCATCATTCCTGCCTTTTTTTTAGAGAGATTTTTGTTATAGGGTGCATGCATTCACGAGAGAGACACAGGGAGACAAAGAGACAGAAAGTGAGAAATCACCCCCAAGGGAAATGGCCAAGCTGCAATTCTTTCTCCTCTGGTCTCCCCTTGGGATTTTGGGCAGGCACACACATGTGCCCAGCATGAGTTTGAAGCCACCAAATCCAGGACTCAAACCATGGTACACCATGTGGCAGTCCAGTGAAATAACCATTACACCATCTGCAGGTCCCACTCCTGTAAATTTTTTAAAAAATTTAAAAAAGGAAGAAATGTTTTTATAGGACTATCAGCCCATCAAATATTTCATTTAAGTGTTATTTAGAATGCCTTGACCATAACACTCTTTTGTGAATTAAGTTGCCACTTACGGGTAAAGTAAACACAAGTCCTTCAGTAAATTATCCTGCACTCATCTGGCAGTCCATATCTGCATCTGCATCCACATCTATATTTTCATCTTCATGTGCATCTATGTTTGCATCTATATTTGTGTCTGCCTCTACATATAGGTCTATGTCTACACCTGCATCTACAGCTACATCTATGCCTGCATCTACATCTGCGTCTGCATCTATGTTTAAGTCTACTCCTGCATCAATATCTGTATCTGCATCTACGTCTATATCTGCATTTCTGTGTACCTCTACATCTGCATCTATGTATGTCACATCTGAATCTGTATCTCCATCTGCATCAGCATCTCCATCTGCATCTGCATCTATGTCCACATCTACATCTATACCCATACTGTCTACAGGTATAACTACATCATCTACATTTATATCTCCATGCCATAAACTGTTCTTGGTACTACTGATATAAAAGTGAACATGGGAGGGTATTGGCCATCAGGGCCCTTGAATTCTGTGATAAGGCAGAGAATAAGCATGTAAATGAAAAAAAAGCATAGGTAATAAATTAAAATATAACTAGAATCATGTGGCATCATCTTAACCACACATTATAAATAGGCTCAAGAGTTGGATTGTGTAAGTGGCTCTGACCTCTGTGTTCATACATTTATTCATCCACCATAACACTGCATTAGTAAGTGCTCACTGAGGGCTTTGTGCAGGGGGAATGTTTAGGTGCTGGCTTAACCACAAATCACATTTATGAACTGTGGGTAAAGACTTTCTTTTCTCTCAGTCCTTGATCTTACAATCCTCAGATCCATAGCCAAAAAGTACTAGACTAGCTTTAGTCTAATCCTTCATAGATAAGAAGTGAAGGGAAAGGGCTGGCAGGTGGTGTGGTGGTTAAGGTTCTGGGCTCACACATGGGTGACCATGGTTTGAGTCCCAGACTTGGTGGCTTACTTTCTCACTTTCTCTCTCTCGTGAGCATGTGTGCCCTATAGCAAATTAAAATAATAATAATAATAAAGAAAAAAATTATATTAAGTAAGTAATTCTCAAAAAAAGTAGTGAAGGAATTATTTTGGGTAAATGTTGAACACTGTGCCAGTGATTTATAAATGTGATTTGTGGTAAAGATAATTATTATGTTTTTGTTGTTATTCTCATCTCTGCATTGCTCAGCACATCTCCCCACTGTGGGAGAGTAGTCAGGAACTAGACACTTTTGTCTGATTTGAGAAACGTGTTTACACAATCACCTAGACACAGCCATCTACTAGATTCTTCTAGAGCCCAGGTGTGAAAAATGTGTGATGAATCTCTACTGGTAGCCAAAGATGAGGAGCCCCAGTGTCAGGATGAAGCAGGACAGGGTTGGAAAGGATCTGTGGGCCCCTGAACTAGTGTGGGAACCTGATTTGCAGCCAACTGGATTGGCATCTTCCATTGACCATGGGGTTTCCTATTACTATTACTTATTACTTATTGATATTATTATTTAGTTGTGTAACTTTTTATTTTAGTATTTTTCATTTGCTTATTTATTCTTTATTTGCTCTTTCATAAAAAAAAATATAGAAAAAAGAAACTTCTATGGATCAGATAGCAACTTAGGTAGAAATTGAAGTTAAATAAGGCAAAATCTCTCCTGTTAGTGATAGGGAAGATGGACATCTTTTTATATATTTTTGTCGTAAAACAGCATGCAGACTGCCATAACTGAGGATATACTGATGGTACAAAGATATGATTCTTATTTCAAATAGCTAAATACAGAATAAGACTTCAAGGAAAGGTGACAATGGAGCTGACTATGGAAGGAAAAAAGAGATTTTTTTTTTTTTGAAGAAAACAAAAGTAGATGTATATAATAAGTAAATCAAACTATTTACTGAGCTTCTTTTCTTGCCGGATTACTTTTAGCCACTAGAGACTAGCAGTAAATGAAAGATATTATCGCCTGCCTCTAGTGAGTTTGCATTCTGTGCAAGAGCGTGGTGAGTAGGGCACAAACACAAAGAAGGAGCTAGCCAGCAATTTTGATCAATGTGGGCTCAGAGATTATCCAATTGGGAGACGGGCTCAGGGAGAAGGTATAAAATCCAGGTAGTGATAGCTGACCAATTACAATAAAACTGAAATAAGCCATTAACTCCATGTCACTACCCGAATTCCAGTCCTGCTACAATTCAGTAGTTCCTCTCTGGGGCTCCTTTGTCCTTCCTCATGTGAAGAATATCTCCATTTGAACTGCGAGCTGTTTGAGGAAAGAAGGTACAAATCGCAGCCTCCCCAGCACTAGAACAGCCACACAACAGTGTGCAATGGTGTTTGCTAATGAAGTGACTCAGCCCAACATCTACTACAATAGCTCTGTACGTGAGTGATAAAAACCAGGAATGTTAAAGATAATATGACTTAAGATAGAATCAAAATGATCCAGTTCCTAAGGGTAAAGCTAAGGAAAAAAGCCTGAAACCACCACATTAGTTATATACATGTTTATACAAGATGTGTATACATGCTTATGTCTATGGTATGCTCTATAATTTATGGATTGGGAAATTCAATGTTATAAAGATAGCAGTTTCCTCAATTTATCTATACATTCAATAAATCCCAAACAACACTCAGCATATTGTTTAGTGTGTGAATGTATAAATGTGCCTGTGGAAATCAATAAGCTCATTCTAAATGTTCTATGGAAATGCAAAGAACAAAGAGTGACAAAGATAATTTTGAAATGATAAATTAATGGAGGATTCATATGGCCAAATATGATTTGCTTCTGAGCAATAGCAATTAGAACAGTGTAGTATTGGTACAAAAACAGATATATCATAAAAAGTTAAGAGTTCAGAAACAGATCCACATATAAATGGTAAATCAGTTTTTAACAAAGGTGTGACTATAGTGCGGTAGAAAAGGGTGTTTTTATTTTTTATTAAATGACACTGGGTCAATTTGAGATCAATTAGACTTTAATGAAAAAGGTAAAAGAAAAAAAATATAAAAGAATATCTTTGTTGCCATGGATTAGAAAAATACTTTGGGACCAGCAGTTAGCGTAATGGCTATGTTGCTGGATTCCCATGTAGTTGACCGCTGTTCATGTCCTGGACCCGGTGGCTTAAACTCATGCCGAGCGCGTGTGCGTGCGTGCCCAAGATCCCGAGAGGAGAACGGAGGAGAAGGGATTGTGGCATGGCCATCCCCCCGGGGGGTGATTTCTTGCTTTCTATCTCTCTGTTTCTCTCTGTCTTTCTGTCTTTCTGGGAGTGCACGCGCCCTATAGCAAAAACCTCTCAAAAAAAAAAGAAAAAGAAAAATACTTTAAAAATATATATTTTTTTAGTACCAGCAGATGGCATAATGGTTACATTGCTGGATTTCCACATAGTCGACCACAGTTTGAGTCCCAGACCTGGTGGCTTAACACTCATGCTGGACACATGTAAGTGCATGTCCAAAATCCCTAAAGGACACTGGAGAAGGGACTGTGTTGTGGCCATTTCCCCTGGGGGGTGATTTCTCACTTTCTGTCTCTCTGTCTCTCCAGAGAGTGCAAATGCCCTATAGCAAAAATCTCTCTTAATTTTTTTTTTTTTTTTTTTGCAATAGGGCATGTGCGTTTTCTAGAGATAGGCAAAGAGAAAGGAAAAGCAAGAAATCACCCCAGGGGTGGGTAGTTGGCCATGTTCTAATCCCCTCTCCTCCATTCTCCTCTTGGGATTTTGGACATCCACTCACACATGCCTGGACTGATTTAAAGATGCTGAGTCTGGGAGTTGAGCCGGTCAGTCCTGTGGGAGTCCAACACCTTAATCACTATAACACCTGCTGGCCCTGGAAAATATATATTTTTAATTCGCCACAAAAGTACTAACAAAATATAGTAGGTTAAAGTTTATTAAAGTTAAAAATTAAAATGTACCCTTAAAATTGGAGACGAGGTAACAGAGAGATCTGTGGGTCCTGTAATCCATGGACTGTAACTTGTTCCCTGGCTGGAAAGCAAGACTTTGGCAGAAACTCAGAATGAATGCAGCTCAAGGAATAGTTGTTAGACTATTGTCATATTTAGATGTCGTCATATTTAATTGTAGATTTATAAAATATACACTCACAAAATGTAGAAGAACGTATCATAGCTATAATTGTGATGTGATGGGAGATTTAAAGAATGTCATTGTCATGGATTACGAAACCATAATGACTGAGTTTAAATATTTTTTCAAAAAAGTATTAGCTGCATGATCTGGGGAAAGTCCCCTAGTTGTTCTGGTCTTCAGCCTCCTCTATCATAAAGAGGGAAAGAGGGAAATGATAATAGCATATGCTTTCCAGTGAAGTGGTGTGTATCCTGTGTGCTTGAACCGGAGAAACCATTCACTATGAACATCACACTCTGTACCATCACTCACAGCGTGTCAGGCAATGAAGTTCTTTAATTTGTTCATGTATGTATGTATTATCAGCTCTTTTGTTTATTTAAAGAATTTAACAATTACTGGGGACCAGCAGATAGCGTAATGGCTACATCACTGGGCCTCCACGTAGTTGACTGTAGTTTGAGTCCTGGACCCAGTGGCTTAAACTCACACCAAGTGCATGTGCGTGCATGCCCAAGATCCCAAGAGGAGAATGGAGAAGGGATTGTGGTGTGGCCATCTCCTCTGGGGGTGATTTCTCGCATCTGTCTCTTTGTCTCTCTCTGTCTCTCTGGCAAGCGCATGTGCCCTATAGCAAAAATCTCTCTCTCAAAAAAAAAAAAAAAAAAAAAAGAATTTGACATTTATAGGAATGTATTATAAAATTAATTTAGGGACAAGCAGATGGTGTCATGGTTATGTTGCTGGGCTTTTTTGTGGTTGACCGTGATTTGAGTATTAAACCCAGAGGCTTAAACTCACACTGGGCACAAGTGCATGCGTGCCCAAGATTCCGAGAGTAGAAGGGATTGCGATGTGGCCATCCCCCCTGGGGGGTATTATTTTTGCTTCTGTCTCTCTGTCTCTTTCTGTCTTTCTAGCAAGTGCGCATGCCCTATAGCAAAAACCCCTTTTAAAAAGTCAGTTCAGTACCCTCTACTCTGCCTGCACTTGTATTTAAATTTATATTTGTTTCCTAAATATATAATGATGACTTTTTGGGATAACCTTTATTAAGATCTATAATAAGCACACTGACTATCTGAGATCCCTAGAAAATGAAAGAAGAAATCGAAGTTTTATTGAGTACCTGCTGTGTCTCATACATTTTACATGTATTTTCTTTCAATCTTTCAATGATCTATTGAAGGAGGTTTTACTTTCCCCATTTAGCCAAGAATAAAATTGTGGACAAGCACAGTGTAGTAATTTGCTCTGTGCCGCAGAGCCAGCCAGCCGTAGCACTGCCATGTCACCCAGATGCGTGGCTGTGGTGGTCCACCAAACTGTCTCCCGGCCCTGACCGAATTTTGTATGGTGTCGATGCCACAAGACCTGTAAGGAGATGGTTCAGGAGTGGATAAAGGGTTCATAAATGCCATAGGGTGGCAGACTTGAAATACTCTGGTAGATCTGACAAAGTCGAAAGCATTTTGTGTTCATGAATGTCAGTGAAATTGTTTTGTATTTGTTATTTTTGTGCAGGGTATTGTTTGTAAATTACTGCACATATTTACATTATGTACATCTATTCTTAATTTTTACTATAGGACGTGTGTGCTAGCCAGAGAGACAGAAAGAGACAGAGATAGAAAGTGATAAATCACTCCCCAGTGATTATGACCATGCTGCAATCACTTCTCCTCCATTATTCTCTTGATATTTGGGGCAAGCATGCACAAATGCCTGGCGTGAGTTTTAAGCTGCTGAGGTCTGGGACTCAGAACATGGTTGACTACGTGGGAGTCCAGCAATGTAACCATTACAGTCCCTACATCTAGCCTTTAAATCTAATCTTCATATTGAACCAAATCTACCTTATACTCTATATACTCTGCTGGAAATAGTGATTTCTCGTGTTTATGTTTTTATTTTAATATATAGGGAACCAGCAGTTAGCGTAATGGCTATGTCGCTGGACTCCCACATAGTCGACCGCGGTTCACATCCCGGACCCGGTGGCTTAAAACTCACGCCAGGCGCGTGTGCGTGCGTGCCCAAGATACCGAGAGGAGAATGGAGGAGAAGGGATTGCGGCATGACCATCCCCCCTGGGGGGTGATTTCTCGCTTTCTGTCTCTATGTCTCTTTCTGTCTGTCTGGCAAGTGCACGTGCCCTATAGCGAAAACCTCTCCAAAAAAAAAAAAAAAAGACAAGACCACTCAAGAGCCCACAGAATGGAGCCCATTCCTGGCTTACATTAAATATATATATATATATATATATATATATATATATATATATAATGTTTAGTTTTTAGTGTGTGTGTTCTCCAGAGAGAAAGGGAAACAGAGAGAGGGAGAGTATGAAAGCACTACCCAGTGCATCATGGTTATGCCATGTCCCCTTCTCCTCCATATCTCTATCATTTTGAGATTTAGGGCATGCATGCACATACTCCCAGATCTTGGATTGGACTACTCAGTTAGCCATGTGGAATCTGTCTCCCTTAAGCACTTGGCCCTAGGGCCAGCTGTAGAGAGACAATTTCTACGTTGTTAGTCATAACTAATTAGAGTTACTACCTAACTGATAAATTGAAACTTTTTGATTGAAATAAATACACAAAAAGAAAAAGAGAGGTTCAAAAATATTTATGAATCAAGCTGAGAATGTCCATTTAGTTACCAGGCACCATACCTTCATTTGTAACATATATTTTACTTGGCCTATTATCTGCTTACTTTTGTAATCAGCCTATGTTAAAAGTGTACCCAGGACCTGTTCGGGGAAGGTATAGTAATACATATACAAAGTCTAAAATGACTGCCATCCTAGTATTCAGATCCTTAGAGAAAAAATCATCACATCTCAGGGCCACGTGGAGAACCATCAAACAAAGATAAGAGGCAGCGAGGGGTGGGACCAGCAGTTAGCATAATGGCTATGTCGCTGAACTCTCATGTAGTCGACCGTGGTTCAAGTCCCAGACCCAGTGGCTTAAACTCACACCGGGAGCGTGTGCATGCGTGCCCAAGATCCTCAGAGGAGAATGGAGGAGAAGGGATTGTGGTATGGCTATCCTCCGTGGGGGGTGATTTCTCGCTTTCTGTTTCTCTGTCTCTGTCTTTCTGGTGAGTGCATGCGCCCTGTAGCAAAAACCTCTCCAAAAAAAAAAGGCAGCGAGGAAAAAGGATCTTGATTGTGTTGACTGTGATTTTCATGGGAAGGAATTGGCAAGGTAAGCATCAAGTGGTAGAAGCACTTGATGGGCCAATTTGAATAATTGTGGTGGGTTCTGAGCTATCCGGATGGTCTGCTACCTGGTCCTGTGTGACTCCAGCATGGAATTTCTCCTGCACTGTGCACGTCTGAGAGAAGGGGGCAGGCGAGGAGTGTGGGCTCTGGATGGATTGTTCTTCTCACCAGAAGGAGGTGGCAGGCAGATGTCCATTATTTCTTGAAATTAGTTAGCCCTCGTAGCTGCAGTTCCTTAGGTGTTCAAGATCCCAAATGCCAGAACACCAAGAGTATACAAAACACAATACACAGTTAATAGGCAGTCCTCCTACACTTGCTCGGTATTATTCAGAGAAGTCTGATAATAGTCCAGTGGGTGAACCACAGGAGAATATCTGTGCTGAGTATCAAGAAATAGCATTAAATCATACAGAGGAATAAGACTGCAGAGTCACACATGCTCCAGGCAGTCTTTGTTTTAGGTTATTCTTCCCCTTTGGAAAATTTGCCAGCCACTTACTGAAAACAGTATTATTTAGATCTGTACTTAGCATCCTCCTTTCCCTTCCTCCTTTTTCCTGAGACTTCCATGACCATATGTTCTTCAGCATTCTTTTTAATTAGCAACAGATGGATAAAGAAACCTTAGATTCTACACTAGATTTCTTGCTGTTGTGGTGCTTTCAAATTAGCAAATATGCATCTCTTGTAACAATCTCTTATGCCAGTTTAACTTTCTGTAAACTCTGCCTACTCATAGTCATGTCTGAGGTTGGAGCTGGGTCAGAGGCTGGACATATAGCTTGCACAGTGTGTAGACGTAGGGAGCGTGTCAGCTCAAGCTCTCCAGGAGTCTGATATTGCACCATTTTTCCCTTTCAATGCTCAACATCTTCAAGAGGGTGGACACTAGCCTGAATGGTCATGGAGTGGGTTGTGTCTGTAAGTGTGTGAAGATTTCATACATTAGAGAAAAGATAGGAGTTTCGTTACATGATATTTTAGCAAAGACTAAAATTAATACTTAAATTCCACCTTGGTCATTTCTCATTGTCAAGAAATGTGTATATGTTTTGGAGTGAGGGAGTGAGATGTCTCCTACTCCACTCTTCTTGCTCAGTAGAAAGTAGATGAATATGGAAGATTTATTGCTAAGTGAAGCAAGACAGACTATGAAAGAGATGGATTGTAGATCTCCACTTAATATACACAAATGTCTACACTCTACGACAGAAACTGAAAGATTGGAAAGTATAAAGGCATGGAGAGCATCCGTGGATACTAGAGACAGCATGGGAGGAGGGTGAAATGGGGGGCAAAAGAGGACAGTTGCCATCACTGAATTGGCCTTGGGACTGCAACTGTTACTCACCCTCCCCTAATATCCACTTTAGATTAACTTGCAACTACCATGTCAGCAATGCTGACCTCAGTGACTCACCTGGGAGCATAACCCAAACCCCTGTTCTCCAGGGGCCTGAGTCACAGTTCACCATGGCCTTTACAGAGCAAGATTTCTGTACCTATCTAGAGTCATGACTGATAACTAGAATCACCCAAGGGTATTAGCTGGGTTCCAGGGGTATTCTCATGTGTCTGAATTATGTAAGAGCATCCCTATCTTCTCTTATAATGAGGTCAATTACTCAATCGGAAAGATGACATCTCTTCCTACCTGATGGTTTCTAGACACAAGGAAAGGATGGTATCAAGGGAGAGAGAGAACATAATTTTGTGAGATTCTTGATGTGACCTCTGCAGAAATATTCTAGGAAGTCTAATCTGAAGAAGGGCACTCTGGGTATAGCAATGAGGGAGACCACTGTGCTTTCACCTGGGTAAGTGGATCTAGGTTTTTCTTTCTAGTGGGGACAAAACTGTACCTTTCTTTCAGTGCATGTATTGTGAGCTGTAGGATGGCAATTTCTCCAACAGAGAAATGCCTCTAGCCTGTCACCATAGCCGTTCTTGTAGGTTTTCTCATAGTTCTAGGAACCAGCAAGATCTGGACGGTGTGCTAAGGGCACAGTTGGTGAATATATTAGCTGTGGACTCACTCCCACATCAATTATAAAGTGGGTGCCCTGCATGATGCTTTGCTTTGTGGGATCTCATGTCACATTCTGATAGCCATTTCTGAAGCTGTCTATGGCTTAGGCCCCTTTAATTGCTATTCATTATACCAGAAATTTCCAGACTTGGAGAGTCAATAGGTCACCAGAACTTTATTGTTTTGTATACTAGTATCCCTGTTGCTATTTATGAGCTAAATTTTATACAGAACACTCCTAATATCAAACTTGGTCTGCACCGGAGAACAACCTCGAGAGCCTCATTGTTGACCTTGCGCGTTCCCACCAACAGGTCCCTTGTAGCCTTTGTGGAATGCTTCCTCAGAACCTGACCATGGGACACAATCTCCTGGAAGGCCTCCTCGCCGAGCACAGCACACACTCTCCACCGTGCTTGTTTCTCTGAGCCTTTTAGTCCCTCGTCGACCATCTGTCCCAGAAATCTTGTCTTTTGCTTACCACAGACCATCACTCTTCCATGCTTCTAGGAAACATACTTTTTATTTTAAAGAATTTTTTATTTAGGACCAGCAGATGCTGTCATGGTTACATTCCTGGACCTCCACATGGCCAACCAGAGTTCAATTCCCAGAATCAGCAGTTTCAAACTCATGCTGGGCATGTTTGCATGCATGCCCAAAATCCTGAGGGGAGAATGAAAAAGAGGGGATTGCAGTGTGGCCACCCCCTTGGAGGGGGTGATTTCTTGCTTTCTGAATCTCTCTCTCTCTGGCAAGTGCACATGCCCTATAGCAAAAATTTCTCTCGTTAAAAATTATTTATTTAGTTTTATTAATCATTACTATTATTTTTTTTCTTTTTTTTTTTTTGGAGAGGTTTTTTGCTATAGGGCATGTGTGCTCGTCAGACATACACAGAGAGACAGAGAGATAGAAAGCGAGAAATCAACCCCCAGAGGGGATGGCCATGCCGCAATCCCTTTTCCTCCATTCTTCTCTTGGGATCTTGGGCATGCACGCACACGTGCCTGGCGTGAGTTTTAAGCCACTGGGTCCGGGACGCGAACCGCGGTTGACTACATGGGAATCCAGCGACACAGCCATTAGGCTAACTGCTGGTCACAGTCATTACTATCATTTTAACCTGAGCAGTAAGAGATAGATAAAGAGAGAGGAAAGTGATAAAGAAAGCCACTTGGTCTGGGATTCGAACCACAGTTGATTGTGTGGGAATCTAGGGCCTCAACTGCCATCCCCTGGGAAACATCCTTGTAGCCAGTTCATACCATTTTCTGGGGTCCTTTATAGAGTCTTAAATCCTATATTTCAAAAGAGTTCTTTCAGTTCAATAAACTCTTCCAAATCCTATTTCATAGGCCCTGGAATCTTCATCAGAAGCCCTCAGGTTCTAGTCTCGTATATACTCTGCCAGGTGCATGCTGACCTAGGCTTATAGCTCTTATGAAGAATAGTATCTTTTCTTTCTTTTTTTTTTTTTTTAATTTTTTTTGGAGACATTTTTGCTATAGAGCACATGCGCTCGGTAGAAAGACAGAGAGGACAGAGAGGGACAAAGAGACCAAAAGTGAGGATCAGCCCCCAGGGAGGATGGCCATGCTGCAATTCCTTCTCCTCCATCTCTTCTTGGGATTTTGTGCACACATGCACATGCACCTGGTGTGAGTTTTAGCTTCTAGGTCCAGGACTCAAACCATGGTCAACTACGAGGGAGTCCAGTGACATAACCATTACACCATCTGCTGGTCTCTATAATGGTATCTCTTCTCTCTGATCAGGCTAAGAACCTTTCCAACATTCCCAACTAGGTTATAGGAAACTTAACCCTAGTTAAAGACTCAGTGTCCAGAGACAACTGGGACACATACAGAGCACTCTCCTCTGTACTACCTTCCAGTGGAGCAGGAGAAAAATAGTGCCAGCTTAGACGGGATGGGTGGGTCACCTTTGCAGGCTCAAGAGATTCTGAGGAGCTTTGGAATCAAAATCTTCCAAAGGATTAATCCATGTGTTCTCATCCAGTGTTAAAGGTCCATGTTTTCCTCACCAAAGTTTTGTCCTTTGCAAAATACAACTGACAAGTTGGGAAATAAACCATCTTTGACTTTTAACCACTCTTTTCACCAAGTTCTGCCTCTTTTGTCCCCCTCTGCTCTCCCACTGCTGATGATAAGGCCCACTTTATTTAGCTGAAGAGGCTGTTGGCTTTCACATCTGGTTCTCATTTACTGTCTGCTTGCCTCTGCCTTCCGTAGAGGGTCACTTAGCTATGGCTACCCAATTCCCACGTATGGGGATGTTTCAAGCAGTGCCCTGCCTGTAGAAGAGTAATCCAATCCCAAAATATAATTCTATTACTTTCTCTGTAAAACTGTTTTCTACACTGAGCTATAGGTTGGATTCTCCGAATGCAGACAGTGAAATGCAGTTTGGTGTGCAAACATTTCTTAGGGATCACGAGCTATGAGGGGAGAGCGAAGAAGAGAGAGGATAGGAGGAAGTCAGACTGTGACCGTGATGTGGGCTCAGCGACAGCCTTGGGGGCTCTGGAGTGAGGAGTGCACAGCAGAGCACCATGGCTTGGGCTGAAAGCCAGGTTCATACCTACGCCGCTCTCAGCCACTGCACTGGGACATCGCAGGAATGACATGAGCTCATGCCATCTGAAGTGCCTTTAAGAGCAGAGGTGGAGCTTCAGTGAGCTGATACCTGGAGGATGTCGGTTCTGCTCCTGGGCAGCAAATCCTTTCTTGAAGGGAAAGATCTGCACTTGATTAATGTAACTATAATATGGCTGTCAATGTCAGGACACTAGCAGAGACAGCATTCTAATACTTCAAATGGAACCTACATTCAAAGTTCACCAGTTGTTCCATGACTTTCCTTGATAGCCCTTTCTTACTCTAATTCTCAATCTTGAAATGCACATTTCACTTGCTTTTCATATCTTTTTATTCTCCTTCATTTATTTAGTTTAACAGAGATTTTTGCTATAGGGCATGTACATTTGCTGGTGAGACAGAGAGAGACAGAAAGTAAGAAATCACCCCCTGGGGGGATGGCCATGCCACAATCTCTCCTCCTCTTGTGATTTAGGGCATGCATACATATGCTCCCAGTGTGAGATTTTTAAGTCACCGGGTCTGAGACTCAAATCATAGTCAACTACGTGGGAGTCCAGAGACATAACCGTTATGCAATCTGCTGGTCCCATGGTCTTTTAAACTAATAATTTGTAGTCAATAGGCAGAAAACAAATTGGGGCAATTTTCAGTTTCTTAGTTATTTTTCCATTTGCATTTTGAATTTTTCTCAGAGCACAAAGAACCTGGACAGATCCTTGCTCCCTGACACCGTCATACTCACCACGAGTCTTGACCTGGAACACACTGCAGCTATTTCTACACAGTTATATCCATATTATCCAAGTGCTCAGGGAAACAAGGAACCCTTTTCTTTCTCTCCCTTGAATCATTATTCTTCTTCCTAGTGGATGAAGTGAATCTTTCACAACCTTCTCCTGAAGAAAATTTCTCTCGTCTTTTGGAAAAAAAAATCAGTAGATGGACAGATAGACAGACAGACTTAGCATTTACTCTGAACTCCACATATGATCATAAATTCCTCAAGGGACGAAAATAGTCAAATGCTATTTTCTGAGCTTGAAGAGTTTGTGATGTGCCCTGCACCCCCAGTGGAGCTGCAGGCATACCTCCCAGCATGCCTGTCTTTGATGCTGATTTTAATTTTCCGTATAAATATCACAGGTTGGGTGGCATTTCCTTTTGCATTTATCTGATGTTAAGTTTTCACTCAAAGTAATTCAGCAAGTAGTCCCTGCTGCTTTTTCACATAAAGGACCATGTTAGTTGTTTAAGAAGGAATTCAAAAGAAAAATTAGCTCCCTCTCTGACTATACACATTTATTAGACACTTGCCAGGCCCCATATGGGCAATGGGTAACAGAGTACTGATCCAAGTTACCAAAGATGTCACTAAAAAAACAACTTGAATAATATTTGATGAAAACACAAGGCTCAGAGTAGGAGGCAAGATATTGGTTTTCAGGGTTGCCAGTTATGAGATCTCAAGTAACTTATTTTCCTGAAAAAAAATTTTTTTTTTTAATCACTAAGCCATCAACTGAGGTATGAGTTCCAGACCTGGTGACTCAAACTTATGCCAGGCATATGTGTGTGCGTGTGTCAAAAATCCTCAGAGGAGAATGGAGGAGAAGGGATTGTAGCGTGGCCGTCCCCCTGGGGTGTTGATTTCTCACTTTCTGTCTCTCTGTCTCTCTCCATTTCTCAAGCAAGCTCATATGCTCTATTGCAAAAATCTCTACAAAAAAAATCATTAAGCCATTTTGTTTATCTCAAATTAAAAGTATCATTGTTTAAAATGATGGAATTATTCTCCTAATAATATAATTTATTTAATGATATGGATCCAAATTTTTCTGATTAAAATTAAAACATGTAGAGTACAGAAAAATTTGAGGGGGGTGGTGATATGTTTTATTTTCTAGAGATAAGAATTAAGTATTTGAGTCCGTTTCCTTCTGTTTTGTTCTTACTTCTCTGCTTAGGTATGTGTATGTCTATATCTTTACTAAACATAATTTTTATCAGTTTATGCAAATAGTTTTGTGACCTGTATTTTTCATTTATTTTTATATTATATACATTTTCTTGTGACTTTAAAACTTCTTAGGAGGCCCTTAGCATTTCGATCATATGGTTTCAGTAAACATACACAGTCATTCTTTATTTCTGGAGCTGTACCTATCATATGGTTTGTACGTAAATATGAAGTAGCTGTTATGTATTTCTGATTAGTTTTCTCTGTATTTCCAACATAATTTTTCCTTTTAAATATTACCTTTAATATGCTCAATTAAAGCGCAAATTCCATTATGATACGTTCTGAAGTCTGGAAGGAAAAAGGGAGAGAGAAATGGAGGAAGGGAGAGAGGGGAGGGAAGGAGGAGGAAGGGAGAGCCTGGCAGAGTTCACATCAGGTTCCAATAAACTCTGTTTCTGCAGGAAGTCTGGGGTCAGGAGTATGCAGTGGGTGGCCTGGAGCTGCTTGAGTCTGGCACTGATCTGCTCAAGCCGCTCTGAAGAGTGGCTGATTGGAGGCAGCAGAAGGTGTGAATGCAGTTTTCAAGAGAAAGAACAGAAGCGAGCAGAGTTTGTGGGCCCCACTTGGGCCTGAATCCAGAGAAGGAAGAGTGCTCTGGGTTGGCTGGGCCCAGAAATAGTCGTGGTGATGCAGGAAACATTAACACTACACGAGGTCCTGGATCTCTTTGAGGAGGAGTTTACACCTGTGTGATGGGGTGAACCCACACCGCTGTTGTCTTCTGGAAAAACTGGATTTTGATAAATCCACTGTTTATCAGCCAAATGTGATGTCCCTTCAGATAATGTCAATTTAACCTAGCTACACTATTTTTTATTCCCTGTAACTAATGTTTTGTTAAACACACACACACAAACCCACTTTTGTTTTGTTTTGTTTTTGAACAGACAGCATGAGAAAGAGAGGTCACACTGCAGACCGTTCTCCTCCATTTCTCTACACTGCCAAATTTTTTGAGAATGCATGCACACACGCCTGGCATTTATTTGCAGCCACTGGGTCTGAGATTCAAACCCTGGTCAGTCATGTGTGGCTCAGGTCCCTTAATTACTGAGCAACTGGCCTGTACCCTCCAAAAAAGTTCTTATCAAACTTATTTTATGTATTCTTTCTTTCTTTTCCTTTTCTTTTTTGCCTCCTTGGATGCCATAAAATCACACTGTGAAAGGACTTATTCATTCAAGTTTTCTTTTATTTTTTTTAAAGGTTTTTGCCATAGGATATATCCACTTGCCGGAGAGAGACACTGAAAGAGAAAGGAGTAATCACCCTCCCAGATAGCATAGCCATGCTGCAATCCCGTCTCCATTCTCCTGGGATTTGGGGCACACACACATGTACTGGCATGATTTTCAAACCTGTGGGTCTGGGACTCAAACCACAGTCAGTCATGTGGGAGTCTAGCGTCATAACCGCTCTGCCACCTGCTGGCTCATTGTTCAAATTTTCTTATTATTTTTAAAATTTGCTGAAGGGCAAGTGGGTTCACTGGAAAGAGATGGAGTAGAGAGAGTAAATGAGAAAGCTTCCCCCATGGGACTTGATCATATCACAATTCCTTCTTTTCCATTCTTCTCCATGGGAGGGAGAATGTATGTGGGTGCCCAGTTATTTTTCAAGACACAAGGTCTGGGACTGGAACCTGGTAGTTAGCCATGTGGAATCCAGCTGCCTTAGTTGTAAGGCCACAGGCTGGCCTCATTTGTATTTCCCTAATAACTATTTGTTAAACTAATGTTCAATGAAATCTGACAGGATTTTCTTACACCCTCAATGACTTCTGTATAGTATGCTTAAACACTAAAGCATGTTATGGACTGTGGAAGACTGAAGTTCTTCCTCAATTTCTTCTGATTCCTGGGTCTCAAACACTCATTTGGTCTCTTCTCTGCAGGCTGACTCTGTTTAACCAAGAGCGAAGCTGAACTTCTCCCAAAATCCACTCACACCAATAAATCAATGAGGTTATTCATTTTGAGAACGAGCAGCTTCTCCCAACTCTTATACAATCTGGCAGTCAGTCACCTTTTATTCTAGGTCTCTCTTTCTTCTCATGAACAAAGAAATTATTTTTTTCTCTTAGCACAAACATTATCTGATCTACTAGAGCCAGCTTTGATGTGCTAGGTCTCAAACTTTGTATGTTAATTACTCAAAGGTAAGTTTTTCTCTGTTAGATGAGAAGAAAGTGAGAAATGGTGAAGCAGTGGCATGCAGACACCTAATCTTGGAGAGAAAAGTGAGGGCATGGCTGAATACGGACCTAACAACAGCTATCTGTAAGACAATGAGCAAGTGTTGGAAGAGAAAGGCGTTTGTGTTTCAGGGTATTTATGGGCTATGCTTGATGCTGGTTAACTTCTGATTCATTATTATAATTATCCAACATCGCAATTACATGAGATTAAAAAGCCTGTGGGACAGAACATTGATGGATATGGCATAGTCAAGCCACATACTCTCTGGAGTCAAAAGAAAAGCCTGACTAGCTGTCAGGAATGACCTGCAGAGCAGCAGTCATGTGATTACTTGCATCTTTCCTTTGCTTTCAGATTAGGAAAGTCTAGGAAATGGGCAATTTGTAAATGTATTCTTTGCTTTGTGTTTAATAAAATACTCATATATTCTTGCATGATTGGCATAGAGCAATGGTCTAGAAATTTGTCACCACCTTTAGTTAATTAAGGCCATGGTCACTTAATTTGGCATGGTGCAAGATAAATGCACCCTCAATGGTAGGTGAGTGAAAAAAAGAGCAATGAACAACTGTGGTTGAGGCAATTCCATCATAAGCCTATTTGTTATAATAATATTTGACCTCTGAAGTTGTAATCAATACAAACTCTTAGAGACACCATCTATAATCTCTTCCTTTCTTGAATTAATATGTTATAAAACAGGGAGTAGGAAGCTTTATTTATGTAGGCCACTAGTACATGGGGGGAAAATTCAATGAAGGGTGAAATGACAAAGCAACTTGTTATAGTTAGTTTTAAAAGAGAAATATGGAGTTTCCTACTCACCTGTTGTTTAAAACAAAATATTTCAACAATGGGACAGACACCTATTGATCATCTCCTGCACACAGGGGACGCACTAGTGCAGGCTACCAGAACGATGACAACAGCTGAAGGGGACGCTCCGGTGCTGGAAATGCAGTCGGTTCTAACTCTCTTGCATGTGTACACTGGTCTGGATGAGGGGATCAATGGCAAGGTAAGAGTCTTCTTAACTTTTTGGTAGTTCACAACTACATAAAGTAAAAATGCCAAAGTTATTAGCAAAATCTCTCCTACCTATAATTTCCAGAAATTCTGCCTCGCTCATCCTGTATGCTAGCTATTATGAAGAACCCACATTATCTGGTAAGACCCATAGTCACACCTCAATGCAGTCAACTCAGTTCTGTCATTGTCATCATCCCAGACACAGGTCCGTCTCCCATACATACACACATCGTGTCACAAAGGACTCTTGTCTCTGTTCGTGAGATTTAAAATGTTAGTGTGTTTTTGTCTTTCCTTTTCTTTTTTCTTCTCTTCTCCTCTTCTCTTCTCTTCTCTTCTCTTCTCTTCTCTTCTCTTCTCTTCTTTTCTTTTCTTTTCTTTTCTTTTCTTTTCTTTCCTTTTTCTCCTTGTCAGAAGCACTTCTAAATAAGGCATGACATTCAGTTCAGAGTTTAGTCCATACCCCTAGGTACTCATCAGGTTAAAAGACCAGAAACAGAGGCTACTTATTTTATTTATTTATTTTTTTGTGGAAATTTTTGCCTTAGGCTACATGCACTCACTGGAGAGTGAGAAAAACATAGACAGCAAGAAGGAAAGTGAGAAATCACCCCCTCCCTGGGGGGATGACTACTCTCCATTCTCCTCCTGGATCATGGGCATGCACACACACGTGCCCAGAAGGAGTTTCAAGCCACCAGGTCCAGAATTTAAACCATGGTCAGTCTTGTGGGAGTCCAGCAACACAACTACTATGCCATCTGCTGGCTCTAGCTACTTAATTCTCCCTGAAAGACTGACCCTAATTTGCGATGCTAGAGCCATTTGGGAGGCCTCTGAGTTCCTTCCTGTCTCTGGTCTACCTGAACACATTGGGAGCACCTGTGATTCTTGCTGACTGGAGAATTGGGTCAGAGGACATGACGGCATGAAGACGATACTGAGGGTGCCTTTTCCTCTCTCTCTTTTTCAATAAGTAAATAAGCTTTAAAAATTTCTATGAATGATTGAGAGAATGCACACAACTCCACGCTTCTATACCCCTCTGTAGATAATTCTATGTATACATATTATTTTGTCCAGTCGTGTCTCAAAATTTATTAATGAAATAACATTAAGAAGAATAACATTATGTACATATTGGAAGAGCAAGTTATTGAGATGTCCAAACACTTTGATATGAGTCAAAAACTGTACATTTTCCACTTAATACTTTGATCCCCCCCCCAAATTCTGTCAGAATGAACTTACAAAAAGCAAATCCAATGTCTGTGTAACTGCCAACAGCTCCCACCATGCAGGGTTCCTGTCACTACATATTATTTTCCAATTTTGTTGGTGTAGCATGAATTTAAAAATATATTTTATTGATTTTTAGGTATAAACACACTTTACTATGATACCAAATTCTGTTCTTGAAGTAGTAAAGTTAAGCTACTTTTAATTTTTTCCTACCTGGCTCATTTAAAAGTACGACTACAGTAGGCTAGCCAGTGGCATGGTGGTTAAGGTACTGGATCCCACACAGTTGACTTGATGGTTCGAATCCTGGACTCAGTGGCTTAAAAATCATACCAGGCACATTTGTTTGCATGTCCAGGATACTAGGAGGAGAAAGGATGAAAAGATGATGGCATGGTGTCACCCTGGGAGGTGCTTTCTCACTTTCCTCTCTGTCTTTCTCTGGCAGGTACTCTTGCCTTATGACAAAACAAATAAACAAACAAAAATACAGCATCTAAGCCAGACAGTCATGCAGGAGGAACGCAATGCTCTGCAAGGCTGACCTGCCCACTGGAGGAAGTTCCATGTTTGCTTACAAGAGAGCTGGCTCCCGGAGTACACTGGGTGCACACCTCCGCTTCATCTGAGTCTGGCAGAGACTAGGGGAGAGGTGGATAGTGGCATGAAGACCTTGCTGGAGTCGCTCTCTTTCTGTCTCTCTTTCTGTGTATCGCTTGCTCATGAAAGAAATAAAAAAAGCAAACATTAAAAAAAGAATATATACATATATTATATATATTATGAATATATATATATATAAATATATATAAACAGTGTTATCAGGATGCCCCAAATCTGAGAGGGCTTGCTCATAATGTTTCTTGATCCCAAAGAGCACTCCAGCAGGTCCAGCAGGAGAAGACATGAGTTTACTTACATTGGAGAAAATGAGGTCCTGCTAATGGCTGCTTGGAGAATGGTCTGGGCGCAGTGAACATAGAGTCAGATTTTATATGATAAGAACAAAGAATTTGTAAACTATTTAAAAATCAATGCAGACTTGTTGCTAAGAAAGGGGTCTGATTTGTACACTGTACATTGCTTAAAGGTTAGCTTATTGATTCACAGAGTGGTGAAGTATGTTTAGGGTTTAGAGCCCTGGATCTAGTGGAGTTAATATGGAGAGGTGTGCACATGTCTGGAGGCTCTGCCATGAGGGGAAAGTTGTGCTCACATGATGTCCAGGAGGTTCAGCCAGATCAGCAGCTGGGTCTCAGAGAGATAAGGAGAAGGGGGGCTGGGGAGACCACAATGTGTGGAGCCTACTCTCACACATGAAAAATAAAAGCAAAACTATAAAAACGAAAATTGCTGAATTAAATGAATAATCATAAAGTGAACACAATGTGACCACCCCCCAGAGAGAGCAGAAGTACATTTGCTTGGTACCCATCTGTGTGCCTCTTCTTGAACTTCTTTTCCCCACTCTGTAATATCTACATGCACGTCTACAGCAGCAGGGACATAGGTAGATATTTAAAGGTAGACATAATACATGTGGGGTCTTCATTATGGAAAAGTTGTGCTCACTGGAGAGAGACAGAAAGAGAGAGAGAGAGAGAGAGTGAGAAGGAATAAGAGAAAGTATCCCCCATGGGACATGATCATGCCACAATGCCTTTTTCATACCCTTCCTCTCAAGATTTTGGAGACACATGCAGAAGTGCCCAGTGTGTTTTTCAAGCTGCTGGGTCCAGGACTTGAACCCTCACAGTCGTCCATGTGGCATCTAGGTGTCTCAATAACCATGCCACCAACCAGCCTTGTATAAGTTTTTAAAATACATTTTTAAAATATCTAGATTAGGCCTATGATATTTGTAGCCATGATAAATTTGCTGATCACTACATAGTCTTTTGCTTCACATTCCTCAATGAGTAGAAAAAGGACAAGGAGTAAATGCTTGGCCTCAGGTGGAGGGTGGCCCAAGAGCTGATCTCATTAATGCTGTGTTCTGACTCTCTGTTAGGGGCCCCTGTGGACAATGGATGAACGTGCTTTGAACTGGCTCAAGGACTCACTGGTTGATCAAGAGCTTATTTGACAAGCTCAGTAGGTTTAGAGAACATACATTTGGGAACTGTAATGAATGAAGCAGTTACTTCCTCTGAAACTCATTTCAAAGGCAGCTATAACATTTTCTTGTAACACTTTTCCTCCTTTGAGGAGTATAAGAAGCTCCTGAAATATTCTTAATGGTGAGAGTGAAAGGCAGACATTCATCCATCTCATTTTCTCTATTGAGAATAGGTGTTCCAAGTTCTTCCAAACTCCCCCCAAAGCTGCAGAACTTCCCCTAGGGCACACTCCCTTTTCTGCAGTCTGAATCTGTTTCCAGTTAATAAGCATGGTGAGGACAGTTCTTACATCTCCCTGAAGGAATCATACTATAAGATCAGATGGCTAAGTCAATACCCTACAGAATGAAAGGTCTAGAAGAGCATGGGGTTTTGTCTTGTTTGTTCTTTGCTGTATGAGAAGTACTTACACAATGGTAATCGCACAGAAGACGTTCAAGAAATATTTGAAGAATGACTGAACAGAAATGAACTTGCTACAGACACAACATTTACTATATGCAGGCCCAAAGATGTGTGTTTGCACAATGCTGTGGCTTAGCTAATGCTTTGTCCCCGTAAGAATTATGTATTAGAATTCATTTGCCAGTGCAGTAGTGCTGGGAGGTGGGGAGACCTTAAAGAGGTGGGACCTGGCAGGGTGTTTGAATCACAGAGGCATCACTCTTGTGAATGAATTTGAACCTCTCATTAGACATCTCAGCTGTCATGAAATGGATTAGTTCTGGAGAGAGTGGGTTGCTCTAGGAAGAATGCGGGTGCCCGGGACCCTCTCTTTGTGTGTACCCGTGATCGTCTGTGCTTTGTCAGTCGTGCTGGGATGTTGTGTCAGAGGCCAGCCTGAGGCCCACATAATGCATTTGGACTTTACAGCCACCAGGATTTTAAGCCAAACAAGCCTTTTCTTTACAAATCGTCCAGTTTCTTATTCTCCAGTCCAGACTTGTCAGCAATAAAACAGGCAGGGAGCTTGATGTATTATGAGCCTCCAATGCCTACTTTTTAAAAAAGATTTATTTATTCATTTTAGGATTTTTTTTAATAGGGTTTGCACACTTGCCAGAGAAAGTGAAATTTGAGCTGCTGGGTCCAGGACTTATGTGGGAGTCCCACATCCCAACCACTATGGCACTTGCTGGCCCCACTCTTGTCTATTTTTACAATGATTCAAAATCTAGGGAAGAGAAATTAAGTGATTAACCCAATATCTCAAACACTGACAAACAATTCTATATAGGTGTAAAAGTCATTAAAAGAAAAAAGAAGTTAACCCATTATGGTCAGGGCAAATGGTATGTATTAACATGATGTTAGTTATTCACACATGTATGGAATGATAGTTTCCTAAATCTCTTTGAAGTTCAGTTTTCTCATTTATATGTGATTTTATTATTACTTATCTCCCCAGAGGTATAAATCACCTGTCAGACATATAAAGAAAGAGCTTAATAGATGGAACTACATCTTGGCTAGATTCATGCAAATTGTGTTCAGAAGCTTATGTCTGATCTTCCGTTTACAAGAAAGACAAAAACTTGGAACATTAAGAGGGAAGGAGACAATTGACTGGATAAGAAAATACTCTAAGAATTTTATTTTTTACTCTCTTAACCAGCATTTTCCCAAGCACTGTCTATGTACTGACACCATCAATCAGAACTACTTTGGGGATACGTGCAGATAAATATTACTTTATCACATCAGTACCCTTGAGCCACCCACATGGGCAAGTCTCCTATATTCAGGAATGTGTTCAGTGTGGTTCAAGCCAGACCGTGATGGGGTGGAAAAGATAAAGTAAAAATAGCAGAGTAAGCCTACTGTGTCCTAACAGGGAAGAGGTTCTCTATCACGCAAGAAATGGGGTGTTAATACAGGAGTTTTTACAGTAAGAGGGCGTAGAATTGTATTGGTAATATTATTCAGAATTGAACAAAAATATATCTGATATCTATGTACAATTGCAGTGGAGCAATGATTCACTCATGGTACAAACACAAGAAGCACAAGCGCAGAGAGACGCCCGTGGGAAGCCGAGTGCTGAGTCCAGCCTTGCGTTCGGCTTCTGTATTACTCTCAGTTCCAGCATGCACAGCGCGTTCACTCAGCTAAACATATGAACCTGTATTGAATTCCACCAGGCAGCAGTTTCTCTTCTTGGCAGTGGAAATTGGAAAATTGAATTTTCCTTTGCATTCTAATCTGATTCAAAATTTATTTTGTATTTAGACTCTTTATATAATTATTGCCATCATCATTATTTAGCAACTTTTACTTAATCTATTAATGAGAAATGGATATTTTCGATGTTGGTGCTCGGCAGGCTCTATTAGGGTGATTATTGCCAGAGGCATGATGGGATGGTGAACAAAGCCGGAGACTGCAGAGCAGTCGTAGTCCAGTGCCAAGCAGCCAGGACAGGGAGTGAAGAGGAAAAAGGAACACTGGGGACAAAAGGAAGGATGATTATACCAGGATATTGACAATCAGAGGGTTCAATCACAGTTTTTTATCGGTAGAGCTATATGGTTTTAGAAAGAAAAATTCCTAAACCTAGGTATCATATCTGTAATACTAAGACTTGGAAGAGAAAAAATATACATGTATCTTGACAGTTTCTTTCTAACTTGAATCTTCATAAACTTACTTCAACAGAGCAGGCTTTCATGACAATAGAACCTCTCTGGTACAGGACTTCTCCCCTTTAATGATCGGCAGCACTCTCAGATCTTTGTCACACACTCATGCTAATTCCTAGAACTTCAGGTCCCTGACATTGTAGGTTCAAAAGGCACTGTGCACATATCCCGGTCCAGTCCTATACAAATGTAGCTCTCAGCACCTTTTGGGCTCCTCGTGCTATCTTCTAACTTTAAAATAAAAAAACAGATGATCTTTCAAGAAAAAGCAATTCAGATAATCATTTGAAGAAAGGTAAAACTGAAGGGATAGTAGGAAACATTTGTTCTCTACTTAAAGTTGTCCAATTTAATACAAATAGAGAACGACCAGTTAAATTTGAACTTCAGGTAAACAAAGCAGCTTTTTAAGTTCATTTGGGTATTGCTTTCATAAGAGAGACAGCTAGAGGGGTAGTCGCCATTACCAGGGTTTTCAAACCATGCTTCATCCCAGGCCACACCCAGCATGCACCTCGGGGTATGGACCTGTGACCTTTCCTTGTTGGCCCAGTTGTATCACAGCAGCAAAACTATAGAGAACAAACAGATACAGTGCATTTTAATTCTGGTTGTGATAAATGCTATTATCAAGGGCACGAACACAGTAATGTGATACAGAGTACTTGAGAAAGGTCACATTTAAAGGTTGCTCGAGAAACCTGTCAGTGAAGATGTCATTTGGAGTGAAGCGTGAAGGATGAAGATGATTCAGCCACTGGACAGGCCCAGGACGTTTACTCCTGGCTGACAGGAAACCATCGCCCAGCTAGGCTCCAAGTCTGGAGGAGAGTGAACAACAAGACGTGAGATAATTTGAGGGCAAAGTAAGGAGTTTAAGTTTTATATTATTTATTAAATTGGAAAACCTTTTAAATGCTTTCAGTTGGGAACAACACTATCAAATTTACATTTTAGGAAATATATCCAGAATAAACTGAAGGCAATAGAGGAAAATAAAAGGGAGAAGAGTTGGGAGACTTATGAATGGTCCCGGAGAGGGGTGTGGTGGTGTGAACTACGTGGTCACAGGTAAAAGGAAGGACGAGGAGAAGCAGAGGGACTCTTCTGATCTCCTCTGACCCTTGCCTTGACTCAGTTACAGATGAGTCTTGGAGGGCTAAAGAGGCTAGTTTCAATTGCAACATTACAACCTGGGTTGGTGGTGGTCAGAACTCCTGTAAGAACTTGAGATGAGTTACAAACCCCAAATATCTGCTTATTCTTCCTAGTTATAATATTCTCTGTCACATACTTCTCAACTCTTTGCATGTATCAATTCATGTATCTCACCAATACACGCAGTTGGTAAACTTAAGGACACATGAGAAAATAGAAGAGTTTGAAATATTATAACACAACACATGGATGTTGCTACCTTTTCCTTTTACTGAGTATAAAAATGATATATGAACAAAGTATTGTGCTTCACAGAATTCCTCTGGTAAAATCAGGGCTCTTGTACATCTAAGTTCCTAACTCCTTAGTACATGCATGTCTTTCAGAAAATACCTTCTTTAATTTTGTTTGACTTTTATATTTACCTTAATATCCTATTTCCTATTAAATCTAGAATGTAGAGCAACAAAATCATAGAGCTTTGAATTCGTTGGCACTGAGAGATGATGAAACTATCGGACTCTGTTTTACTAATGAGATGACTAATAGGAAAACACTGCTCTAGAGAAACATACCAAATAGTTTGAGGCCATTCTTACTGAGCTGGTGACAGAAAGAGGGAGGAATTCCTCATTAATAAATGCAGCTAACACACAAAAATTTGCATAGCTGGTTATGAATAATGTACATTCCAGGGAGAAATGAGGCTCACAACTCTCCTTAGCTACTTGGATTTGAACAAGCACAGCAGAGAGACTGAAGAGGTTCACCCAGGGTAGACAAACATGAGAGACAAAAATGAAATAACAATATGAGGGAAGAATTTCAAATGTTGTTTCTTTAAGCTTTTTCTTTTAGAAGCTACATAAACACAAATTGTAAGTTTAAATTGTGAACACTGTCCTTACTGTTGTTTATTGCACATATTTAAGATGACATTCACATACAGTAAAAACATGGGTACCTTGTATTCTCCAGTCAGTTTTCAGTCGTTCCTCTTTGTGCATTCTGTTATTCTTATAAAACATGAAGGTGAAAGAAGAAAGGACTAGTGCAGGCGCTGTGATGCAGAGACCTACTCCATGTGTATGTCATCTGGCTATCACTGATGAGAATCTGGCACATGATGAAGAAAATCAGGTAAACATTTTTCCGCTTGACATTTTAACAAGGCTAATATCTTCCTGGGATACATTTTATGTATTAACAGAAGAGCAAAGCAGAGGTGGATAAAAGGATGGGTGTTTAGTTGAGTATGGGTTTTATTAGAGGCTTCAGTCAGCTATTAGCCCATAAAATAATAGCTGTTCACTCACTTTTACCACTTTGGCCTGATTCCAAAGCTGTGAACCTAACATAACTCCATCCATAGAGGGTTCCAGTGATTTCATTGGGTAACTAAGAATTAGGTAGAAGAATTATGAGGTAATGGTATTTGTTAAATTTCACCAATAAAGCCTCAACAGCTTTATTTTCTTCTTTATGGAAACTGATGTTCAATTTGTATTTATGGTTTCACAAGGGAGAAAAAAAAAAGAAATTGATGACAATCTTATATGAAAAATACTAAATGAATTTATTTTGCTGTATCGGTGCATTTTTAATGCTTGTGAAATCTTTCAGTCTGGGAAGTATCAGAACAACAACAAATAATAATCCCAAATAGCCCATCAGATGCTAACTTACCTGCTTTTCCCATCACAGGTGTATCAGGCAGCTTGCAGTGAAACTAAGGGGCAGGTACAGATGGTGCAGCTATTTTCACAACAGAAATTAGAAAGAGTAGCCAGCACTTTTTTAAAATCATGAATGTAAATTTGAATGAGCCAAGAAATGTTTTTTTCTTAAAAAAAAAAAAATTCCGAATGCTCAGATCTTACACCTAGAAGATCTGATTAAATTTATGTGCAGGACTAGCAGATGGCATCATGGTTGTCACTGGACTCCCACATAGTTGACCGCAGATCAAGTCCCGGACTCTGTGGCTTAAAACTCACACTGAGCACGTGTGCGTGTATGCCTAAAATCCTGAGAGGAGAGAAGAAAAGGGATTGAGACGTGGCCATGCCCCCTGGGGGGTGATTTCTTACTTTCTGTTTCTCTGTCTGGCAAGCACATGTGCCCTATATCAAAAATCTCTCTAAAAAGAAAAAAAGAATTATCCACAAATTATAAGGCAAAGAGAGTGATTCTAATATGTAGTTAGAGAAAACAAAACAAAATGAAACAAAAACATCGCCTTAGGAAAACACAGATCAGAGATGGGACTGAATCTAACATTTTCAAATAAAAAGAAACTAGAAATTTAAACTAATTGTAAACTCCATGTGGGTCACTTGACTGATAAGGTTAAAAATATGGACACACATTTATATATGTATATGTGTGTGTGTGTGTGTGTGTGTGTGTGTGTATATATATATATATATATATATATATATATATATAATATATATATACCATTCAGATTACCCAAAGTGGGAGTGAAACAAAAGACAAACAAAAATGCCAAGAGTTTCCACACCAGTTGTTCTAGTTTAATTGGCTCAGCAGTGTTTGGTGAATACTGGATTCAATAATCATTTGCTATTTAAATATTTTAACAAGATACTTGAAGATGGGTCACAATAGTGCCTCCTAGATCACTATTTGACTGCTAACTTCCAACTTCAAATAATCCAAAAATTTAAATGCTGCAGATGTTCTAAAACTTTGTATCAGTGTCAGAATGAATGGCTGGGTATACCGAAGATCCAGATTGATAGAAACCTCTTATGCCAAGCGGAATGGCTTAGAATTGATCCAGCTGACCACGGAGAATCAATAGACAGTGTTAAACATAAATGAGATCAGAAACTACAGGAAGCTGTGGAAACAGATGGGAGAAGGTGATGCCAAAGAAATATGTGGGTGTCTCTTCTCTTTAAGCAATAAATGCTCAGCAGCTGACCTAGTTCCATCAGGTAAGAATAAGGAGAGAAAACTATGTTTATGTTAGATTTTTGAAATATAACTTCTTTTTAAAAATATCCTAAATAAAGACCAATAAAGAGTTAAGGGGGACCAGCAGTTGGCATAATGGCTGTGTCGCTGAATTCCCATGTAGATGACCATGGTTCAAGTACTGGACCTGGTGGCCTAAACTCACGCCGGGCGTGTGTGCATGCGTGACCAAGATCCCAAGAGGAGAAGGGATTGTGGCTTGGCCATCTCCCTCCTCCCCCAGGAGGGTGATTTCTCGCTTTCTGTCTCTCTGTCTCTTTCTCTGTCTTTCTGACGAGCAAAAACCTCTCCAAAAAAAAAAAAAAAAAAAAAAGAAATGAAAAGAAAAGTTAAGGATAGTTCTAAGTTTTTTGGCATAGGAGGATGAAAGAATGCTGAAGACATTCTCCTAAACAAAACATAAAGATTATGTTATAGTCAGGGACACAGAAAAAATGGGAAACAAAGATCCTTGTTCTGAAAAGGTAAGCAAATGAAGCAAGTCTATGCCCGATCAAACAAGGATGAGAAAGCAGACTTACTCTAAAATGTAGGCAGATACCGGAAGGCCAAAGCATCGACAACACAGGAATAGTGAATGCGGATGACCACTGAGGCCCTACAGCAGAAGTGTCTCACACTGTGAATTATAATCTGTGTTCTTTGATGGCAGATATCCTGCTAGCAGAGAATGTTAATTAAAATCTTATGAGAAGATGGATGAACGGTTGTGCTGTGCTTTCGGCCAAAACCATGAGCAGCAAAGGAGGGTGGGTGGCGAGTTTCATCTTGGGTACCAAAGCAAGGCTCAAACTACACAGAGAGCCAGGAAACCCACAGAGCCTTGAAATAAGCACAAGCACATTGGCAGAGGAAGAATGCAGTGGTAAGAGGAAAATACAAAAACAAAATAGATAAAATTTAATTTTTTTCCCAATTGAAGAATCTACTAGAAATCTATAGGAACTAACATTACCAATAATGAGAGAATATAAATAATTTGATTAAGCACAAGAAAGAATGTTCTTTGCTAATGAAACTATTCAGAACTCTACTAGAAACCATGGATAATGTAATAAGATAAGCGGAAAGAAAACTAAGAAGTATGGGTCTGCCCCATGGCGCAGTGGTAAGTGCTATGTGTAGGGAACTGGACCCCACCCAGCCTGGCATCTTGAGAAACATGTTGAGTGGGTGTGTGTCCCAAATCCTGATGAGGTGAAGAAATGGAGGAAATGGATTGAAGTATGACCGTGACCCTTTGGGGAATGCTTTCTCCCTGTCTCTCTGTTTCTCTTTAGTGAGAAAATATCCCCTCTGGTCACAATAAAACACAAGAAGTATAAAATGATTTATTTTGGTTGATGTTGTACTTGTTAACATACATAGTTCTCGCAGAAGGAATTTAAGAAGGATAATACATTAACAAAGTTTAAAATTTGAATGTCCCCAAATTCAGACGCTGAGCTAATAAACTATTAGATTCTGCACTCTAGAAGCTTAATCATCTCTGGACTAGGAGGGTTAGTCCTGGTAGAACCAAAGAGGGGAAGGAAGGCAAGTCCTATGCAGCCAGGAAGTTGTGGTAAAGTTGGTGGGATTCTCCACACAGACCTCCTGAGCGTTGTCTAAAACGATCTCCACCCTAAGTCCTGGAGTTGGGAGCATGGACCTGGAATCACAGCTCTCCCCTGGTTAAGAGTGGCTCCTGACCTCATCTACCACTCGAACCACAAGCTCGGCATGAACCTGACCATACACGTCCCCTCTGGGACCTTGCCATAAGAAACTCCCTGATAAGAAGAGGAGATGCTGATGCGGGGTGAAGTCTGAGACAGGCAGCATGATGTGAGGCCAGGCCTGTAAAAAACTGTCCCCTAAACTACAGCTGGAATCAGAGTTAGGGCCGGGAGAACAGGTGATGAAGCAGCAGAGGAGTCTGAGATAATCCACAGCCAAACGTCAGGAGTCTTTTTTTCACTGTACCAATACCAGAAGGGGTTTGTAGAGTACAAAGGAAGGCTTACTGATAAGAGATGATTGTCCAAGAATAAAGATTGTATTTATTACTGTGTTTTTTACAAATGACTTTCATTTCCTTTTCCTTATCTTTACTGTGATTTGGGTAAAGTGATGAATTCCCTCACGTGGAGCACATTTCTCACCATGCTCCACTTTTACTCCCACCCTAACATCATTTTTGCCTGGATAAGTCTTAAAATCTTACCCGTTCTTTAGGGCTCAAAAGAAATCAACTGCTTTGGGAAGTCTTCATGATTTCCCAGTTAAAATTTGCGTTCATATCATTTTCTCTGACAAAGTTTTATAGCTGAACTCACTACATGATGGTAGAATGACATGGTCACTTAATAATCTTCACAGTCAGACCATTAACAAATTTGAGAAGTCCAGCAGTCTCCTAACTTTTATACAGGCTGGTTATGCAATTGTAGACCACAGTAAAAAAAAAAAAAAAAAAAAAAAAAAATCCCTGATTTAATTGTCACGTATTACACGCATGTGCTTACAAGTCAAACTGTGCACTGTAGAGATGTGTAGTGATGGGATATAAATAAAGAAATAAATGCAAAGGACCAAAGAAATGATAATGGTGTGTAGAAGTTTAAGAAATGAGAAGGGTAAGAATCTCAAATAAGGTTTGTGCATTAAAAGCATACATACATACAAAAAAAAAAAGCAAATTCTCTTGTTCAAATACCAGGAAATCAGTGTCCTTAATGTCACTCAGTCATAGCACTCTTTTCATTACTCCTATGATCTCTTTCTTGACTTGTCATTTTTACTGAGTCATGTTAAGTAAAAAATAAATAAATAATTAACACAAATTTTACTGTTCACCTTTGTATTGTGAAATGCTGCTTCAAGTGGAAATAGAATAGCATTCACCTCATGTGGAATCATTGAAATTAGAGTTTGGGGGCCAGCAGGTGGCATGGTGGTTCAGGTGCTGAAATTACATAGTTTGTATTTCATAGCTTATACATGCACATGCATTTCTTTCTCACTAGAACAATGTAAACACTGCATGAAATAGGCTGAACTGTTTTTATTTCATTTGTCATGCCCACACTGCCAGCACTACACCTGTGGCTCTATAAGGAGAAAGGAAAGAGTGAAAATAATAGGAAGTATAGGTTGCCTTTTCAATATCATTTCAACATAACTAATCGGCTTTAAAAAGGAAGAAAAGTATAAAAGCTCCCCTGGTCATTTGACCTTCTATAACCATGTTGCTGTCTTTCTGTAAGCTCAGGCTTCAATGTAGCCCGTGGTTCCTCTATGTTGTCATCACATCCAGGTAACCTTGATGGGCCACTCTCGCTATGTACTTGCTCTGAGTCTTCCAAGCTCCTTCATACGTGGGGGCCACTGGAATTCTCCACTCAGGGGGCACTGTGATTGCTACCTTGGATGAGGAAGCAAGAGACAGCTTAATTCCTAGTCATGTGCATGCCCCACTGTCTCACAGGACTTCACTTTCACAACATAAATTCACAGATAAAAGTAGTAAGGACTTCTCTCCCTCTCTCTCCCTGAGGAGCACTCTCTTATTGTATTTATCTATCATCTCTCTATCTATTCCATACAGTTACAGTGGTACAATACAGCCAATCGTGAGTCAGAGGCTCTGTGTAACCAACACATTACTCACATACCTGTGAAGTCAGGGCAGCTTTTAAAGTACAGGGATGTAGCAGGACACATGGTCCTGCACTGGGCTCATTTTTCCAAAATATCCATTCCCTGTCCCTGAGTGCAAGAGTTTGAAGAAATCCCCTACATGGGCCAATATTTTGGAAGAATTATTTCTCTCTTAGTGTTTTCCATTTCTAAATAATCAGCATTTAAGTGGCTTTTTAAAGTCCCCTCTGTTAAGTATTGACAGGAATTTGCAAAGCTTATTAAGGATGTCATCATTTTGCTAGATTTTCACAAAAGGTTTAGTCAATTGAAAACAGACTCCTTAACCTTTTATGCAAGTTTATGTATTCTGAAATTTTGTACACGAAGTGAGTTGGAGACTTTGTCTTTTCTTTTTTTTTTTTTTTTTTTTTTTTTTTTTTTTTTTGAGAGAGATTTTTGCTATAGGGCACATGTGCTAGCCAGAGAAACAGAGTGAGAAATCATCCCCCCCAGGGGGTATGGCCATACCACAGTCCCTTCTCTTCCATTCTCCTCTTGCGATTTTGGACATGCATTCACATACATCTGGTGTGAATTTAAACTGGTGGGTCTGAAACTCAAACCGCAATGAACAACGTGGGAGCCCCCAACGTAACCATTACAGCCTCTGCTGGCCCCAAGTTGGAGACTTTCTATATACTAAGATATAATTAAATTTGCCTCACTTGCATTCAATTAAAAATAATAATAATAATAATAATAATAATAATAATAATCTGGAAAAAATGATGAAAGCTACTTGATGATGATGTGGGTAGTAATGTCTTTGTCTTGACTGACATACAAGGTATTCCCTCTGGAAAAAGAAATGTAATACTCTGTAAAGATATATGTGATCCCATGTAATATAAACAAGATTATGGTAATAGTAAATAAAATTAAAAAAAAATAGTGAGGGCCTACAATATAGTAAGCTGCCTTAGCTTACTAAGCCTTCATCTTTCACGCATAATAAGGATCTAATACATATTTCCTAGAATTCCTAGGATAATTCCAACTCAGACTATGAAAGTATCTATCATAATTGCTGAGTTGTGGTGCGCATTCACCTGAATGGTGTGTGCAGGGACTCGTGAGATGCAGAGTTGACAGAGTCACTGCCTCTCTCTTAAGTAGCTTCTAATCCCCAATCTGCCCAGTCAACGATATGGTATGATGGTGTGCTGTGTGATGACACCAAGCCTCTGCACTTAGGAATATGGGTTTGCATGAAAAGTGTTCCTCTGAAAGCAGCTAGGGCTCATTTTACACACATGCGTGCATACACACACTGCTTTATATGCTACTTATCACATGTAAGGCATTGAGAATACGCTAATGGAACAGAGAAACGAAATCCCCACCTTATTCACATGAGCATATATTGCAAACACATTTTTTCATCTATAAAACTGATAGGATGGGCCAGCCTTGGGAAGATGGTTCAGAAGACTGGATCACACGTGGCCAGCCTCCCAGTTTGAGTCCTAGACTTGTGGCGTGGTGTTCCACCAGGCATGTGTGTATGCATGTCCAAACTGTCAAAAGGAGGGAGAGAAGAAAAGGGCTTGTGGTGTGACCGTGTCCCATGGGGAGTGGTTTCTCACTTTCCCTCCCTCTCTCTTTCTTTCTATTGAGTGTACACACCTTCAGACAGATTTGTAAAAGAATCCAGATAAAATAGCATATACTGCCCTTAGTTTTTCTGGGCAGTTCAAATGAGATGTTTTGTGAAAAAATTCTTTATAAAGTGATTTCTCCTCAAATGTGTATTATTTATAATGTTTAAGTCATTATTTTAGAGTCCGAGGATGCAAAGCTGAACAAAGATGCAACCCTTTAACAGTTGACAGTCAAGAAAGCAAAGGCATAATATGAAAAAAAATTTCTGATAAATGTGGTAAGCAAAGCTATGAAATACATTGACAGGTTGACTAAAGAGATGTCTAGTGTTGACTAAAGGGAGTTGTATCAAGCAATGCTTGACAAAGGTTTCTGATATTTGAACAGCGCTTGAAGGGAGGTTTGCCTGAGGGATCAAGGGGAAGGAAGTATTACAGAGAGAAGAAACATTATGAAGAATCTGTATGTGTGCATGTGCATGTGTGCATGTGTACGTGTGCATGTGTGTCTGTAGAAGATCCTAGACTCAGGGACAGAGTTAAACAGGAGAATTAAAAAAAATCAGTCTCATTATATATGCTTAAAAGCTATCATTCATTTGGGCATGTTACAATGGTACAGTGATGTTCATTGCACAATTGTCTCTCTAGGAGACAAAGTTGCTCTCTATTCTCTTATTTGACAAATACTTCTTGAGTAGCCCTTGTGTAGTTGGGGAAGAAAGTAAAGAAGATATTGTCTTCAATCTATCTGTCATCCAGTGACAAGAAAAACAAATAATTGATATGGAGTATTCGCTCCCTCTGTACACACACACACAAATACATACAACAAGATGTGTGTGTGTATGTACACATGCATAAAATGAGAAAGAAACTTAGCTCATATGAGCTGCCGCACACAACTAAATGAATAAACAAATGAGAGTGGGATGGTGGCACACTGGTGCACATGCTACTCTACGTAGCAGACTCACATGAGAAGCTTATAGGTTATCCCCAGTGTGACGCAAGTTGACTGAAACTGGGAGTATACTGAAGTATCGAAACCCTGTTGGGTGTGCTATTTCTCTACATCTTTCTTTCTTTCTCTTTCTCTATCTCCCTCACTCCTGAAATAAATAAACTTCAGAAGTTTATAAATATATAAAAAAGATTTCTTTCACATTAAAGTTCAGAGATGAGACCAATTTCAGTGGAAACTGAGCCCCAGGTCTTGAAGATCAGGAATTTCTCCACTACCCAGTCTCTGTGTCTTCTCACGAGTTGTTTTAATTCTCTCCAACTGCCATAGAGCAGGATTACAGAAGGCAAAACTAATGCTGTACAAGTTCTAATCTGAAAAGCCGAGGGAATCTCTGATTGGCCGAGTTTCACGATCTACACAGATTGTACGTCAAGCCCTGTGCCCACAGGACAAAGCAGGAGGCGGAGACCTCCCGACATGAGTGCATGGAGAAGGCTGGGAATCTGTCCATGCAGGGAACTCGGGTCCTCCTGGGAGCAATGGCATAAGAGACTGCAGAGTGGAGAAAGAGGGCTCAGGGAGGTGAATGAATGTTCTTCAACATTACAGAAAACAACCAAGGAAGTGGGTGGGGCAGAGGGGATGAAATTTTGGAAGAGACTTTAATTTTTACAGAAGTACATTGTAGTCCAAAACAGTGGTAAACTCTGACATCTAAATGTGGGCCAGAAATAAGATGAAAGAGGGAACCAGCAGTTAGCGTAATGGCTATGTCGCTGGACTCCCACGTAGTCGACCGTGGTTCGCGTCTCGGACCCGGTGGCTTACAACTCACGCCGGGCGCGTGTGCGTGCGTGCCCAAGATCCCGAGAGGAGAATGGAGGAGAAGGGATTGCGGCGTGACCATCCCCCCTGGGGGGTGATTTCTCGCTTTCTGTCTCTCTGTCTCTCTCTGTCTGTCCGGCGAGCGCACGCGCCCTATGGCGAAAAACCTCTCAAAAAAAAAAAAAAGAAATAAGATGAAAGAGTGACACTAAGATAAAGTGCAGTGCTGCTTTATTAATGTGTCTCTCCCAAACAAACGGAAGATAAAGATAAGACAGTATTGTTAATGACATGGTTTATTAGAATCAGCATTTGAATGATGCAAATTATAAGGATTTTACTTAATAAACTCTTCTCAAGTCTTAATTATATTTAATGGCAATGTCATGATCTTAATAGCAAAATTAATAACAAAAGAAAGCTTATTAATATAATAATGGTTTGTTTTAGCCCTGTCTGCATCAGATTACAAATTCTATTAGAAGTTTTCATCCAAATTCAGTTCAAATAACACTACCTCTCTGGATCACAGTAGCCAGAGCACTGTACTGCGTATTTTTGTGCTGTTATGAAAATATGGCCACATTCTGTCATGCAATGCAGAAGCAGTGTGGAGTCCTTTTCTTCTTTTCTTGTCTAGGAACTGACTTACTGTTCAGCTCCATCTTTTTTTTTTTTTTTTTTTTTTGGAGAGGTTTTCGCTATAGGGCGCATGCACTCGCCAGAAGGACAGAGAGAGACAGAGAGACAGAAAGCAAGAAATCACCCCCCGGGGGGGGGGGGGTGGCCACGCCGCAATCCCTTCTCCTCCATTCTCCTCTCAGGATCTTGGGCACGCACGCACACGCGCCCGGCGTGAGTTTAAGCCGCCGGGTCCGGGACAGGAACCGCGGTCGACTACGTGGGAGTCCAGCGACATAGCCATTATGCTAACTGCTGGTCCCTCAGCTCCATCTTAAATGCTACCTTTTCTGTGACTTTTTGAATTCTTCTCCTTTCTTCAATCCTCAGAATAAATGTTCTTGCCTATCCCATACTTCTAATGAAGGACTCAATATTAATAATTCTCATTCCTTACTTGTTGGATTTATTTAAAGTTTATTTATTAATTTTTCCATGAGCAAGAAAAAGAGGTAGTCTTGATGCCATGATTCCAGGCCTGTCCAATTTTCCACAGGAAATTGTATTTTTCAAAGATAGTGACAAGAATTTCTCCCATTCAATATCCAAAGCATCTAGTGTCACTTTTAATCTGTTCACATAAAAAGATAAGACTTAGGAACCCTTGCCTTGAGTCAGAGTGAGTGTTTGATGTGGGAGAGTGGAAGTGACACTATTTGATCCAATAGTGCAGGTCAGGGGTCCCCTACCCCTGAGCTGTAGACTGTGCTCGTCTGTGATCTGTTGGAGTCCATGACCTATTGCCACTGCCCCCCACCGTGCAGTAGGGAGTGGGAAATCTAGCAAAGCTTCGTCTGTGTCTGTGTTTGCAGCTAACCCAGGGATCACATGGCTGCCTAGGCTCTGCCTCCTATCAGCTCAGCGATGGTACTGGATTCTCAGAGAATCATGAACTTTATTGCTGTGTGATTGTTTCATCATATACTGCAACCAACGTGGTAGTGGTAGAAATGGGATACTCGGTGGATGTGACTGGGTCATCCCAGGACCAACACACCATCCCTTCACTCCTGCACTGTGTAGGGATGGTTTTCCATGAGGCTGGTCCCAGCTGACTGGAAGGTTGGGTGCTGCTTGTCTAGGTCTTGAAAGCAGCTTTTAAGATGACTTTGTAGTATCTTCTTGGTCCTCTCAGGATGCTCACTTTTGTTTCTGAGACACCAAATAAGAGGAAACTGAGCATAGTAGTCAAGGCGCTGGACTCCCATATGGCCAGCTGCAATTCAAGTCCTGGACCCAGAGGCTTGAAACTCACTCCAGGCGTGCTCCAGGTGTGTGTGTGTACACACGCGCATGCCCAAAATCTCAGGAGGAGAATGGAGGAGAAGGGTTTACGACTTGGCCATCCCCCACTGAGGGAGGATCACAGGCACTTGGGTCCATAGGAAATTGTATTTTCCAAAGATAGTAACAAGAATTTCTTTCTCTCTCTCTCTCTCTCTCTCTCTCTCTCTCTCTCTCTCTCTCTCTTTCTCTCTCTCTCCCTCTCTGACTCTGCAGTGAGTGCATGTGCCCTATAGCAAAAATCCCTCTCTAAAAATAAATAAATAAATGGAAATTGACTGCTCATTTTGGGAAACTGCATTTGGGAAACTGCATGTGGAGGTCATGTATGTATGTCCCAGCTGACAGTTCAGCTGAGATGTCAGAGTACACCTGGAATCAGCCGTCAGTCATGTCAATAAAGTGCCCCCAGATGATTCCAGCCCCCACGTGCTGATTTATCCTCAGCCTTCGAGTCTTCCTAGGTGGGATCACAGAAGTCACAGAGCTGAGACCAGCGCTCCCTACAATTCATGTCTGAATATCTGACCCATGGAATCCATGTGAATAATACACTTGTTTTATACCACTGAGTTTTTTGATGGTGTCATTACACAGAAGTAATAACTTATACACAAGAGAGACAATTCAAAAATAAGGGAAAATACAGGTAAACCCATTTTTTAAAATAGCTTAACATGAATTAGCAACTAGAAGAAACAATTGAAAAATCACAAACCATAGTCTGTCATATCTGCATCATATAGGCATTGTTGGATCAAATAACAGCTGTGATGTATGTTAAATCATCTGAGACTATATTCTTTCTGGAAAAGATAACTTGAGCGACAGGTATGAGAATATGAATGAGGCCATGGTCAGGAGATGCAGCAAGCAGCCAGTCAGATTATGAATGAATCATAAGGAAGGGAGTTGAAAACACGTGCAAAGCTGAAACAGAAGAAAGGCACTAATTCTTCTGGATATAGGTTTTAATACAAAGGGGATGAAAGCTGGACAGAACTTTCCTTAAAAAGAAAAAAAAAGAATCTGTATCCTCTTCCACATTCTCTGTGGGATTAACAACCCACATATCCTTAAAGATGTGTCCATATGTATTTGTGCTTTTGTTTATGTATACCTAGTAATATTACATATTATGCATTTATCTAAATATAAATTTTTCTGCTGTAGCTATAAAAGTTTTTTCAACTACTAATTCTATCCTGAATCCTCAAGTCCTTTCTTCTACCTCTGGCCAACCATAGGAGTGATTCCTAAAGCATTCTCTACTGTAATAAGTTACTGATCATCTTGAGAGATAAGATATGAGGAGCCATGTGTCATCTTCCAAAAGCTAAGTATCCAGATTTCTGGAAGACTGCGGACTCTGCTGTATGCCAGCTTTGTAGAGCTGGGTTGATGGGCTGACATATGGTTTGTGAAACACTTAGCACAGTGCCTAGCATAGAGCAAGCACACAATGAGTAATCATGTAATTCACTTTCATTATTGCTACTAGCACCGTTATAACCCTTAAAGAGCCTACCTGCGCAGCTAGACCGACCATGAGAGAAGGAATGCTTCTCCTTTATGTTGGATCTGCTTAGGTGCTCATCACAGCACCTGCCATGGTATGCCTGGTGCATCTTCAATAGATGTTTGCTAAATGTGTAGCCTCAAGACACCTCCCCCAGGCATAACTCAGAGTCCTGCTTTGCACAACATGCCCACAGTCGCCTACAGGCATGATCCACAGAACAACAGCAGGGGTGCAGTGGGCTGCTAATTACCTGTCTCCAAGGAAATATTGCCCAGTACTAAAATGACTCACCACCAAAAGGTGCATTTTATGGTGTCATTTTTCTTCTGTGATATTTTGTGCCGCATTAAATTTTATCCATAGCAATTGAGATGCTAAATCCAAGCTTAAAGGCAGAAGGCCAGGGAGGGGGCTATCATTATGGTAATATTGGGAGCAATGATTGCATTCAGCAGTGAAAGGAGGATTTGGCTTCAGTGTTAACATGAGGTAATTAACTGGGAGAAAGCTTCTTCCTGGCCCCAGGTGCAAGCGAGATGCCAGGCTGGAGAGAAGAAAGAAGATGGTGCCTCCAGGTCTCTCAGCCGTCACAGTGGCAAGTTCCCGCTGTGAAAAAGTGAGAGCCAATTCCTCCTGGAGCTGGAAACAGGATTCTTGTTGTCGTTCCTTGTTGGTTCACCCATTCATTCCATCATTTTATCTACACGTGGGTAAGAATTGCCACATTACATCTATCTCCTACCTCTGCTCAAAACATTCCCTTGAGTTTGGGTGTTGAAGGTCTCACACACAATCAACAAACTCTGTGCCATTTTCATTTTTCTTTTCAAAAGGAACAGCAAACACCCACGTCCTCTCTGAGGTCCAACTTTCTTATAACCCTGAAGTACAGGGTGAGCAAGTGATTTCTTTCCTACTATTAGTAATTGAAGAGCATTCTCCCTCTGCCCCTCAAAAAGATTCTAATATTATAAATTATTTCATTCACTAGCCCTTCTGGTCCTAATCATTTATCTATCAGTTGTAAATATGACAGTTATTTAGAAACTAGAGGCATATTTTCAATTCCATGAGGATTTTAGCACCTGTCCTGAAATCATGCCTTTGATACTGTTTTTGTAATAGTTCACAATGATCTCAGTATCCCTATCAATAATTGTCTCAGCACTCTGGCTTTTAGTTCGTTCTTGACCGGCCATACAATAATCTTGCTTTCTGTCTTGAGCTCTGCATGGCCAGGGTCCCACCTGAGACTGTGCTGCATTTCTGTGATCCCAAAGTCAATGTACCCACAGTTTGAATCTCTCCCTCTTTTGGTCTGTCTGAAACAATGATCGCCCCTGAAGAAATCTTTATTCTGTTTATCTGACCGCTTTCCTGCTGTCCATCATCTCACATGCCCTCACTCTACTCTATTTAGAACTTAGACTTTACAGTTCTTTATTATAATTACACTTGAAAATTGCTTTCAAACTCCTTACTGCTTTCCTGTATCACACATGCATGGCCTAGCTTTCGGCTCTTGTTAAACCCAGCCTTGCTTTATTTGAACCTCCACATGGACAGTAGGATGTAGACAAAAAGGAATAAAAGAGAGAAACAGAAAGAAAGAAAGGAAGAAAGAAAGAAAGAAGACAAGCAAAAAACAAAATCATGCTGAGCACACTAAAATTAAAATCGTGAGCACTAAGTGACTGAATAGAGGTGGCAGATAAAGTTAGCAAGAAGGCAAACCCAACACAGCACTATACAGGAATATTAACCCTCCTCTGTGCACATCATATGTCAGATACTTACCCTGAGTTACACATACAGACTTTTTTCTTTTAGAGAGAGAGATGTCTTGCTATAGGGCACATGTGCTCACTAGAGAAACAGAAAAAGACAGAGAGACAGAAAATGAGAAATCACCTCCCCGGGAGGATGGCCACACTGCAATCCTTTCTCCTTCATTCTCTTCTTGGGATTTTGGGCATGCACATATACATGCCTGTCATGTTTTAAGCCACCAGGTCCAGGACTTGAACTGCAGTCAACTATGTGGGAGTCTAGCAATGTAACCATTATGCCATCTGCTGGTCCCTACATACAGACTTTTAAATTAATACATTCAGTTTATATTTCTTCTATATTTTTATAGTTTGTTTTATCTTATACATTAATTTTTATATTATATACATTAATTTTATATTCTATAATTTATATAAACCTACCCTCTGAAAACATAGACAGGAATCAAAGTGAGAGCTAGAAAAAGAAAATACAAATTAAAAATATGATGCTGGGACCAGCAGGTGGAGTAATGGTTATGTCACTGGACTCCCACATAGTCGACTGTGGTTCAAGTTCCAGACCTGGCAGCTTAAGACTCCAGGTCTTAAGACACAGGTACCTGTGTGGGGCATGCCCAAAATCCTGAGAGGACAATAGAGGAGAAGGGATTGCAGCATGGCCATTCCCCTTGGGGGGGGGGGGGTGATTTTTTGCTTTTTGTTTGTCTCTCTGGCAAGTGTACACACCATAGAGCAAAAATCTCTCTAAAAAGAAAAAAAAAATGATGCTTACCTTTCCATGCTGTAACTAAAGGAAGATAGGTTCACTCCATCCATTTTTTTTTAACTTTAGGGAGAATGCGATTATAACACCTTCTTCCTCTGTACCTTATGAAATGTACATACATCTTTTCAAAGGCCAAATAAGCCTCTTGTCAGCTTTGTGATCCAGGGATATCTTTCTCAAGGATCTGAGAACCATCTGTTTAAAAGGTAACTGCCAGGGAAGATAGTGCCCCTAATGTCTTAGTTTCTGTAGGTCACCAGGATCCTAAATTCAGAGGGTGTCTTACTCAAAATTGCAGAACTATTCGTGTCATAAAGATATGAGAAATTTATTTTTCTTCAGATAAAGCCAATTAGCTAACACAGATGGCCACCTCAGTTACTAGGTGAATCTAATGAATTTGTGACAAGTGGCACTGCCAAGACCCTTTCTTGATGCTAGTTGTTGTTAATCATGACATGAATGTAATAGATGTTTGTGTCAGCTTGGCTATGAAAAAGAGCAGGATTTTTGTCTGACTTCACTATCTTTTAGCAGATTGTTTCTAGTTGATAAACTTTGTTTTCAATTATCTCGCCCCTGCAAAACAAGAAAAAATAAACCCTTAAGAAGATATGACAGGATGAGTAAGATCAGTAGTGAATATTGGAATCTCATTCTATATTTTTCATCATGGTTACCCGCTAAGGAGTAAAGAGAACTGGGGAAGGTGTAACTTTGGATTTTGATTTTACATAGTTGTCAGCTAATTGACTCTCTGCACTGGAAATATGTATTATACATTTTAGACAAGCTACACAGGGTGCTGTGGGAACATGTGGGAGATTATGGAACTACCCTGGAAGGTCAGGATGTTATAGATCTGTCAGTGTTGGTAAAGAGGACAGTACAGCAAGGCTACAAATCCTAATTCAATAAGGGGTATTATCTAAAATAGCTAAAATGTATTTATATATTTAAATGCAAATAAAAAGCACAATAGATATTATCTTATACCTGTGGATGTCCATTATCAAAATCAAAAGAAAACAAGTGTTTATGATGGGGAGAAAATGGAACCCTTGTATAGAGGTGGTGGGAATATAAATTGATATAGCCATTATGGAAAATAATTGAAGGATAATCAAAAATTAAAAACATAACTACCACATAATCCAACAATTCTGAGTATATATCCAAAGGAAATGAAATTATTCCCAATGGCCAAGACGTGGACTCAATGTTAGGACCCACCTGCAAATGAACAAAAGATGCAGCGTATATGTGTGCATACTCATAAATATATACACACATACATATATGCATATGTACCTATATACTGCACATATACATGCATGTATATATACATACATACACGCATGCATATGTACCTATATACTGCACATATACATGCATATATACATGAACATTTACCTATAAGCACACACATGCAAAAACATACATGCATGTGCACATACATGTACTCACATACAAACGTGTGTGCACACATATGTGCATACTTATGTGTGCATACACATATGCACACATAAACAAATATGCACCTATGTATGCATATATGCACACACATATAAGTATACATATACATGCAGGCCATATATATAGCTGTTTGTGTATATGTGCATGCATGTGTGTGCACGTACATATGTACATACATTTGTGCATGTATAGACACACATATATCCATACACGCATATATACAGACATACATATATACACATATATGCATACACATTTATATACATACATATATGTGTGCATGCATTTAAATGTGTAGGTATATACATGCATATGTGCATGCATATACACACATATGTGTATGGGTACAGATGTATACACACATACATCTGCATACAAGGGACTGTTAGTCGGTCTTAAATAAGAAACCATGTGTGTATATGTAGATATACATATTATATCTATACATATATACTTGTGTACATATGTCTGCATATATGTCTACTTATAAACACATACATATACATACATACAAGGGAATGCTATTCAGTCTTAAACAAATAAAATATTGTCATTTGCTAAATCATAGGTGAACCTGGAAGATTATGCTAAATGAAATAAGCAGACACAGAGAAACAAGCACGGCGCAATCTGACATGTGAAATCTGAAACAATTGAAAACACATATGAGATAAGAGAAGGGTGGTCGCTAGGGCTTAGGGCATTGGAGGAAGCGGAGGGATGTTGGTCAAGGGATAATACTCTTGACTTGATTGTCACATACTGCATGCATACTTTTCAAAACCATACTGAACACTATAGAAATGTGTGACTATTAAATGTAAATAAAAAATCACAAAAATTTAAAAAGCAAACAGTAGCAAAAATTGTAGAAAGTTTCAGTTATGCAGGATGAATAAGTTCTGGATATTTAATGTATTGCAATCTATCATTAGTAACACTGCCTTGTAAACTTGAAATTTGCCAAGAGAGTAGATATTAAATGTTCCCACCGCACACACACACGCACACACACGTAACTATGTGAGGTGCTAGGTATGTTAATTAGATGGATAGTGGTAATCGCTTCACAGTGTGCACGTATATCAAAGCATCACATTGCACGGCGCAAGTACGCAGTCTTTATACGTCAATTATACCTCAGTAAACTTAGGGCGGAAGGAAGGGCATGCCAGTCAGCACAGTGAACAAATGTGAAATAGTTTAGAAGCTCATTAGGTGCTAATTATGCTGACACTGAACAACTCGTTTATTTTTATAGCAATTCTTTAATCCTGCTGCTATCACCTTAGTTTCACAGATTTAAAAAATAGAAATTTGTATGGTTGAATTAAAGTGAAAAGAAACCCCAACTTGGAAGTGGATTTGAACGTATATCTATCCACTAAGTCTAAATCTTATATTTCCTCCAGAGTATATTCAACCTCATATATTAAATTTTAAAAATATGAGAAAAACTGACCAAAAACCTACCTTGCTCTAGGTAAAGAGTGATATAGTACTTGATTCATATTGTTTTATTTATCTATTCATATTTGTCACCACATTTGATTTTTTTTTTCTTTTTTTGGAGAGGATTTTGCTATAGGGCACGTGCACTTGCCAGACAGACAGAGAGAGACAGAGAGATAGAAAGTGAGAAATCACCCCCCAGAGGGGATGGCCACGCCGCAATCCCTTCTCCTCCATTCTCTTCTCAGGATCTTGGGCATGCACGCACATGCGCCTTGCATGAGTTTTTTAAGCCACCGGGTCTGAGACTCGAACCGCGGTTGACTACGTGGGAGTCCAGCGACATAGCCATTACGCTAACTGCTGGTCTCTCACCACCTTTGATTTTTAAGGTGAGGCTATGTGTCCTTAACTTGCCAACTGGTAGCATCGGCCACTGCACTGACAATAGTGGGACCTGGTCTGGCTTGTTTAGATCATAATTTATAAGGCAATGGCTATGTCAAATATTAGGCTGTTGTCTTCCTTTGTTTAAAGAAATAATTAAATGTATTCATTTTAATTTGACCAGAGAGGGACAGAATGAGAGAGATGAGAAGCGAGAAAGCAAGCCACCAGGTCCAGGATTCAAACTGTGGTTGACTGACTATGTGGGAGTCCAGAGCCCATAGCCATCATGCCACCTACTGGCCCCCAGGCTGTTGTTTTCCTTTTTACATGTAATAATCTTCACATCAATCTTGAAAGTCTGATTTTGTTATTGTTGTTTCAGTTCCATTTTTCCTAGGTGAGAAAACAGCCACAGAGGTCCCCTTCTAGAATAAGTTTGAAATTAGAATCCCGGATTGAGATCTCAGGCTGTAAAGCTGACACTCTTTCCGTTATGAAGACCTTAGAGAGTGGTCAGGACAGAAGACCACAGTGGGCTGTTATGGGATAGCTGTGATCAAGAAATATGAATAATTTAATTGGATAGACTATGCAGATTGGGACCATAAGAGAAAAAAAATATATATAAACCTCAAATCAGGAAGTTTGAATCTTTGCTTATCTGTTAGATATTTGTCAAATATCTGGGATTTTGATAGTCAAATTTGTTTTTTATTAAACTCATCGGGCAGTGAAGATGTAAATATAAATAAGGCAATATGGCTCCTGGCCTCTTGAAATTTACTCTCCATTTGAAGAAACAAAATTTATATAAGTAAAGTGACCTACAGTCAACATATTTACAGATTATGCCAAGAGTTATTAAGGAAAGAAATAAAATGAAGACAGGGGTAGGAGAATACTTGAACAGAATAATGGAGAGAATTTTTTTTAAGTTTATTTTGTTCCATTCATGAGACAGAGAACAAAGAAAAAAGTATGATTGCAGGACAGAGAGAGAGAGAGAGAGAGAGAGAGAGAGAGAGAGAGAGAGAGAGGTGGAGGCAGAGAGAGAGGTGGCATTCCCTGTGTGTTTCAGATAACCCTGGGGTCCAAACGCCTAGTCAACTATGTGGCTTCCAGCACTGCAGTCAGTACGCTCTGACCTGCATCACTGCAGCCTGGGCCAGGAAGGATTTTATGACGTGTGAGAAGTGATTTTAAATGTACATTATTTCTTGTTACCATTTTAAAGATATACCCTAAACTTAGTGCTTAACAGAATACACATTTATTACCTGAAAGCGCTAGTGGTGAATCCGTAGTTTTCTTACCTTTTCCAGCCTCTAGAGCTGCTTGTATTCCTTGGCCCATGTGTCCCTGGTAATCTACATATCTCTCAATTCTAAAGTTCATCACATCTGCAACAACCTTCTTCACAAGTAATTTAAATTATGTGTAGCTTCTGGGATTAGGGTGTGCACAAATTTGGGGAAAGATTGCTCTGCCTGCCATGAAGGTGTTATTAATTTGGGGGTCTTTGGGGTGAGAAGATATTGGAGACTGGTAATGAAAATACAGAAATAGACTTCCACTGACACTGAGACCAAAAAGAATGAAGAATTTAATTGCCCAGACCATAGAGATTGGGACCATAATTTTAAAGATCATTGCTCATTCAGTGCTCCAAGTGTGGAGAGAAAGTGGCACAGATGAGAAATTATAACTTCAAAGAAAGTACACTCCAGGGACTAGGTTTTCTCGATTATGGAGTAATGGAGTTAGCTTATATGATCTCTCATGTCACGTTCAGCTCTTGATATCAATGATTCCATGAAATTCCAAAAAGAACAGTAAAACCTCCTTGATCTCCAGGTAAAACAGACATGGCACGAAGAGACACAAAGTGTTTTAAGAGCAGTGATGCTATATGTAAAATTCAGTTTTGTCCAAATTGTACAGTGAATGCTCTAGGAGTTGTTATATTTCCAGTTTTGAGGACCCTTTGAATACAAAGTTTGCATATTCTTCTTCATAATCAGTTCTCATTTTAATACACAGTTTATGGGTTTTGCATCTATATGACATGCTGGGACTTCTGCATGTCTTGGCGTGTTTAGATTTACAGTTATGATGCAGACATTAATATACATGTTTAACAGATAACAATCTTGGATGCAGAGAAATTGTTATTTCTTGATTCCATCAACATATCTTTGTCCACAGAACTCTTTTTTCTTCTCTATGGGACAATTTTGGTAGCAAATGATAGATTTGGAATTAATCCAGTTCTAGTCAGAATATTGTTTAAATCAAAGTTAGGTATTTCTTTCTTTGAATTTCCCTTCATATCTCATGGAGATGGGAGGTTGATTCTAGAAACTTCAGGAAGCTGACTCCTGTGATTAGTGAGCTAACGTTCTAGGAGTAAGGGATTAGTGTTAGCAACAGCAGTGTATTGCTGAAAGTTCCAGCTTCAGTACTAACAGGACAGTCTCACGTCAGTGTCTGTCTGGAAAATACATGATGTGATGGAAGGGTAATGGACACAGACAGAGGTCACCACTGCCTCTTACAGGCTGAGCAACCACTGCCTCTAAAGGCTGAGCAACTCTCCGTGCCTCTGTGCCCTCACGTTTAAGTGGGAACACTGGTCCCACCTTAAAGGATTATGCTGAAAAACATGTGAAAGCATGAAGCCCCTGGCATGTCGTAGCACATGATGTGTGCTAACTTGCTCTGAACCTTCTCCCCCTCCAAAAAGGGGTAATCATTGATCAAAGAGTCATTCTTTGAACCAATCATCCTGACTTTTTACAGTTTCACAAGAACTTAATGCCTATTTGTTAGTACCTGAGTTCCTTTCATTACATATTATCTTTCTCTCATTCTTTGTCTACCAAAATTTTTGCATTTCTGCAGGCTCATCTCAAAAGTTATTTTGGTAAAGAAGGCTTCCCTGGCCCATTCTGTAGCAACATGACCATTGCCCCTCTCCTGGGCCCTCACACCCGTAGCTGCCCTCTAGCTTAGTGCCAGTCACGTTGGATTTCCACATCTCAGACCCGAGCTGCCCTGTAGGTGCTTTGGCTGCATTCACTATGCTTAGTGTGATCATGGCACTCGTCATCACATCAGGCAGCACTCAGAGATCAAGCGAATGGGACGAACATGATCCCAACCTTTGAAGAGCATGCCATCTGGGGGGGGGGGGGGGATACATAAAACACAAACAGTAAACCAAGATGAATGGAAATGTATGTCATTAAAGTTAACATGAGCAGGACACTGTGAGAACACAGGGGAAAATGATATATTCTGACTGACTGAGAGATAGTCTGACTGCCCCAGGATATTCAATATAAGGACTTAGGTTTTAGACGTACAAAGATGAAGCAAAGTCCATCCATGTCAGATAAGAGCAGCTGAAGACTTAGGTTCATAAACAGATACACAGTCAAATAAACAAAAGCATGGCAACATATGTGGGAAGACAAGGCACCACCATGGCTGAAAATTAAATGTTTGAGCCATGGGGGAGAATGGCAGGAGACACAACTGGCATGCTCAAGTTGAATAGACTGTGAATGCTTTCGTATTATTTGCCAGATAAATGGAGGAAACCCTGGCAAACTAGCATAAGAATTGATGACCTGGGTTGGTTCATTCTCTCTCTCTCACCTCCCTCATCCGGCTTCTCCATCCTGGTATTGTTCTCTGTGGATGCATGTATCTGTGTGTGTCTCTTTCTAACTCTTTGTCTGTTTCTCCCTGTCTCTCTCTTTTTCTCTTTGTGTCTATCAGTCTGTCTCTCCCCACCCTTATCTCCCTGCCTCTGTCTTTCTTTTTTCACTTGCATCACTTTGCAGGCAGGGAAGATGTTTTAGGGGGAGGAGGCGGTAGATAAGACATTCTACTTAGCTCATAAAATTTATCTTCAAAAACCTATCTTTAAAAAAAAAAAAAAAAAAAAAAAAAAAAAAAAAAACTATCTTATTATCATCTGCTGAATGTTTCTACCCTCCAGAGATTATACAAAGAGCCTACTTACATCTCGTATCAGTGACTAACACAGCACCCCCATTTATGTGGGATGTTCGAGAAGACTGGAATCCAGCACTCAGGCAGGAAGATGTTAAACTCCCCTGCTGCTGAGTCAACCGCAAGCCAAACTTGCTTTGCAGCTAACACTTCATAATAGTTATGTGCTCAATAAATGTCCACCCCGAATATGGATTTCACAAAAATGCAACACTATAGCCACCCCAAGGGTTTATGATCCATAATTCATTTTGGAAAATGGCTTGATTCACTTGAAGCAGTAAAATCTGAGAACTTCATGGCTCATAATAATGTCAGAGGGAGCAATCTCCCATGCTAACTGTGTGCAGAGAATTAAAGCTGTACTGTCTAAACAGTGCACCAATCCCATCCCCACACAACTCAGCCAGGGCCCGCCCCCAAACGCTCTGGTGAGTAACGATCAAGAGGAGTTCATGTCTCATCATCTGAAAACCAGGCAATGTGTCGAAAGAAGCTTTCCACAGGAAGTAAGCCACCCCGGAAAGGTGGTTTCTAGTCTTGATATTTCATTTCTTTTACCTTGGTGACCTTAATTGGGCTCTCACTTAGCCTCAATCTACTTTGCAGCCTCACTTCTTGAACTGCTAACCCACCCCCACATCCTTTATTTCTTTCATAAGATAATTTCTCAGATTTCTCAGGATAAAGTGTGTTTCTGCTTATCTTCACTCACCCAAAGGGTATTCCCACCTAAAATGACCAATTTATCCTTCAAAGCCCAATTCAACACTACTTCCTCTGGAAAACTTTTATTTTTTTTTTTTAAACAAAGTCCCAGTTGTGTCACAACTCATCTGCCTCGGCCTCATGAGTGTCTGAGATTACATGTGTATGCCCCCACGTATGGGCCAGGAATCAAACCTGGGCCTCCCATGGGCCCCATCCTGTGGAGTGAGGTATCTTAGCTGTCTTAATAAGTGCCACGGTACCTGGGCCTAAGAACTTCTATTGTAAGCTGTCATAATCGTTGGTCCCTTGGGGCCAAGAGCTGTTTTTTAAACTAATTGGAATGCAATTGTCACTCATTTTTACTTTTTTGTATTTTGTTTACATTTCACACCTTTTAAATGTTAGACTCACAGGTAATATAATTTTGTAGCAATTAAGTCGTTAGTTTGATAATGCTATTTGATAGATCCAGATGAAGAGGTAGAAAAAATTAAGAACTTAAACCAAGATACGCAGTGGTGGGGCATAACCAACTGCCCACCTCTTTGTAGTAGAACGTTTGACCCCCAGTTAAGCACTTTAGTCTACCATGCTAGTTTGCACCCCCTCGAAAGGTTAAAATGAGATCCTACTGCAAAGGGCTCAGCATCGTGCCTTGCACATCTGTAAGGCATCTAACAGATGACACGTACTGAGCTGCCCCAACTTCGGAATCTTTATATCTTCTCTTTACAAAAACACTACAAAGTAAATATTGTTATATGTAACTTACATACAACAGAAGTGAGGCTTAGAGTTTTTAAAACCTTTGCAATGATCAGCTTGTTACATAAGCAGCATTCAAACCTCATTAACTTTTATTATTTTTAATTCAAATGCCCTTATTTCATCTCTCTGAGCTCACACCGCCTTGTTAGTCAGAGGAGAGGCTCCAGGGAGACTTAGGGTCCTGCATTCTATGATGCTATTGTCTTCCCAGGTAAAGGAATGTGAGCTATGAATCAAGGAGCTCCAGCAGGTCTTTAAACAGAGCTGCCTCCAGGGCACGACACGATTGTTCCAGAGCTCAGTTACAGCATAGGTCATTTATCTGGTTCTGGTTTCGATCAGTCTAATTATTCATGAAATGATTCATCATGGAAATAATGATAACATATTAGGATTGAAGTGTTCTTAAGAGAAAGCTAACTAGAACTTCAAGCTTTAGCAACTGCAATTCCCAAGACTACCATCTTGGTGGTGCTCCAGTGTTGCCTTTGGGTAGGATGAAAACTGCTCTCAGCATTTGGTCACGATGGGAGAGAAATCAGATGAGCTCTTCAACAAATATTTAGTGAGCACCTGCTAAGTAAAGCATATGGAATGTATGATGGATGATACAAGGAAATATAATGCAAATGCTTTGCCCTCCAGGACTTGGAACCACTGGGATTCTCAAATGTTGCTGGAAGGAGTGTAATTTGTTATACTCACTTTGGGCAATTGGCAGGCACTACTAAATCTAAGCTTGCATCTGCCCTGTGGCTCAGCAACTGCACGCTTAGATATATACCCACAAACAGTGAACGCATGTGCCCCACAAAGTCTTAAACAAGAATGTCCAAGACAGCTTTATTTATAATAGGCAAAAAACAGGAGGGAAAAAAATCCAGCAACAGTAGACTTGGTGATCAAGTTGTGATCTAATCAGGTAGTGAAATAATAGCTAGAAACACAAACAAAAATAACAAAGTACTGCTATACATATCAATGTGGTTAAGTCTCCCAGACTCCACATTAAGCAAAGGAGGCTAGACATCAAGGAATATATGTTTTTATGATTCCCTTCATATGAGGTATAAGAAGAAGCAAACCTAGGACAATAGAAGTCAGGGTAATGTTACTCAATGTAGTGAGATATGAACTGGAGAGATGAATGAAGGGGACTTCAAAAGTCCTGATTTTTTCGTTTTTTTTTTTTTTTTTTTTTTTTTTTTTCAATTGTTTCAGGATGTTTGTGCTTGAGAGAGAGAGAAAGAAAGAGAGAGAGTGAGCTCCCCCAATGAGGGTGTGATCACATTACAATCTTCATTCCTCCATTTCTCCATTCTGTCTAGATTTGGGGCACACACATATATGTACCCAGCATGATTTTTTTATTGGAACAGTGGTTGGCCATGTGGGATCCAGCTCCCTTAATCACTGAGGTACAGGGCTGGCCTCATGTTCTGGTGTTAATAGATAGTATTCAGATTTACCATGTATACACATACTCACCCTAAACACACTGAGCTCTACCCTTCATATCTGAGTGCTTTTCTATAATATGCTAGGCCTCAGTTAGAAACAAATAAAAAGGAATAAGAGGGGAAAAAAGCCTAAAACAATCCAAATCTCCAATTGTTTATAAAATCAAAAACACTGAGAACCAATGATTCTCCTCTGTATTTTATATATTATAAATTTTATGAACACATATTATGCATGCAAATATGATATGGCATCCCTTATTAATTAACTGCATTTTGCATCATTTATTTAATCTTTCAACATATATGAAACCCCTACAATAAGAGTAAAGAGGAGAATGAGTTCAAAGGACACCCTATGGTGACCCCAGAAGCCAAAGGGGACACTTAGAAGAAAAGTTCTCGAAAGCATCGGGATGTGAGGAGGGGGCACAAAGCCTAGGAGGGCCCCAATACAAGGTTCTAATTTTAAGGAAGAAACACTGATGATCAGAGACATGGTGCAATTCACTCAAACCAGCAAAACTGGAAGTAGGAGCTGTTCTTTGGGAGATAAAAGCCTCAAGACATTCTTATTCATGTGCTCCTAGTCCCAAGAGACAGCACCAGGAGTAGGGTGCAGAGATCACAGGGAGCTTTCAGACCTGGCAGAATAGTGTTTGAGTTTCATCCTGAATAACACTTAGACAGGACTTAGTAACTGTGGTCTATAACCCTGAAGAGTCTGAGCTCCACTATCCATGGCTGTAGAAGAAGAACAAAAAATGCCTACAAAAGTGTTTCCCAAGACAGAAGGATATAAATCCAAACAACTTAGTGTGACTTACATGAATTTTTACAAGTTTCTCCCAAATATGTTCCAGCTTCATTTTCTGTCTATGCTGCTCAGTTATCGTAGAGGGCTCCTCATGCAGTGGGAGCCTGCCAGAGGCTAGAGACCCTGATGAGAACAGGATGGAGCTCCGTCCTGGTGGGAGGTAGATAGTAATAAATACGTGAACAAATGTGAAGTCATCTAATTCCAGAGAGGGCTAGGTACTACCAACAAATTTTAAAATATAGGACTTGTAATAAAGTGGAGGAAGGGTGACTGATAATATTCTAAGCTGGGTAGTTAAAGAACATTTTAGGAAATGATGTTTGAGCCAAGCTCTTGTGTGGAATCTTTTGAACCTCGCTGCTCATGCTCTCTCTACATGTCACTGTGGTGGTGACTTTAACAATCAGCTCCAGAGAGCTGCTCATCGATGGCTCCTACCTTAGCTACACCTTGTATCTCTTGCATTCTGCTCTGAGCCACCCTGAAGTTGCAGTGTGGAATGTCTATAGGAAGCCATAAGGCCCTTGCAGATATACAAACATAGAAGGATAAGAAAATGAGTCCACCACAGGCAATCCTTGAGTGATGACAGAAGTTATCTAGAAGACACACATTCTTCCCTTCCACCCTTTGGGTGGGCAATTGTGAGGTTCATTCTTTGTGGCTTTTCAAGAGATTGAGCCAATTTGCCTACAGCAAAACCCAGTATAATAAAGTTCCTTCTTCCTCCCTCATTCTTTCTTCTCTCATTGTATTCCCACATAACATCCCAGGACAAACTACACGCATGCAAGTGTGTGTCTCAGGCTCTGTTTTCGGGGAACAGCGAGGGACAAGAGTAACCCTAATATTAAGAAGGAGTCAGAAATGTAAATATGAAAGAGAATTGTCAAGGGAAAAAAACAACGCAAGAAAAAATACCTCGAGGCTTACTTTTCCTGTTAGAAACTCAAACTTTCTCAAAGCCCAGGGGGTTCACCAGCTATGGATCAAATAGAATAATACATATTACGAATGTATTATTATGAAGGTAGCCTAGGGGCCACTTAGTCCTTAATGTTTTTGAAGAAAAGAAGGCAAAGCAAAAACGGTGAAGGGACAGCAGGACGTGGTGAATTCAGCAGGGAGCAGCAGGTCTCCTTCCACAGGCAGAGTGAGAATTAGGGAAAGCCATTCTGAGCTCTCTTCACTGGACTCCTCCCTCCTTTCTAAATATTCCACTCTGAGTCTGAGCAGACCTCTTCTTGTGAGTGCACCCTCAACCCCCAGAATTACCTTTGGAATTTGGGGCACTCCAGCCTTCACCTTGCAGCATGTGATTTGATCCTCTGTACTAAGTTATATCTCCTTAACTTACGCCCACTTCTTCAGGAGCTGGGAGTTTGGTGGAGGAGCCAATCACCTCAAGTTACCTGCATAAGTTTTACCTGCTCTGATCTGGGAGACACAGCCCTGCCATTGGAGCACACCTGGGAAACAAGGGTAAAATTCTCTTTCAATACTGCAGAATGTACTCCAATAAACAGGAAAAAGTGAATACTGCATCAGATGACCAAAAAGCAGCACAGATCTCGAAGAAACATGAAAATATGAGGGAGTATCTCTCCTCCAGGTGAACAGAGTAGTCCCTCGTCAATAATGAACAGCACAAAGGAATACACAGAAATGTCAGAAAAAGAATTCTGAAGATTCACAGTGTTGAAACTCAAGGAGATGCAAGAGAAAACAGACAATCAATTCCAGGAGATGAGAAAATCATCCCAGGACATGAAAGAAGAATTCTGTAACAAGATGGACACCCTGGGAACCAGCAGTTAGCGTAATGGCTATGTCACTGGACTCCCACATAGTCGACCGCGGTTCGCATCCCGGACCTGGTGGCTTAAAACTCACGCCGAGCGCGTGTGCGTGCGTGCCCAAGATCCCGAGAGGAGAATGGAGGAAAAGGGATTGTGGCGTGACCATCCCCTCTGGAGGGTGATTTCTCGCTTTCTGTCTCTATGTCTCTCTCTCTCTGTCTGGCGATCGCACGTGCCCTATAGCGAGAAAAACGTCTCTGAAAAAAACCTCTCCAAAAAAAAAAAAAAAGATAAGCACTCTAAAAAGGAGTCAAACAGAACTTCTGGAAATTAAGAATACAACACAATAAATTAAAATCTCTCCAAATATTTCACTCTGCTATCTTTACATGACTAATTAGTATCCTTTGTCTTTGTAAAGTCTAACATCTAACATGGACCCATCTTCCCAACATCTTCTATTCCCCTTGGATATATTTAATGACCTTAAATTCTGTAAAATATCTGTACACTCACTGGAGAGAGACAGAGAGAGGGACAGTGAGAAATCTCTCCATTAAGGGGACTGGCCATGCAACAATCTTTTCTCCTCTGTGTTTCTCCTGGCATTTTGGTCATGCATGGACATGCACCCAGCATAATTTTCAAACCATTGGGCCTGGGACTTAAACCCTGGTTAGCCATATGGGAGTCCAGCACCTTAACCACCATGCCACCTGCTGGCTCCCCCTCTAGTCTCTCATTAAAAAGTCACTTTCTTAGGAAAGAGTTCAATGGTCCACCTCTCCCAAAGACTATTATATACTCTTCTTAGAAATCACCATATTTCCTCAAATATTTTTATTTTTATAGACTCTTTCATGTAAAAAAGAAATTTTATTGCCAGATAGTGCATGCACTCACCAGAGAGAGACAGAATGACCGAGAGAGAGGGAGAAGGTATCTCCCCCAATAAAGTGTGGTTGCACCACAATCCCTTTCCTGGAAATTAATTCAACAATTATAGAAAATACAAAGGAAGCTTGTAAAACACCCCAAAAGAGAACTACTATATGATTGGTCAGGGATTCTTCATGGTAGCTCCAAAGATTTGCACAAATCCTGATTTGGGTCCTGACTAATTCAGGGATTAATGTTATGTTAGAAAATACTCCTCTTTATTTTTTGTGGTTACTAGAGAATATATTGTATGTGTTGAAATCCTACCACATGTCAAGACATTCATACCTTGATACTTACAAACAACTTGGAGACTGTGCTCTTTGTGAAGCAATGAGAAATAAAGGCTGAACTGAAAAAAAAGGGGAGAAAGAAAAGAAATAAAAAGAAGGAAGGAAAAAAGTAAAAAGAAGCAATACAAAAGGCTACAGGTCTTGGGATAGGTCTCTGAGAACAGCAATAAGGAAAGACTGTAAAAAGCAAGTAAAAACTAAGAATGTAAAGTTTCCCGAACAGAATTTTTAGCAATATGCTATAAATATTTGAAATATGTAAAAGGCCAATAAAACTGATGATTTGACATATTTATGAATGGAATTCATTGTGATCTCTGTTTCCTCAGTCTCTGTTAATTTAATTTTAGTTCTAAGCCTGTTAATTGGGGTAGGTATCTTTTCTACTACACTTTGGTACAATATACCTGGTAATCCATATATAGGTAACCTGAGTGGTAATGCTTTAAAAATTCCATAAGAAGCCTTTACTGATGGCACTGTGATTTTTGCAAATTTTGAACATTTCTAGACGCAGCTAGTGTCTATTAAACATACCAAACATATTTGATGCTTAGAAAATGAAGTCAGTTCCTAGGATCACATAATTACTAGTACTTCTTCACTTTTAAATTGGCATTCAAAGGTTGTGGAGGATGTGAACAAGTCTTCCTACTGGTTGGTGACTAGCATAGTGGCTGCTACTCAGTTTGGTACATCAAAGGTCTGGATTTATTACGAAATTCCCAGGTTTGACTCACAGCTGCTTCACTATGTGCAATTTCTTTAAGCTCCCAAACCTTTAGTTTTATCATCTGAAAAACTGGGATAATGAAAACCCAGGGAGATAACATACACAGAATACCTCATATCGTTTTAGATTGGAGGAGCAGGGCAGATGCAGGTGTCTCTCCCTGAGTGACACCCTTCCTGCCTAGCAACCCCAGCAGGACACAGCAGGGAGAGGCTTAAATATATATCATGGCAGGGTGCACTTTTCTAAGCTGCACTGTGGCCAGACCGGAGCCACCTTGCCATTGATGCGTGTGGCCTGTGATGAGAGTGACCCAAACGACCCAGGACGATGACTAACCGGAGGAAGGCAGATATGGTTCTGAAATGACCGGGGCTGGTGGTGAGGAAGGAAGGGCAGATTAGAAGAAAGCAGATGTTGGTACCAGCAGTTAGCATAATGGCTATGTCGCTGGACTCCCACGTAGTTGACCGCGGTTCGAGTCCCAGACCCGGTGGCTTAAACTCACGCCGGGCGCGTGTGCATGTGTGCCCAAGATCCTGAGAGGAGAATGGAGGAGAAGGGATTGCGGCATGGCCATCCCCCCTGGGGGGTGATTTCTCACTTTCTATCTCTCTGTCTCTCTCTGTCTGTCTGGAGAGAGCACGCTCCGTATAGCAAAAACCTCTACCAAAAAAAAAAAAAAAAAAAGAAGAAAGCAGATGTTAGTTTTCTATACAGAAATTAATCAGATATTTAGCAAACACTGGGCAGTATTACATGCTGGACTCTGTCCTAGGTTCAGGAGATATGAAGACTAGCAAAGGAGATGTAGCTATTGACATTAAGAAACTTCATTCCCACGGAGTGAGAATGTGATAGAATGTGAAGCCAAGAGAGCACATGTGGTTGATAGAGTGCTTAAGATTCCCCTTTAGGGATCAGCAGGTAGCATAATGGCTATGTCGCTGGACTCCCACATAGTCGACAGCAGTTCGCGTCCCGGACCCGGTGGCTTAAAACTCATGCCGGGTGCGTGTGCATGCGTGCCCAAGATCCCGGGAGGAGAATGGAGGAGAAGGGATTGCGGCATGGCCATCCCCCCTGAGGGGTGATTTCTCACTTTCTGTCTCTCTGTCTCTCTCTGTCTGTCTGGCGAGAGCATGCACCCTATGGTAAAAACCTCTCCAAAAAAAAAAAAAAAAAGACTCCCCTTTAGTGGTTCTTTCTGAGATGTGTATCTGAGTGATAACCTAAAAGGTTAAGGAAACTGGATCCCACACAGAAAGTTGTTTGGTTCAAGTCCTGGATCTGGTAGAGTTTGATAAATATGCTAGGAATATGTACTTGTATGCCCCAAATCCCAAAAGGAATATGGAAAAGAAGGGACTGTGTTATGGTCATCCCTGCTGGGGGGTGATTTCTCATCTCTCTCTCTCTCCCCACCCCTCCCTCTCTGTACGTGTGTGTGTATCTGGGTGACCACATGTGCCCTATAGCAAACTAAAGTAAATTAATACGAAATGTCATGTCAACATCTAAGAGAGAACCCTTCAACAAAATGAATAGCAATCTTGAGATCTTGGCAAGGAAAGTTCTAGAGTCAAAGATAAAGCACTAGTGTAGCTGAAGCAAAGTGAACAAGGAAAGGAAAAGATGAGGCAGTGGGAAATTTTGGAAATGTTCAGCATGGGAGAGGGGCGATGAGGCCTACAATTTGAAGCTGTTAGAACATAATGTAGTGAGAAAGGTATGGAAACAGGAAGAATAACTAGGATGATATGACAGAAGCTGGTTCTCCACATCAAGATGGTGTGGTGGTTAAGGTGCTGGACTTCCACATGGCCAACTACAGTTCAACTTTGGTTCAAGTCTTAGACCTAGCAGCTTGAAAATCATGCCATTATGTGTGTATGTGTGCACCCAAAATGCCGAGAAAATGACACTACTTTTTTTTTTTTTTTGAGAGTTTTTTTTTGCTATAGGGTGCGTGCGCTCGCCAGAGAGAGAGAGACAGAGAGACAGAAAGCGAGAAATCACCCCCCCAGGGGGGATGGCCACGCTGCAATCCTTTCTCCTCCATTCTTTTCTCGGGATCTTGGACACACACGCACACGCGCCCGGCCTAAGTTTAAGCCACCAAGTCCAGGACTCGAACCGCGGTTGATTATGTGGGAGTCCAGCGACATAGCCATTACACTAACTGCTGGTCCTGACACTACTTTTGATAAAGGAAAATCTTGTCATTAAAGAAACACTTAAAAAATATGTCAACCAATTCCTATTTGGATACAGACCTAAGTAAATCATTTATTACGTGTATATTTTTAGATCTATAACTATATCCTGTTCATACAAATACAAATAGGTGTCAGAACATTTGGTCTTTGTAGCAAAATATCTTAAAATGAGTAATTTATAAACAATAAAAACTTATTGCTCGCAATTTTAGAGGTGGGGCACACTAAGGTCAAGGTGCCAGCAGGTTTGGTTCTTGTGAGTTTCGCTCTCCGCTGCAGAGATGATGCCTCGTGCCTGCCTCATCACATGGGGAAGGGACAGCAGAGCTCCATCAGGCCTGTTTTATAAGGAGGCTGATCCCGTTCATGAGAACTCCATCCTCATGACCGGTCACCTTCTAAGGCCTGATGCGTCATACTAGCATTTGGGGGCTAGATTTCAACATTAGAGTTTTGGAGCAACACAAACTTTCAGACCATAGCTCGCTCTCTCTCTCTCTCTCTCTCTCTCTCTCGCTCTCTCTCTTTATATATATATATATATATATATATATATATATATATATATGTGCTCTACATATATATACATATATATCTACATACACACACAAATACATGCACATACTGTCACACACATAGCAAACATACACACACACACACACACACACACACAGCATATACATGCATACACCATTCATAAAAATGAACACTACCCAAATGACAATATTAAAATAATTGTTTAGAGATGTCATTGTAGTTATGTTTTAAAGGAAAGAATTCTTATCTTTCAAAGAGACACACCAGTATTATTCTGGATGGAATAGTACAACATCTGGAATTTGATCCAAAACAAAACATAAGAGAGATGAATATGAGTATACAGATAAAATATCATTAGCTACTAAATGATTATTTTTGAACTTAGGTAATGAATACAGCAATATTTTCTTTTCATTTTATCATATTTGAAATTCATTTAATGTGTTCCATAACACAAACAAAAAAGAGAAAGATAGTGTAAGGTAAGTATGCATGGCACGCATATGTATTTGTCTGTGCTCTCTCTCTCTCTCTCTCTCTCTCTCTCTCTCACACACACACACACACACACACACACACATACACATAGAAGGAATGGTGGACCTTGCCTCCTTGATGACTGTCTGCGGTGATGGAAAAACAAGGTCAGGATCTAGTGTTTTGGAGGCAGAGTTGGCAGGCAGCCCTCAGCAGAGCATCTATGTCCTGAGATCTCTGCACATTGATTTTCTGCTCTAGGTGGTGCTGGGCCACCTACAGAGGCATTTTGATCAAGAGGCTTCTATGATCACTCATGTTTGGGAGGCTTCTATGATCACTCATGTTTGGGAGCTGTGACTGATACCAGGGGATGAAACCCAAGAGTCTGGCACATTTCCATTAAGGGATGAGGCCTCTAAAAGTATATGCTCTTGTTCTGAACGTGTGTTTTGATCCCGTGAGGGCAGGAGTGCACTCTCCTCTGTGTTTAGTAGCGCCCATGGTGGAACTTCTATGGAGGGCAGTCAAGAACAGGGTGAGCAATGCTGCTTCTCGAGTGGGTTAGTGTGCTAAAGTTGTCATCAGCTGTGAAGGCGGTGACCCATCCAGGCACTGTCACACAAGCACACACTCCACACGCCTGCTTTCCACATAAAGCCCAGTGAAATTTCTTCCTTCACTCTCTCACCCCAAGTATCTAAATGTCTCAGATGGTAAAACGCTTCCCTGAAGACGTTCTATATTGCCTTTCTGCAGTCACCTGTGCTTGGAGCGGCTTGAGCTGTGTTCTGGATAGAAACTCTAGATCCCTCGGAACTACGAAATCTTAATTTTCAACTTTAACTTCTTACTGCTTCTCTCTGGTCCATTTGGTACAAACACTACCTACATCTACTGGAAGAGAACATTTGGGATGCTGAGTTAATAAGCACACCTTTCACAAACCTACCTGCATTTCTCTGATCACAGTCATGTTGCTCTGACACTCTCAGATGTACCATTTAAGCCAAAACTCTCCTGGAAATTACCCTCAATCTTTAGTCGTATCCCCTGTCTCATTTTGTTGTGAAGTCACAGCAGCTTGTTCTCTGAGTGAGCACTTTTAATAAGCATGCCTCAATGAAATAAAGCTTTAGGCATGTTTGTCTTTTTCTACTGCCAGACTGTAAAAGCCTTGAGAATGGGCAATTAACAAACTAATGAGACAGGTACAGGTCTAAAATTCAACTCTGCCTCTAATGGTTGCGGTAGTCTTCTCAAAGACTCATCTGACTCATTTCTAACATGGGGACAGTAGGACTTTTTCATAGACCATGTAATGTAAAACACATAACATAGTTACCCTGGGATATGGCATGAACTGAGTAGCCAATGAGTGTCAGTTCCAGCCATTGCTATAATCAGTCATCACTGCATTCACTGTTTCCATGGAGGTGGAAACCTCAATAAGCTGTAGGGTATGCTATACTGATCCCGTAACTTGCTAGTTCAGAGGCTGTTAATTTGGGGAAAGCTGTTATCTCGGTTAACTTTGAAGGATTAGAGGTTGCTATCTTGGAATTTACTTGCCCTTAGGAAGTCTTGCCTTCTTCAGGTCTCTGAAAAAATATATGTTTTAAAATCTCTACATTATCGGTGTGTTCTGGGCTATGATAATTGGTCTCTGGGTTTTGTCTAATTAAGTCTCTTAGCAAGAAATTATAAATTCTTGAGGGGTAAGATCTTCATTTCCATAGATCAAAGGAACACAGTGACTCAATAGAAAAAGGGAAAGGGAAAAAAATAAATAAACATCATAACACAACTGCCCAGCCTGGCAGACAGTATCTCTCCTTTAGGGGTCCTTGCCCTACCTGCTCACAGAGTCTAATTCGTGTCTCAATAAGAAACTAATCATGGATCTTGCTCACTTCTGTCCCATCGATTAAAGTATTAAAACCAGGCAAGAGAGGAGGCAGCAGGTGGCATGATAGTTAAGGTGCATCGTAGTTAAGGTACCTGACTTCAACAACTTGAACCACATAGCTGACCATGGTTCAAGTCCCAGACCTGGTGGCATGCTTTCTCACTTTCTCTGTCTCCGTCTGTCTCTAGTAAGCATATGTGACCTACAGCAAATTTAAAAAATAGTCATAAATAGGGACCAGCAGTTGGCATAATGGCTATGTCGCTGGACTCCCATGTAGCCGACCATGGTTCAAATACCAGACCCGGTGGCTTGAATGCACACCAGGTGTGTGTGCATATGTGCCCAAGATCTTGAGAGGAGAATGGAGGAGAAGGGATTGCAGCGTGACCATCCCCCTGGGGGGTTGATTTCTCACTTTCTGTCTTTCTGTCTCTCTCTGTCTTTCTGGCGAGCACATGCACCCTATAGCCAAAAAAAAAAAAAAAAAAAAAAAAGCAAAAAGCTCTTCAAAAAAATCATAAATAAATAAAATTAAATAAATAATTCTTTAGAAACAAAGGCAGATTACACATGCAACTATAATTCAAGATTAAAATGACCAATAGTATTGATTTTATTGGAATGTAAATACTGTTGGATGCTAATGAGATGGACTGATTTCCATGGAAAAGATTTAGGAAGCAGTAAAGAGGTTCCTATGTCTCTCACTGTTGTAAACTTGACTTCCTCTCTTTTTCTCTTTCTTTACCTGCCTTTCTGTTGTTTTTGTTTGTTTGTTTGTTTTGGCTTCTTGGAAAATACCTTTTGTTCCTAGAGAGGTCTCCTGTTCCCACACTTCTGCCAGCATGAATGGATGACTGGCAAGTGCGGGCCACAGGGCTGGAACTGCAGCATGGACTATTCCCCTGGGTAGCTCTATCTCAGTGTTTTCCAGACTCCCCACCAGTGACCCCACAGATCCTCTGTATGAGCACGTCTAAAGCCCAACTCATTTCACCTTCCCCTGACTCATGCTACTTTTTTGCTACCTACAACCATTATGTTCTCACATTAACAGCCCCAGAAACATTGAGCTTGTATTTGACTTTTTATTCCTTTGAACCCTGGCATATCTCCAGTGAGTAGCCCCTAATAATTCTTTCTACTTAATATGCTTCCTATGTACCTCATATACACCCCTATTATGACAGTTTTAGCTCACAATACTCATGATTCCTTCGATTTGTTTCAATAGCCCATAACTGATCTCCTTTTCTCAGTTGTCACCATTCCCAAATCCACCTGCCAAATGGATATGAGTGCCATTGAAGCACTAGAAATCTGACCATGCAGTGTGTAATATGTTCATATTTCCCAGTGCTTCCAGAATCGAGGTCACCAGCAAAGCACACAGCTTCCACTGTTTAGCTGTTGTTGACTCCTGACAAAGCACGTGGAGTTCCCAAACACTCTAACATCTCAAAAGTGTGGAGTATTTAAATATTTGATGTGTTTATGTTGTGTCTTTGCCTGAACTTTCGTTCTTCTCCCATTCACTTAACCACCTCAATAATCTCAATATGCAACACCAAATTTCTTCTGAAAGTTTAACTCCGTCTCCAAGCACTGCTTTAGCATTCTCACAGTATCATTTACACACACACACACACACACACACACACACACACATATTTAAAGTGAGAACATTTAATGTAAATGTTTTATTTTATATTTGTTTCATCACCCAGGCTCTTCATGACAAGGAAACCTTATCTTATTTTTTATTATTTGAGACTGTGCACAATACCTAGAACATAAAGGAGGCTCAAAAATTTGTGCACTGCCTATGCTAAATGACTAAATAAGTATGAGAGATGGGAACTCAGAAACTCCCTCTTGCCAAAAACTAAAGAAAGAAGGAAACAAACTATGAACAAAGGCAAAATCAAATTGTTTCAAGTAGTGTGAGAGAAACTGTGTCTTTGAAAGGAAATGATCATATATGTTTATCTTGATTATTTACATCAAGTGCACAGATGAAAAAATAGTTACTTTGTTGGCATTTAAAAATTGTAAGATATTATTCTAGTAGATAAGTAAAATTGAAATTTGGAACATTTCCCAGGAAGATGGTATTCATTATCTTTGATTATCTAAGTCAATAGCTAAGTAGTTTGACATCTTGTCAGTTTTAGAACCTAGTAATGCAGACCATATACTTACTTTGAACCAAATTAAATTCCATGAATACATTTATTAGAAGTGTCCCTCCCACCACTCAAATCATTCAAATAGAATTGACTTGAAAATGAAAAAAACAAAAATCTTAAGGAAAGTGAGGCTCAGTGAAGGGCTGGTAATGTATCTCATTTCACAGCAGTGTATGCACGGTCCTCTAACTCCATGCTAAAGAAATATTTAAGGCCAACAGTTTAAAATCTTGCAGTTAATTTACTCCGCTATTAAGTTTATTCTTCTAAACCAATAGCAATTTACTGAAATCTCTTTCGAATGATTTATCTTCATTACCTTGACACATTACTAATGACCTCTGATTTCAAATCCTCAGGTGAAATATGACTCTCTGACTCTATTGACTATTGTTTTCTTTGTTTGTTTTGTTTTGTTTTAGAAAGGTTTTTGCTATAGGAAGTGAGAAGTTGTCTATGATAAGTAAGCTATCCCAAACATGGACCCCAGCACAGGACCGGTGCCACCACCACAGCACAGCCAGAACCAGAGTTAAGGTCAGGAGAGGAAGAGCAGGATGAAGAGACACCTTTTAAAAGATGACATAGTTGAGCTGACAGGTGATGTGGTAGATAGGGCAATGTAATTCAACATGACCTACCACGGTTTGAGTCCGGGCTCTGGTGGCCAACTTTCTCACTTTCCCCCCCTCTCTGGGCCCAGGAGGCTTAAAACTCAGGCCGGGCACTTGTATCTGTGTGCCCAAGATCCCCAGGGAAGAGTGGAGGAGAAAGAATTGTGGCATGGCCATCCCTTCTGAGGGGTGATTTCTTGCTTTCTGTCTCTCTCTCTCTCTCTGGTGAACACACACACCCTATAGCAAAAATCTCCCTAAGGAAAAAAAAAAAAAAAAAAGACAACAAAAGATGACATAGTTTGTGAATTGTCATAAAACCCTGCACATACTTTGATAACAAGACTAATCTTACTGAGATCCCTAGGACAAACTCTGAATCTTATCTTATTTTTTATTTTTAGTATGCATTGAGATATATTAAACACATAACCCATATTTTCCAAATAAATAAATGAAAAAAAAAGTTTGAAAGGTGTACTTCTCTATAGTTTACTTATTTTCAAAAAGTTCCTCTTGCATTATATGTTTTTAGCATTTCATTTTCTTTTTTTTTTAATGTTGATCAGAGGGTACATGCACTTGCCATAGTGTAGGAGAAGGAAAGCAAGAAAGCAGTCCCTTTGAGGCATAATCGGCTACAATTGCTCCTCCTCCAAATTCTCTATCCTGTCGGAATTTGAGACACACATGCACGTGTACCCCGTATGTTTCTCAGGCCACTGGGTCTGACTTGGGCCACACAGTTGGCCTTGTGGAATCAAGCTCCCTTAATTACTAAGCCATGGGCTGGCCCAAGGGTCCTGTTATATCAGACCCATTTACAGATATGAAAACTGATCTGATACATTACCAAAATCATTAAACAGGGTTTGAATTAATCTCTTCAATATTACCTAAATAGGGCCAGTCTGTGGCCTGTTCGTTAAGGTGGCTGCACCTTACATGGATGAGCTGGGGCTAGACCTGGTGGCTTGACAAACCATGCTGGTACCTGTGCATGTGTGTCCAAAATCTCAAAAAGAGGGATGTAATCAAAGAGAAAGGGTTGCAGCAATGACTGCTCCCTGTAGAAGGGCACTTCCTCACTTTCTGTCTTTTTTGCTCTTTCTGGTAAGTGTACACACCACTGCAAATCTGCATTTCTGCACTTGAAAACAAAAGGAAAACATTATCTAATAAGTATCAAGTTAAATGCATGTTTATTATAAGTAATTAAAATACCTTTATTTGGGGAAATTAAATATCACCAACTAATATTGTTGATATTAGATTTTTTTTTTCCCGAATCAAGCTGGATTAGGAAGATGCTGAAGTTTTAAGGCACAGTAAAGTTGCCAGAGAAGAGAATATTTAGGCATGGAATCACAGACACCAGAAATAAACTTTTTTTCCAGTGACATTGAAAGTTCACATCACATGTTAAAACACTGTTTCCCCAGGCTCAGAGAACAACAGTTAACAATATAGGCTCTGTCTGACCCTAAATTCCAGTTGCCATAACAACTTGAGAGAATTCTATAAATGAAGATGTGTTTATTGTGCAATTTAGTGTGAGAGAGAAAGGGGAAAAAGAGAGATATACCCAAATATACATTTTTCTCAGTGTACCATCTGTAATGTTGAATTCTTTAAAGATTTCTTTAATTAGCCTACATGTAAATACACTTGCTTTGAAGTACATTGGCTCTAATTGCACTTCAATTTGAAATGGTTTTCTGCTTTTTTAACGATAAAGGGTTTATATAGCTATCCCAGCCAAGTGTGGTGGAGATATTTCTGCCTGGAATGAGCTGGCTAATAACCTCAATCCCCTCATTTGTTGCCACAGAAGAGACTTAGCTAGAAGAAGAATCATACTCAAAGCAGTGTAAAGTCAAGAGGAGAGACTTATAAACCCTTGCAAGGATCAAGAATAAGAAAGAGATACACTTCTTTCCAGGAGGAAAAAAGAGCTATGGATGGAAGATATAGTGTCATTTATTTAATTTAATTTTTTTCTGTTGTTGAACAAGTAAGACAAGCTCTTTATGGAGAAAATGACAAAAACAGCAGAGAATTTATCTCAGAATATTTCTTCCTGTAGTTTGACCATCCAAACAAATTTTATCAGGGTAACACGGTCCAGTTACAAGGTAATTAACTAAGGTAATACTACACTTTATAAACAAGTACTAAAAGATCTGGTTCCAGGGTCCAGCAGGTGGCATGGTGATTAAGGCACTGGACTCTTCCATAGCTAACTCACAGGTTGAGTCCTTGGCCTGGCAGCCTGCGTTCTCCCTTTCCTTCTCTCCCTCTCTGGTGAGTTCACATACCCTACAGCAAATGTTTTTTAAAAATAAGAATAAATAAAGTAAGTTAGATGAATAATTATTTTAAAATGTTTGGATCCTCGTTGTCAGGAGGGGTTCTGCTGTCCTGTATTCATGCTACCATCATTTTTCACAGCTGTGTAGTACTCCACAGTTTACATAGTAACCACACATGTGTTGACCCCTTTGATTTTAACAGAAGCCCTGGGTGATAAGCCAGGAAAAAATTATGAGAAATGTGAAATCATAGTAAGGATACGAAGCAGAAGTAACAAACTTGATTCTCATCTCTACCCTGGTTTAACCATGTGATCTTGGACCTGTACTTTCCTGAGGTTTAGTTGCTTAATAAGCAAAATCAAATGATAAAATCTGGCTGAAAAACTTATTATAAGGATGAATTCTAAGGAAAGGCATTTGGTATGCCAGAAATTAAGCTTAACCATGCACAAGAGATGGCACTGCAGCCAGCTATGAAGGTTAGATACAGGTACAGACTTGAGGGGCAGGGCTTGGAGATATTTTCATGCTTACAGGAGTAAGAGAGCCTTGGATTTTGCCCAAAATAATGCTAGCAAGCGTGTGCGGCTCTGGTTCTGAACCACAGACACAGGGTTGAAATACATGATAAGACTTTAAAAAGCTTGTGGAAAAATGAAATTAAAACATAAACTATTTTAGTGCAAAAAACGAAACCTATGCATAATTTGTTTGTTCATAATTTTCCATGTTTTTTTTTTTTTTGCATTTTCTCTTAAGTTTTGAAGGCCTCTCATACACTAACTACATTAAGCTAAGTGCAAAAACCCCACATCCAGAAACGAAACTGATTCAATACCTTTAAAAGCCTTAAGTGGGGGCCAGCAGTTGGCGTAATGGCTATGTCACTGGACTCCCATGTAATTGACTGAGGTTCGAATCTCAGACCCAGTGGCTTAAACTCATACTGGGCATGTATGCATATGTACCCAAGATCCTGAAAGGAGAATGGAGGAGAAGGGATTGTGGCGTGATCATTCTTCCTGGGGGGGCGGGGGGGATGGTTTCTCACTTTCTGTCTTTCTGTCTCTCTCTGTCTTTCTGGCGAACACACACCTTATAGCAAAAACCTCTCAGAAAAAAAAAAAAAAAAAAAGCCTTAAGAGTAAAAGCTTTTCAGTTAAAATTAAGGTTTAAAAAGACAAGAATGGAACACTAGGGGCTTGCAAGTGGCATGATGGATAAGGCACTGGACTCCCATATGGTCAACTATGGTTTAAGTCCTGGACCTGGTAGTTTGCTTTCTCACTTTCTCTCTCTTTCTTTGATCAAATTAAAAAAAAAAATAATGATAATAAATAAATAAAAGTAATGATTCATTAGGGAAAAAAGAATTAAACTCTATATAGAAACATCCATTTTTCAAGAATGATTTAATAAAAATCTTAAATTGTATATAAATATATATATATATGTATGAGTATGTATGCTTTTTATGATTTCTCAGAGAAAAATAATTAGAAAAATTAAAATATATTTTAAGTATTCACTAAAAGTGAAATATCAAAAGTACGAAAGAATAATTTTAGAAGCATGAATGATTACTTGAAATTGTCCAGTGCACATTTAATGGATATTCTAGAGCAAATGAACATTTAACTTCTGAAAGTTTAAACAAAAATATAAATATTTAGACTGGAGTACAATAGCAAATGAGCTACATTTAAAAATAAACAATGCATAGAGAAAATGCACTTGAAAAAACTAGAAACAATTTGAGAAATGGAGAGAAAATGTAGATTTTGTCAAAGGAATGGAGAGTAGAATGACAACTTTTCCCATCAATAACAGAAGAGAGTGGAATACAATGGGAATAAAAACATGCCCAAGCTCTGCATTACAACAACTTTCAGGGCTACCTCTGTGGCACAGCAGTCAAGTGCTGCTCAAGAGAAGTTGGATTCCACACGGCGGCCACAGCTTGAATACCCAGTCAGGAAACTGAAACGCACTGGGCACGTGATAAGACAGCTGGAAGACAGGAGAAAGAGGCTCATTATGTGACAAGACCCTGTGAATGGTGCTCACTTCTCTCTCTCTTTTTCTCTCCTTCCCTTGTGAGTATTTATGTGCTATATCATGAATAAATAGGACAAATAATAAAAACTATCAACCTAGTAATCTTGGCTCAACAAAACTATTATTGATAAAGAATAAGGATAAGCATTTAAAAATCACTAAAAATTGATGTACACACTGACAAATATGAATATATATCAACTAAAGAAACTATTAAAATGACCAAAAGACATAAAAAATAAGACAATAACTCAACAGTGGACAAAAACAATATATAAGTTGGGAGGTAAGGTTATAAGCAGCAGCTCAAAAGTTAAAAATAGACTTCCCAGAAAGAGAGAGAGACAGACAGAAGAAATATGCTATTGTGTGTATGGAGTTAAAAAACATGTTATTTTAATAAGAATTGTAGAGAACAAGAGTAAGTTCTTTAAAAAGTTAAAAGAAATACTATGGAATATATTTCAAGAACAAGATGATATGTTTTGAAAGATTAAGAAATTCTCCTTGAAAATCAAAGATAGCTAAAGTGATACCAAAGAAAAAAGAATAAAATGAAAAAGAAACAGAAAGCTATACTGAGAAAACAGAAAAACATCAAAGGCTATAACTCACTCATGGGTATACTAAAAAGCAAGAGGACATGGGGGAAACAAATTCACGATAAAATAATGCAGGAAAAAAACTCCGTAATTCCTGAAATTAAAAAGATGCATACATGCAGGGTAAAATGAATTAAATATATACATCTACAAATTTTCAAAATACCAAGTTGATAGATATGATTCAAAACTTTCCTTGAGAGGAAGAAAATAAAATTTAGAAGGAAATTGAATATCAGAATATGATCGCCCTTCTCAGCTACAACAGTGGAAGATGAAAGTTAATTGAATAATGGTTTAAGAGTTTAGAAAAGACTTACTTCCAGTATTAAAGTATATACTTGATCAAATATGGACAAGTGGGAATGTAGTGAAAAGATATATAAAGTCAGGGATTTAATTACCATCATGCAATTTCTCTTAGCATGAACTTGCATCAAAATGGGTAAAGAAACTAAGAAAGAGAAATCTTGAAATCTAGAAAAGAGGGATTAAATATGGAAAGAGAAATGGAAGTGCAGAATGGTGTGGGGAAGCCCACCAGGCTGAGACCCACAACTTTATGACAGCATGTCCCAGCTGTCTATGCCAAGGAACAAGTAGACCCTTAGATGTACATCACTGGCATGAGGGATGAAATCATTTTCTGAGTTCTGCCAAGCACTTTGAGTAAGATTATTGATAGTTATTTCTAAAGAAAAACTTGAAGGAAAAGCAAGCAAAGAACTGCTCTGGAAATAGCATGTGGCACAGTCCATGGAAATAATACTGTAAATATAGATCGTGACTTGTTTTTAATGGAATTTCTACAGCAACTCTAAAATAACTACAATTATTTCCATCGATGAAGAGAACAGAGTCCAAATTCAAGCTTTTACTGCTTATTTTGACTCAAAAGAACAGTTTTCTTTCAAATTGGATTATTATACTATCATTATTCACACCAAATTTCTCCCTTCCTAGAAATGTTCCTAGACATAAAGGATACATCCTCATCTTTCATGAATTTTGTAATGCAGTCTCTACTTTCTGACTTATTACTCTGCTTGTGCTAAGAATATCCTTGGGAGTCCAAGGTCTCCTGATTAATCTTCTATTTTATGAGTTTGACCCTCAGACATTGGATAGCACCAAGCTATCTAGTCCTGCCACCACACCACTCGCCCTTACCCCTGAATATTCCATTTCTGTTTTTCAATTATACTTCAAAACTTACATGTCTCACCTTAGCAAGATTCAGATAGGACATATTTCCATTATAGAAAACGATTTCGTAAGTATTCCCTTATAAAGATCACCAAACTGATCTTGTCTTTATTTAGATTTTTAATATTTTGCTATTGTTAATTCTTTTGAATTTTTTTTAAATTTTTTAAAATACTTTCATTTAAAATATGGTTCTTGGTGTCTGAGATTTTCAGCAACCCTTAAAATGTGTCTGAGGTGAAGACTACATTAGCCTCACCCTCATTCCAGCTCTGACCAGACACTGTCTTACACAGATCTGGACAGTTGCAAAGAAAGTTAATTGAAACTCATCATTCATAATCTGCATACCTAGCATTTTTCGTTAAGTAGAAAAAATTATTATACTATATTAGACAAATCCCCCCACTATCACTCTACCATTATTAAATTCTAAAGAAGTCTCTATTTGCTATCTAAGAGAATCAATGAAAGCAAAGCAGAAGAGGGCATGATGACATGAGTCAACCATTTAAAACAATAATAAAAACAAAGAAACAAAAGTTTCTTGGTATAACATGGTATATCTCTTTGTTAACAATTTGATTATCTTAGGAAGAATAATTCAGAATGCTTCAAAACTTACCCAAGATGCTAATGTGCTTATAAAATTTTTAATAGATGTAAAATATCAAAATGTGTGGAATATAGCTAAAGATGTGCTTGGAAGAAGAAAAAAATTATAACTTTACATGGTTATTTTGGAAAATAAAGGTGGAGTTAAAATAAATGACATAATTCTTCCTGTAGTTAGGTGTTATTGTGATTTTGCTGTGCATCTCCCTTATAATATATTTTTAAATGATGTTATACTTTTAAATGTAAGTATTGTAGCACATTAAGAAATACTACAGATCATGGTTACAAATGAGGCACAATGAATAATTATGCAGTATTTTATTCCGCCAGTGTTTTTCACTTTAAAGGCTGGCTTTATGTTGGCTAAAGGGTCATGATCATTATATAAATAACCCTTTATTAGTATCTAACAAAGATCCATCTGAGAAGCAGTGGAAGATATCCTCTCAGAGGGTGGCCATCTGCAGTGCAAATAAGAACACTTTGAACTTTTGGAAAGTCTCTTATGGCAGGATGTCAGTGAAAGGATGCCAACTCTATGCCATTTAGACAGTAAGCTGGGCATCACACGTTGGAGGGGGCATCATAACTAGTTGTGTTATAAGAGTTACATACATTCCAGTAGAAAACTTGAGGGTTTTGTAGAAAAACATGCCCAAAGTTTACTTCTGTGTGTGGAGCCCAAGTACAGGTGGAGGGTCCAGGATTGGATGCCGTGAGCCTAACGGCTGAATGGCACCCATGTCCTGACCATAGGAACATGAGAAGCAAGAAAGTGGCAAGCCAGCTTGATTCGGGGCCCCAGTAATTGCACAAGGATTGTCCTAGGGGTGAGATCATGAGACAACTCTCGTGAGAGGGCAAGGTACGCAGGGTTAGTGGTGAGCAATCTCTTGTGAAGAACTGTGCTGCTCTGTCACCCAGGGACCACAGACGTGAAGGATGTCAATTTCATGTGTTAGCCATCCTAGACAAGAGAGATGTTCTCTCTCTCCCTTTATCTCCATCTATAAAATTATTCCATTTTAAAATATCTAATTTAAGAAACTGTCTTAACCAAAGAAGGATAAAAGTAATTAAGAATCTTCAGCATTACATAATTATCTCCTTTTCAAAAATAAGAAACCTTGACAATTTCACCACTTGTAACTTGCAGCAGCAGCAACCTTGTCAGTTACATTAAAGAGGATCTCCGCACACCAGCAAGGACAGGCGTAAGCAGCACCGACACTCTACGGGTCCAGAGGCAGGCAATGAATGGGTGGCGTAGACCATTCGCAAAACTGACTAGCACGTTCTTGTCTATTTATGAAACGCATGCTATCTAGGTCAGATATGCTATATCTGTGGGGGAACTAATCACTTCTGACGTCTGAAGGATTTAATGGCTGGGAAAGTCCTCAATAACTCTTCTTCTTTCAGAGATAAAATCCTGTGATTCATTACAGTGCCCAGCGTTAGAGGACGGTGGTTGTGGGTGATTGGAGATGTTTATGGGCCACTGCTTCGTCGTCCTCTTTAATGTTAACACTCCCACCTTTTAATGTCTCCCCAGTTATTTTTTATAACCTGCTTGGATAATATTCTAATTGTGAATGCATATTACTCCAGGGCAACATTGCTGATTTTTTTCTTTTTTACTGAGAGCTCAATCTGCTTCACTTCTCTATGTATTTTATGGAAAGGAAAAGGGCAGCTGAAAGCTAGGGGAAAGACGGGCTCAGCATTGGTTCAATGTGTGAATGTATCTAATTACTCTGCATAGCGCCCGTATGACTTTGGGCCAGCTACTCTCCTCTCTGAGCTTCCTGTTACCTACTGAAGGCTGGTGATGGTTCCTGTTCTCTCGTGGCATCGTCCGAAGCTTCTTTCCTCCTGTCTTTTATGTGCTAGTATTTCAAACACATGCTTGCCATGAGTGGCATAAATAACCCATCCAGAGGGGAAAATACAGGTAGGTAGACAGAAACACAGGTAGATACATACATAGATAGATAGAATTTCCAAAAGTAAATCCGGGTATTCCGGGTATATTTTCTATGGAAACAAAATCCATTTCCTTTTTTTTTTTTTTTTTTTTTTTTTTGAGAGGTTTTCGCTACAGGGCGTGTGCGCTCGCCAGACAGACAGAGAGAGACATAGAGACAGAAAGCGAGAAATCACCCCCCAGGGGGGATGGTCACGCCACAATCCCTTCTCCTCCATTCTCCTCTCGGGATCTTGAGCACGCACGCACACGCGCCCAGTGTGAGTTTTAAGCCACCGGGTCCAGGACGCGAACTGCGGTCGACTACATGGGAGTCCAGCAACATAGCCATTACGCTAACTGCTGGTTCCCCAAAATCCATTTTCTTACTGTTGAGTTGCCGGAAAAGTCATGAAGCATTTTTGCATAGAAAAACAGAAAACTGTATCATGACTTTTCCAATGACCCAATTTGGTGTTCTGGTCTATAGAGAAAATAGTTTTTATTTCTAATCCCTGCTGCTCTGTCCTGTCCAATATTGCTCTGGCTTGGTTGTAAGAGCTCTCTCTCTCTCTCTCCCTCTCTCTCTCTCTTTCTGATGCCCCAATATGAGAAATCTATCAGCTGGGAGGACAATCACACAATTCCAAATTCAAATCCACTCTCTCCTCCACCCTCTTTCCACGTCCCAAAAGGAGGTGGATTTAATAATTATAATAGTTCAACCAGACGACGGCTATGAAGCACTGTGGGAGTAAAAGACCAGGCTGCAGCACAGAGGTGAGCAGAATTAATGATCAATAGAATAATTATTTATTGAAAGTCTCCCATATAAAGAGGTTATATGTGTTTGTATTTACCCACTTAAATTTGATTTTTCACTTAAAGTAGATTATTTGGAAGATATAAGTCTTAGCCTCCCTTCATGCAATGTAGAAACACAAGACCAAAAGAAAATAATGGGCTAGCACGTGGTATGGTGGATCCCACACATCCAACTAGGCTGTTCAGAGTCCAGATTCAGCAGCTTTTAAAACACACTGGGTCCAGGGATGCAAGGATGGTTCAATATACGCAAGACCATAAATGTAATACACCACATTAACAGAAAGAAAGATAAAAACCATATGATCATCTCAATTGATGCGGAGAAAGCATTTGATAAAATACAGCATCCTTTTATGATTAAGACTCTCAGTAAGATTGGTATAGAAGGGTCATTTCTCAACACAATAAAAGCCATCTATGAAAAACCTACAGCTAACATTATACTGAATGGGGAAAAGCTGGAAGCTTTTCCTCTGAAAACAGGTACTAGGCAGGGCTGCCCACTTTCTCCACTGCTCTTTAATATAGTACTGGAAGTCTTAGCTATTGCAATCAGAGAAGAGAACAATATTAAAGGCATTCGAATAGGCAAAGAAGAATTGAAAATATCTTTATTCGCAGATGACATGATGGTATACTTAGAAGACCCAAAGGTATCCATGAAAAAACTGCTTGAAGTAATAAGTGAATACAGTAAAGTGGCAGGATACAAAATCAATATCCAAAAATCTATAGCATTTCTATTTATGAACAACAAGTTGAATGAAGCAGAGCTGAAGAAAGGAATCCCTTTCACTGTAGCCACAAGGTGTATAACATACCTAGGGATAAACCTAACTAAGAAAGTCAAAGATCTTTATAAAGAAAACTACGAAAATCTTAAAAGAGACATTGAAAGTGACATAAAAAAGTGGAAGGATATCCCATGCTCCTGGATTGGAAGAATTAACATAATCAAAATGGCAATTCTACCCAAATTAATCTACATGTTTAATGCAATTCCAATCGAAATACCAGAGATATTCTTCAGAGATCTAGAAAGGACAATCATAGAATTTGTCTGGAATCATAAAAGACCTCGTATTGCAAAAGCAATCCTGCGCAAGAAGAGTGGAGTAGGAGGCATATCACTCCCTGATCCCAAGATATACTATAAAGCTGTGGTCATCAAAACAGCATGGTATTGGCATAAAAACAGACATGTGGACCAATGGAAGAGAATAGAGACCCCAGAAATAACCCCCAAAGCTTACAGCCAACTGATCTTTGACAAAGGATATCAGTCAATCCACTGGGAAAAGGAAAACATCTTTAGTAAATGGTGCTGGAAAAACTGGGTATCCACCTGCAGAAAGATGAAACTGAACCCCCATCTTTCACCACTAACAACAGTCAACTCAAAATGGATCAAAGATCTTAACCTAAAACCTCAAACAATAAAACTACTGGTGGAAAATGCTGGGGAAACTCTGGGGGACATTGGAGTAGGCAAAGACTTCTTAAATAAGACTCCCAAGGCACAGGCAATAATCCCTAAAATAGACAAGTGGGACTATATTAGACTAAGAAGTTTCTGCACAGCAAAGGACACAGTAACAAGTGTGAACCGACAACCCTCAGAATGGGAAAATATTTTTGTTAAATATGCCTCAGACAAGGGACTGATAACCAGAATACATAGGGAACTCAAGTGCCTTATGCGAAAAAAAATGATTAACCCAATTAAAAGGTGGGAAAATGAGCTGAACAAAAGTCTCTCTAAGGAAGACATACGAATAGCCAAAAAGCATATGAGGAAATGCTCAACATCCCTCATCATAAGGGAGATGCAGATAAAAACTACAATGAGATACCACCTAACCCCTGTCAGAATGGCAAAGATTAAGAATATAAAAAGTGATAAGTGTTGGCGGGGATGTGGTGAAAAGGGAACCCTCCTACACTGTTGGTGGGAATGTAAACTAGTTCAACCACTGTGGAGAACAATATGGAGGTTCCTCAAAGATCTACAAATAGAACTACCATTCGATCCAGTAATCCCACTTCTGGGTATTTACCCAAAAGACAGGAGAACGCTCAGTCAGAAAAGTGCTTGCACATCAATGTTTATTGCAGCATTATTCACAATTGCCAAGACATGGAACCAACCTAAATGTCCGCAAACTGATGAATGGATTGGAAAAGTGTGGTATATATACTCTATGGAATACTACTCAGCCATAAAAAATAACAAGGCCCTGGAATTTGATAGAAAGTGGTCAGATACGGAGGATATATTGCTGAGTGAAGTAAGCCAGGATATGAAAGAAAGATATTGTATGTATCCACTCAATATATACCGACTATCAGCATTCTATGATAGTGAAAAAACTTGGAGGACATAAAAGCAGTGAAGGTACTTAATGAGAATAGGACAGTGTGGAATGGGGGAAGTGAAGAGAAGAGGATAGAGAAAGATAACAAATGAACAATAGAGAGGCAGGTCATTAGTGAGAAACAGATATGGCTTATTAACTGTTGATGTTGACATGTATAGTATTCTCAACTGGATTTGTCTGAGAAGTATTTCATGATGGGCAAAGTATCTGTACAAGCAACATGAGAAATAGCGATGGACTGTCTTAAAAAATAATTAGAATAATAATAATGATTGGGGAAAACATAGAAAAGATATTGAATGTTGAAGCGGGGAGATTAATGTCTCTGTACTGACTGACATGCATGGCATTCCCTTTTGAAAAAGTAATGTAATACAATGTAAAGTTATATGTAATTCAATGTAATATAAAGAAGAATATGATGATAATAAAAAAAAAAAAAAAAAAAACACACTGGGGCGCATGTGCATACGTGTCCAAATTCCTGAAAAGGGAAGTGGAGGTGAAGGGATTGCAGTGTGACCATCCCCGATAGTGGATAATTTCTCAATTTTCCTTTCATTCTCTCTGTCTCTCTCTCCAGGGAGGACATAAACCCTCCAGCAAATTTTTTTTAAAGGAAAGAAAAAAAAAAGGAATGATGGGTACTGCTATCAGGTTTCTCAGACACAGAAGGAGAATGTGTCCCAAGACCCTCAGGGACATAGTGACCCAGCAAACAGCCGAACTAAACTAGCCCAGCGCTAGGCAGAGGGACAAGCATGTCTGTAAGGTGCCTCCACAATGAAATCACCATGTACACAACTGAGCTCTCAGCAGAACCTTCTGCTTCAACCACAGGCAAGCCAAGGTTATTTTCTGCACTTGTCTTTTAAGTCACATTAAATTAGGCATTTCTGGACTTTCTTTTTCCCTACTATCTGTGTTACATTGTTTGATCCCAAAATAGTTCTTGTGTTATATAGCCCATGAGACAAAAGGAATAAACAAACACAAGTCATGGCGGAATGTGTGCCTTGAGGAGCTCTCAAAGGCAAGTACCGAAGGTCGACTGAGGCCAATCAGGAGAGCACTTTCACACATTCCCAGCACAAGCCCAAGTAGCTCTTAATGAAGTCATGGTCTCATCTTCTTTCTTTGCTGTGCTGCCTTGGGCCCTGGTTTCTCCTAAGCCTTGTTCCTAGTGTCATAATAAGGAGACTATTCCATCTTTTCACTGGGAACTACCAGTTTGAATCTTTTACCACGTACTCATGAATAGCCCTCCCTTTCACTCTTAGCAGTGACCCGGTTTTATGGAGGATAAATTATAAAGCTTCCTGTATCCTATTTTTGCTGCCAGTTGCAAATGAGAATGCTGCTTCTCATTCCAGCAGCAGGAAAGATGCTTTAAAAAAAAATTACCCAAAGGCCTCCCACAAATCTGCCCTCTCATCAATTTGGCCTAAATTATGACATACAGGATGCAATTTTTATTGTAGCAAGGGAACACAGGAGTTGAGCTCATATCGGAAGCCACACATCTGCAGTGACGGAGGCTGACTATCCGAACAGCGTTCGGATATTTTTTCAGAAGGAGAAATGGTAAATGCAGAGAGGAGCCATCACAATTTGCTAATGGAGTGCCCTTACAGCTTTGTTGCCGCCACCTCTGCACTGAACCTACTTTTCACTCTGGGTACATGGTCCAAAGTCTCTGTGAAATCACACATTGTAAAATAGCGAGACTAGCCAGAATTGCAACCGGACCAAGAGAGACTTCAGTGCAGGGAGATGAGGCTTCAGTGCAGCAAGATGGGGCTTCAGTGCAGGGAGATGGGGCCTCACTGCTCTCGGTGTTTCTGCATATCCTGCAGGATGGAGAGCTAGAGCTGTTTAGCAAATTCTCATAACCAGCTCTGAGACCAACCCACCATCACATACCTTGCTTTTTCTTTTTAGCTTGCAGTAGGGCATGTGCACGCACCAGAGAGAGACAGAGAAAGCATAAATCGCTCCCCAGAGGGATCGGCCATATCACCTCGCTTCTCCATTCTCCTCTCAGGATTCTGGGCATGTGCACACACACCCAGAGTGCTTTTCACGCCGCTGGTGCCAGACTCTGACTGCAGAGTCAGCCATGTGGGATGCAGCCACCTTAGCCACCATACCACCCACTGGCCCATCTCACATACCTTTTTACTGAGACTTTGCCCATTTCCTATCCCGGGTGTGACAGAGTTAATATGTCAACCTCGAGTGATGGATGTGCATGTCCTCATGCAAACCGCATTAGAAGCCTCAGTTCTACCCCTGTAGCCTAAGCCTTTCCCTTACTGCATGGGCTCTGAGTATCCTTAGGTAAAAATCTAATTTCCACCAAAACATGCATTTCTCTGAGTGTTTCACATCATTTTTCACAAGTCTGTGTTTATTTTGGTCATCTGTGTTACTTACACATACACAGTCACACATGTACACACAGTCAGAGGTAATTGAAACACAGATGACAAAATCAATACATTTTCTTTTTAAGGTATTACAGTAGGGCATGTGTGCTCACTAGAGAAACAGTGAGAGGAAAAGCAAGAAATCGCTCCTCAGGTGTGATGGCCATGCCACAATCTAGTCTCCTGCATTGTCTTCCTGGGATTTTGGGCATGTATGCACACAGTCCCGCATGAGTTTCAAGATACCAGGTCAGGGATTTGAACCATGGTCAGCCATGTAGGAGTCCAGACCTTAACCACTATATAACCTGCTGGCCCCATTTTTGCATGTTTTTAATAGCATATGTCCCTTCACACCGTGGCTATGTGTTTAACTGACTGGCTCGTTTGGTCACTCAATTAGCTAGTACGTATTATTGTCTATCCACTGTAGTTTGGGGATCATTAAGGCACAAGAGGAATAATAGTGATATTGAAGCTCTCTCTTTCATAGAGTTTATATTTTTATACAAGAAAATGGTCAGTAAATGAGTAAACGTACAACATGTGAGAAGAAAACAAGTGCTCAGGGAAAATGAAAAAAGAATAAGCAGGACTGGAGTACACAGAATGGTTTGGTAGAGGGACGAAGGTTTGGGTATATGGCAGTCCAGAGAAGACACTTGGGCAGCGTAAAGGACTCTACCTGAAGGATGCCCACCAAGCTGCCAGCTGTCTGCAGGGGTGTTCAGACTGCTGAAGTCCAGAGCCGTCATCCACTCATGTCTACGTCCCCAGCACCCAGCACAATGCCTGCAAGGAGCAGGGCACGCATGTTTCTGAATGCATTCGCTCTTATGATTATTCTTTATACCAAGTTACTTAATATTCTGATATCAAATATTAGGTTAATTTTAGTTTTAATGTCAGGACAAGGAGAAAACCAAAAGCCCCCAATCTGTCCTTGCACATGACTGACATTCTGGGCTTCCCCAGGCCATTATTAATAGAAACAAGGCCATTGAGGGTCCGTGATTCGCCAATGGTGTGCTCTACATTTTGATGATTAATTCAAAGGATGTGTAAATACATGTGACTCTGTTTTAATTTCTCTTAGGCCGTTCGCCTCTGCTTTATGGCCTGAATGAAACAGCTACTAAAGTACTCATATCACACTGGCTCCAGAAATGACCAATCATATGATGCACCCATTATAGGGTAAGTAATAAATACTGCGCAGCGTTGCAGTGGCTACATAAATCTTTCCAACTAATATTTTTCTAAGACGTTCTCAGATTCCCCTGACCAAGTATGCAGAAATCCACCTGCCCTGAAATCACCCTTTACTGGATGAATGGGCAATCTGAACTATTATGCAAATGTGACCTTCTGGGAAGTGGAGGAACAGAAAAACAGATACCATCAACTGTCCAAGTATATTTTGCCCACACTTCTTTTTGGAATAAAAAAGCAAATCTGAGCTATTGAGTTTCAGTGTAATAATGACAATCATTGTTTTCATTGTGTTGAGTGATACTGCATGAAATGTATTTTTATATCATTTCCTTTTCAGTCTTTTTCCATCCTTATTTTTTAGTCGTCTTTTGTAAAAAAAAAAAAAAAATCATCTAATTGGATTTTGTTCTTGTGGTTGTCCTTGTGTTGTCTAGCTTAGCAATATTTGTGTTTTTGAAGGGAGCATTTAATCCTCTTAGACGTAAAATGATTAGTTATGTATTTCAAGTTCAGTGTGTCACCTTTGTGCTCCCTATTTGTCCTATCCTTCCCAGGATTTTTTTCTCTTTATTTCCTCTTTTGCTTTGTTACTATTCTACTTTCCTCTACAGTAATGTCTAAGCTATAAGCCTTCTCTTGAGTCTTTTAGTGTCACCTAAGAAATGCCATGTGCAGAACTAACTTAATACATTCACATCCTACCCAGACTAAGCACACTTCAGACTATTTTTTATTAAAAAAAAAAAAAAACTGTCCCTCTATACTTAACGTGATTATAGTACTTAATTTCATTTCTTTATTACGTTCTCACGGTTATTATCATTTTATTCCATAATTTCGTTGTCACAGATGGTCTGTGGGTAGGGTCATACCAGCTCTTTTACTGCCTCCCTTCTAGAAGCCTACAGCACATTTCCAAGGTTTATCAGCAGGGCTGGAGCTTAAATTCTGTGACTGGGAGGCACTCACCTTAGCTGAGAAGGCATAAACAGCAAGCGTCATCATGGCAGTGACAGGTAGGTGGCTTTTTTTTTTTTTTTTTTTTTTTTTTTTTTTTTTTTTATTTATTTTATTTTATTTTTTATTTATTTATTTTTGTATATACTTTCAATCATATTGTTTGTCTTACAATGAGACCATTTTGATATGTGAACATTTCTCCCCAGACCCGTTGATCGAAATATCTTCAGCAGATAACACCACACCTCCCCAACCCGTCAATGCTCTACCTCTGTATCCCTTCTCTAAATGTCTTTCGTTGGGCCCCACTCCTCCACATACACCTCATCTGACATTCACACCCATCTCTTGTGTTTGTTCAACTGTTAGTCAATCAGTTTCAGACATAGAAAGCAGACAAACGGTATATGTTAAGTGGGGACATACAATGTCTCTCCTTCATAATCTGGCTTGCCTCACTCAGCAGTACATCTTCCATATTCTTCCACTTTCTGTCAAAAGCCAGGGCTCTGTTGGTTTTTATGGCTGAGTAGTATTCCATAGAGTATATGAGCCACAGTTTTTCAATCCATTCCTCCATACGGGGACATCTGGGTTGGTTCCAAGACTTAGCAATTGTGAATAGTGCCGCAATAAACATCGATGTGCAAGCACTTTTCCAATGAAGAATTCTTCTGTCCTTTGGGTAGATACCGAGGAGTGGGATCTCTGGATCATATGGCAGATCTATCTGTAGATTTTTGAGGAATCTCCAAATTATTCTCCACAGTGGTTGGACCAATCTACATTCCCACCAGCAGTGTAAAAGAGTTCCCCTTTCACCACACCCCCGCCAACACTTATCATTTTTTGTTTTTTTAATATTAGACAATCTGACTGGGGTTAGGTGGTACCTCATTGTTGTTTTTATCTGCATTTCCCTTACGATGAGGGAGGTTGAACATTTTTTCATATGCCTTTTGGCCATTCGTATGTCATCTTTAGAGAGTGTTTTCTTCATCTCCTTCTCCCATCTTTTAATAGGGTTGATCATCTTTTTTCCAAACACCTTTTTTAGTTCCTTATGTATTCTGGTTATCAGTCCCTTATCTGATGCAACATTTACAAAAATATTTTCCCATTCTGAGGGCTGTCGATTCACACTAACTACTGTGTCTTTGGCCATGCAGAAACTTCTTAGTCTGATGTAATCCCACTTGTCTATTTTGTGGACGATGGACTCTGCTTTGAGTGTCTTCTTTAGGAAGTCTTTCCCTACACCAATGTCTCCCAGAGTTTCCCCAGCATTCTCCAGGAGCAGCTTTATAGTTTGAGGTCTTAGATTTAGATCCTTGATCCACCTTGACTTGATTCTTGTCAAAGGAGAGAGGTAGGGGTTCAGATTCATCTTTCTGCAAGTGGAAGTCCAGTTTCTCCAGCACCACTTGCTGAAGAGGCTTTCATTTTCCCACTGGATTGACTGGTACCCCTTGTCAAAGATCAGTTGACTGTATGTTTGGGCACTTATTTCTGGGGACTCTATTCTGTTCCATTGGTCCACATGTCTGTTTCTGTGCCAATACCATGCTGTCTTTATTACCACAGCTTTGTAATACATTTTTGGATCGGGGATTGAGATGCCACCCACTCCATTCTTCTTGTGTAGAAGTGCTTTGGCAATACGGGGTCTTTTATGATTCCAGACAAATTTTAAGATTGTCTTTTCTAGATCTGTGAAGAATGTGTCTGGTACTTTGATTGGCATTGCATTAAATAGGTAGATTAATTTGGGTAGAATTGCCATTTTGATTATATTAACTCTTCCAATCCATGAACATGGGATGTCCTTCCATTTTTTTGTGTCATTTTCAATTTCTTTTTTTACCTTCTCATAGTTTTCCTTGTGGAGGTCTTTAACTTCTTTGGTTAGATTTATTCCTAAATATCTTATACTTTTAGTGGCTATGGTAAACGGAATAAGTTTTTTCAGTTCTATCTCAGTCTGCCTGTTATTCGTATACAGAAATGCTATCGATTTCTGTATATTGATTTTATATCCTGCAACTTTACTGTAATCATGTATTACTTCCAGTAGTTTTTCCATGGAGACCATTGGGTCTTCTATGTATACAATCATGTCATCTGCAAATAGAGAGAGTTTCACCTCTTCTTTTCCTATTCGGATGCCCTTTATTTTTTCCTCTTTTCTGATTGCGTTGGCGAGGACTTCCAGAACTATGTTGAAAAGGAGAGGAGAAAGTGGGCATCCTTGTCTTGTTCCTGTGTTTAGTGGGAAAGCTTTCAGCTTTTCTCCATTCAGGATGATGTTCGCTATGGGTTTTTCATAGATGGCTTTTATTGTATTGAGAAATGGCCCTTCTATGCCAATTTTGCTAAGAGTCTTGATCATGAAGGGATGTTGTATCTTATCAAATGCTTTTTCTGCGTCAATCGATATGACCATATGGTTTTTGTCTTTCTTCCTATTAATATGGTGTATTATGTTTATGGTTTTGCGTATGTTGAACCAACCTTGCATTCCTGGAATAAAGCCTACCTGATCATGGTGTATGATCTTCTGTATAAGTTGTTGAATACGATTTGCTAGTATCTTGTTGAGAATCTTTGAGTCTATGTTCATCAGAGATATTGGTCTATAGTTTTCCTTCCTTGTCCTGTCCTTATCTGTTTTGAGGATGAGGGTGACAGAGGCTTCATAGAATGAATTAGGGAGAGATTCACCCTTTTGGATCTTTAGAAATAATTTGAGCAGAATGGGATTTAACTCTTCTTTGAAAGTTTTGTAGAATTCAGAGGTGAATCCATCGGGGCCAGGGCTTTTCTTTGTTGGGAGGTTACTTATTACTGATTCAATTTCCTGGCTTGTTATGGGCCTATTTAGACTCTCTATTTCTTCCTGGCTCATTCTTGGTAGATTATATTTGTCCAGGAATTTGTCCATCTCATCCAGATTATCTTGTTTCTTAGCGTATAGATGTTCAAAGTATCCTCTAATGATGTTTTGAATTTCTACTATGTCTGTTGTTATGTTACCAGCCTCATTGCAGATTTGATTCACCTGGTTCCTTTCTCTCTTCTTCTTAATAAGTCTCGCTAGTGGGGTATCAATTTTGTTTATCCTTTCAAAGAACCAGCTTTTGCTTTCACTTACTTTCTGTATAGTACGTTTATTTTCTATTTCATTTATTTCTGCTCGGATCTTTATTATTTCCTTTCTCCTGTAATTTTTTGGATTTTTTTGCTGTTGCTTTTCCAATTCTCTAAGGCTTGATGTTAGGTGATCCATTAGCCTTTTCTCTGTCTTCCTCTTATGTGCACTAATTGCTATGAACTTCCCTCTTATGACTGCTTTGGCAGTGTCCCAAAGATTATGGAAACTTGTATCTTCATTGTCATTGGCTTCCATGAATCTTTTGATTTCGGACTTTATTTCTTCGGTAATAGTGGAGTCATTCAGGAGTAGGTTATTTAGTTTCCATGTTTTTAGGTATTTTTGAGGATTTCTCTTGAAATTAAACTCGAGTTTGATTCCATCATGGTCAGAGAAGATGCTGGAAATAGTTTCTATGCCTCTGAATCTGCAGAGGCTTGCTTTGTGTCCTATGATGTGGTCAATCTTCGAGAAAGTTCCATGTCGGGGTGAGAAAAAACTATATCTTGTGGTTTTTGGGTGGAAAGTTCTATAGATGTCTGTTAAGTCCAATTGATTTATGGTATCATTTAGATCCTTGATCTCTCTACCTATTTTTTGCCTAGATGATCTGTCCAGAGGGGATAATGCGGTGTTGAGATCTCCAACAATTAGTGTGTTGCAGTCTATCTCCCCTTTCAGATCTAACAATCTTTCCTTCACATATTTGGGTGCTCCTGTGTTAGGAGCATAGATATTAATAAGCGTTATATCTTCTCGATCTATAGAACCTTTTACTATGATGTAGTGCCCTTCTTTGTCTCTTCGGACACTTTTTGTTTTAAAGCCTATTTTGTCAGAAATTAGTATCGCAACTCCAGCTCTTTTTTGGTTCCCAACTGCATGGAAAACCTTTTTCCAACCCTTCACTTTCAGTCTATGTATGTCTTTTTCCATGAGGTGGGTTTCTTGTAGGCAACAGATAGAGGGTTTCTGTTTTTTTATCCATTCAGCCAGTCTGTGTCTCTTGATTGGAGAATTTAACCCATTAACATTCAATGTTATTATCGATGTTACAGGATGGCTTTTGTCAGATACAAGATGTGAAGTTGTGAGAGTGACTTTCAGGAGACACCCTACGCATTATCCTTTTAAGGTGCCGGGTCACTGAGGTAAGGGGCAGTGGCGTCTTACAATGTCTGCTGTTTAGGGCTTTCTAGTCTCTGAAAGCAGCTTCTCTCCTGTTCACTGATCCATCACTTCTAACATTTTGATAAGTCTCTATTTCCTGATTTACACTATTTTATTTTGAAATAACTTGTGCATTTTCTCTTTCCCAATGTACCTTGACACATAGGGTATTTACTAGGTTGTCAGGAAAGTCATGATGTATTTTTCTATGCAAAAATGAGTCATGACTTTCCCAACAATCCAATAGTAAAAACATTTCTTCTATTAAACATATATTTCTATATAGGAATCAATGATAAATTATTTGACTTGGGTAAGATACAAAATCATAAACTCATGCTAATGGGCAATAGGATAGTGGTATCCATGATAAGATACTGAATTCAATTGTTATCTTTACATACCTGGAATGAAATGCTTACCATAGCTAAGGCATTGGGACAATAGACTGCCCTTGAAATACAATAATAGTGAAGAAATAAGTATTACGAATTCTGTGGAGTAGAACTGTAACCCTGAATTTACTGGAAAGGTTATGGAAAATAAACAAGCTCAGGGCTTCAACCTCTTGCCTCAATGCACATTCAGAGGTCTGGAGAATTCCAATGATGGTCCTAATAGAATCGAACAGAGCCAATGTTTCCTACAGCTATGTCCTGTGCTACTTAGGTTGTTTCCCTACAAACAAGTCATGAACAAGGATTCCAGTTTTCCTGGTGTGACCCCAGGAACATCACTGGGAAATAGAAAAGGGAGTCAATAAAGGAAAGGTAAGAAGTAAAGAATGCATCATAAGCAAGTCATGGCTGTGAGTACCTGGAGCTGGATCTTGTTGGGGATCTCTGTGACTTGGTGCAAAACATGTAGCTTGGAATATTTGACCCACCATCCAGCAGGCAAGGTATGCCATAGATTAGCACCAACTAGTCGATAGCTGATTATCATGGAGAAGAGACATTTAATTCTCCACAGTTTTTCTTCTTATTATTAAGAATTATTGTTAATAATATTATTATTAATTATTATTATTATTGCCAGAGGGCATGTGCATTACTGAATGTGCATGACAGAGAGAGAGAGAGAGAGAACAATGGGGCATTGTCATGTGGCAGGCTTTCTCCCTCCACTACAAACTGTCAGAGCCAGGACTCAAATTATAGTTACCATGTGGGTTCCTGCTCCCTATGCACAGGGCTTCACCACTGAGCTATGGGGCCAGCCTTCGTTCTCCACAATTAAATCCCACCAGGAGCATGAACAGAGTGAGATCCTGCCCGCTAGAGAGAGCTCTAAGGCAAAAGATTGCAGCTTCAGCTAGTAGGATGTCTGCTAGTCAACACCCCATGGTACATCTCAAGAGGATTTGGGTGGGGCACCCACAGTGTTTTCCAGATGAAGAATTAAGAATGAAAACAAAGCTCTCTTTTGTGAGTTTTAGAGAATTAATCAGAGAAAAAAAATGGGGATTCTGAAAATTTTGAGTGTGCTTTTTGCGGATTTCAATAAATCCAAATGCCCCAAAGATACAAATCTCATAGAAACTCTCTGTTCAGCCTCTCTCTCTATTTTTTTTAATGGAGATATTTGCTATAGGGTGCATGTACTCGCTGGAGAGACATAGAGACAGAAAGCTAGAAATCACCCCCCCACCAGGGGGGATGGCCACACCGTAATCCCTTCTTCTTCATCCTCCTCTCGGGATCTTGGACACACACACATGAACCTGACATGAGTTTTAAGCTGCTGGGTCTGGGAATTGTAATGTAGTCGACTATGTGGGAGTCCAGGGACGTAACCATACGTCAGTTGCTGGTTCTCAGCCTCTCTTTCTATTTCCTGAGAACTGTAAATGACTTTGAGATGCTTTGTAAGGGGCTGATAATTATTCTCCATAGGACACACCCATTCTTCTTTCAGACTCCAGAACCATAATCTGAGTTACAGGCTATAAATTCTCCATAATATAAATGTGCTTTAGTTTAATCTACAAATTTACAGTTTTTCATTTTTGTATCTCTTTGCTGCCTCCTGCCCTCCTGGCTCACACGTATAAATACTCTCACCATTATATTGGTCATACCAGATAATCTAGGACTGCTTCTCCATCTGAAAATCCTTAACAGTATTAGAAGTCCTTTTTGCTGTGTATGGTAACAAACAGGTTCCAAGATTAGGATGTGGACATTTTGGGGCAGCCCTCATTCTATCAGAAGAAGACATAGTTTCAGAAAGGAACAAAAGGACCTCGTCAATCATGTATTCACTCTATCTTTGTTTAGCACACACTGGCTAGCATTGTGGCAGTGGAAGCCCAGTATTATCTAGTTTCTGGCAACTCTTCATTCCTATTTCCATTCCTAAAGTAAGAAATAGATAAACGCACACACACACACACACACACACACACACACACACACACAGTTTTATCTTCCTACTGTGTTTTATTCTTCTTATCATTCTTTAAGTATGAATGCTCTTCTCTGAATCCTCATCTTTCAAAATGTACCTTCACCTTTAAGATTTAACCCAAAGATGCCTAACACTGAAAAATATCTGTAGTATATCCCTTTGTTTCCTATAGTTTTTCCTCCATTAATATAACATTTAATGGTTATCCAGGCTGTGCTCCAAAATAAAACTTCTTATATCTGCACTATGGCATGTACTAAATGATTTGTGTTAAAATTTGTCTCTTAATATATCTCCTGTACTATATATATATATATATATATATACATATATATATATATATACATACACATATATATATATATGTGTGTGTGTGTGTGTTTGTGTGTATGATTTCTCAATACGTGGGCATCAATTTATATATTTATGTGTATCAAATTATATATATATATTTAAATACATACACACACAGCATATGTATATATATTTAATATGTATCTTGTATAAGGAAACCAAGAAAATAGAAGTTTCCATAAAGAAAGCACAAGTTTTGTTTGTTTGCTTTTTGAAAAATTATTTTATTTGTTATTATTATTTTTGAATTTGATCAGAGAAAGTGAGAAAGTAAGCTACCAGTTCTGGGACTTTAACTGTGGATGACCATGTGGAAATCCAGCACCCCAAACCCCATGCCACCTGCTGGACCCCAAGTTTTGTTTTTATGATTTTTCTTTATATACATTCAATCATTGTATATCATTACAGCTTGCAAAATTCATTTTCGCAGCATGAATGTGCTATATATTAGTGCAATTAAAATATTATCATACACATTATCATCAACAGATAATTTTCCATTTTTGTGTCACTTAAATGTTTTGCTTTTCAAGTCAAGCATATAAATCTGGTATAAACACCACTCTCAATTCAAAAGAAATGAGCTCTCATCCTGTTTCTGATGCTGGTTAGTTTTATGACACCAGAAAATCTACTTAAATTTTCTGGACATGGGGAGACGCTGGTCAAGAGGTGCAAAGTCTCAGGCCCGTGAGTGGAGATTCTGGACCTCTCCTGGAAGCAGTGTGCCTCCAGCCGACAGTCCGGCATTGTATACCGAACACTGGCTAAGGGGGCAGACCGTAATTGTTCTTACGCCGCGGAAAATGGAAGAAGGAGGGGAGGAGGGGAGGAGGAGAGAAGAGAGAAAAGAAGGAGGAAAGGCAGAAGGAAAGGGAGGAAGGGAGAAAATGGTAACTGTGAAGTGATGGATCTGGTAATTAGATTGACTATCTTAACTCTTTCACAATGTACATCACATAGGAAGTTACATACCTTAAATGTGTGTCATGTTTAAATTGTCAACTATACCTACCTCAATAAACATGAGGGAAAAATACATTCTCTAAGCCTCAGTGTTCTAATATGAAGTAGAAAATTACCATCTACATGTGGAATTTATAGTGATGGGCAAAGTTGTACATGTGAAATAAGTGATGGGAAACTAAAAGGAAAAGTTTGAAAAAGGTCGTGCAGATTTTGTTATTTGTTGTTGTAATTTACGCTTTTCCCAGTTTTTTCGTTGTTTTTTCCCCCAGCAGACTCTGGAAGCATGCATTTAAATTAAAATTCTTATTAAATCCCTGCAGAGTGAAATGAGAACTTCTTAGTTAAGCATTAGAAAACTTTTATCAGCTGGCAGTTTTCTACTTTCTTTGCCTGAATTCTGATTCTCTTGTCCACCTCACGTGGTAATCCCAATCATCTGTTAGACCAAAATTATCCCATTCTTGTTAGGGTTTTTGTTTTCAAAACCTGTGACTCCCATATAAAGTATCATTTTCTCTACTTTTTTCTAAACTGATACCTAGACATTTTTAAAATTTCATTTCTCCCTGCACTTCATACTTTAGTGTCAAAATTGAGTAGGGCAGCCAGGTGGCATGGTGGTTAAGGCTCTCGACTTCCACGTAGCCAATTACAGTTGGAGTCCTGGACCTGGTGGCTTGAAAAATCATGCTGAGCATGTGTTCATGCATGCTTAAGATCCCATAAGGAGAATGAAGAAGAGGGGATTGTGGCATAGCCATCCTCTTCGAGGGGTGATTTCTCACTTTCCCTCTCACTGTCTCTGTCTCTTTCTCTGGTGAGCACATGTGTCCTATTGCAAAACACTTTTTTTAAGAAAAGACTGCACCAAAATTTTTTCTTTAGTACTTGTTTGGCACATGCTTGTCAATATTAAATTATAACCTTGGGCTAGCTATGTGTCATGGGGGTTAAGATAGTTAGAAGACACATGACCAATTGTGATTCAAATCCTGAACACTACAGCTTAGCCAGACAAGTGTGTATGTGTGCCCAAAACCTGAAAGGAAAATAGAGAAGTGGTTGTGGCATGGTTCATGACTCTCAGAGTGATTTCTCACTTTCTCTCAGTCTTTCTCCCATAATTACACACATCCTATAGAAAATTAAAATATCTATCTCTATCTATATCTATATATATTTCTATAACTGGCCAGCACTAGGCACATACACTAGGAAGAGGAATGGGAAGATTCTCTGAGTCATCCTAAGAGCTCCCCCAAAAAACATCCCTTCAGGAAGAGGAAGAGGAGGGCTTTGAAGAAAATGAATCTGAAACTTTAAAATGATACTATCAAGTTAATAATAATAAAACATACATACACATGAAATGAGATTATTTTAGTAGACAAAATGGCTCATCCACTATATAAAGAAACTGATATTATTAATAGAGGCACTTCTGAACTATCTAAAAAGTAAAAAATACAGATGGAGGATATTATGGGAACCATGATACTGTCCCATTTTTTTTGTGTCTCCCACAGGTAGGGAGATCCTGGTATGTCAGTAGCCTCATGTTGTGAATGAGTTACTCACTTAATGTTGCTGAACTGAACTGTGTTGGTCCAGAGAGTTCGGCAGTGTGCCAGGCATGAAGCATTTCCTGAACAAAGCTAGTCAAAGTCAACTTTCTGGCATTGTTTGTGCATATGGAAAATTTTATATGAGATCTTGATTTGCAAGCAAAATAATTCCAGGACTGAGAATCAAGTTAGGTCACTCTGTGTGTAAGGCTCTGAACAAATGAAAAAATAATAATCCTTGGGGGGCCAGCAGATAGCACAATAGTTACATCACTGGACTCCCACGGAGCTGACGACGGTTTGAGTCCCAAAAACGGTGGCACACTGGGCATGTGTGTGTGAGTGCCCAAAATCCCAAGAGAAGAGCAGAGAAGAGACTGTGGCATGGCCATCCCCTGGGGGATGAGGGACTTCTCACTTTCCGCCTCTCCGGCAAGTGCACATGCCCTTGGTTTCAGGCAACAATTTTGTGGGGTTTTTTTTTTAGAGGTTTTCGCTATAGGGCGCATGCGCTCACCAGACAGACAGAGAGAGACATAGAGACAGAAAGTGAGAAATCACCCCCCAGGGGGGATAGTCATGTCGCAATCCCTTCTCCTCCATTTTCTTCTTGGGATCTTGGGCACGCACGCACACGCGCCTGGTGTGAGTTTTAAGCCACTGGGTCCAGTACCCGAACTGCAGTCGACTACATGGAAGTCCAGCGACATAGCTGGTCCCCACAATTTTGTGTTTGAATGATTACATTCAAAATGTTCTGATGTTGAAGCTAATACAGTTATATGTCTTCTAAAATAAAACTACAACATTGAGACTGATGTGCAAATTACAAGCATGTTAGCAAAGTTTGCAGGAAGAAAAAAATAGTAGTAAAATAGCCTTATGCTTTCTTTTAAAATCAATTTATAAGAAATTATAGTAAAGGCAAAAAATAATGTTTATATCAAATTTTAAGGAAATGGTTTCAAGCTAACTAAATTTCTTGGATAAATGAAGCACATATTTTCATTTCTTTTTAGAACATTTGTTTTGAAAGAAATACTTTCAAAATGATTGTAGCTAACCCCCTCCCCCATATTAAACTAAATATGCTTATCATGATATCATCTTTCTTTAATCACATAGATTGATTTTGACACATACATTTTTCCAATGCTGAAAAACATTGTTTGATTGTTTTTCTTTATTTTGCCTTTCTCACAGTGAGTTTCATAAACCAGAGTCCCTGCCCTGAAGGTGACCATAATAATACTTCCTCTGAGTGTTGGTCAAGTTGGATGCAAAATGGAAAGTGCTACATAAATGCGGTCATGTTGATAGACAAACAATGGAGATAGCAACCCTGTTGCTATTTGCCTATTAAATATGTTTAAATATCCAGTTTTCCACATTTGAAATCATTTGATTAGAGAAGAGTAGTGATCACTGGGAAACGGTCTCCAACCTAACTTTTCCGTTTATTCTACAATCCTTACTGTTTTCCCTGGTACAGCCGCATCACATTGTTGCCCTTTCACCACGATCTCATCACCTCCTCTGACTGAAAGGTCCATCCCCACTCTTCACAGTCTCACTTTCCATTCACCATCACGCCCAGATCATGGAAATCTTCTTGCTTTCCTGACTGTCTCCACAGCACCCTGGTTATGTGTGTCCTTAGAGTTGGCCACACTGAATTGTGGTACTAATCTCAAAGGTTAGGGTCCTCCATGAGAACAGGGATTCAGTCACTTGTAGTCTCAGAGCACCTTAGTTGCTAAAGCAATTCTTGAAATAAATCACAAAGGAAGATAATTATTTATGTATTTATTTTATTTTATTTTATTTTTTTTTTGAGAGGTTTTTTGCTATAGGGCGCGTGCGCTCGCCAGACAGACAGAGAGAGACAGAGAGATAGAAAGCAGGAAATCACCCCCCAGGGGGGATGGTCACGCCACAATCCCTTCTCCTCCATTCTCTTCTCGGGATCTTGGGCACGCACGCACACGCACCCGGCATGAGTTTAAGCCGCCGGGTCCGGGACTCGAACCGCGGTCGACTACGTGGGAGTCCAGCGACATAGCCACTACGCTAACTGCTGGTCCCGTATTTATTTTATTTTTAGTTTGCTATAGGGCATGTATGCTTGCTGGGAAGAGACAGAGAGGGAGAGATAGAGATAGAGAAAGTGATAAATTATTGCCTAGGGGGGATGGCCATGCACCAAACCTTTCTCCATTCTTCTCTTGGGATGTTTGGCATGTATGAACACACACAAGGTCCTGGTTTTGAACTCCACAGTCAGCCAGATGGGATGCAGCTGCCTTAACCACCATATCACCTGATACAAAGAGACTGTCTCAAAGAAGAAGTTTCTAATCTGAACGCTTTGCCACTGTCATTGCCCCATCCAGTTGAGCACACACAACTTCCCTTTCACTCACTAATTCACTTAGTCATTCATTCAGTAAAAATTTATTAAAACCTTGTTATGTTCTAGCATTAATCGATTGGTCTATCTCAATGGACAGTTTCGATAGGTAGAAGGGATTGGGTGGAGACAATCAAATTTCATGGCAGAGGTGTCCTCTATTGCATCCTCTCCCTTTTCTGAAGTATCAGTTTGCAATTTTTTTCTTCATTATTTAAAGGAATATGCTGGTCCTTTGAGAAAAGAGACTCTTCTAAGGTATGCTAACAACATGACAAGAACAAAATGAGATAATTTGAGGGGATTAAAAAAAGGAAACATCTGGAGACTGGATAAAGACCATCACTGTGAATCACTGCCCTGCCTTTCTTCATGAAATTTACTTCTGTTTCTGTGTTTGAATTTATAAAATGGAAATCATAGTAGCTACATAAAGCTATTGTAAAAATCATAGAAGGTACAGAAAAAAAAATAAAAACACAAGACACTCTGAACAGCAGTTCTATCTGGAAGACAGAAAGGAACTGCTTCAGCCTTGTGTTGGGCGGCGGGGGGGGGATGCATGGGAGCTCGCTGCATTATGTTCTTGAGTAAGTACAGCTTTATGATAACAAAAGGGATTGCATTGAGTAATGCAAAGAGTAGTGTAAGCAGTAGATACCATTATTAGCTCAGTCACTAAATATTACACATTTGTGCAACGTTTTCTCTTTGTTTTGTCGTCACATGCACCAGGACACCCACATGACTGCCTTTGCGCTGTGAAAGTGATGCCGCTCCCCGGCCCTCAGGCACTGATGTTCCTGCAGAGACCTCTGTTCCGTCCTCTGGTTGTCAGCTTCCTATTTCGATTATGGAAGCAGTGCACAAAGAGGTGAACTCTGAGGACAATTTCATCACAAAGAAGTGAGGAAAAGAGTTGAAGAAGAGTAATGCATCTTGAAAACAATCTTTGGGAATGAATTTGATCTGACATTTGAGTGGAGAAGGGAATACTATTGGGGAATGAACAAACAGCAGCTTGGCTGACAATCATGGGAGAGAAAATTAGATGTTACATGACAAAAGGCTTGGAGAATTGGTCTTTAGGTCTCTTCATTCTGGCAAAAATACATACATTAATAAAACATAGAAGAATGTTTGCTAAGAGCAAGAATAATTTGCCCAAAGTGAAATTTCAGTAATGACTCCTGGAGTAACTGGGGCTCTGGATACAAAACTGATTTCCAGTTCACACGAGCTGACAAATTAGGCGCTGAAGAGATCAAGTAGGTTAATGAGTCTGAGTGGCTCTTTAGCACCTTTAACTAGATGGTCACAGAATTTTATCAAAGATATGCGGGAACCAGCAGTTAGCGTAATGGCTATGTCGCTGGACTCCCACATAGTTGACCACGGTTCGTGCCTGGACCCGGTGGCTTAAAACTCACACTGGGCACGTGTGCATGCGTGCCCAAGATCCCGAGAGGAGAATGGAGAAGGGATTGCAGCGTGGCCATCCCCCCTGGGGGGTGATTTCTCGCTTTCTGTCTCTCTGTCTCTCTCTGTCTGTCTGGCGAGAGCACGCGCCCTATAGCAAAAACCTTTCCAAAAAAAAAAAAAAAAGATATGAAAAGTAAATATAGGAATATTTGGGGAGAGAAAAGAAAGAGAATGAATTAGGAAGAAGGAAAATAAATGTGAAGACCATGGAAGAGAAACACTCTTGACACAAGAACGAAAACAAGTCTAGGGAAGGTCAGTGAGTGAGGGGAGCTGAGCAAGATGCTCAGGCCTGTGCTGCAGGTAAGCTATTCGTTTCTGTGTACATATTCTCCTTCCACTGCTAAAATCCAACCTATGAAGTGTCTTTATAAGTTCACAGAAAATGTGTGTTATGAAAAGACTATGCATGGAGGGAACAGCAGTTAACGTAATGGTTATGTTGTTGGAATTCCACGTAGTCAACCACGGTTCAAGTCCTGGACCCGGTGACTTAAAACTCACACAGGGCACATGTGCATGTGTACCCAAGATCCCAAGAGGAAAATAGAGGAGAAGGGATTGCAGTGTGACCATCCCCCCTGGAGGATGACTTCTTGCTTTCTGTCTCTCTGGCAAGCCCACATACCCTATAGCAAAAATCTCTCTTAAAAAAAATAAAACTATGCATGGATTCAAAAGATGTTGGCACCAAAATAAACTTGTACTTTAATTTCATTTTTTCCACAAATATTTTGAAATATCCTCATACTTTATTCTTTATAAAATGCTTTCCTACATGTTATTTATTGACTATTATAATGACCTGACCAGGAGTTATTTTCCAATTTTGCAATAAGCACAGGATAGGTATAAATAAATACACCCTTTTTAAGGACATAGGGCTACTTTTCAGTCTGTGTGAAGTTCCTGTAGGTGGCTACTTCTTCACATACTTTACCTCATTAAATCCTTTAGTAGCCATGAATATGCACTTTCTATTATCAGAAATGTCCTTTCTTACTCCTCACACTGGTAAGCTTCTCCAACATCAATATTCTTTTTTTGCTCCATTACAGTACTGAAGTATCCTCACCCTGTGTTCCCAAAAATAGCTGTTGTAGAACATACATTTCATTACAATCATTAATCTTTTCCGTTTCTCACTGGTCTCTGAATTCCTTAATAGCAATGACTGTCTTTTCTTCTTCAGTGTCTGGTGCAATATCTGTATATTAAATTACTGTGAATGGACAACAAAGGATGTGTTTTATAAAAGTCAAAGTAGGAGTTTTTTCCTCTAATTTCAGTTTATTTTAAATCATTTTCTCACCCTAGTTTTGTCTGACATTTGCTGAAGGCCTTTTACCATTAGGTCCTTAAGTAGCTGCTCTATGACACTGATGATTGCTAAGGTGTTAATAATTTCTAATGACTTCAGCAACCGCCCAGAAGGTAACTATTTGCATGTTAGGTAGTGACCACATGGAGAGAAATTGCCTCAACACAAGGTGACCTAGATCCTAGGCTCTGTGGAAGACAATGTGGTAATGTCACTTGTTGTCACCTCTCTAATTTTCTCTTGACTCCAAAGAAATCTCGGACTCCTTTAACCACTAACACGTGTTTACTGAGCCTGTACAGAACCAAGGCGGTAGGTTAGGTGTAAAGGATAGAATGAACATGAATTTCTGTCAAGTAAACCCACAATTACAAAAGCATTTACTCAGTGTCTTCTATGAAATCCGTAAGTACAGAGTGTTTTGGTGCCACATAGAAGGGCACATCTTTCTGTCGTAAAAAGCTAGGGGATAATTACCAAACAGTACATGCACTTAACTACGGCCAAGCACCTTTGACACAGGAGGTACTCAGCAAGTGATTCAAGTGTTTTAACTGAAGTTACATCTCAGCAGAGTTCTAAAAGATGAGAATAATTAGAAGTGAATATGCACCTATGAGTTATAAGAATATTTTAGGTACAAGGCTTATGGTTTAAGTTGAATATGTGTAAATCAATTCAAACCCCACAATACCAGGTCTATAATATATATAGTCAATATGTTTAATCTTCTTGGCTCTTAGCAAGATCCTCTGGAAGAAGACAAATAAAAAAATAAAATAGCAATGATTAATGTGATGAATATGAAGCCTAAATGAGGTAATACATAAAACACGTTGACTATACTGGATAGGAGGCTGTAATCTAACCACAAGAAGGTGATTCACAGAGCCAGTCACATTGTACTGCATCTCACAAATTGTACAAGGTCATGGTCATGTTGGGTGTTTTTCTCATTTCCCATGTATTTTTAACTAGTTTTTCCCCTGAGCTTCTAAATTTGGATATCTGTCAATGTTGAGAAAATTTGATCTCCTCTAAACCAGTTTATTCCATCTTCAGCTTCTCTAGAAAGGCAAATGTTGAAGATTAAATTGCAATGAATTCGTATTGTGGATTTCAAAAATAGAAGTAAATAGTCTTCAAGGTCAAGAGAAAGGTCAATTGCTCCCTCATGAGTATGGCAAGCACCTTGATCCAATTCTAGCCCTGAGACTTATCTCTGTGCACTCTAGTTGCCCTATAGCCTATGGCTCTCTTGGGAAAGAGTAAGTCACTGAGAAAGGTTTAAGGGTGCTAGCAGTCTTCTATGGGTTCTGTGTGCCTCTTCACAGCTGGGTGTAAAATGCTCCCCAGAGGTGAAAATGGCAAAATCTCAGAGCTGAAAGGCAGTTTGGAAAGCATCTAATTCGAATTTCTTGTCTCACACACCAGTTTGTAGAGCTGGAGCTGGACTCCCGGAGTCTGTGTCTATTCAGGTAGACTCGGTCCTGTCACAGAGGTCCTTGCTGGAAACCAAGTGGCATTACATAGAGCATAATGAAAATTTAGATGGTGGTGTCAAGATCCAAATGCCATGGTATTTTAGAAGAGACTTCAAAGAGGAAAAATAAGAATAAAAATATTAGTACTAACCAGCACTGTGATAGGTGCTGACGGAGACCCTAATACTAATACATATTACTGTAAACTGGCACTCTAATAGGAGGACTGCTTGGGAGAGGATGTGTTGAGGTGGGCACTGAATGAGTAGTAGAGAATTCCTACTCTCACGAACAGTACAATTAGCCGTCTGCCTCTGTGGGTTCCACGGATCAAGAAACATTTTATTTTTTAATAGATAGAGTCTACACCAAACATGGACAGACTTTTTCCTCATCATTATTCCATAAGTAATATAGTACAACTATTTGCATGGTTTAGTGGTTATAAATAGTCTAGAGATGATTTAAATTGTACATGAGAACATGTATCGGTTATATGCAAATACTACACTAATTTACATGAGGGGCTAGAGTATCCTTGGACTTGGATGTAAGGGGGTATTGGAACAGACCCTGAGAATGCCTAGAAATGACTTTATCTACACTTCCACAATTGTTGCATCTCCACACAGGGTGGCACATGAAGCATAATGTAGGGCTTTCAATTATACTACGCGAAGTTACCTTTATGCAATGACAAGGTTCCTTATCATTCTAACCAAAGTTACAGCATGACAAAATCAGACCTCAAGAGTTTAAAAACTTTGAATAATATCACTCCTCTACTATATTGGAAAATCAGATTTGTATCAACAGTTTATGTAATTAAGTAATGTTTCCTTTCTACTATGTACTGTTAATTCTAAATATTCAAGAATCTTGGGCCAGCTGGTGGCATGGTGGTTAAGGCTGCTGGATCTATAGGTCAACTGAGACATGAATCCTGAACCTGGCAGGGTAGCTTGAAAAACATGCCAGATGCGTGTGAGTTCATGCCCAAAATCCCAAGAGGAAAATGTAGAAAAAAAGATTACAGCAAAGCCATCTCCCTGGAGGGGAAGAGAGCTTTCTCACTTTCTCTCTCTCTCTCTGTCTTTCTGTCTCTCTCTAGCGAGTACACACATATGATAGCAATTTTTTTTAAAAGAATATGTTGTAGCATATATTGATAATTAGGTTAGGGGATTAAGATATAATTTACATATAATAAATGAATAGATCTTAAACCCAAAGTTTAGTACATTTTCTCAAAATGCATATCCCCTTGTAACTCACATCTCCAAATGACATATTTTCATCACACTAGAAAGACTTTAATGACTTTCATGCCATTTTTTAATTCTCTCCCTCCCTTTTAAGTGACCACTGTTCTGATTGCTGCTAATACAGGTTATTTATGTCTGCTGAGGAACTTAATATAAATTCGATGATACATTATCGATAATGTGCATTTGTGTCTCCATTTTCCTACGTGGCATAACGTTTTGGAAACCATCCACGTTGTAGCATGAATCAATAGTTGTTTTTTTTTTCATTGATAAGTGCTATTCCTTTGTATACCCGCACAATACGGGGTGTTACCATCCACGTATACATTCTCCATGGACGAATATTTGACAATGGTTTCTGTTTCTAAGCATTAAAAGCTGCTATAAACATTATTGTAGGTGCTGTCTCCGTATCTACTTAGTTTCTTGTGGGTAAACACCAAGTAGAAATGCTGAGCCATGTAGCAGATGACTGGTTAAATATCGCGCAAACTGCCAATTATTTCTCAATTTCTGGTTTCATTTCACAATCCCAAAAAGAACATATGGGATTTATAGTTGCTCCATATCTTTATCAATAAATGGAATCATTCTCAAAGTTGTACAGTAATATCTCACTGTGTTTATTATTTGTATTTCTTTAAAACTAGTGATATTGAGCATTGGTTAATAGTTTTGGTCAAATATTCTAAATCCAATTTGATTTTTTAATCTATTTTATAAATTAAAGCCTCCAGATATTATTATAATCTTTTCCTTTACATTTAATTTTTGTCTACTTTTTCTTTATATATTACTAGACTCTGTTATTTGGCAACTATATATTTAAGACTACATGTTTTTTTTTGATAAATTGTTAGTTTTATCATTACAAAATGGCCATCTTTATCTCGGGTAATATTAATTATCTGAAATTCACTTTTCTCCTAATATAATATTTAAGAATAGTCTTAGGTTTTGTACTTTATATATTATCTGTTTCCTTACTTTAATTTCTCCTTCTATTTGTAGGAATATTCACTTAGTAAGCTAAGTGATATATGTGATTGAATGTATAAAAGAAATTGAAATAAAAATTATATTAAAAAATGAATAAATGAGATGTATATCTGTAAAAAGAGAATAGTTCTTGCAATTTTATTCATTCTGTCAGTTTCTGCTTTTTAACTGGAATGCTTAGTTCATTTACATTTAATGTATGTTTTATATGACTGTTCAATTATTTATTTGTTATTAATTTGTTTTTCTTTCTTTTCTGCCTTATTTTTGGGTTAGTTAAGCTTTTATTTTTTTATTTAATTAGGATTTTTAGTATTTATCTTAGCTCCTCCTTAGGTTTCTTATGAATACTAATTTTATAGTTTCCTTTTTTTTTTTTTTTTTTTTTTTGAGAGGTTTTTTGTTATAGGGTGCGTGCGCTCGCCAGACAGACAGAGAGAGACATAGAGACAGAAAGCGAGAAATCAACCCCCAGGGGGGATGGTCACGCCGCAATCCCTTCTCCTCCATTCTCCTCTCGGGATCCTGGGCATGCACGCACACTCGCCCGGCGTGAGTTGTAAGCCACCGGGTCCGGGACGTGAACCGCGGTTGACTATTTGGGAGTCCAGGGACATAGCCAGTACGCTAACTGCTGGTTCCCTATAGTTTCCTTTTTTGTGAACATTATATGGATATTCTCAGCCTGTCCTCATCTGAATCAATATATTAATTCTGGCATGATGTAAGAAACCTACAAAAGCAGACTTCTATTTAGATACTTCTTGTCCTTTGTGTTATTGTCTTCATTTGTTTATTTCAATATTAACATGCATTTAATCTATTTTTACTTTAAAGAATAAATTGTGTTTTGAAAAATTGAGAAAGGGAAGAATTATATTTTCACACATACTTTCCATTTCTAGTAATCTTCATTTCATTGTAGTTCTAAATTTCTATTTGGCATCATTACCTTTAGCCTTAAAAAATCTTTATAGTGATGAGAACATCAAGTTCTGCTTTGTTTCTAGGCTTGGTAGGAAACCTAAAGATCAAATTAACTAAAAACTCAGTTATAAAATCAATTGGCATAGGGTAAGCAATTGTTCAAACATCTCTATTGAGGCTTGTGATGGTCCTAGCTCACAAACTAGGATCTGGACTAGAAGAATTGAAAACATGGCAAACTGATTATAAAAAATAGGAACATTATTTAAAAACACACTATTTTAAGATTTTATAGTTTTTTGTTTTGTTTTGTTTTGTTTCATAGACCACAGATTAGTTTATTTTTAACACCCATCATGCCATGAATTCATAGGGATTAGGTTCCAGTAGCTCAGGCTTCTTTCCATTGGTTCTCACAAAGTGTGCTTCTCTGGGTGGAGCAGGCTGGCACTTTAGTGGAACCCAGGTACCTTTTTCTTGGGCCTCTTTCTTTTTCTGATCATTTTCCTTCACACGTTTTAGGAAGCTATCTCTGCTCTTAGAATGCTTAATATGCACAATATGTACATTGATTCTCTTGGCAAGAATCTTGCCCTTAACTTGTTTGTTCACAACAATGCCAACAGCATTGTAGACTCTTCCAGTTTTGCCATGGTAACATTTGTGGGGCATTTCCTATTCCTTCTTGAACAGTACCCATTCCCGTAATGTCTACAATATTACCTTTCTTGTAGATTCCCATATATGTTGCCAAAGGAACCACTCCATCTTTTCTAAAAGGCCTAGAGAACACATATCGGGTGTCTCTCCTTTGTGTTTATCATTTTGGTTAATTACTGGAAAATGGTGGTTCTGGCCAAAAGGCACACATACAGTTTTTTTAAAACAAAATCGATTTTGGGAACCAGCAATTAGCATAATGGCTATGTCGCTGGACTCCCACGTAGTCGACCGCGGTTCACGTCCCGGACCCGGTGGCTTACAACTCACGCCGGGCACGTGTGCGTGCGTGCCCAGGATCCCGAGAGGAGAATGGAGGAGAAGGGATTGCGGCGTGACCATCCCCCCAGGGGGTGATTTCTAGCTTTCTGTCTCTCTGTCTCTTTCTGTCTGTCTGGCGAGCGCACGTGCCCTATAGCAAAAACCTCTCAAAAAAAAAAAATCGATTTTGAATCCTTAATGTTTATCTAATCCTATGCTAAAGTTATTAGGTACTTTCTTTTCTCATTCTGCAAGATAAATCATTTATTTTTGTCTTTACAGATGAAAGAACTAAGGACCAACTAATTTTAGTAACTTGCCCCAAGTTTTATAGCTTGCAGAGGTCATGACAGAATTTGAATACAAGATAGTCTGACCCTAAAGTCAATTCACCATAATGTGTCTACAGATTTTCACAAGAACTTTCTCTAGGAGAAAGTTTATATAAAAGGCATTTTATAAGTTGCATGTGATTCAGAATGCTAATAATTTGGAAAAAGTTAAAAGAGCAGGATTTAGATGCCCTCAGGCAAGTCATTTAATTTTCAGAGTCAGTTTCCTTGGAGTTACTGAGAATATCAAGTGGCTGAAATAGAGTATTTCATAGACCTGTTTATGAATACAAGCATAAATAAATATAACCTTCCATTATTGCTCATTATAAAAATATAAAGGTACAGTAAGAATGAGATGAGAAAAACTATGTTTCAATTATTACTGATAATTAAGAACTTTTTAAAAGAATTATTATTTAATTTTATTTATTATTATTAATTTTGAATTTGATGAGAGAGAGAGATAGGGAAAGTGAAGTCACCAGTTCTGGGGCTTGAACTGTAGTCAGCCAGGTAGGAGTCCAGCGTTTTAACCACCACTCCATCTGCTGGTCCTGTTAATGAAGAATTTTGAAAGTAATATACACCTAATTGAAGGAGGGTTCAACCAATTACTAAGGCAAGAAATATTTGGCAACTCATTTTGCAAAATTTAAATTACAATATTAGTTCTGTTTGCCTAAGTGTCCATAGATCTCGGATCAAATAAATGACTCATCTACAGTGATATTTACTGCAATAATTTGTTCATATCATGTCTGCTAATTCCATAAAACATATTATGTATAATTTTGAGATTAGTTGACATCTGTTTGCCTCCGTTTACTGATCTGTAAAAATAAGATAAGACTACCTATGTCATAATATGCTGTAAGAATTAAGGGAGATAAGCTAGGTTCTATAGTCTCAATCTCATAGTCTTGATTAGATTGTAGATCAAATCATTAATAATAACTAGTAGAGGCAGTATATTTATACTTTTATTGCTTTAATTCATGCCTTAGGTTTATCATCTACTAACTATATGATCTTCGGTGAAGTGAATTATTTAATGATGCATTTTTCTCACCTTTAAAATACATAAATGCTAATTACATCCTAGGTACGTTGTAATGTTTACATAAGGTGATAATAAAATCAAGATTAACTGGGAATCAACTAAGTGTGAGACAACTTTCTCATCTTCTTTTGGGTCATATGCTTAAGAGGCAGTGAAGAGCTTAGACTACGCCTTCCTGCCCATGTTCAAATCTGGGCTCTGGCGCTCATCAGATAGAGACATGGCAAGTGGCTTACTCTTTCTGCACAGTAGTTTCCCGTATAAAAGAGAAATCATAATGCTTAACAAATAGGCTTACTGTAAGAATTGACAAGTGGTAAGTCCTAAATTTCGATTAGTTGCTCTTACCATCTTTACTAAATCTACAGGATTATGCCCTGAGCTTGGAAATTGTCTCTCATTTTCTTCTCAGGTCTGCCAATTAGTGAGTTGCTAAATGTTGGCCCTGCCAGTTAGATGTTTTGCATTTCACGATTCTCTTCTGTCAAATGGAAATACTAAAACCTACGCTGACCACCTAAACTGGCTGTAAGTACCGAAAGTGTGAATATCGTGATTTTAAACCAAGAACGATATTGCGAATCCAATTGCCCTAACCATTTAACTTCTATATTAGAAACTTCAGAGTTCCTGTCTTATTCTGGAATTTGCCAAATTTACACTAGCACTTTCCAAAGTTGATGTGATTTCCATATCTACCTTTTTAATTATACCACCCACCCAGGACTTCGGATTTTTTTAAATTAATTAACTAGTTTATTTTACATTCATTCACTGAACATCCTCACAGCATACAAAATGTGATTTCCCATCCAGAATACACTGTATAGTGGTTTAATCAAACATGCTATCATCAAAAAATAATTTTCCATTTCTTGTTTCATATATATATACACACATACACACACACACACACACACACACACACACACACATATATATATTTCTCATACTCTGCTATTTCCCACCCTCCTCCCACACTGTCTCTGGTGTCTACTGTTGCTTTCCATTCCTTTGTTCAGGTTTTGTTTATCTGAGAATGTTCTTGTCTTTTCTTCCCATATGGAGGATAATCTTTCCAGGTACAGTATTCTTGGTTGAAATTGTTTTTCCCTTAACACTTTGAATATATTTTCCCATTCTTTCCTTGCTCACATTGTTTCCGATGAGAGGTCCACTGTTAGCCCGATAGGATATCCTTTGTAGGCAACTTGATATTTCTCTTTTGCCAGTCTTAGTATCTTGCTTTTGTCTGTGGTTTTGGTCAATTTGGCTATAATATATCTTGGAGAAGATCTCCTTGGGTTGCTTCTATTTGGGGTCCTTTGGATCTTAAAACAGCAAAGATAATGTTGAAGTAGTCAAAAACCAGGAGACCAGATGGTGATACGGTGTAAAATTGACACTCTGGGAGGCGATCCGACGTGGGATGGCTCCCAGGTCAAGTACGAGCTCTCCCTAGTGTGCTGGGATTGTGTGTGACCTTGATCCAGGGTTGTCTGAAGGCTGCTGCTAGACCAAGGCATCAGGATCCTTCTACTCTTGTTCTCTTTTTTTCTTGTAGAAGAAATACATAAACTTAAAAATAAATAAAATAAAATAGCCAAAAACCATGAGTCCAGAGGGTGGACTGGTGGTCAAGGTGACTGGAGCCTATGTATGATTTCAGTTCCTGATCTGGTAACTTGAAAAAACACGCCAGGTACATGTGCCCAAAACCTCAGAAAAAAGGGAGAAATTAAAAAAAAAGGAATTGCGGTGTAACCCTGTGGAGTGCATTTTTTCACTTCTCTCCCTCTCCCTCACCCCCAGCAAGTGTACATGTCCTCTGGAAAGAAAAGCCAGAGGGAACCCTCTAGGAACACACCAGCAGTGGGTAGTCGTGCAGCTTGGAATCATTAGCTATGGCAGAAGGAGAGCTCCCATTCCGAGGCATCATGGGCGTCGGTTACAAGGTTGTCAGAAGAGTCCATTGTATGGTTTGGGCTTGGTGGGCAATTTTGTGGAGGGTCAAAGGAAGGAGGGATTTTCTCTAGATTAGATGGTGTCAGAAAGCCAGAGGCAATTATGAGACTGGGTATCTCAAAAAAATAAGTAAATAAAACTTACCTAAAGGGAGCATTGACCAGCGCAAAGATAAAGATAATACTTAATTGGTAAAGAAAGAACTGCCACCCATTGTTGCTAAAAGAGGGGATATTTAGTATTTTCTAGGTGACATATTGACATTGTTTCTGTATGTGTTTATACAAAATAATGAAGTTGCCTTGCTTTGTCGTCTTATATCATAACATCAGAATAAATTTGTCGGAAGTTGCTTTAAAAAAGACTTTATGTCCACAGGAGACTAACACGTAGGATAAGTACCCAGCCATCTCCCACACATAGGACTTTTCCTTTTCTTTTCTAGGAGTTGAAATTTTTTCAACTATTCCACATAGGACAGTGTAAATTTGGGCAAGAAATTTAACCTTTCTGAAATCCAGACTTCTTATCTATAATTCGTAGATGTTGTTGGAAAGATTAAGTTAGGACATCTATTTCAGGGCCCTTGCACTGTGTCAGTCCTTCTGAAGGGGCTCAGTAACCATGAGTTTGTGTTCTTTCACTCCACAAGGTGATATCAAATATAATTCTTTGTGTTTTCTATGGGTTTACATGCAAATGTTCTGGTAGTTCTTGGATTCCACTGTTTAATTAAAGCATGCAAGGGATTGTCTCACTTTTAGCTGGTGTTACCTATTTAGGAGAAAACCCTAGGAGAGATTCACAACCAGGCAGCCCACCTGTTCTCCCAGGAGGGAAACAGATCAAACAGAACATTTCTGCCAGCATGAATCTCCCAGTGGGTTCACTGCACATCCTGACTTTTTTTTTATTTATTTAGTGCTGGTGAGTCAGGTGTGAGAACTGTCTTCCTTTGTTTTCCTATCTAAGAAGGTGATTTGCTATTATAGATCTTCTTCCAGCTGCAAGGAACTATAAAAAAGATAAAAATTGTAAAAATCTACACCTGTTTCTGAATCCTGAATTTTCACAAACTTTTGCTATAGTAGACTCAAAATAGGAGAGCCCATGGCCTTGGTATCTCAACTGTGCTGCACATATTTACAAACTGGTGCTTATGGTTGCTTTCACTTGTCAGTTTAATTGGGCCAAGGGATGCCCAGATAGCTGGCAAAACATTATTTCTACGCATGTCTGAGAGGGTGTTTCTGAAAGAGATTCATATTTGAACACTAGACAGTTCCTCTCACACCACTGAGGAAGGACATATCCAATTCACCAAGGGTCCTCATAGGAAAAAAAAAAATTAAGAAGGGCCAGCTCTCTCTCTTCTTGAGCTAAGATGTACACTTTTTTTTCTACTTTTTTGCTGATTTCGGACATTGAACCTCTTACCTTTTGGACTTTCAGACTCTGGAGAGACATGCACACACGCAGTGTGATTCAAGTATACCTGGGGATCTGAACCAAGGGCAGCTATGTGGCTTCCAGCACTATTGTTCAGTTCGCTGCTGACTGCACCACCAAATTGGGTCCTTGTTTGGATTTTTCTATTTGTGCACCCAATGAGTCATGCATCTTGGTATATACATTTAGGAGGTGATACCAAACTTATAGCAAGAACATGATCTTTGAAGTAAAGTGAACTTGAATTCCAGTTTACCACCGGAAAGCTGGGTGAGCCGCTTAATTATTAATATAATATACTTTGTTGTCTCTATCTATATAATAGGGAATACACACACACACACACACACACACACACACACATGAAAATACACAGTGTAGGCATTGCAAAGCCCATGTGATCTCTGTAAAGTATCCAGAACAGTGGCCAACACATTGTAAGAAATTTATTCAATTCTAGTTATTAAGTATTATCATTAGCTTCATTCTGTTTCATTATTATTAATAGTTTTTGCAGGTTGGAACCAGACAAAACATGATCTTAATTCTTAGTTTTTGCTACCTGTCTAGTCATAAGCAGATTAATTATTCTATTCAGTCATACCTACCCTTTAACATAACAACAAGAAAAAGACATGTGTAAGTCACCATGTACTGCACCTAACATGTAGTAATCTCTAAGAAAAGTCAATTTCCGTTCTCTGTGACACCATTGAGATGAACATCGCACAGCGGGAGTCCACGTGCATCTTGTATGTCTTCAAGGTGAAGTCCTATGGAAATCCACACCAGCCTTAGTGGGGTTCACCCTCTGGCCTTCTTCCCAAGAGCCCTATCCTGGAGGAAGAATAGTCTCTCCTTCTCCCAGTTACTGACATAGCTCTCATAGGCCTATGGGGAGGGAATAGTCAGATGTTCTCCTAACCCTATCTGACCATGCCAAAATAAGCTAACAAGGCCACACTATCAACAAGATGCTCACAGATATATATATTGGGTTATCAAAAAAGTCATGACACATTTTCTGATAACCCAATAGTTTGGGAAATTTCATAGAAGTAAAATATTGTAAAGGCAACCTATCAAGAATGCTGTCTCCTTTTCTTTCTTTGTCTATGGCATCCTTACTCTCATTTTCAGTGGCACTGAGGTAGCTATAGACACATGAGGTTCCAGTAGGACATTTACATAGGTATGTCTATGTCTAGTTGGGGGATCACCAACATTTTGATAGGAAAATGATTTCCAAGAATTCTCCCAAAGTTCATTGTGCTGACACAGCCAATGTCATGAGCTGAAAGTGTCGAGATCAAGCACTGCAAAGAGTTGCTCCTGGTGCTCAGAGGCTGATTATGTGGGGAAGCATGCACTGTGGGTACTATGGAGTGAGAGCTCCTCTCCCTGGAGTTCCAAAGTGCCCTCTACAAAGTCATTATCACTTGCACCTGCTCCTTCATTCCAGTCATATGTAACCTTGTGAGTGAAAAGGCATCAGCTTTGCTTGTCAAAGAAATGAATGGGTGACAAATGTAGGTAGAAATCCCATGTTCTATAGCTAGTGCCAGAACTGACAGACGGTAAAATATTTTAAAATTATTAATAATCACTTATGAACAAAATAAACCATAATATTAGAGAAAAAGGATTCAATTAGCCATCTTTCTCTGTAAAACATTATAACATAAAATCACTATCAAATGAAGAGACAATCAAAAGTATGCAATTAAAAATGATTTGGAAAGTTACTACAGAATTTTGTCAGAGTTAATTAACACAAATACGTTATTTGTTTATAGATGTGATATTTTTCAGCTTCTTAATTTGTAATTTCTAAGTCATTTATTTTCTCATTGAAACTAAATACTCACTTTTGTACCTTATCTTTTATTGATATTTTCTTTTCCTTAAACAGTATTCTCCCTAAAGCTTCAGCACCCAAAAGCTTGGATCTACCACCAGGTTAGAGGGCTATGACATATTATTATTTTTATCAGCACAAGGTGACTCACCATATCTGCTAAAATCTATTCACATGGCAACAGTAATGGCTGATAGGTGCCTTAATAGAAAGTGAGACATGAAAAAAGAGTATTAACACGTTTAACTCAGGGGAATGAATCATGAATGGTTGGGGTAATTTGGAAAACATGTCCCTCTTCTCCTGAATGATTCGTCATACCTTATCTGTATAATTGCAGTAGCGGCTATTACTTTCTAGTTCTTTTCCATCTAGCACATGCTCCACACACCAACCAGACTCAGCTATCTGAGACATAATTACCATTTCGTTTGCATTTTGTTGAGCCCTCCACCATATCCTATGGTACCTTTATCCTTTGTGCAGATGACAGAAAGACACAACTCCAGGTGGACAGAGCTCACAGGCATATGGCTTAACAAATGCTGGGCATCTTTGCATACATCTTGGGTTGTTAAAAAAGTCATGATGCATTTTTGCATAGGAAAATATATCATGACTTTTCCAATGACTATAGATAGATAGATAGATAGATGTATATACATATATATAAAATATATGTAATAATTGTATGAAATTATATATATTTAATGTAAATTCAGACTTAGGTGACAAGGGTTGACCTGGCTTACAGAAAGTCTTCCTGCCCCTCAGCCAGGCAACTAATGCATTTAGCATCGAGAAGAAGCTGTGAAGACCTGCGTGGCCTTGCCTGATGGTAAGTGGCTGCCAAGCTCCTCATTATATTACATTAGACCTTTAACTGCACATCATTCTCTCTTCTGTACCTTTTAGACTAGTCAAGCAAAACTAAAACTGCATATTTTCCTTGATTTTTCTGTATTTCGTTGCTGTGAAACATGTTTCTGAACTTGTTATTGAATATCCCCAAGCTCTTCTTGGCTGAGTAGTTTCTAACCACCTTGAAACTCAGGTCAAGTATCTTACTCTCCAAGAAACCTGCATTGTCCCAATGTCTGAATAAGACTTTCTTCCATGTACTCGAAAAGCCTTCAGCATTTAGCCCTATGTAGTGCTTAGAATACACTTAGAATGCTATATCATAATTTGAAGTTGATTTACTTACCATAACAACCATTAAATGTGAGCTCCTTGAGGTTGAAAAGTTGGTCCTTCACCTCTGCTTTCTTGATTGCTTGCAATGTACCTGAAATACCTTCATTTTCACTATTATCACAACCATTATGACTTATTGTGAATGTGTAAAATGTTTTTTCTTCTCACATAAGGCAAAGATATTGACACATTTTCTTATTCAATGCAGACTTTACCCACAGTAACTCCAAACACCACTCAATAATTTATCTAGACTTTAAGTATAATATCGTTAATTGATAGAAGTAATTTCGGTGCTTTTTAATATAGCAAATCTCTAGTGAGCAATAAAATCACTGGAGAGCATAAAATATGCAGACCCTTTTAATTTAGCAGTAAGTTCAGAGCCACATTAAATGTGAAGCTGCAGGGATAAGAGTCTCATGAACTCTGGGTAGATTATGGTTTATTCCATCATATTATGTAACTTAATGTCTGACTGTGTGCTCTGAGATCGAAAAATGAAGTACACAACTTAATAGAGAATTTGACAGAAGTTCATTAGCATAGGATAACTTACAGGCTGGGCGATGTTCAGTGGAGGGTGAATCTCACTGGGCAGCTGCAGGTGTACTAGAGCCATAAGAGAATCAAAGTGACTTTTATATTGGACGTAGCATTGGAGTTCTTCTTAACAGATTAATTGAAGAATATCTGTCTTTGACTTCTTTCTCTTCGCAGTGAGTCTTTCAGAGCCAAACCTTTTACCTTCTTCTCAACAGATGGAGCCTAATGCTTAACTAATGAAAGTCAACAGTGACCTTGCTGAGTCTGTGGAGAGAGAACGCGGCTGTGGAGAGAGGGAGGAGAAAGAATGCCACTAGCCCCATCTAATAGAACCTGCTGAGAAGATATTATCAGGTTAAGCATTACAAAGCCACACAGCTGCTAAACAGGCTCTAAGAATTATCTTAAATAACTCCATTTTGCCTGCTAATCACTGCTTATATTTAAACCCTTTCAGAGGATGGAGGCCAGTCATTTTCCCTGCCTTCATACCTGCTCCCCTAGAGCAACTCTTCCCCACCCCATCCGTGGTTCTCCCCTAGCCAATCCACGATCCCCACCGACAACCCCCAATCTAACCTCTCAGGTCTCCTTGTAATTCTGGCCCTTGGAATGAGCATTCCTACCCATTCCTTCATCATCACATCCTTCATCCCTACCCAGCTTCCTGTCATCAGTTTCAGCCTCTGTCTCCTGTGAGCTGGGGCCGCTCTGGTTTCCCAGGCTCCTGCCCAGCTCTCCTGCTACTCCCTGTCCCCCATTCTGCTGTACCCTCCTCCTGCCGCCGGTTGGCTTTAAGGAGCTCCTGAAAAATAGTTAAAATCCTGGGAGGTAGGTAGGAATGATCAGGAGATAGAGGACCTGAGCCTCTGTCAGTAGGTTCCCTTCTGGTTATCTTAGTTACGGAATCCGAATGGCTGCCCCAGGTACTGATTAACTTTGAAATGCAGTGAAAGTGTGGAAAGGTACAGAAATGACATCGGGTTGTTTCACGGACACACTCACGCACTTCATGCAGCACTCGGACTCTGTCATTACAGGAGGTGGGGTGATGCCTTCTAATACACTTAGAACTATCAAGTAAGGTGTTCACTAAGGTATTAACCCCTTTATAGATCCCCATTGCCATAACTATAATCTGAAAACTAGAAAAGGGTTTTCCTAAAAACATTGTGAAACCAACCACTAAACATGGGCCAAATCCCTAGGCTACAAATTCTGCCTAAAAATTAACAGGTCATATTAAAATGAACACCAGTGAGCATCCATGACTACAGACTTCACTTATAGTTTAAGATATAACAACAAATTTCAAAGAAGTTTTCAACGTATGTCTTACTACTTTGTGCTGAAAGACCAGAATCCCTAAAGTTCCCCTTTCTGCCTTTCTTTCTAGAGGCAGTTACAGAGAAATGCAGAGTGATACAGACACAGTTTTAAACTCCAACTTCTCAACAAAGGATACAAAATATTTCAAGATCTAGCTTTTGACTACATTCCCCGTTTCAGCTTTTGCACCCTAGTTCTTCATATATTACGTGCCTGGTCTCTGAGATTCAAACTAAACATTCATGTTCCAAACACCTGAGTGCCCAATCTAATCACACATGCATGTGGCTTTTCATGACAATGGCTCTAGATCTTCCCATGCTTTTTCCAGGATGTGTTGTTCTGTTTCCAGACAGCTGTGTCTGCTTGGCGCCATAATGAAAATATTAATCTCTTCAAATTTGGCATCTTTAATCATTGGAAATGCATTTTACCTGCATAGGTGCTTTTGTTCCAAACCTACCACAATGTGCCCTTGCCAGTGAATTTCCTGTTCTTGCTTCTCTGTCTTTACCTCCACTGAACCTGGTGATCTCTCTGTTTTCCACCTGAGAGACCTGTACACATGATGGCAAGATTCTGCATTAATGTGTCCTTTTCGCACCTCTTCCATTCACAGAGTTCTTAGAACTTAAACTGGGGCCAGTAGGTGGCATGGTGGTTAAGGCGTTGGACTCCCACATGGCCAACTGTGGTTCAAGTCCTAGATCTGGCAGCTTGAAAATCATGTTGGGTGCTTGTGTGTGTATGCCCAAAAACCTAGGAGGAGAATGGAGGAGAAGGGACTGCAGTGTGGCCATCCTCTCTGGGAAGTGATTTATCACTTTCTCTGTCTCTCTCTGGTGAGCACATACAGTTTCTAGCAAACACACACACACACACACACACACACACACACACACAAATACTAAAAACAAAAACTTAAATGGGACCCCAGGATAGAATATCACACACCCTTGCAATGTTACCTTTCTCCTGTGCCCCTCACCATAAGTGTGCACATTGTTAGTGAATGAGAGAGCTTATTATTATTTTATGTGCCTTTGGGGACTAGTACAGAGCTAGACCCACAAATATCCACACACAGACTTTCTGAAGAAAGAATGATTGAGAGGTTAATGTCAGGCATAATGTGATAGTACAACCAAGAGCACACACTGAACAGAACATAGTCAACTGGAACTGTTGGCTGTGTGTTTGTATGTTGCCCCTGCTAAAACATATCTCAATGTCTCCTTGTGCTCAAAATAAAGTCTCCAGTACTCCCAGGATGTCCACTTCATGTTTGCTCGTCCAGATTTTCCAAGAGGTGGCTTTCTCCTGCCTCAACTGTCTTAAACCTTGACAGTGGAGGTTTATACTTTGAAAAGATTCAACTACTTGTCATTTCAATTCTGCAAAAAATGCCATCCTCTTCTAGTGCTTCTCCATCTTTGTACAGACTGCATCATCTCTGGAGAGGTCCTGGTCCATCTGATGCTGCAGCAGGCAGCCCTGCTTATTCCGATGACCAGAAAGTAGGCTGCTGCCACTCACCACTTTGGCGAAGAAACAAGAGCTGGTGACTAAGGCAAGGAATTTCCTTCAGTGAGGACAATGCTGAGGAGAGATCAGACCAGAGTCTGTAACAGTGTCCCCTCTTCTGGACATGTTACAGAGCCTACATAGGGGAGACCGTCAGTGAGAGACACATTTAGGAAGGAAGGGCAAGCTCCTCATTCTCACGTAGCAGAAGCGGAAGGAGACCCGATCAGGTCATGGTCTTCACGCAGGATCATAGGGAGATCTGACAGTGTTGGGGGTCATCACTGGTGCAGAACAGCTTCCCTTTGGGTCACTGTCAGAATGAGCAGTTGCAATTTTCAGCAAGCGGGCTTAAAGACGAGCGACGTAACCAAGGCAGCTGGAGAGAAACGCAGCCAGTTAAAATGACTCTTAGATCCTGGTTTAGAAGCTGTGAGGGTCTCCATGCGGCTTTGCAGTGTTTGAGCTGACAAAATGTTCTAATTAGTCACGTGGGAGGGGGCTGGTAGCATCTTTCCGCTTTCTGTCTCCACAGCCCTGTATCTGGAAAGACTCAGCAAGGTTACTGTTATCTGCCATTAGTTAAGCGTTAGGCTCTAATTATTGTGGGAAAGGTAAAGGCTTAGGTTTCTGTGAAACTCCTTGTAAGGGAAGTGAATGAAAGAAATTAAAAGCTGATTTTCCTAAGTGTTAATCTTTTATTTATTGCTGGAGGATACATGCCCTTGCTAGAGAGACACAAAAACATACAAAGAGAGAGAGAAAGAGGGGAGAGAGAGAGAGAGAGAGAGAGAGAGAAAGCAAAAAAGTAATGCCCATGGGAAACGGTGACTCTGCAATCTCTTTTCTTCCACTTCTCTTTGTTTCAGGATTTGGGGCACATGTGCACTCATGCCTGGCATGTTTCTCAAGCTGCTGGGTCTGGAGCACAAATCACACAGTCAGCCATGTGGGATGCAGCTCACATAACCATCTAGCCATTAACTTTAAGCCCTTACCTTCAGTCTCTTAAGATGTACTCAAAGACTAAGTACAGTACAGACTCACACTGATTGCCTTGTGGCCTGGTTACACTTGTCTATACATAGCTGAATTCTACCCATCCATAGAGCTTCAGAGTGCAACCACATCTTTTAAGAACCACTCCTTGGCCATTCTTCCCCTCTTCTCACGCCGAGCTGTTGATAGTTTACTGTGCAGCATTTTGCTATAGCACCCTTTATTATGATAATGAATTTACTTGGTGGTGGCAAATAAATTTTGTTCGAATCAGCTTTACTGAGGTATGATTTATAGATAAGATTCATTAATTTTAACAAGCACTTGATGAATTCTGACAAACATACATAATAGTGAACATCATTTATAACCTCAATTATGATGCAGAAGATTCCTATTATTCCATAATTTCTACTATGTCCTTTTGTAGTAAATCTCTTTGATGAAAAATATATTCAAATAGTTTGCCCATTCTCTTTTTTGGAGAGATTTTTGCTATAGAGCATGTGCGCTCACCAGAAAGACAGAGAGAGACAGAGAGACAGAAAGTGAGAAATCACCCCCCCAAGAGGGATGACTATGCTGCAGTCTCTTCTCCTCCATTCTCCTCTCGGGATCTTGGGCACGCACGCACATACCCCTGGCATGAGCTTAAGCTACCAGGTCTGGGACTCAAACCATGGTCCACTCCATGGGAGTCCAGGGACATAGCCATAACGCCAACTGCTGATCCCAAGTTTGTCCGTTCTTTAAAATAGATTTTCATCATATTATGATTAAGGAATATTATTAGTTCATTATAAAAAATACATATCTTTTATCAGATATATGTTTATAAATATTTGGGACATGCATGTGCACATACCTGGTGGTGTTTCAAGTTGCTGGATCCAGGACTCAAACCACATTTGTCCACGTGGGAGTCCAACTACGTAACCGTTATGCCATCTGCTGGTCCCAAACACATTTGCTGAAATGGCTCTCTTCTTTATGCATATATATATATATATATATATGTATATATATATATATATATACATATATATATATATATAGTAATGAGGTATACTGAGAAAGATAAGTCATGCCTAAAACTCTAGGATACCTCTAAGTTGTACATATATATGTGTGTGTATGTATATATATTCCATTTCTTCATATGATTTGTTTAACTTTACATAGAAAGTATATTATTACTAAGTAATAATATGATGATCATCCTAATTAATTACTTTTGATAAGATCAGTTTGATTTTTCTAGATAAAATCATAAATATTATCATACTTATTTTTCTGTTGTCTTTTATTTTTCATATTTCTTGCTGTATTAACCCCAGTCCCTTGTGGGAAAGCATCTATTTGGGAAAATTACAATATGGAATTTCAAGTGAATACTCTTTAATGACAGAATAAATGTACAATCTTTTTGCCATCATAGAATATGAACATTTATGCAAGTTTTTCTCAATTTCTGAATACTGAATTTACATGATGTTTTATAAAAGCCTTATAGCCCCTCACATGACATAATTTCATAGAGGAGAAACAAGCGGAGTCTCTAGACTCCGCTGCAGTAGTACAACAGGAGAATGCTGCCTTGCAGTGGTTGAGGCCACGTGACAGGCCCATATTCAGTTCCCAGTCCCACCTCAACATGCTGGCTGCCAGTGCCCCTGGTCTTAGCTGACTGCAAGGCTGGGGTAGGAAGGGTGAAGATGGTGAGACCCTCTGACATATCTTTCTCCCTCTTCTCACCTCTCTTTCAGAAAAGTTAAAAAAAAAAAGGTTCCTAGTCTATGCTAATAATAATGACAATCATAACTTACATTATTAAATAATAATACGATGATCATGCTAATTACTTTTTTATGCTAATTAGATGATCCTAATAAACTACCACTGCCTAACCATGGGCAGGTATTTTCACTTTTATTCTGTCAAGGGAAATAAATGCTCAAAGTAAAGTGGCTAGTGTGCAGTTGGTATGGAGCATCTGCCTGGGCCACTTCACTCCAGGACCCGTGCTCTGAGCATCTCTGTCTCACCTCCCCAGTGTCGTTCCCTTACTGTCTCAGCACAGCAGAGTGTTACTCTGCTACTGCGCCCTATGGCCACCCTGACCGACTGCTTTAACTAGGCAGATTTGACTCTCTCTTCTTTTCTTAATTATATATATTTTTATTTCTTTATTTACATTTAATCACATACCTTTTTACAATGTACATTTCTTTTCCCAGCATGAATACCATGCAGATAAGTCAAGACAAAGATATTACTGTATACATTATCATCAGCAAATAGCTTCTCACTTTTCTGTCAATTAAACATACTTTTACTTTTTTTCTTTCCCCTTTCCGTTCCCTCCCTTCTTTACGTCTTCTTTATTACCTGTGCCATGTTTTACCAGAAGTCTTGAGGTTTCATTGAGTTTTATTAGTCTACTCTTTTATAAACTAACTTTTTATCAAGTTAAATATAAGATAAAGTTTAGAGTTAGAGAAAATGCTATCAATGATTTAGTTACACTCTTCCATATTAAAACAAAATTAATGTGGCCATCACAAAGTTGTGATTTCCACCAATTACTTAGAGGGTAGTAGAGCTAAGACTAAAGTTCACATTTTCTGGTTCTCACTTCAGAGCTCATTTTGCCACCAGCAACCTTATTTTGGATGACATAGTCATGTTTCTATTTACCACGAAAATATCTCAAGCTTATGCATTGCATTAATTCAGAAATCAGTTCTTCTAGTAAACACACACACACAATTTAAAATCCTCTTAACTTTGGAAGACGTCTACAAGTACACAGGCCAGAAAGTGTACAACGTAAAGTACCTGTTATCTCATTCAATCAGCCCCCTGGATGGTTAAATGCAGTGTATATTTCTAATTTTAAGAATAATAATTAAACTTTAGGATGTTATAGTGGACTAAGACAAAAAATCTATAGTATTATGACAGGTAATCACAGACACAGTTTTCACCATGAAGTTTCTCACTGTGTACTCTCAATACTGACTATCCTTTCTACATTTATTTTCCTTTTTAGAGAGTGATTTTTGCTATAGAGCACATGCACTTGCTAAAGACACAGAGAGAGAAAGTGAGAAATAACTCCCCACCCCACCCCCCCAGAAAGAGTTGACCACACCACAATCTCTTCTCTCCATTCTCCTCTTGGGATTTTGGTCACACATGTACACATGCCTGGTGTGTATTTCAAGCCATCAGGTCTGGGACTTAACCCACAGTCAACAAAGTGGGAGTTCAGTGCCTTAACCACTATATCATCTACTGTCCCCTCTGCAATTTATGTGTCAACATGTAGTAGAGAAATGAGAACTTAAGGATTGTGTGTGTATGTGTATCTTTGTTCTAAGAGGGTATTAAAGAATTGGAGGCTTGGGAGTTGACTTAGGAAGAGAAAATTCAGAAAGACAACCACTTTTTTAAAAGTATCTGCACTAAATGGTTGTAAAGCATATAATAAAATAATCTACCAAATGATCTACCTTTCATGGAGGTAAAGTCTGGATCACGTTGACATTACGTTGGCCGGTCTCGTGGCCTAATGGTTAAAGGAGCTGAATCTCATATGGCCAGACAGGTTGCTTGACTCTCAGCCAGAAAACAAGCCAGGCATATGCATGTGATGCCGAAAGTCCTGAAAGATGGAGGAGAAGGGATCATGGCATGACTATACCCTATTGGGGAGTGCTCTCCCCCCCGTGTGTGTGTGCGTGTGTGCATGTGTGTATGTGTGTTGTGTGTGTGTGTGCGCACACACATGTTTCTGGTGAGTGCATGTTCCCGCTGGCAAACATTAAAATAAAAGAAAAGAAAAGAGTTGTTTACATCAAAGCATCAAAGGATTGGAATCACCTTCTAGGACATGCATTCTCTGTTAACACAGATTTCCGTCTCTCACTCTTCCTTTTCTCATTATTTTCCTTTCTCATACCCTGCGTTTCCCTTTTCTGTAACACCTACTGTATCAGTGTCTTACTGTGTCTGTGTGATACCTACGTGCCTCTTCACTGTGTGCTGAGTATGATGACTGTCACTGAAAATAAGGGCAAAGATAGGTCCACAATTCTCCACAATTTTCGAAACTGTGGTGGGTGCTGACCCACAGGTAATTGTAAAGTAGCAAATGTGAAGATGAAGATGTAGAGATTTACCCAAAGATACACAGAAGAAGACACTTCATGGAAAGGGTAAAACCAAAGCTAAGACAAAACAAATAGGCGCATCAGGGAAAGGAGAAGAGGCAGCAGTGGAAGGTGAGCATTTGAGCAGGAAGGACGACCGGTGCAAAGCTGCTGTACAGGACATATGGTGGGGTGTGGGACATAATGGGGAAGGGTGCTGTGGAGAAAACTAATCCAAAACATATTAGACTAAAACATACATTTATTTACCTATGAATATCTTTGCCTTTGCCAATTATGCTTAGTTTCTTTATTACTGCCAAAGAGCTTCTTTAGGTGAATTTCTTTAGGAATTATTTAGTTGAGACTTGAATTACCCTTAGTTGTTAAGAAGGATAAGAATTTCCCAGAATATCTAAAGATAAAGGGCATGATCAAAAAAATAATGACCACATGAAATGGATATATCGCATGTCTAAATGACAGGTCATTTGTGTCAGTTCCATCAGACGAAATATTGAACTAGTCATGCTTTGAGTTCATCAGAATATCAGGAATTTCCTTACAATACAGCTCCATAAATTGAAAATGATGAGAGATGACCCCACTACTGACCATAAGAACAGAAAGGGCGCAGGCGTTGGTCGTCTGGACCCTTCTCAAACTGCCCTCCTGAGAATCCTTTCTCCTTCCTGAGCTCTCTTTCCCCATGAGAAACAAGAAGAATAATACCTAGCCCTTCAGATCAGGATAAAATTAAACCAGATTCTTTTTCCCTTCTTCCTGAAATATTTCAATATTTTAATTACATATTAAAAACATGTAATTAATTAATGAAAATATTAAAGTATTGAATATGTTTTTCTGTACCCAAAAAGGGTAATGGAGAATTATAAAATATTAGAGTTTGAAATTTCCTTGGGGATGAGATGCATTCATTTATTCGTTTATTTTTACTCATTAATTTATTTAATAAATATACTTAGTCTCAGTGTGTTGCTATTGCATGCGCCCAAAGATTACATGCTCCTTTTACGTAGAGCAGATCACAGGAGATGCATATTACTCAATGCAGTGGGTTTTGTTATAGAACAAGCCTGACCTAGAACAGAAGGAGTGGTCTTTTGTGTTACTAGGTCAGCTGACACATTTGCAGCAGTTGGGTTAGTGCGAGTCTTACTTTTTCTAAACAGGACTGTGAACCCCTCCACTACTGAGAGCTCACACAGCATGAGAGAGCTTACAGTAGAGTGACTAAGGACTGAAGTAACAGGGTCTTCCTTTCTTCCTGCAGGCCTGCTACTCTGTCCTCTGTTCAACTTTAATGCATTTTTTATACAGGCCCCAGAATTGTTGAATCTGAGATGGCAGCAACAATATAGTAAGACAGGATTCTGGGTGAATGGTCATGGTTCCTGAGTCTCTGTCCTTAACCTGACCTTGCTGAAAACATCCATCCTTCGGGGACCCATTTGTTTTTATTTTATTTTTAATTTTCTATTGATAAAATACCTTATTTTAAATTTCCTACAAGTAAATTAAAAGAACTATGATTATTTTTATTATAGCCCAGATTGATATATATGCTATTAGGTAAAGTATTCATTGATAATATAGTTTCGTTTCTGGGGAATTTCCAACTCACCAATATGTTCCTGGAAGAACATGGATCTTAAAGGGTAGAATGTCTATATAGTGGCAACTTGGTGCCAGGTGATGTAGTAAGTGTATTACATAAACTTCTTATTCCATTATCAGAATAACTCTCTGGAGTGAGTATTAGGACCCTCATTTTACAGAAGCAGACAATACTAAATAGAAATATTTAAATTTTCCCCAAAGTTAAGAGAATCAATAAAGGGTGGAACAGGTATTTAATTGCATGGTAAAGTGTCTCTAAAACTCTTATTATCTCTTCCCTGTTTTTATGCAAGTCCCATAATAATGAAGCTGCAGTGCTGATCTGCCTGGTCCCAGTGTGACCACCAGGACCAGGTTACCTCCAGGACAGGCCCACTCAAAGGTATTCCTGTAAGCTTAAAAACATCTTCTGGTCCTTGAGACTCTCAAACTTTCATAAAATATCAGATGTCAGGATGATATGAGCAATGAGGATGGTAATTGCCACATGCTGTCTGAAACAGTCTCTCTCAGTTAGCCACCATTCAAGGTAATAAAGTTACACGCCATTCAAAGTTATAGCTAAGTTCTTAGCAGCTTTTCCTAAGCACATTCTTACCAGAGAAAAGAAAAGAGCAAAAGAGAATTACCCAAGCAGAGGGCATTCTAATTAGTTTGTTATGTCTCATCACCTTCATGCAAATTACTTTCTGAACCCGATTCAAACAACCTCGCAAATGACAATTTCTCCCCTTGAGGCAGTCACCTTCCACACACCTAGACCAGATAGATATTTTGATCTTCTTCAATTATTTTTTCCTACTACCTGGCCTAGAAACATTCATCATTTGGATGTATCAGATGAGTTAATAGCTATGGCGTGAGACTTTAAGAACTTGTTGCATGACATCTCTCTTAGAGGATCACTTGAGGGTAGAGTGCTCAGCACATTCAACCTTTCTTCCTCCCTGGAGAACAGGTTCAGAGAAGAGTGTGGTCCTACAGATCTCATAGTGAGTAAGAGCACCTAGTGCCATCTGGGTGCTGCTGTGTAGGAGCAATGTCAGGGAACTGTGTCGACATGTGTGTGCACACGTATGCATGTATGTATGTGTGTGTGTATTGAGGGGCACCAGCAGTACAACAGGCCCTAACATACTAAAACGTTTTCCTTATAGTGTGATATGATAACTGCAGATTTACATTATATGTGGCAGAGTTTTGTGAGGTTTCCTTTCTTCAGAAACAGAAATGTTCATGAAAAAAAACAGTTTAAAAAGTTTGAAGTGATACTGCTTAGCGCAGAAAAGAGAAAAATTCATTTCTGATAGAACTTTATGGGCAGAGGGAGAAAGGTTGGAAAAAGCTGGTTTGGGAGACCAGGTCTCTTGTTGTTCATATCTCCTGTCCATTAAAATAACTTTGGTTTCATTAGATGTGTTCAACTTCAATGTGTTTTTCTATACATATTATAGTTTGTTTTAGAAGACATTATTTTTAGATTATAAATACTTAGAGGAATGCTGCTGTCAGTGTAACATTACTCTAGTGTCATTCTTAGTGTTGCTGTTATTTAAGTGTTCTGTGCTACTAGAATGAAAACTCCATGATGACGGAGACAGACGGCGTCTACTTTCTTTGCAGAAGAATCACTAGACACTGTTAGAGTGTGGAACTTACTACACACTGAGGACTTTTTTTTTAACTGTATTGAGTAACTTTTATCCACAAAACTATAAGAGTTTTGAAAGATTGCTAAAAGCAAAAAATAGAGAAATAGATAAAGTATCATTTGAGTCTCGCCTTTGGAAGTTAATTGAGGCAGTTCTGTTCAGAATGATTTAAATTGCATTGGGGGACAAGAGACAAGAAAAACCTCAAGTAAATATGCAATCATTGTAAACATCAGCATTGAGCATTTCCTTTTTTCAAAAAAATTATTTTACTTAACTTTTGAATTTATTATACATATATTTTTAATATTTCCAGAGAGAGAGAGAGGGAAAGTGAGAAAGCGAGCCGCCAGGTCTGAGACTCAAACCATGGTCGATCATGTGGGAGTCCAACACCCTTAGCCACCATGCCACCTGCTGGCCCCAACATTGAGCATTTCTGAGGATGTAGAGAAATCAGGTTATGTAATAAGTCTCAGATAATTAGAGTTTAATTGTTTTTAAACCTGGAATTGCTACCTGCAACAACAACAAAAGTATTTAGCAATTTTGGGAAAAAAAAAAACAGCTTTGAATTCACACAGCATGTGTCTTCTTCCCGCAGCACATACCTAGTAGCTAGTAGCTGTTCACTCATACTTGTGTCAGGATGAGACAATACAAGAACCTCTCCAGTTACTGAGTAAAATCAAAACAAAACAAAACAATAACAACAACAACAACAACAACAAACCCGCCCTGATGAAAGTTTTCAGAGCTGGACCATTTCACTTTGGACTCCAAATTTTTAGGATGCAGTTGATTACCTACTCTGATAAATTAACATGTTAGTTATCCGTTTTTACATGTACATTGAAAAAGTTCTTTAAAGAACCATACACTGCACATAGGAAAGACATCCTCACATTTGTTCATTCAGTTTCCCTAAATCTAATTTTGAGAATTTGATATTCAATTATTTCTGTTTAAATCTTCTTTATGGTCTTTTCATAGTTGACACTTAATATTTAAAAAATACACTTTATGTGCATATATGTGTGTGTGTGTGTGTGTGTGTGTGTGTGTGTGTGTTTGCCAGAGAGAGAGAAAGCAAGAGAAATAAAGCATTCCACGTGCAGAATGGTTATCTCACAATCTCTTCTCCATTCCTCTATCCTGTCAGTATTTTGAGCACACACGCATGTACGTACGCACACCAGGTATGTCTCCCAAGCCTCTGGGTTCGGGACTTGAACCACCAGGATCACGAGCTGTATAGGATCCATCTACCTTAATCACAGGGTCATGGAATTGACCTGATATATACATAGCTTCTGTATACAATATTTTTTAAAGTTTATATGTTTCTTCCATGGCAGCGTGAGACAGAGAGAAAGGGCGGAGAGAGACTCAGCAGGGTCTTCACAGTTTGCTCCAATCCCAGTCTTTCTGCCTGGAAAATGGGCACATGCCTGGTACCAGGACGGGACCCAAAGGCCTTCCCCATGTGGGTTCAGTTGTGTTACCACTGCGCCACTGCCTAGACCAGCACTTTTCTCTATTAAAGTTAGAACTATTACCACTGCAGAGAGGTCCTTTCATCCATCCTATTTAAAGTAGATTCCTTTGGTGCCAGCAGGTGGTGTGGTGGGTTAGGTGCTGGATTCCCACATGGCTGACAACAGTGTGAGTCCTGGACTCGGCAGCTTGAGAATTATGCTGGACTTGTATGTATGCATGCCCAAAATCTCAAGAGGAAAATGGAAGAGAAGGGATTGTGGTGTGGTCAACCTTCCTGGTGGGTGATTTCTCACTTTCCCTCTCTTTCTGGAAAGTGCACAAGCCCTATGGAAAAAACTAAAAATAAATAAACAAAAGAATCCTTCACTCCTTCACTATGGCCTAATAATTTTTAAATCAGTTGATTTATACGTCACATAGTAGGTAGTACTGAAATTATATTTGCATTTTATTTTTTAACCTGTTTTTTATCTCCCGGCTGGGAGATACTCACTAGAGTGGAAGCCCTCCTTCTCACATGTTTACTCTGTATCCAAGAATGATGATGTCATATTAAGGGTTTTCAATTCAATATTTGATGCATGAATAAATATAGAATAAAACTGAGGGAAAAGTTAATTCTTACCTCTAATAATTTGCAAAACCAGAAATGTATTTGAATTCTCATTCAAAATGTGCATCTTGTTGTATTATGGTTGCCTTCTACTAAACTTTGTTATTAACAGATTTTGCTATTAGCCAGGCAGATCATCTTACATAATGCAAATACACATATGCATAGTATATATATATATATACACACACACACACACACACACACGAGGCCTAGGTCGACTTAACCCTGTGATTATCAGGTTCTGGATTAAACTGACACCTTTAAAAGCTCCTATCTCAGTACTTCTCCCTTTTGTGATTTTCAGCATGGGACTGGCAGACTGCACTTTTGAATTATAGAGTGTGAAAATGGTGAAAAATGAGATTCTTAAAATAAAATGAGAGTCACTGTTTTGCAATTCAGGCTCTCTGTCTTTGTCGCTGCTTGTGACTTGCCTTTTTTTCACTTTCCATCTCCTGTCACCCAGTTTGGAGAGTTGGGTGTTTTGTGTTCTGTGATTTGTTTATAAGTCTCTGTGATGGATGAAGGTCCATGCAGTGAAGCATGCTGTCAAACTCAACCCATTTGTCACCAAACACTGGCACTCATCTTTGCCCAGTTGCTAGGTCTGTGTCACATCTTTGCTTCTGACAAAATGTCAGTGTTATTTGTCACTGTCTAATATTTATGCCACTTCAGATTGCCACTGCTTGCCATGGATCAGTACCACTGGGTAGACAGGAGTCTTCAGTGGTTCTTCTGCTGTATCCCCCCAGAATAGCCTCTTAGCTTTGCTCTACCCACCAGGTGAAAGTGTAAATGTTCAGTATGTGTAAATGTTCACCAGATTGCAACTAATGACAAGATTTTAAGTCATCCAATGCCACTTTAAGAAGCTGTTAGTCTACCTTTTCCATATTTCTGATTTAGACACTGATACTTAATCTGTTAAACATTTATGACACCAAGTACTCAGTTTCAGAATGTGAGATAGATTTCTTAAAAGGCGCAGTAATGACTGGAAAATATGGAGTAAAGTGTAGGCCCAACAAAGGATTTCTCTGGAAGACAGGTGAACCCTTATGGAAAAATAGCTCACTTAAAGGAAAGAGGCTTTAGCCCAAAGACATTGGACCAGAAGTAATTCTGAGTACTGCCAATGGCAAACTAGGATTCCACAGTTTCCAACCTTTTGACAAGAGCTTGTACAGAAACTCTAAGGTGAGGAAACAATAAAAACAGTGGTAACACATCATCCTGCACTGCCAAGGCCACATGAGGGGGTCCTGGCTTCCACTACAGAGGCGCTGGCTGAGCTAGGCCAGGATTACTCTGTTATGGCCCCGCTCCCTCTCTCTCTACCTGTCTACACTTTCCCCTCCTCCCCTCATAGAAGGAATACATAGACAAGTTTTGTTTTGTTTTGTTTTGTTTTTTGAGAAAAAGTTCTTATTGACTGCAATATACATCCTAGTATTCACAAGTGAAATAGTATGAAGTATAGGATTTGATTTTCAATACTCCGAGAAGTGGAGAAGTGCAAAAAGATAGATAAGGCAAGATTAACAAACTGTGGCTAGTTATTGAGACTTTGTGATGGGACATGGTGATTCATAGTACTGTTTTTTTTTTTTTTTTTTTTTCCTATTTCATGTGTATTTGAAAATTTCTATGATGAAAAGTTAAAAAAAAGTTTGAGAAACATTCCTTCCAAATAAAAAAGGATTCTTTGCTAAAACCTGTGTAGGTCACAAATGTATTTTCCAAGGATTCACCAAAATCTCTGTAGGTCACTAGTGTACCAGATAATAAGTATACTCAAAGGTCAGGAAACAGGAAGCAAACCAAGGTATATTTGGAAAAGGAAAAGGGGCTTATCTAAGAGAGAAAAACTCCTTTGTCCAGAAGTAAATTAAAACAAGAGAGAAAGAATAAAAGCAAACTGAAAAACCAAGGTATAAATGCCATAAAAAAAAATCATAAAGAATTCTGATGACTAACTGGGCTTCCTCCTTTGCAGGTTTTCCTGCATCCTCATCTTAAGGGATGCCAGCATTTTTTCTTGTACGAAAATAAATTTTACTGAGGTGCTTTTCTAATTCATCTTTTTCATGTCACCAGCTTCTGGATGGTGCAGATGGTCTCTTATTGCCATTCATATTTACGAAGCCAGTCTCTGGATGTTTCACCGGGTAGATGTTCAAGGGATAGCCACATTAGAACAAAACAAAAACAAACAAAAAATACTCTTGGAAAACTAGATGGATATTCACTGCCCAGGAGATGAATATTTTTATCTTGTTATCACTTAAAAGTTGCATAGTTTCTCTTATTTTCCAAAGTACTTTCATGTATTTTGTGCCCACAGACAGCCTAACTTGCATGTGGCATGGACTTTGGAATAATCAGGTATTTGTTCATATAAAATGTTTTATCTCTTCCCTCAACCTAAAGCCTTTTATCATCTTTCCACTACCATTCAAATAAAGTGCAAACGTGTCACTGTTGTCTACAAAGTCCAGCACGACTTATTATCTCCTAACATTTCCAAATGTATCCACTGAAATCCTGCCCTTGGTCTCAAGGTTCTGGGTCATCTATCATTATTCCGTTTTCAGTATTAACACACCCATTTCTTTCCAAGATTATCCATTGCTAGTTCCTTCAGAATGTCACCTGTACTCATTCAGTGTCATCCCTTTTTTCTTTCTTTTTTTTTTGGGGGGGGGAGGGGGGCTCAGTTTGCCATAGAGGGCATGTGCTCACCAGAAAGAGACAGAGGGAAAGTGAGAAACATCCCCCAAGAGAGATGGCCATGCCACAATCCCTTCTCCTCTCTTCTCCTCTTGTGATATTGGGATTCACGCACACACGCCCGGCATGAGTTTCAAGCCACCAGGTCTGGGACTCAAACCATGATCGACCACATGGGAGTTCAGCGCCTTAACCGTCATGCCACTGGCTAGCCCCACAATGTCACCTTTTTAGAGATTTCGACCATGAGCACCAATCTTAGGCAACCCTCTCTTTTCATCCTCTTTTCAATCACCAATGTGTTTCCCTTTATCACATACCATGATTTGTACTTACAATCACTTTTTTTTCAGTCTCCATCAACTGGCAGTGAGCCTCATGAGAGGAGAATGCATTTTGCCTTATTCTCAGCTGAACACACAGTTCCTAGCACAGTGCCATGAACAAAATAGATGCACAATTACTGTCCATCAAATAAGGGAATGACAGAATGAATGCTCACTAAATAAAAGCAGAGCAGCTATTTACTAGCTGTGCCACAATCCTGGATGAATTTCTTAACATCTCTGAATCTGTTTCCTTTGATTAGTGCTTTCTTGATTATATTTCACATAGAGAACCCTTAACATGATTCTCATACTTGGTATTTTTTTATTGTTGCTATTACTGTGTCTTTAAAATCCATATTCATTCTGGACTAATGTGACTTTGAGCAATGTTTGCTTAAATAAAAAGTTCTGCTTACTATTTTTAGCATATGTTTACTAAGAAAGTCCTTAGAAAAATTAATCTCATCCTCTTTTTAAGAATTATTTTTCTTTAACTGTATTTATTTATTTTATTTATTTATCTTAATTTGATCAGAGAGGGACAGAGTGAGAGAGAGACAGAGGGAAAGTGAGAAAGGAAACCACGAGGTCCAGGACTCGCACCATGGTCGGCCATGTGGGAATCCAGTGCCCTTAGCCACCATGCCACCTGCTGGCCACTAAACTCCTTGTCTTTGCTCTAAAAATGAGCAAAGACCTGAATTGCAGATTTGTGTATCTGTTGTGTTTAGAGAGGAGATAGAGTAGGGGCAAGTCCTGAGCAGTGTGTGGTGCCTGCTGTGTTTGATGGCAGTATGCATTCTCTCAATGTCTCCACTTCAATGTCTGTGTTGCAACTAAGAACAGATTCTACTCTGTTGTAAAGGAGAAAGAACATGCAAAAATAATTTAAAATGTAAAGTAGAATTCTTTTTTGACTAAAATCTTTTTTAAGCTATAAAATTTATAGCTGCTTACTTTAACAAAAATGCAATGTACTTTTCTAAAAAAAAAAAAAAAAGTGTAAATAATGCCCATCCTAATATAAACATTGGGAGGAAAAGAACCACTAATTCTTATTTCCCATACTGCCTTGTGTGGTACTTGGTACATTGTAAGTGATCAAAAATAGGGGGAAAAAAAAAAAAAAGACGTGAAAGGGCAGGGCAGCTGGGCTTTCCTGATTCTGACTGGGTTATAGACAAGAAGATACAAAGGGTATACCAGAAGTTTCTAAAGGGTCAGTACAACAGCTCAGGGTGCTTACTAGAGAAACCGTCAACATATTCATTCAGCCAACTTCAGCACTACTCCCTTCAGCACTCATCCTAGAAGGTCTACTGCGTATTAGCACTGTTTCAAATTGTAGTCAACCAATGGACGGAAAGTTACACACAGTCCTATGTTGTCAGTTTCTCATAGATTGCACATAAATGATAACTAGAAAATTGCAAATCATGACCAAACTCTGTCAGGTAATAATGACCTACATCATGGCTTATCATTTAACTTCTCTAGGCTCAGTTTCTGAAGATGTAGGCAATAGAAATCTCTACCTCAAAAAGGTATTTTTGTTCTTACTAACATATTTCCAGGAATTAGTGTATGTCTGTCCCTAATTCTCACAGGGATAATTAGGCATGACTCCCTGTTCTTCTGTTTCACTCTTTCCATTCCCCACTGTAGTCCTTGCTCCTTTTGAGCGACTAAGCCATGTTTGTGTGCCCAGTACTCTCCAGAGCAGGGCCTGTATACTACGCATGTTTGCAGAACTGGAGTAGTAGTTGATAAAACGCGTTAAATACTCCTAATACACCCATTGAAAGGATAATAGAGAAAACAGAAACTTGATCATTGAAGCAGTTGTTTCAAAGCAACTGTGAAATAATGCCAAAAGTTTATTGCATTATTTGAGAATGCTGATTAAACCAACAGAGCAAAGAAAATAAGTTATGATAAATCATGGCCTCAAAAGTGGGGCCAAACTGCAAAGGACAATGTCTATCTAAATTTGATTTAAAAGTTGCCAACCCCATAAGCAAGTCATTCTCTCTCCATTAAACCCAACCCCGTGACCAATTCCTTCAGTGATAGTGCATGAGCTGCGTTAAGTTGAACCAGAATAGACTGACACTAACACAGTAGTGAAGACAGAAACTGAATAAATCCCCAGTTGCTTACTTAGTTTCATGGTATTCTTTTTGAATAGTCACATATGTATTTCCTCCTTTTACCTAATATATAATATGATAATTGGCAAATGCAATAGAATCACTAACACTATTCATGTGTTTTCCTCATTTCTATATGAATTTGTTAACCCCTTGTAAGTATATAATGAACAAATAGTTCATTACACTCATGAGAAAAAATTCTCTAGAGGTGAATTCAAGAACAATATGAGAGATGGGAACAATTGTATGTGGTTCTTGTCTAGCTCAACTAGTCATATCGAAGAAATTTGCTGGGATCAGCAGATGGTATAATGGTTATATCACTGAACTCCCACTTAGCCAACCACGGTTCAAGTCCTGGACCTGGATGCTTGAAACTCAGGCTGGGTATGTGTGCATGCATGCCCAAAATCCTGAGAGGAGAATAGGGAAAAGGAATTGTGGTGTGGCCATCCCCCAGGAAATGATTTTCTCATTTTCTGTCTCTGTCTCTGTCTCTCCAGCGGAGCATAAATGCCATATAGCAAAAATCTCTCAAGAGAAACATTTGCCTATTAGTATTTTATTCTGTGTGTGTGTGTGTGTGTGTGTGTGTGTGTGTGTGTGTATATACATATATATATATATATATATATATATATACATATATATATATATCACATCTACCCACAAGATTGTGTGTGTGCCAAGAAGAGACAGAGACCCAGAGACAGATGAAAAGGAGAAAACACTCTTTATTGGCATAGCCATGTTGTAATCCCTTCTTCCCCATTACTTCATTCTGTTGGGTTTTGGGGTACACATGCACATGTGCTTGATCTGTTTCTCAAACCACCAGAGCCGACATTCGAAACACACAGTTGGCCTTGTAAGATCTGATTACCCCAACCACAGGTCTTGGGGCCAACCCTATACCATATTTTCTTTATTCACTCATCCACTGATGGACACCTGGGTTATTGTGAATAGTGCTACAGTCAACACTGAAATGCAGATATCTCTGTGTTGTAATGATCGCCTTTCCTTTCTGTATGCGCTTAGTAGGGGGGTTGCTGGGTCATACAGCAGTTCTATGTTCAACTTTCTGAGGAACCTTTATTCCATTTCGTACAATGGCACTACATGATTTTGTTCCCACCAACAGGAGAAAACTTCTCATTCCTCCAAATCCTCACCAACATGTTTTTAAAATATTTTTATTGCTTTGATAGCAGTCATTCTAAATAGGGTCAGATGATATTTAATTGTGGTTTTGATTTGAGGTTTCCAGATAATTAATGATATTGAGCATACTTTCATTTTCATATACTTATTAACTATTTGTATATTTTCTTTTGAGAAATGTACATTCATGTTCCTGCTCATTTCTTTCAGATTTTTGCTTTAGGGTATGTGCACTCACTAAAGAGAGACAGAGAGATGGAAAGTGAGAAATTACCTACCAAGGCAGATTGCTATGCTTTAGTCCCTTTTCCTCCATTCTCCTCCTAGGATTTTGGGCATGTATGCACACATGCCCAATGTGATTTTTAAGCTGTTTACACTAGGATTTGAACTATAGTTGGCTATGTGGGAGTCCAGCAACTTCTGAGAAATAAAAATCAGAAGTAAAACAAATCATAAGAAAAAAAAATATGTAAAGAAAAGATAGGCAGTTGGCCTGTGATGGGTAACTGGTAAGTTTTATCCCCATGAGGACTGTAATCAACTGGATGTGCTAATTGACTTCTACTTATCACATCATTTAAGCATTCTAGAAATTCATAAATATTTACATTTTTACCTTGTGTTCTATTTTCAGTCTGCTTCAGCAGGAGTCAAAAAGAAAAGTGACTAGCAGTTAGTGTAATGGCTATGTTACTGGACTCCCATGTAGTTGACCGTGGTTTGAGTCTTGGACCAGTGGCTTAAACTCACGCCGGGTGCATGTGTGTGTGTGTACCCAAGATCCCGAGAGGAGAACAGAGGAGAACAGACTGCAGCGTGGCCATCCCCCCTGGGGGGGTGATTTCTCGCTTTCTGTCTCTCTGTCTCTCTCTGTCTGTCTGGCGAGTGCACACGCCCTATAGCAAAAACCTCTCTCAAACGAAAAAAAAAAAAAAAAAAAGGGAAAGAAAAGTTTTTGTTTTTATAGAACACAAAAACTTACTATTTGGGGCCATCAGATGGTGTAGTGGTGCAAGTGGCATGGTAGTTAGGGCGTACTCCCACATGGCTGACAATGTTCCAGTTCCAGATTTGGTCATCTGAAAATCACACCCGGCAGATGTGCGTGTGTACCCAAAATCTCAGGAGGAGAATGGAGAAGGGATTGCAGTGTGACCCCCATTCCTTGAGGGAATGGTTTCTCACTTTCCCTTTCACTGTCTCTCTCTCTCTCTCTGGCAAAGACACACGCCCTATGGCATAAACCAAAACAAAAGCTAAATATTTATAGTGCTCAGGTAAGATTCTTAGTACCCCTTGTTGCCAATTTAAAAAGACAGGCCCAGGAGTTGGACTGCGGTGCAGGAGTAAAACTCAATTCTCTTCAGGGCTTAGTTATTTGGGAAGATTCCTTAGGTCAACGGAAGTAACCAACTCTGCAGAAATCATAATTAATGTGGTTTGTTATAAGCCACATTAACGTAGTTTATTCCTATAAAAGTGACTGAGCCTGAAAACAAAAAAATGTTTTGGGGATGCTCAGATGGAGTAACTGTTTTCATTCAGCTCAAAGAGTAAGAGACACAAATGAAGTTGCAAATCAGCATATAGTTTTTACATTGACTTGACCCAAAAATGTGGGAAACGGGAGCTTGTAGGTTATTGGTGGATTTAGGAATTCTTAAATTAGTAATTGGTTAAAAGCACAAGTCTTTGTTTTAAAAGACTTACGGTCAGCAAAAAGAGTGCTTATGTGTACCTATAACAGGTAAGAAGGCTTTACTATATGTCTAATGAGGCTATGCCAGGGACAGGGTAGAGGGAGCATCCCACAATTACTAGACCAAAGCAGATTCTTACAGTAAGATTCATGCGTGTAGACGTGACTCTCTTTGGAAAGAATTTGGGGACAGAAAAAAGCAGTCAGAATTTTGTCCTCAGGAGTTTGTGTAGGGAGACTTTTATGAGCATGGGGGGTGGAGGGTTCATGTGTTCCTGTGATTCTGACTGACTGAAGCTAGGAGTGTATTAAAGCATCAAGACTCTTGAGGGGTGCTATATTTCTTTCTTTCTCTCTCATTCATGAATGTTATAAATACATTTTTAAGTATTTTTTAAAATTTTTTTATATTTATATATTTTTATTATTATTAATACATTAAATTGCCATACATCGTTTAGATTGTGAAGAGACTTTACCCAGCATAATATACACCTCAGTCCAGGTGAGTTGAGACCACACAAGTATCTTACCTCTCCATTTTTCCCCCAACTTTCCTGCACTCTTCCCCTCCCACACTCTCTTTCCACTTTGTCTCTAATGTCCATTACAATTTTTAATACTTTCATGTTCTCAAGTCTTTCGGTCTCTACCATAGAGTACAGAGAGTTGGTATATATTAAGTGGAGATATGCGATGTGTCTGTCTCATAGCCTGACTTGCTTCACTCAGCAACAAATCTTCCATATTCATCTACTTTCTATCAAATTCCAGGGCATTGTTGTTTTTTATGACTGAATAGATGTAGTAAATACATTTTTAAAAAGATAGGCCTGAAAGTATATTCGTAATTTCTCCAGGGTCAAATAGACATCTGTTCTTACACTATACCATACCGTATTTGTGTGTTCACAGTGTCTGATATTACAAAGAAATGTACATCTGTACCCCAGCTTAAATAAAAGTTAGAACTAAAACGTGAAATAAAATGATTCAAGTGTTTGTTAATACCTGTTTCTATTATGTTAGACACAGAGTTGAATACGTAAATATTTTGTGCACAAATCCTGCAGGTGTTTGTCTAAGAAAAATCAAGAAAAGGTACAGCAAAGAAAATGTACGAATGTACTGTCATGGAAACTGACTTCACTGACTTCGGTGTTTTCAGTGACTTATAAGAAAGCCTGTGACATCGTAATGTTTGCTAAGACTTTCTAGGAAGTGAGGCACAAGTTAGAATTTCTTCAATAGGGTATTTAGAAAAGGACATCCAATTCTCTCTATGTTGGCTCCAGCAAACTTGCATTTGAAGAGCACTGAGTCTGGTGTTAAAGGTGTGAAGTTTCTAAAGAGGAAGAAAGTTCTCATTTTTTGTGGTTCTAACAGACCTTCAGAAACATTGTTCTTAGTGAGAAACAAATGGGAACAACACCAGGAAGTATAACGATGGCCTAATAGGAGATTTTTCTTTTTAAATTTACATTTAATCACATTTATTTTCACAGTGTACAACATTGCCTTTTCCAGCATGAATACCATGCATATCAGTCAAGATAGACATTACTATACACATTACCCTCAACAAATAGTTTTTCATGTTTTTGTCAAAAACATACTTTTTTCTTTCCCTGTTTTCCTCCATTACCCACCCCCATATCACCCCTACGCTTACTATCTCTAGTATCTACCATTGCTCTCCCTGCTTCCATACCTTCCAAACTTTCAGTTTCTGCTATAGAACACAAACAATTGGTATAGAGTGGGGACATACAAAGTCTGTCTGTCATAGTCTGACTTGCTTCACTTAGCATTAAGTCTTCTGTATTCGTCCACTTCATATCAAACATCAGGGTGTCATTCTTCATTGCAGCTGATGGCTATCTGTGTCTATCTGCATGGCAAATTCCCCAGGAGGCTCTGATGCAAGTCTTAAAATGACTTGGCTATCAACCTTTGTAGCTCTGAGATGGGATGAATAAAAATGATCTAAAATCAGTTCTGGAAAACCAGATGGAGTTTTATTGAGAACGATTCGTTTTTTCAACGAGTGTCTATCTGTTGGCATATGCAATTTGATCAATTGTGGCTTCGCAAACTTCTTGGTAATTTTCTTGTCCTCTTGTGGTTTAGTGACTATCTGGTCTTGCATTATCATAAAGGTCAAAGTATTCAATATGTATTCAGTTTGTGTTCATCTACTTCAGCTTCATAAATACTCCTTTATTCATTTGTATGTGAGGTGAGATATATTTTTCATATGTCCTCTCAGTTCTAAACACTAAACTTATTGACCACTACATAGAAATTTGTACTAAGATTTGTACGCATTATTAGACTGAGACACTACCCTATTGCTCTCAGCACATATGGGACTTCAAGGCAACAACTGGGACATTTTCTGTCCCTGTAGGATGTATGACAGGACTTCAAAAGTTTGTGAAATAATACAATTCAACATGAAGGGTTTTTTAATGCAAAAAATATTGAAATCCATGCATAATTTTTAAGATACTATTCAGTTTTTATGAACTTTATGAAGAGCCCATCTATAATTACAGAGATATTCTAGCCTTTGAGGAAAAAACAAGTGGAAAACATTTGAACCTCCATTCAGGAATAATGAAAGACAAGGTAAAATGCTAGAGAATGAAACTGACCTAAAGTACAACAGAAAACTAGTTTCTAGTTACTCCCTAGAGATGGGTAAGAATTATGATATATCAAAAACAGAATAAAATGCTGCTCGCAGGCATAACAAATATAACATATGAGGACTTCCAATTGTAGGTTCCGCCCAATCATTTATACACTCATATATTTCTCAGTACACATATGTTATTCTGGAGAATAAACAAAAATATCCCATTGGAATAAAGAAAGTAAGGTATTTGAGCTCTGGTAGTTTTAGATTCCAGTCCTTGCTCTCCCACTGTTAACCATGTGACCTTGGAGGTGCATCCAGCCATTGTTATTCTCAACTAACCCATTTTCAAAACAAGGGAACTACTGTATGTATTAGAATTGTCACGAAGATTAAATAATATGTATATGAAAGATTCTGCTCACAGTGTACAGTACTTAAGAAAGGTTATTCTGGGACCAGCAAATTGTGTAATGTTTCTGTGGCTGGATTCCCACATAGTCGACTGTGGTTGGAGTACAGGACCCAGTATCTTAAAACTCATGTTGGGTGCATATGTGTGCATGCCCATGATCCCAAGAGGGGAATGGAGAAGAAAGGATTGCGACATGGTCATCCCACCTGCAAAGTGATTTTTCACTTTCTGTCTCTCTGTCTCTCACTGTCTCTCCAGCAAGAAAATGCACCATATAGCAAAACATCTCTCTGAAAAAGAAAGAGAGAGAGAGAGAGAGAGAGAGAGAAAGAAAAAAAAAAGAAAAAGAAAAAGAAAAAGAAAAAAAAAGAGAAAAAAAGAAAGAGAAAGAAAGGGAGAGAGAGGAAGGAAGGAAGGAAGGAAGGAAGGAAGGAAGGAAGGAAGGAAGGAAAAGGAAGGAAGGAAAAGAAAGAAAGAGAGAGAGAGAGAGAGAGAGAGAGAGAGAGAGAGAGAGAAAAGAAAGAAAGAAAGAAAGAAAGAAAGAAAGAAAGAAAGAAAGAAAGAAAGAAAGAAAGAAGAAAGAAGGAAAGAGAAAGGAAGAGAGAAAAGAAGAAACATAATTCCATGGAGCATTCTTGGGTCTGAGTTTTGGAGATGAGAACAGAGAAAAGTGAATAGATATGCTGCCCTGAGAATGCGAAGTATAAAAGTCTAAGTTAGGGCCATCAGATGGTGTAGCGGTTACGTTGCTGGACTCTCGTGTAGCCAACTGCAGCTCAAGTCCTGGACCCATTGGTTTGAAAGTCACACTAGGCATGTGTGCTGTGGCCAAAATCACAGGAGGAGATCAAGGAGGAGAAAGGATTGTGGCATGGTTGTCCCCCCTGGGGGGTGATTTCTCACTTTCCCTCTCATTATCTCTCTCTCTCTCTCTGGTGAATGCATGTACCCTAAAAAAACTCTAAAAAGTTCAAATAAGTCACATCCATGGAGTGTGCATGTGTGTGTGTGTGTGTGTGTGTGTGTGTGTGTCTAGTCATACATTCTATAGGAAGTGAAAATTAAAAGGGTCATGGGAGTTTATAAGCAGAGGATTAGAAACTAGAGGAAAATATACTTTCATTTAGAGTTACTCAGTTTCAGATTCCGAGAGCCCTCTTGGATTCCTTCCTTGCTTTTGGAATTGTTTTCTCCGTCTCACGAGGCCCCGATTTCTGAAGAAGGTCCCTCTTCTGTTCCCATCTTCCCCACCTGGGTCCTCTTTCCTCACATGAAGATTGCCCATGGCTTCTGCCTGTTCTTTCCATCTGAAACCAAGACCTGCTCAATCCCTTCTTCACATATAGAGATCTGGTCATACTATTTTACCTAAAAAATAAATCATAAAAATTATGACAAACTTAAAAGGTAAAAGACAGGGCAGAGAATTTAAAAAAAAAAAGAGAGAGAGGAGCATAAATATATTCCTGTAGAAATAAGATGTTATGCCCAATTGAATTAGGAATCACAGTGAGTTATAAGACTTTGTAACAGTAATTGCATTAAGCAACCATATTATTTCAATAATAAAATAAACCCATTGAAACAGATTATTTTCCAGGATAATTATTTAACTAATTTAAAAGTGGCAGGAGGATTGATGTTCTAATCTTCACGTTTTATTATCTCCTTATCGTATTCAACAAGGAAAAAAAAAGGTACTGTTCTGGTAATTATACTTTTTTTAACATTTATAGGGAAGTCTCACTTGTTTTTCCAGGGTTTAAACACATATATCCTTATTTAATTTGTATCCAAACATTTCATTCTGAAGGGCTTCCATTGAAATTTCTTCATTACTCTGGCCTTCCCCAGATCCCTAACTTATACCAGTTCCCCTCTGCATCTCTAAGAGCACCTGTGCATAGCTGTTCTCAGAGCCACTCCAACCTGCAATCATCTTAGACTGCTCAACATGTCTGTATCTGTCTCACTCACTGTGGGTTGTTCTGCAGCAAGCCTAGTGCATAGCCACTGTCAGTGCTCCAGTATCTGCTGAAGAGAGAATGAAGTGAACTGAAGGGGGTTTGTCCTCACTTGCACTTTGCAGTTGAAGACAATAAGTCCTACCAAAGTTGTTCATTCAATTCACTCCTTTAGGAAGTAACAGATACTAGTTTACTCATCCCAGGAGTGGTCAACAAAACTCTAACTTGCTGCATCCTCGGGTAAGTTGACTAACCTGTCTAGAGCTCAACTTCTTCATGTACAAGGTGATTCCAGATGCTTGAGGGTATGCACTCTGAGCCAGCTGTGACCTGGTGGTTAAGGCAGCTGGATCCCATATGGCTGACCGTGTCATTCAAATTACGACCCACAGCTTGAGAAACAAGCTGGCTACAGGTGCTGCATGCCCCACATCTCGAGAAGAGAGAGAAATGGAGTAGAAAGGATTGTGACAAGACCATTCTCCATGAGGGTTATTTTCTCAATTTCTCTTTCTATCTCTATCTTGTTTATACATGTGTCCTCTGACAAATTAATAAAAAGAAGGAAAAGGAAAAGTGTGCACTCCAAACCACACTATGTCTAAGTCCTGTCTCTGCCATTTACTAGCTGTGTGACCTTGGAACAGTCACTTAACCATTCAGTGCCTCAGTTTCTCATTTGTAAAGTGTGGGTCATGAAAGTGCCTATATGTGAGGTCATTGTGAATATCAACATACATCCCACTGTATTGAAAAGATTACCACTTTCCAGGGGAACCAGCAGTTAGCGTAATGGCTATGTCGCTGGACTCCCACGTAGTCGACCGCAGTTCGTGTCCCGGACCCGGTGACTTAAAACTCACGCCGGGTGCATGTGCGTGCATGCCCAAGATCCCAAGAGGAGAATGGAGGAGAAGGGATTGCAGCATGACCATCCTCCCTGGGGGGGTGATTTCTCGCTTTCTGTCTCTATGTCTCTCTCTGTCTGTCTGGTGAGCGCACGTGCCCTATAGCGAAAATCTCTCTCGCAAAAAAAAAAAAAAAAAAAAAAAAAAGATTACCACTTTCCTGTCGTTACTGTTGTTCTTGTTACCATTTTATTGTTACTGTGTAAATGAGATATAATACTTTTTCTAGAGACTACTGAATAAAATAAGATAGTATGATAAAATATTTAGCACAGTACTATGTACAGAGTAAGCAAATAACCTTAAATATTGTTGTTATTATCAGCAGTGGGAGAATGAGCAGCAGCACCATCATCATTTAACCTTATTGTTTTCTAGGTCACAGTTGATCACCACTAGTACAGAAAAGTTTTATAGAAATGTTAACAGTTGACACTGTATCCATACTCAGTCTTTTTAAAAATAAATTTATTTATATTTTACATTTAATCACTGTGTATCATTACAACCTACCAAATGAATTTTCCTATGATGAATACACTGCATATCAGCCCACTCAAAGACATTACTATATACATTATAATCAACAGATTTCTGTCCATTTTGGGTCCCTTAAACATTTTGTTTCTTTCTTCTTCCCTTTGACTCCTTCTCTCTCACCCTCCCCCCACATCCTACCCTCCTACCCCACTGTGTCCAGTACCAGCATCACTCTCCATGCCTTTATATCTTCCAGTCGTTCCTGCCATAGAGTGCCAACATCTAGTATATATTGAGTGGGGACACGCAATGCCTCTCTTTTATTGTCTGACTTGCTGCACTTAGTAGTAAATCTCCCATATTTGTCCACTTCCTATCAAATGCCAGGGTCTCATTTTTTTTTGGCTGAGTAGTATTCTGTAGTGTGTATGTTCCAAACTCTTTCAATCCATTTAATTTCGCTAAGGGGTGCAAGTACTCACTGGAAAGTGGGATAGGGAGAAAGAAAGAGGGAACATGACAAAGTACCTCCCCAGGGGGTGTTGGTCATGCCACAATCCCCTCTCCTACATGTCTCCCTCCTCTCAGGGTTTTGGGCATGCATGCACATGTGTCTGGTGTGATTTTCAAACCACCAGGTTCCAAATCAAACCGTGCAATTGGCCATGTGGGATCCAGCCTCCTTAACCAGCACGCCACTGACTGGCCCCATACTCACTTCTTTATATATATTAGGTTTCAAGAGACAAAGAACTGAGAAGCAGTTAAGATAGTCAACCTGCAGCCTGCCCACTAGGGTCTCTACCTAACCTACGCCACCTGCTTGAGGTCCCGGAGGAGTCTTCTTCTGCCTGTATTTGGACAGAAACTAGCAGAGCCCTCCTAAAAGTGCTCTTGTGAGAATCAATAGAGAATGTATTCAAAAAAGAAAGAGCCTGCATAGAATTTAGTACTCATTCTATAAATGTTAGGTAGTATTGTTCTTTGGTTTTCATAACAATGTTCGATGTTCATCCTTAAGTGTTGTGTATTTATATCTCAGGATAGGATCTTGATCCCTGAAAATGCAGAGGCAAATTACTCAGCAATCTAGTGTCAGAGGACAAGGCAGTCTGACTATGGAGTCAGTGCTCCTAGTGTCAGTGACAGAGAAACCCAAGTCAGGTTCCAGATGCCTGAGCGGGGCATGCATGCCACACTGCATGGCCAGGACACCCTGTGTAGCCCGATGCCCTTCTCCCCCCAACTCCTCTACAGCAGAGTCTGTAATGATATGTTCTCATTACTGGGCTTTTCAGAACAGCCCTTATAGGCTTGTACACACACATGTGCACACACAGACACACAGACTCCTTTATAATCTCTCTAAATAATTATTTACCAATAGGATAACACTTTTCCAAAAAATAGCAATTTTTCTTAGTCCTGTACATGTAGCCCTACTTTCTCCTGTTTATACATTCAGTATGGCCCCAGCTTCATAAACAACTCCCTCTGTTCACCCATCCCATCTCCCAATGCAAGGTGATCATTCATTCATCGCTTATTCATTCTCCCAACTGTGTTCAATCTACGTGGTAGACACTTCTGCACTCTGGGATCCAATAATATGAATAAAATACAGTCTTCATCCCCAAGGCACTTGGCAGGAGCCTCCTCGCAGGAGTACAAGCCCGAGAAGGTAAGGCAGTGTTTTGAAAGAGGCAGTATTATGTCCTCATAGCATTCCTCTCTAGGAATGATGAATAGGATCAAACAAGTAGTATAACTCATTACTTCCTCATTTATTCTTATATTTTAAGAGGGGAGAAATTGGGCAATACCATGTATATCGATATATGAAGAGTAGGATCCACTCCATCAGCTTTCGATGCTTGACCTCCCCTCTGTCTCTCTGCCATTCTCCAGCCTTAACTCTAAGACAACCCTCTGTAGAACGTCCCTGCAGCTTTTCCAGGTGACAGTGAGTAATCTCGAATAACACGTAATGATATTAAAGTATAACATGGTTAGTTCCAGAAACATGGATTAATGATGAAATAACTCCTTAAAGTAGCTTTTGATTTAAGTGCTTCTAAAGCATTTGTCCTTTGTATCAAGAGAATAAAAAATGGACCAGCTGGTGGCACAATGGTTATGGCAGCTAGACTTTACAGGGCTCGAGTTCCAGACCCGGATGCATGAAAAAATCCTGTAGGGTACATGTGTGCATGCCCAAATCCCAAAAGGAGAAATGGAGGTGAAGAGTTTGAAGGGTTGTGGTGTGACAATCCCCCATGGGAGGTGTTGCAAAAAAAAAAAAAAAAAAAAAAAAAAAAAAAAAAAAAAAAAAAATTAAAAACAAAACAGAAAACACAAGACAATAAAAAAGGAAAAATAACACTTTTATTTGATGGCCCAGAATGCACTTAGAGATGGCATGTGTTTATTCACGTGACATGTCCCTCTAGTCTCCTTCAATCTGGACCTGTTCCTCAGTCTTTCTGTTTCATAACTTGACATATAATTTTATTTTTTTATTCATGTTAGAGTGCATGTACACGAGAGAGAGCGTGTGCGACGGATGAACACTTTCTACGACTTCCTGTCACACTGCAATCCTCTGCCTCTTGATCTCCATGCTATCAGACCTTGGACACTGGTGCACAGGGCCGTTGGGTTTCAGCCTCCTGCCTGCATAGTCCAGCTGTGGTCGCCTCGTGAGACCTGACTTCCCCTGAGCAGCGTACCACCCCCGCACCGTGGAGCTAGCCCTGAGAGAGTCTGCATGCAGAACATGGGTCCTGGGAGAGAGTCTGGCCACTGCCCTGCTCCCTGCTCCACTCCTCCAGCCTGTGACCTGGGGCACTCGAGTGCCGCCTAGGGTATTTCAGACTCTCCAGGTCAGGAATTCAAACCCCCATTGCCATGTGGGATCCCACTTCTCCTGAGCAGCCCATTACGAATGTGCCATGGGGCTGGCCCACCTTGCCATTTTTAAAGGATAGGCGACTTACTGTGTATGATATTCCTTAATTTGAGTTTGTCCAATGTTTTCTTTCTCACGATGAAATCTATGGTTTTCTTTTTCTGTTTTTTAAACTCATTTACTTCACTGGAGTACTTCAGATGTGAAGCTGTCCCAGGTCCATTGTTCCAGGGGCTCTTTGTGTCAGTATTTCCCAGCAGGGCTCCACCCACTGCCCATTCTTCACTGGTTCAATTATTTCTATGTTTGACAAAGTGCAATTTCCTAATTCTATCATTTCTTCTCCATTTACTAGTTATTTTTCACAGAGTTTTTTTCTCCTCTTTGTTTATTTCGTTGTATTATGGATGCTGATTTTGGCCAATGATGACAATCCTTATTTACTGTGATACTCTTATTGTCCCAGTCACCAGGGGAGGCTGCATCGTATTGTGTATTTTCAGCTTTGCAGTCCTAGAATCAGTCGTTTCTACAAAGCCCTTGTTCTTTCTGATTGGAAATGATATTTAGAATATGACATATGGGCATTAAATGTACTATTGCTCCTGGCCTGCCATTGTTCCAGGAGATTTCAGTAGCCAGAAGACACATGCACGTTTACATCTCTATTTCTCTCTCACCTATAAATCTGTATTAATTTTATATTGCTGCATAACAAAGAATTGTTCAGTGGCCTAAAAAGATGCACATTTGCTATGTCCCATTTCTCTGGGATGGAAGGTAGGTATGGTTTACCTGGTTCCTGGTCAGCTCTCACATGTTCCAATGTGAGGGCCAGCAGCTACTGAGTTCCTTGCCAAGCTTACATACTGTTGTGGGACTGAGGCTCCCGAGTTCTTGCTGGCTGTCTGCAGGGGCTGTCGTCTGTCCCTAGAGCCCATCACCACTGGCGTGGCTGTCCCACAGGCTCTGTCACAGTGCAGTTCTGAGTCAGCAGGGAAAGTCTAGACCCTATTTTAATGGGCTCATTTGACTATGTGAATTCCACCTGGGACATCCTCCCATCTATTTAAATTAAGTCAACTGGTTAGGGACCTTATTTACATTTAAAAAAAAAATCCTTTACCCTTGATTTGGGTGGGTTAGATTATCTTAGTATTCCGTACTAATTATTTTGGGGAACATGGTTATATATTATAGAGTTTATCATTAAAAATCATTAATTTCTAGGACCAACAGAAGGCGTAATGGCTAGATCACCAGACTTGCACATAGTCAAGGACGGTTTGAGGCCCAGACCCAGCAGCTTAAAAATCACCAGGCATATGTGTGTGCATGCCCAAAATCCCAAGAGTGGAATAGAGGAGAAAAGATTGTGGTGTGGCCATCCCCCTAGGGGGTGATTTCTCACTTTCTGTCTCTCTGTCTCACTCTGTCTCTCTCTCCCATGAGTGCATGCACCCTATAGCAAAAATCTCTGTACAAAACAAACAAAAAAATCGTTAATTTCTTACATATTCTGCCATTATAAAGACCTGAATCCCCACCACACTTTTAACACAGCTCTGAATATTCTGTAGATTAGAAATTGTGCATGAAGAAACGGCCACAGGACCAGCAGTTGGCATAATGGCTACATCACTGGACTCCCACGTAGTTGACTGCGGTTCGTGTCTCAGATCTGGTGGCTTAAACTCATGCCGGGCCACGTGTGCATGCGTGCTCAAGATCCTGAGAGGAGAATGGAGGAGAAGGGATTGCAGCATGGCCACCCCTCTGGGGGGAGGGGTGGGTTCTCTCTTTCTGTCTCTCTATCTTTCTGAAGAATTCACGTGCCCTATAGTGAAACCTGCCCCTCTCCCCCCCAAAAAAAGAAAGAAAGAAACCTTGGCCTTAGTAATGCTTTGCAGAATGAAAAAGAGATGGCGCTTCGGATAGTCCAAGAGAGACACAAACTCAGATCAGGAATTTCTCAGAAAGACGTCCCTAATTGCTTTGATTTTCCTATGTTCTTTTTTTTTTTTTTTTTTTGGAGAGGTTTTCACTATACGGCGCGTGCACTCGCCAGACAGACAGAGAGAGACATAGAGACAGAAAGCGAGAAATCACCCCCCACGGGGGATGGTCACGCCGCAATCCCTTCTCCTCCATTCTCCTCTCGGGATCTTGGGCATGCACGCACATGCGCCCGGCGTGAGTTTTAAGCCACCGGGTCCAGGATGCGAACCATGGTCGACTACGTGGGAGTCCAGCGACATAGCCATTATGCTAACTGCTGGTTCCCTGATTTTCCTATGTTCTTCACATTTCCAACTTTTTTCCCAAACCATTCACATCTTCCAACCTGTTCAACAGATATGCGCTTGTGTGAAAAGAGGGAGAAACGATACTGCAAAATGCTTTCCTCTGGGTCTGTAAATACTGCTTTCTCTGAGTGAGATGAGAAGGCCTCTCTTTTCCTGCTAGCCTCATGCAGAAAGGCTTCTCTCCAGTGGTCATAAACAAAACACCAGCAGATGTGAAGAACAAGTGAATATCAAGGAGACAGTCACCATGGCAACCACAACCACGGAAAGTCCTCTAAACACCCACCACTGCACCAGCATCCACTCAGAAATTCAGACATTCAGCTCACGGGAATACAGAAAAATAGGAGCCAACAGAACTGGAGTGCAGTGTGCAGGAATGAGCTCAATGTTGAAAAATCTGAACTCTTAATCGAAGTTTCACTTCTCTGCCCATGCTTAGGGCTTGCCCACGGCAGAATTAGGAAGGGAAATATTTTCTGGGGCTTTCTTTCACCCACAGCATGAAGAGTCTCGTCCTTAGCATGGCTTTTAGAGGAGTTTTGCAGGCTACAGTTTTTTGATTATTTATCACTTGTCTTGATGATACAGCTGCTCAAGTCAAACTAGTGTAACTTACTGTCTCTTGGATATAACATACACATTTTTCATGCTTAGCCACTTTATTTTCTGAAAGTCTAGTTCTCAAATTCACCTGCCAGAACCTTGGACAATTGTTCTTGAATCTTTGAACTTCTATTTCATATGTGAAGTTTTCCTCGGAGACTATTCTTGACAAATTTTGGGAAATGTGAACATAGAGCCATCCAGTGGTGTGGTGGTTAAAGGTGGCTGCAGCCCACAAGTCAACTGTTTGGTTTCATTCCAGGACCTACTGGCCTGAAAACATGGTCGGCATACGTGACTGCTCACCCAAAACCCTGAGAGGCAAATGGAGGAGAAAGAATTGAGGCATGGCCATCCTGCCCAGTGAATGTGTCTCACTTTCTCTCTCTCTCTCTCTGTCTCTGTCTCTCTCCAGTAAGCATATATGCACTATAGCAGATTTTTTAAAAATATAAATACAAAAATCTCTGGTTCATTTCTCAACTGGGATGTTTAAAACTGCATAACACTGGGCTTAACTTTTCACATGAAAATGATGTTAAAAAATACATTTTGAACTAAATAAGATAATGTAAGGAAATGAAATATGTAAATAATATAGAACATGGAATATTTATATATCTCTTTTTCTTTTCTTTCACTCTCCATCCTCATACCACCAGCATGAAACAACCTCAACTGGCATGTTGTAGAAAGTCACACCTACCTGCTGAATGTATGAGAGAAGAATATGGGAAATGAATACTGGTGTGGACACATTAAATATATTAAAACAATAAAACAACATATAAGAAGGCACATTTGCAAGAATATAAACATAAATGTATTTTGCATATGTATCCCTTATTATAAACCAACTTAAGTTGAACTTTTTACTCATTTCAATCAAACTGTTCCTTGCCTATATTTAATGACTCAGTTGAGATTCTTTAGCCAACCAATGAGTCCATTATTAAAAAGATACATCAGATATAGTTTTTGGAATCGTCAAAAAAATTGTGAAAATCATAGCCACGAATGAGCACTAGCAGAGTGGAGTGAGGAAATGATGCGATCAGTCCTTCTTTGCTCGACTAGAGTCTATCTATTTCTCAAAACTCTTAGCTGTGACTTCTTGCCAGATGTTGAGTCTCCTTTTCTGACTCTTCCATAGCACTTTCTCAGACCGCATCACTATTTGTCGCAGTAATAAAGCACTCAGTAATAAAACACTCAGTTTACTTGGTTCCGTCATGTTTCCTCCATTACTCTAATATTGTTATCCTGTGTCTTCTTCATTACTCCAACTGTATCCATACAACTACCACATTGCTCTCTACAAAATCAATACTTTTTGCATGAGTGAACTAATGAGTGGATGAGTGAATAAATGAATTAATCTAATTAAATGGATCTCACCAATGTGTAAGTACCTGTATAACAATTTCTTTGGATTGTCCGGAAAAATTATTCGGGATTTCAGAATTGTCATAATTGTTTAATTGCATATAGCACTTTATTTTCTCATGTTTATCAAGCTCTCAAAAATAGTGACACATGAATTACCCTGTTTTACACCTATGATAGAATAGTTGTGTACATCTTCACAGATTATCTAGTTACGCGGTGTTCAATTTACAGTGGCTGAACTTAATAATGAGCTACTTTGTATTGTATTACAAACAATATAATAGAAAGTGTATGTCAATTATAAGGTCATAGAAGTTACTATTAAATGCAGTTTGCTTGGTACATGTTAGCTTCAGAACATTAATTTTGAATGAAATAAATATATTTTATTTCATTTTTAATACAAAATATTAAGAACAACAGCTATCCCATAATTATCATTGTAGAAGAGAACTGAGGTCCCAAAAGGGGAAATGCTTTTGTACATAGCAGTCGAATTAGGAAAGTTAATTTATTCCTTAATCCCAGGACTACTGTTCTTTCAGCTAAAAGAACTAAATCCCTAAAGCCATGTAGGGACTAGCATCATGGTTTTGAAACATTTATATAACTTCCTTGTTCTTTATGTTGGTTTTCCAGTTTGTTTTCAAACTGAATATCCCAGCGAGGATCATGATATACCCTTCTTGTCTCCTACATACTTTGTTTTAGGCTAATTTACTAGTTATTCACACAAAGGTTTAAACTTTAGATGTAGTTAGCTCAGTTCAGGCAAAGCTTCTAGATGACAAGTTAATATTGGTTTTAAAATACAATTTCCAAGATGATCTAGAGATTTAATTAACTCATATTAAAAATATGGAAGGAGAAGTTGGAACCAGTGATGCCCACTTATTTTTAATTAAACTTCTGAAAGCAATGGGCCTCTAGCATCGTATGGGCTGTTACCTATGACTCATGGATCTTAAATAAGGAGCTTTTAGTATCCAATTTCATATTAATAGAAGAAAGCTGGACAATTTTTCTACAGCAGTAGTTTCATCAATATATATTTTATCTGGCATTTAAAAGACATACTTGATGCAGAAGTCCTTAATAAAGAGAATGCACTACTTTTATTTGAGAAGTAGTTCAGAAGTAGCACCGCATTAATCATCTGTATTAGTCATAGAATAAAATCTGAATGGTATTAATGTAGTAAGACTGGAAAACACATGTTTAAAAAATAGTTATGGAAATTTTTGGTTGATAGAATTTGAGTTCTATTCATATTAAATGGTAGAAGTTAAGAAAGGGCAAGAGAGTAGATGTCTTGGTCTTTTCAGACTGCTACAATAAAATACTACCGACCTGAAGGTTTAAACCATTTATTTTCTTAAGGTTTTGGAGCCCAGAGTGTTAGAGTGAAGTCCAGCAGGTTAGAGTCTGGTAAGACCCCTCTTCTTCACTTGGAGATGGCTCCTTCTCATTATGTGTTGTGAGGCCTTTCCTCTACACGCCAGGAGAGAGAGGAGAGACAGAGAGACAGAAGAAAGGGACCTCTCTGGTATTTCCTCCTGTGAGGACACTAATTCTCTCAGGTCAGGATTCCACTCTTGTAGTCTAAAATTTCTTCCTCAGAGGCCTCATCTCCAATTAAAGTCACATTAGGGGTTAGGGCCTCAATATACAAATTCTGGAGAGATACATTTGGCTCATCAAAGTAAAGAATAATTTAATGTGTATCTATATAATAGACAATAATAAATGTTCATTTAGCAATATTCCAGGTACTGTGTGAGCTATTGACACAAAAACCAAGACCTTGTCCTTATTTTCCATTTATAACCTTGTGCTGGAGATCTACAAATAATACCACAACAAAAATGAGATATAAACAAGAATATTTGGTGGAGAATACCTGAATAAGACTTGCTTCCATGAGACCAGCAGATGGTATAATGGCTATGTCACTGGACTCCCATGTAGTCGACCATGGTTCGAGTCCCAGGCCTGGCGGCTTAAACTCACGCTGGGTGTGTGTGCGTGCATGCCCAAGATCCCAGGAGGAGAATGGAGGAGAAGGAATTGCAGCATGGCCATCCCCCCTGGGGGTTGGTTTCTCACGTTCTGTCTCTCTGTCTCTCTCTGACTTTCTGGCAAACACATGTACCCTATAGTAAAGACCTCTCAAAAAAAATAAATAAATAAAAAGAGACTTGCTGCCTTAAATAGATACTTACATAAGTATATTTATATTTTTATGGTATTTTGTAAGTATGTGGTATATATAAACAATATGTATATACAATAGCTTGTGTGTGTGTGTGTGGATATAAAATAGTGTATATGTATATATTTACATATTATGTATGTGAAGGAACTTAAAAATGATCATGATTAACAGAATTAAGTTATTAGTTTATTTTGGTGCAAAAGAATTTGAAATTCATGCATAGCATAGTTTTTTTCATAATATGCATTTCCCTGAACTTTAAATACATATACTTGTAACATATATAAATTATAAATCTATTTATTCTGTATGTGCATTCATATATCTTTGTATATGTTCTTTCTTAACTCCAAACCAAGTAGACAAGGCAAAAGATTGGGAAATAGAATAACAAGCCAAAGCAGAGGTTTTGGTTGCAAAGACTACGAGCACTCATTACCCTCCTTAAAGTACTTCTGGGATGAGCAACCTTCGGGGTGTTGCTTCTTTCACAATTCAAATCCCCTGTGGTGTAAGGAGAATGACTGTCCAACAACGACCTAGTGCTCACTCTGATAGGCTGAGTCACCACACAGCCCCATACTCCCTCAGCCACACTCCCTCCCTGAGCACTGTGCTCAGTATCCCTTAGAGCAGGCAGTGTTTGCCACATCACAAATCCATTGGCTCCAAGACCCCCAAGAACATGGCAGCAAATGTCACAGACACTTCCACAGTCAGTCTACCTGGCTTCCCGAAAGTTTGGGTGTGACTTTACTGAAAAGCTTGCTCCCACAGCAGCTTGTCTGAAGGGGACATTGGTGTGGCATGGGGAGTTGGGGGGTCAGTCCTCTTAAATCCATACATGTCCAGGGGAGTAATCTGGCACAAGTACACCTCATCTGTGAACAACCAAAGAACAGAAAACTCATCCTCACTCATCAGACCCTTGTGCTATCTCCAGCAATCCTGTTTCTTGACCTACCCAGAGGGAGTTGAATTTGAACATGAGCCTTACAGAATTAACAAGACTTTCTTTCACTCAGTGAATTAATACATTTTATTTTTTAGAATTTTTGTCATAAACTCTTAGAACATTTAAAATGCAAAGACCAAGAGAATCATTAAAAATTTCACTACAAAAATGAACCCTTCAGCTTTTGTTTGCCATTATTTTTGCTTGTTACATAGTTATAATCACAGAATACAATCTAATTCCTTTACCCCCACCATGTTTAATTAAATTATTTAAACAGATATGGGCTTTACTTTGCAGTTTTACATACTTAGAAATGTTATGTAACTTCCTAGGCCTCAGTGAATCACCTGTGATACTGGCATGTGTGTCTATGTAAATGGACATGTATGCATTTCCTGTTCATGCAAGGAAACTGCACTCAATGATGTTTTGGAATTGCTTTCAGTTCTGAGATTTATGAGAATCGATGATTGATAATCATGCTGTTTTTATTATGAAATACTTTTCAGTAGTATGTTAAGTAAGCTCTACATATGTGGGGATATTAGTAAGAAGAGAAATCATTCTTTATTCTTTTAATTAGTCGATAAGGAGGATAGAAAAAGAAATGGTGTGAAAGGGATAAAAGACAAGTGAAAGCAAAGAAAGTTACCTGAAGCTGGAAATGCAAGGGAAAGCAATTATAGCTTTTTGCATAAGTTATAATTCAGTTATCAAAAAAAAAAAAAATCTGAATGTCAATTTTGTTAAACAGGCAATTCCTTTACTTTATGAAATTATTGACTTACCAAACTTTTGATTGTGTTTCCTTGTAATAAGTTTCTTGATTGCTTTTTAGTTTGAAAGCTTAAAAATAGATTATCTCTTCAGAAGCCAAAGTCATAGGTAAGTTGGCATTTTACATTATTTCTTAAAACACATTTAATATTTAGAAAAAATATTTAATAAATCAAACTATCAGGCTGATAAAAGGACTATCTAAAATAATTTTACCATGAATTTGATAAATTGGGGAAGAATTATAAAAAATATTTAAAATTAATATTTTGGTTGCCAACAGCTAAGAATTCAAGATTAAGCCTGAAGTGGAATCGGGTCATTGTTAAATCAATAGTAACAATATTTTAAGACGACATTTAAATAATTTGACAGTATTTACAAAGGCTGAAGCAATCCTCTTGTTACCGGCCAAGTCCAGCTCCTTCCTCTCAAAGTCAATTGGACAAGGGGCAGAGGCAAGAGAAGGGAGTGTATTTCTGTAACCAGTCATGGGAGGACATCAAGCTCCATCAAACTGTCTCAAAAAGCTCAAAGTTCACAGTACTTATAGGTATAAAGCACAGGCATGTACAAATCATTCCTCATTACAATCAATCAGAGTCTATTATTTTCCCCTGAATAAGTATTCTGATTCCTTCAAATACTCACTCCTCCCAGTTTCTCACCTGACCATTCCTCAAACAGATGTCCCCATGCCTCAGCACTTGGTCAGACTGTTCTCTTAGAGGCCTTTCTCAATTTCAGAGTTCTACTAGACCTTAAATTGGTCTGCTTTACTCTCACCAAAGAGCAATTTAAATACAAAAACATCAAAGACAAACTGAAAAAATTAGGTCAAATGACTTTTGTGAAACTGCTGAAATTTTATTAAAAATAGTTACACTTTAAAGCAAAATAAAACTTTGACGTAACCTAATAATCCAAATGGTAAGAAAATCCTGAGGGGCCAGCAAATGGTGTGGCAGTTAAATCACTGGATTCCCATACGGTCAACCATAGTTTGAATCTTGGACCCAGTGACTTGAAACTCATGTCAGGTGCATGTGTGTGCATGCCCAAGATCCCGGAAGGAGGGAGAATGGAGGAAAAGAGATTGCTGCATGGCCATCCCCCCGGGAGAGGGGAGTGATTTCTCACTTTCCTTCTCACCGTCTCTCCCTCTCTTTTTTTCTCCAGTGAGTGCACACACCCGAAGACAAAAACCTCTACAAAAAGAAAAAGAAAATTCTGAAATCTTAGTACAAAACAAGAAATAGTCAGGATGTATAAACTTGGTAGTGCTTGGTTTGCAGAAAGATTCAAAATGCTGAAGTAAAACTGGATGCCATAGAAGGAAGAAAGACTATCCAGAATGAGTTGCTGACATGGACATCATGTATAGGAATGGGCATAAATCATAATTACAAAACAGTAAAGGAATGATTAAAACCATTTTAAAAACTATAGACATGCAGCAAACACAATAGAATCAACATTGTTTTCTAAGTGTATGCTTAAAATAACAAAAACATGACTGAAATAACCCTTTAAAATTGTTGACAAAAAAGAAAAGAATCTTTTCAAAAGGATTAAAAAATAACTGATATTTTTACTGAAATCGAGGGCCATGCCCAAGTTTGTGTGCTCATTGCTTGAAAGCCAGTGCTTGAGAGACAAGTGTTGGTGGAAGGGAAAGTTTGTTGTACTCAGGAAGCCAGAATCTGGGACATCGGAGGCTAATTAGCTCAAGATGGTCTCTCAAATCCTGTTCTAACAAGAAGGATTTTTAAAAGGGAAATAACGGGGGAACGCATGCTGTTTTGTCCAGCACAGAAGATTATCATTTTTTGGCTGATCTCAGGGAGGAGACTTATTGATATCATGGTTGTCATTTTTAGTTGTGGTTGGGCCAGCAAGATCTGCTCATTGGGGCAGAAGATCTTATCTTCCTCAAGTACGTCTGCTTTCTGATTTCGAAGCCCTTTAGTCTCTGGTCTCTGTAAAATCTCAGCAAAACTATAATTTGAAATCTAAGAGGGGACATCAAGCACTATCGAACTGTCTCAAAAAGCTCAAAAGAGGGACCAGCAGTTGGCGTAATGGCTATGTCGCTGAACTCCCATGTAGCCGACCGTGGTTTGAGTCCCGGACCTGGAGGCTTAAATTCACACCAGGTGTGTGTGTGTGCATGCCCAAGATCCTGAGAAGAGAATGGAGGAGAAGGGATTGCGGTGTGGCCATCCGCCCTGGAGGGTGATTTCTCACTTTCTATCTCTCTGGGGAGTGCATGCGCCCTTATAGCAAAAACCTCTCAAAAAAAAAAAAAAAAAAAAAAAAAAAAAAAAAAAAAAAAAAAAAACTCAAAGGAAAGAAAACAAGCACAAGGCCATCATATAGTATTTTAATCTATGATGTTGGATATCAAGTGAAGTTACTTTAGTTCTTCACTTAGCCCTGTTATAGTATTAACTTTAAAACTGCATTTTAAATACTGACCTTTGAGTGCTGATAAGAAAATATTAGTTTCCCAATTTGAGTTTACTCCTAAAATCACTCTTCAGCTGCCATTTAAACATTTAAAAATTATTTCAAAGACAACAAAATGATCTACTCAGGGAAATCTGTGCAGAAATCCTAATGGGAGCAAAACTGACCACCTTCAATTGCTATAAATATTATGTTTTGATGATAGATCCACAGATTGTGTATTTGTAGCAAGTTGGCCATTTGTAACTTGGCCATTGGTCAAATGTCAGTAAGTGTGTGAATTGTTAGTGAGTGATTTTCAGATAAATATCTCACTTGTTTGTAGAGCTCCTTACTGATATACAGGACACACATACGAAAAGTATGAGTGGCCCACTGGTTTCAAATAATAATTCTTCATTTGTTCTACAACTGGCAAGATAAAGTTGTCTAAGGGGGAGCCTGGATTTGAGAAAGGACTGGAAGCTGAGGTTGCCAGAGACCTTCTGAACTCAATTAAGGCTAATATGTAACAGGAAATGAAATGTAGACAGAAAACAGAGATTTCAGAACTTCCAAGGAAAGGAGCAGGAAAAAGGAGCAGAAACTATAATACAATATTCCTAAGAGTACTTCTTATAAGGATAACTTGTATGACTTCCTCAGGGTTGCCATAGTTTATAAGTAAGGCATTTGTTTTTCTTGTTTAATGGTAATAAAAAATAAAATACAAAAAGGCAAAGGAAATGATTACAAAAGCTTGTGAGTTACTTGGGGAAAAGACTCTATTTCATTTACATGGCAATCCTAGGGGCCAGGAAAATTGTCTTAAATTTAGTAGGTGTTAAAAATAAATCTTATTTACTTAATTAATTAGTACATGCATGAATTCACTGTGTACAACCAAAATGAATGAATGATCAAATAAATCTTTGCCTTCTGGTGAAAGAAGGCAGAGAACAGTTGGGGATATCTCATTCTACTTTGAAGCCAGGTTTGGGACCAAAGAAACCCCAAAGAGCAGATGTAAGCATGTTGACTCAGAGAAAAAGAGAATAGAAGGCAAAATCCATGGAGATGGGGAAGAAAAAAGGACAGTGGGAGGCAAACTGGGTTAGAAAATGAACCCCAGGTGAATCCTCGAGTACTCCCAACCAAACTTTGAAAAATGGAGAATTAATTTCCTCAAGAATCAGGTGAGACCAAAGATAAAAATATCCTTTCAACCAGGGAACTCTAGAAAATTGATTCTTGATTTTGAAAGTAACACAATTTTTATTTGATTCAAAGGCATCTTCAGAGGGCAAGAAAAGTTTAATGTGTGTACAGTGTGTTTGAAGACTTTCCTAGGGTCCAAGAAGCTCTCCTCTGGGTACTGTAAGCTGGTTTATTATCCATTATCTGTAACACAAAGATAATGAAAGTGGTACAATTGTCTGCTCAGAGAGCCCACAGGAATACCAGGATTTGACAGCCATGATATATCCCAGTTAGTTTTTCCTGCGTAAAACCATCACAAATCATAGAGCAGACAGCATGTTGGTTAAAGAGACTACACATGACATGATGGAGCTATTCATTTATCTTCATTGAAAGAACTCAGACTGCGCGATGGTTGATAACATAAATCTCACTCTGTACAAGATCTTCTTCCTTAATGACTTCTCTTAGCGGTTTGATTAAAATTGTCTTTGTTTTCTCAAACACAACCGTCATCTGACTTTTCTGATTTCTCACAGAATCTTCCAGCCCAATTTGTGATGCTAACATTAGAGAAGGGGGTTGGTACTTAACACATATATTTTAATAAGCCTGTAAAAGCTAAGTCCACTTATAATCCAGCTTTCTGTTTCTGCTACCTCATTCAAGTGAAGTGCCATTTCTTCAGAGGCTATTTCTACATGCACAGGTAACCTGATTGATTTAATCACTGAATGTCAGTTGAATAAAGTCAAATGGTATAGAGTGAGGAGAGGAGAAATTTGCACAGTCAAATTGATAACATAATTAAAGTTTGAAAATAATTATTGTGCAAACTATCAAAATATTTTGAAAAAGAGTATAGATATTCTTTAGTATAGATGTAGGCAGAAAAGATAAAAACAAAAGTTAAAACAAAGAAAATCAAGTTGGAAGGAAAGAAGGGAGAAACAAAAGAAAGGAAAATAAAATACGAAGAGAGGGTAGGAAAAAAAAAGAGAAGAGACAGGGAGATTAACTCCTTAATAAAACAAAAACTACAAATAAAAATTTCACCATGACTTCTCCATGGCTTCTTTTCTGTCTTTGTTCATTCCAAAAAGCTCAAAAAACATGTGCTTCACAAGTTATTTCCAATATCTCACTTTCCTTTCTGTATTTGGTCACCTGCATTCTGGTTTGTATCGCATTGTAAAATGAAATAGCTTTCAGCAAGATTAAGAAACACACGAACACCTCCACCTCCCTCCTGGTCAATTCCACTGCATCCTTCAACATTTTTAGCCAACTGACTTTTTTTTCTTTTTTTTCCCAAAAAATTCATTCGAATTCTGTGCCATTTTTCTCTGCATTTATTTTCTCTTTCCTTTTTAGTCAGTTTACTGAAGTTTCTTTTTCTGTGTATTCTTCTCATTGCATGCTTTAAAAGCTGGTGAATTTCAGGTTTCCATTTATAACCTGCAAATTCCATACTATCACTGGGGATTCTACACACATTACTTCATATAACAGCTAAAGATTACGAATTTCAAATTTCTATTTTCACTTCATATGCTTAACTTATTTGTAAACATAACTAAATGCACTAAATAGTCCTTCCATTCAAGATGATTCCAGAACGTTTATTTTCTTTTCCAATAAAATAAAAGAGATACCTTCCATGTGATCAAGAGTGGTAAATTCTACCCTCGTTAAACTTTTTTCTTTTTTTTTTTTTTTTTTTTGAAGAGGTTTTTTTGCTATAGGGCGCATGCGCTCACCAGACAGACAGAGACATAGAGACAGAAAGCGAGAAATCACCCCCAGGGGGGATGGCCACGCCGCAATCCCTTCTCCTCCATTCTCCTCTCAGGATCTTGGGCACACACGCACACGCGCCCGGCGTGAGTTTTAAGTCGCTGGGTCCGGGACACAAACTGTGGTCGACTACGTGGGAGTCCAGCGACATAGCCATTACGCTAACTGCTGGTCCCCAAACTTTTTTCTTTCAGTTAACTTATGCACCTTCTTCTCCTCCTCTTTCTTCTTCTTGGCCCTTCTCATTCTCCTCCTTTTTCTTTTAGAGGCAATCTGATAGGTTCTCCTCACACTGTATTCCTCTCCTCAACACCCAGCCTTACAGTCAGTGCATTCAGTATTCAGTATGCTCGTGTAGACCCAGGATTCGAACCTTGAGACTTCCAATGTAGTTTTGGCAACTGAAAACACTACCTACTGCCTATACTATTGTAGCTGGAGGCCCTGTGTTATGCCTTTGCAGTTTTTCATTCTGTGTTGGTCATGGTCTATCTTTCTCAGTCTGGCCAAACTCATAGGCTGCTCAAGTCCTGTTCAATGTCACCTTTCCTGAATTACTCAGATAAGACATCACTCTACTTTCCTGTTTCTATTTCTTATTCCATTACGTTAGAGTTAGGTTTTTGTTTTTTTTGGGTTTTTTTGTTTTTTTTTTTAGAGTTTTTTACTATAGGGTGCATGCACTCACCAGAAAGACAGAGAGAGACAGAGAGACAGAAAGCGAAAAATCCCCCAGGGGGAATGGCCATGCTGCAATCCCTTCTCCTCCATTCTCCTCTCGGGATCTTGGGCACACACACACACATGCCAGGCGTGAGTTCAAGCCACCAGGTCTGGGACTCGAACCGCAGTCAGCTACCTGGGAGTCCAGTGACATAGCCATTACGCTAACTGCTGGTCCCAGTTAGAGTTAGCTTTTGACATTTCTTAATATCCTTGAATTCCAGAAAGCCAGGAATGATAGCCCCTTTTTTATTCTTGTTTCTGTTTGTTTGCTTCTGTATCTACTATCTATCACAAATTTTGCTGCCCTCAAATGTGTCCTTTCTACTGGGTATTTAACACATCGCACGGCAGATCTTTGGTTATCAAGAAAAAGACAAATGTGACGAAATTCTTATATCTATGACTTGAAACTTAGTTTAAGATATATGTGTGTATGTGTATATATACCTACATATTAAGGTAAAAAGAGATTAAGATATGCGTTAGCACCATAGCCTACTGGTTAAGTGAGCCAGATCCCACAAAGCTGACTGTGGTTTGAATCCTGATCCTAATAGCTGTAAAAACTTACCGGGCACATGTGTGTGTGCTCAGAACACCAATGAGGTGAAGAGATTGTGCAGGACTGACTACGGTGTGATCACACCCCACTGAGGGCTGCTGTCTCATGTGACCATGCTCATTGGGTTGTGCTTTCTCTCCCCTCTTCCTGTTTCTCTCTAATGAATGCATGTGCTCTCTTTCAATTAAAATAAAGAAAAAAAAGGAAAGAGTTCGCTAAATAATGCATAACATATTCGGAAATCTTACTAAAGGGTTACTATGCAACCTGAATTTGGCTTTTATGCTGCCTGGCCATTCAGGCAGTGTCCTGGTTTTTGCATTTGAAAAGGCTGGGAGGTGGAGATGGTAATCACTTTTAATTTTCTTCTGGAAATTTCTGTCCCAAATACATTCATTCTAAATTCCACTTGCAAATGCGCAAGGTTTTTTGTTTTTTTTTTTAACTCATCTCATTCTTGTAATCTCTTATCACATAAACCTCTAAATAACTTGTTGACTGTTCAACATTGTGCTTGAAAAACTTTTGGTTCATATCTGAACATCTATTTGCCAAATTGTTCTAATTTCCAACCTATGACTACAGACACTTCCAGCAAATGTTATACATCAGAGAACACAGATTGCCAGTTTTTTACTCTCCTATAATTTAAGAACATTTCTTAATGATTAAGAACATTTTCTTAATCTTCACTAATGATTTATTGACCATTTCTCTAGCCTGTACTAGTGAGCTCTTACATCTCTTTGCTAGTCTTCTAGCCTCTGCCTACTATTGGATATCTAAGCTAAAGTCACATCTTTTAGGATTTTGTTGTAATAATATTCTTATGTTTTTTAAATATCTTACTTTAATTTTATTATTATTATTAATTTGCAATAGGATATATGTGCTCACTAGAGAGAGAGAGAAGAAGTGAGAGCAAGCCACCAGGTCTGAGACTTGAACCAAGGATGGCCAGGTGGGAATCTATAGCCTCAACCACCAAGCCATCTGCTGGTTCTGCTGGTTCACGATATATATATATATACACATCATGTGTGTGTATGTGTGTATATATATATATATATATATATATATATATATACACACACATATATGTGTATGAGTATGTATGTGTGTGTATATATATATATATACACACACACCTATATATATACACACATATATATGTGTATGTGTGTATGTGTATATATATATACATATACATATATGTATGTGTGTATGTGTATATATACATATGTGTGTATATACATATACACACATACATATATACATATATATACATACACACATACATAAATGCACACATATATACACATAATATACAGGTATATGTTATGGTTCATTTTATATATATATGTGTGTACACACAGATATATATAAACATACATAAAATAAATCTATAGATATATATTTATATGTATCTATAAAGCTTATTTCATTTTTGTCATAGCAAAGGGAGAGAGAAAGAGGAAGAGAGAGAGGAACAAGCACCCTTCACAGATCTTGTCATGCCACGACCACACCCCACTCCCAGCCTCAGCTAGCCAGGATCATGGGCACATATGTGCAAGCCTAGTGTGTTTTACTTCAGCCCAAGATTTGAACAATGAACTTCCATGAGGCTCTAGCATTGTAGAATGGCATCCCACATCCGAGATATTGTTCCTATCTGTTCTTTTTGAACCTGCAGGATGGCTGGCATTTCTACCAAGCCCAGCATCAGCTGACCTCAGCTGGGTTTGCTCACTCATATGCAATCAGCTGATTGGTCAGCTAGGAGTGACTGTTCCAGGATGACTTTTGATCACAAAACTGGGCTTTCCTCCACATATGCATCAGTGACTTTTTTCTACGTAACAAATCATGCCTAAGAGCCAGGAAGTGGCCTGGCAGATAACAGCACTGGACTCTCACAAGTTCCGGACCTGGAGGCTTGCTGTCTTCCTCTCTCTCTTTCTGTCTGTCTCTGGTGAGCACACATGCACTATAGCAAATCATAAAATAATACTAATACTAAATAAAATTAAATAAATAAATAATTCTTTGAAAAAAGAACATGCCTAAATTTAGAGGATTACAATAATATCCATCTTACTGGTCATAACTTTGTGGCGTAGCAATTTGGACTCTGCTGAGTTGATCTTATTTGAGCTTTCTCAGGAGCTCAGAGAGCACACATAGTCAAAGAGGCCTCATTCTCTGGTCTCATAATCATGGCTGGCTGTTATGATTCTTCTTCCCTCTCCTAGTATTTCTCACTCAGAAAGGCTAATTTGTACATCCTCATATAGTTGTGACAGCATTGCAAGAAAGTGAGAGTGGATGCTGCCAGGTCTCTTGAGATCTAGGCTTGGAAGTCCTACACAGACACTTCTACTGTGTTGGAGAGAGTCTCTAAGGCTAGACTGGTCAAGGATGGAAAACAGGTTCTGCCTTGCTAGGGGAGAAGAAACAAAGAATGGCAGCTGCTTCTATCCTGCCAGACATACCTTGCAAATCCCTTGGGAACTGCAGAGAAGGGAGAGGACAAACCCAATGTTATAAAAGTGAGAAGAAAAATGAGTGCACATGCTTATCCCCTTATGTAGGTATCTGTGCTAACATCCTACTGGCCAAAGCAAGCGACACACAGAGAACCCCATGTCAGATTGAGAAAAGACTATAAGCTTACAAGGAAAAGAACAGAGAAACAACAAGTGGAACAATTAACATTATCAATCCACTGCATCTCAAAATAGGTGCAGATAAAATTAGTTCTACTTTACTACAAAAAAATTACTGGATTTTTTTACCTAAGAATATATTTGTATTCAATTGAAAATCTTCTCCACATTTGGAAGAGTTCAAACTATAGTTTCAAAGAAAGAGAAAATGGTATACAGGATCAAATATCAATTCTTTAATCACTTCTGATCTCAGGCGAATTAGTGTAATTCTCCATTTTTATAGTTCACTAATCTATAAAAATGCATGATTAATACCAACATCAATGATTTGTTGTGAAGTTGATATTGAATAATGATGGATCATGAGATGAAATATTTTATTTTATTTTGTTTCACTATTGTATCTCAGAACTTACAGGATTCTTGAGGCATTGTTATTCCCATGACATTTAGGTAATGCCCTGTTTATGAACCCAGCCTAATTATTTGTCAGTCGTATTGACCTATATTTATACATTAAATATCCCGGCCTTTTCTCAAAGCCTCCCTTTGTCTTCTTCTCAAAGGACTGACTTTCCTTATCTGTCCCATGCTCATCCATGTTAGAAGGTGCTCCTCCTCACCAACATCTTTCTGATCCTCTGCCCCATACAATTTACTAATCCATTTTATAATTCATTAGATTCCAGAAGTTCTTTAGCACAGCTCCTCTCAAACATTTCCATGTTTATTTATTCATGTGACTCTCTTCCTTGTCCAGACTCTGAACTTCCCTAAAATAGACAACCTAGTCTTTTTATTCCCCTCTGTGTAACCAGACTTTGGAGAGTAAGAACTTGGCAAGATTCCATTATTGAATTATTTTATTTTATTTCCAGCCACTACCTTTAATTGTGTTCTGTGGAATTTTCTATTCCCATCTTCTAACGTTGCATCATAGGCCCAAACTTTCAGTCAGCTCACTCAGTTCAACTCAGGCTTATTCTTTGGTCGCATCTCTGAACCCTGCCGTGTGCTCAAGCCATGTGGAGAGCAGCCGGCCTTGCTCACCTCCTCACCTTCCTCTTCTGGCTTTGCTCCCTCCATGTGAAGTTGAAGAGGATGATAAACTGTCCTCTGAAAATGGGTCTCTTGAAGTACCCTGTGTGGGGCGACATGATCATAAAAAGAAGGAGGGAAAGCCATAAAGCCCACCCTGGGCAGAGAATGGCCCCACATCAACATTAACCACAAGGTAGGGCAGGCATCACTGGGGAAGATGAAGTCTCAGAAGGGCCAAACTGGAACCAAACTGGCCGCCACTTACTGAGCCCTGGAGGGGGCATGCAAATTACTGCCCATTGCAGGCTCTTTAGAGCAATGATTCCCAAAGCATTTTTGTCTGCCCTTGGAACCAACTGGAGACTGTTAAGCAGCATCCACATACTATGATTTAATTTTTCTGTTCTGCAGCCTGGGTATCGGCCATTTTTTAAAACTCCCCATCTTATTGTAAAACATTGTCCTCATGGGAACAGAAGGTGCTGCATTGCTCAGCTTCTCTTTTGCCTCGGTTTTCCACGTAGGCAATGGAAGCAGGCACAGAAAGCAGCCCACTAAACGCTCCATTAAACCCTATCCCTAAATCCACACTGCCCCCCACAAATAAATCCTTGGTAAATGCTTAATGAAGGAAGCAACACGTTTTATTTCCACTGCAACATGCGTTTTGGTTGATTTGCTTAAATTCTCACACACGTTCCCTGCAGGACTTCCACATAGTAATGGCTCAGTAAACACACAATTTAAACTAAATGTAGACATTGTTACTGCAATTCATTGGCACTGTTCACACTGGAGGGGGAAAAATGGTCATGATCACTATCACTTAGGGCATTGATCTTTATGATTTATAATGCTTTTTCAAATCTGGTGACTCTTCTGACCTTCATATCATTCTATATGTGGTTTTTATTCTTCCCTTTAAAATATAAGGGGTAATCGAATCCAGGAAAATGTAATGACTAGACACCCGGTGGTTCAATTTCCAGAGGCTCAGCAGGGACTTGAACCCTGACCTATGACTCACATTGTATGAACTCCCAGAATATCTCACCATTAGTTCCAGTAACTTTAATAACTGGTAACTTGTTTTTTTATCAAAACTTTCACAATGGCTCCACAGAAAAACCAGACAAACAATACATGAAGAATTTGCTTCCTTCGGTGAGCCATAGCATATTTACCAAGTAGAATGAGAAACACCACTATATAACAAGAAGAATACTAACATTAAAAAGACAATTACATGATAATGACCCACAAGGTATTACACTCAAGTAAGTATTGCTAATGTGGGGCCTTTATAAATGTAACTTACTGTCTCATTACAAAAGCCCAAAGGAAGGGAAAGGAAATCAATCCAGAATTAGGCATTAATTAGAAATGTATGAAAGATTACATGTCGTAGATATACAGAAATTAAATAGGACATGTGAATTTAAACAAGTTATTGAGGAAAATATATGACTTTACTACACTTGGGAGGAGGAGTATAATATGACACATTAAATATCACTTACGTAAGATTTTACCTTAAATGAAAACTGAAAAAGGCATAACTGAAAGGTCTATCCAAATGACCATTTATTCAAATGACCTAAGAGAAAGAACAACCTTTCTTCATCCACAGACAGTAAAATGGGACTCTTGGAAATGTATAATAGAGAATTCAGAATATTCATAGTAACAAAACTAAAGGAGATGCAAGAGTTGAAAGAAAATGAACTCCAGAAGATGCAGGAGAAAAGAGACGAGTTCCAAGATGTGAGGAAATTCTTGTATGTTCTGAAAGAGGAAATGTACACCATAAAAAAGAATCAAATGGAGCTGTTAGAGATGAAAGCTGCAATATAGGAAATCAAAACCCACCTTGGAAGTATTAAAAGCAGATTAGTCCATGCAGAAGATCAAATCTCAACTGTTGAAGGCAAAACTTATGACCTAGAAAAAACAAGCAAAAAAAAAAAAAAAACCTGAGAAAATTACCAAAAAAAAAGAGAGAGAGAAAATTACCAAAAAAAAAAAAAAGAGAGAGAAAGAAAACTATACAAGAAATACTAGATACCATTAAGCACCCAAACATCCAGATAATTGCTATCCCACAAGGTGAAGAAACTAATAGGGGTATTGATAATCTATTCTATGAAATCCTGGAAGAAAACTTTACAAATCTAGAGAGGCATTCAAAGATCCAGACCAAAGAAATACAAAGTACCCCTAATAGAACCAACCCAAGATGATCTTCTCCAACGCACATCATAGCCAGACTGGCCAAATATACAGAGAAAGACAGGACACTAAAATTGGCAAGAGATAAACTTTAGGTTAATTATAAAGGTTATTCCATCAGGCAAACACGAGATCTCTCATCAGAAACAATGAGAGCAAGGAAAGAATGGGAAAATACAATCAAAATGTTAAGTGAAAAACAGTTTCAATCAAAAATACTATACCCAGCAAGATTATCTTTCCTATGGGAAGAAAAGATAAAAACATTCTCAGATAACAAGACCTGAAAGAATTTACCAACACCAGAAGTGTTGAAAGGAGAAGTTCAAGAAGTTCTGAAAGACACACATACAGGAATAAGAGAACAAAAAGCAACCAAGAAAATGACCAACTTAATGCTAGGGACAAGAAATATCGATAATAATGTTGAATGTTAATTTCCAGGATTTAAAAGGAAAGATGGGACCACAGTAACTGCAAATTCAACAGAAGAAAGACTGATTACATAAAACTGAACTGGTGAAATAGAATTTTATGACTTTTGAGTAAAACATTACTGTCTTTTTCTTTACTATGCTTTGTTTTCCCAATTTAAGGAGTTTGCTTTCTTTTGAGCTGTTGATAGGTTTAGCAGTTTGTTAACGTGTTTTTTCTTCTTGTTTGTTTGTTTCTTTAAATGGAAACAAACTATTCTCCCTTTCTGACCTCTCTGGAATTGGAAAATATTTGGGAGTATTCTTATTTTGTGGCACAATGGTTATTTGCATAAGTTCTATAATGCCTGTTGTCTTCAATCAGAAATTGTACCCTCTCTTACAACAATAAACTTTTAAACTTTCTGAGTTGATGTGACTTTATTGACAACAGTAAGACAGACCTTATGGTTAATATTTTGAAATGGGAGGTAGGAGTCAGTTAGTGGCACAGCAATAAAGCGACCCTCTGCAAGGCTCACTCACTGCAGAATTGCTGGGCTTCCATGCTCTGGGCTTTCTGTGCACACAGGGCATGCGTGTGCCAGTGACCGGGGCTGATGAAGTTCAGTGTGGGTGACAGCGTGAAGATCTGGTTGGAGGCATTATCTCTGTTTCTCACTCAGGAAGAAAAATAAACTTTAATGACTATCTGTTTTGAAATGGGATTAAGTGGCTGATTTTAACCAAAAAAAGACCTTTTAGTAAAATGTAAATTCCAAAATGAGTAACTTTTTCTTTTTAATATAACATTTTATGTAATATTTTGACATATTTATACTAAACAAATTGATTATCTAAAATTTAAATTTAAGTGTACATCTTGTGTTTCATCAGGTAACCCTAAATTGGGGTTAATGAACTTCCCAATACAAAATCTGACTACTGCAATTTTTTTTCAGTTTTTTTTTTTTTTTTTTTTTTTTCCATAAAAGAAAAGGGAAGTGAGAAAGTGCCTCCCTATGGGGCCTCAGCACCTGGGATCTTGCTCACTGGGGACAGTTTGGGTCTTCCAGGCTGACTAATTCTGAGAGAGAGAGCAATCACCTGGCCTGTGAGCTCACCTTACATATGCAAACGAGCCAATGCAGAGCCCACCCTCAGACTGCCTCTTTTTTTTTTAAATAATTATTTATTTTATTTTATTTATTAATTCACTTATTTTAATTTGACCAGAGAGAGATACACAGAGAGGGAGAGGGAAAGTGAGAAAGCAAGCCACCAGGTCCAGTGCTCAAACTGCGGTCGGCCATGTGGGAGTGTCCAGCACCTTAACCACCATGCCACCTGCTGGTCGCCCAGACTGCCTCCTTTACTGAGCTTTCCCACATCACAACTGGCCTCAGCACCGCCAGACCCCGAGTCGAGTCAGGAGCTGCTAAGTCCCCACTAGCCAATGCTAAATCCGCTTACCCTGTGTCCTCAGTATCTTCCTACAGATACAATGAAAAGGGCTTCTTCCTGCTTCGCTCTCCCTCCTCTGCCCTTTTGACCACACCTGGGGATTTCCTGTGGGCCTGAATGTTGTGCCAGGAATCCTGATTCTAGGAACCCTTGAACTATAAAAATTTAGTCCTTGATGAGAATCAGTACCCTATCTGCCTGTCTTTACATACCCAACTAAAGCCAATTCTGGGTACAAATTAAAGTGATTATATTAATAGAAAAAAAGTAAAGTTCCTTTTTAAACTACTTAAATGTTAACCCAGAAAGAATATATCTTATTATTCGCTCAGAACAGAACTACACATGTACAGTAAGTATGTGCAGAAGAAAGATGTCAGAGAAATCCCACTTAGCCCTGACCTGTCATAGCCACTGGGCAATTTTAGCCAGGGCTTTTGACTTTTTAACCGGGAATTCTACCCACCTGATTACATGTTATGATGATTAGCAGATTTCATCTTCATAAGTAGACTAACACCAAGGCTGATGGTAGGTGGACCGTAAATGCCGATTGTTCATCCTTTGCCCTGATTACAGATGCTCCTACCAGTTCCTGGATCCACAAAGCAGCTAAAATACATGAAGAAAAAAAGGTCAAATAGAGCATATCAGTCATAGAAAATGGCAGAAACTATTAAAAGCTCTTATTCCACAGCCGACTTATTTATTTGACGGGACAACACCTCATAAGTGTGTCCCTTGTCGTAAGTGGTCTGTCCCTCTCCTGCACATACATGTGCTTGTTTTTATCATCTATCCTCATATGCTGTCCAGGATACTGGGGGAGTTAGTGTAGCCCAATAGAACAATTCCATGCCTCGGCTTAACTGTAGGTTTCCTGATTCTTCACTGAGCTGTGGATTGAGATTCCATGTCAGGATGCACAGTACAAGGTCTCCACTCAGCGAGATTCTCTCGGCTTCCTGGGTAAGGTGATGAGGAGCCCGGCCCAACTCTCTACGTTTTGTTTCTCTGCCCTGATTTTAATTAGAATGCCAAACTGAAAGTAAAATGAGTGTGTGGGAGTATCTGTGTTTATATCTTCAGAATGGTAACAAAGCAACAAAAACTACCCCTGATTTCTAAACTGAGTAGTTATACTCTGAGAGGAAGTTGTAATATTCCAATTTATTACCTTTTCTGAGAAAGGGAACTATGCCAAAGAAGTAGGTGGAAGGGATCCAGAACAAACCATTTTACGACCCTCACTTAGAGGGACAGGCAGGAGATATTTGGAGAATAAACAGATTTCCACCTGCCTAAAGCAAGGCCCCAGAGGCATGCTTGGTGTGTGCATACGGGCGGGTGGGGGGGGGGGTGGGGATGGTGGAAGTGGTGTGTGAGTAAAGAACAACACATAGAAAACAGGGAAGTGGACAGGTGTATCTTGGACACAGTAACTGAACTTCACTAACTACCACAGAGGAAAATCAGAGACAAATTGCTCTGCCACAAATCCTGTGGCCCTGAATAGGCTGATGCAATTACGAACTTCAGATTCCCATTTACAGTTTGTCCAAACAAGCCAGTCATAAGTAGAAGAGCACCAAATCCCATATTAATAGTTGATATAACCTATTTGAAAAGTTCTAGAGTAAATGTGAAATATGGAAAGAAAAATAATCTCCAAATCTAGGAAAAAAATGTAATTCATTAAGACTGTTACTCTAAAGAAGAAAAACCCCTTTGAAAATCCAGAGTCATGTTTTACTGCCAAAAGATTAATGTATTGGGTCATCAGAAATGATGCCTCTTTGCATAGAAAACCAGAAAAAATGCGTCATGACTTTTCCAATGATCCAATATATGTAAAGAAATTTAACAACTAAGTAGAGCCCTCAGTAGAAATCAACAGGGTATTATTTCTATAAATACAGAAAAAATCAGTTATTAAAAATTACTTAAAATCGGGACCAGCAGTTAGCGTAATGGCTGTGTCGCTGGACTCCCACGTAGTCGACCACGGTTCAAGTCCCGGACCCGGTGGCTTAAACTCATGCCAGGCGCATGTGCATGCCCAAGATCCCAAGAAAAGAATGGATGAGAAGGGATTGCAGTGTGGCCATCCCCCCTGGGGGTGATTTCTCGCTTTCTGTCTCTCTGTATCTCTCTGTATCTCTCTGTCTCTCTGGCGAGCACATGCGCCCTGCAGCAAAACCTCTCAAAAAAAAACCCAAAAAACAAGAAGACTGTGTGAACTTTACCACTAGGAGAACTATTACTAATGTTAAGACCATGGAAAAAAATAGAATACTGAAGGCTGAAGTGAAAACTTACTGGAAGGGAAAGTCAAACTTTAAATTTTCTTCTAAACATAAAAGCAAAAACTGCTAAAGACTTGAATATACTCTGAAAAAGAATACGAGATATTAAGCAAAGAATTATGGTATGCCATAACAGAGATAAAAGAATAAACAAAAGAGAAACATTGACTGAGGACTCAGGAAGGACGACTTTATTGAGGTTTTGATGGAGTAACTGGTATCAGGCCATCTCCTGCAGTGAACTACTATAAACATGGGAAAACAATGTAGGAGGCGATAGCTCATGCATTGGGAGACCGGTTATCATTTTGGAGAGTAGGAGTGATACCCGTGACCAGGCCAGCCCTCTGCTGGTGTGATATCACAATTAGAGCATTGTACCTTTACCCCAATGGAGCATCACAGCTTCCTTGGACTGAGGAGGCAGAGGTCAGAGTTCGCAGTGGCCAAAGTGATTGGAAACTGCAAAGCAGAGCACTAGAGACAAACAAATTTGGGGGGAACCAAAATCCGTGTTCGATCCTACAGAAGTCTCTGCTTTGAGAACTGGTGGGAGAGCTTCTGGGCAAGCATGGCTAGCATCGCAGGTTATTCAGGGAGCAGCTGCAGGGCTGAGAACAGAGCACACGCCAGAGCTGGGGCAGGACTTGATGGTGCTCAAGTTCTGCCTGAGGAAGAGCATAAAGATTTCAGTAATGTTCATTGCCTCGCTCACCATCCAACAGAGACATCAAAAATGTCATGCTTTAAAAGTAAGGGCAAGACCTAAAAGCAAGACTTTTCCTTAGAATATTCTTTTTGTTTACTTTTATTTTTAAAATTTGCTATAAGGTGTACGCATCAGAGAAAAACAGAGAAAGCGAGAAAGAAGGAAAGTGTGAAAACATCCCACAGGGGAAATGACAATGCCACAATCCCATCTCCTCCATTCTCCTCTTGGGATATTGGACATACATGTTTTCAAGTCACTGGGCCCAGGAGTTGAACTGCACAATCACCCAAGTGGGATCCAGCTGCCTTCACTACCACATCACCAGCTGACACTAGAGCATTCTTTAACAAAGCCAAACTCTGAGCCTGGAAAAGATCTACAAGAAAGAAAGAATATAAATGTGAATTTCTACCAGGTTTGGGGGCTCAGGAAGCAACTTAGGTTTTCACAGATCTGCTTTGACAAGGTGTAAATTTAAGCCTTTACAAGTTCAAGATGATTATTCAAAAATTAAACTGCCTACTAGAACAAAATATCAACAGCTTAAGAAGAAAAATAATAGAATTTGGGTATCTATAGTATATCAATTATGATGCCCTCCATATAATCAATTATTCCTAAACATTCAAAGAAACATGAACATGTAATCATGTTCTAGAAAAAAATACAGTGGAAATAAAAGAAAAAGTCTGAGATATTTAGAAGTTCAAATTAGCATGGACTTTAAAGAAACTAGGTTCAAAAACTGAAAGAAGATCTTGTTTTAGTTATCTATTCCACAAAATAAATTCCTGCAAAATGTGACAGCTAAAAAGGAATAAACTTTTATCGCTTCACGATTTCCATGGATCAGTAATGTTTTTCACAGTTTAACTTGCCCCTGTGCTGTACCTCTCAAGATGGCGAAGGGTTGGCCACGGAATGAGTTGGGATTCACCTCAAGTCTCAACTGGGAAAAGACTTTCTCCTAGCTGAAAGGGTGTTGGCAGCATTCAGTTCCTTGTGGGCTTTTGAACTGAATACCTGGGTTCTCTGCTGGCTGAAGGCTAGAGGCAACCCTCAAACCTTTGCTATGTGAGTCCCTCCAAAATGGCGGCTTACTTCATTAAAGCCAGCAAGATGAAAAGCTCATTTTTTGTAACTTAATCTCAGAAATAGTATCTTATAACCTTTGCTGTATTCTATTGATCAGAAACAGTCCAGAAAGTCAATCTACACTCAAAGAGAAGACCTTATAACAAGGGCATGACTAGTAAATAATAAAAGGTGAGGATAATTGGGTGCCATCTCAGAAGTCTATATATAACCTTAGCCATTATAGAATGCAAATTAAAATCACAGTGTGATATCAGTTCACAACCAATGAGTGGCTAAAATAAGAAAGACTCAAACATCAAATGCTGATGGTTACGTGGAGTAGCTTCAACTCGCATAGACTGTTGGTGAATATAGGAAATGGTACACAACTTTGACTAAACAATTTAATAGTTCTTTAAAAGTTACTCAAACATTTACCATACAACCCAGCAATTTACTTTTAAGTATTTACCTAAAAGAATTGAATATGCATGAAGACTTGTACATGAATATTCACAGTGCTTTCATTAGTAAAATAAAAAATAAACTGTAAACTATCAAAATATCCACCAACAGGTAAAATAATAAATCTAGTAGACCATTAGGAGGAAGTAAAAAGAGCTAAGTATTGATGTATACAATAGCACTGATAAACCACAGAAGCATCATGCTGAATGAAAGAAGCAACTAAAAAAAAAGTATACATATCATCATTTTATATATACATGAAGTTCAATAGTAGACAAAATTAAACTTTAATACAAGAGTCTTGATTGTAGAATGCTTGGGTCAAGGTTGAAAGATTTGACTGGGAGGGAGAATTAGATGATTTTATGGAATGATGGAAATGTTCTATTTTTCAAATGTGGTGGTATTAAATGGGTATATGTATTTGCCAAAGCTAAAAAAACTGCATACTTAAATGAATTATTTTAATATATATAAACCACATTTCCATAAAGTTACTCTAAAAAACCTACGTAAAGGAATATAAAGACATCTCAACCAAATGTAAATAATATACAATCTTAGATATTCATTTGTAAAATTTTTGAATTAAAAATTGACAACCTCCTTCTAGATATAATACATAGTAAACAATGACAGAGAGAAGAGGAATAGTCTGGCTTTAGACCAACATTTTTTACTTTTTTTTCTTTGAGAGATTTTTGCTATAGGGTGCATGTGTTTGCCAGAGAGACAGAAAGCAAGATATCACCCTCCAGGGGAATGATCACACTGCAATCCCTTCTCTTCCATTCTCCTTTCAGGATTTTGGGCATGCACATACACATGCCTGGTATGAGTTTTAAGCCATTGGGTCCAGGACTCGAACCACAGTCAACTACATGGGAGTCCAATGATATAACCATTACACCATCTGCTGGTCTCCAATATTTTTTACTTTAACAGCAAATACCAGAAGGCAATAAGATAATAATCTGACATTGTGTGGGAACTCCTAAATGACATCATGAGACCAGTGGTCAGTAATATGTCACTGGAATATTCCAGATAAGAAAGCTTTAAAGGATGCCACCAGTGTCTACCTCCTCATTCACTCCAGAAAGAATTATTAATAGAGAATTCACTATGGAGAGTTCTCTGGAACTATGCAGTACAGCTGCTTTGGGTTATTCATGAACCTTTCCTCAGATACAGATTCAGAACAAACTCTAACACAGAAATATACATGGATACACACAGGATACAGATAGATAAATACATATGTCTATATGTAGTCTGTATACATGTATGTGTCATGTGTGTATATACATAAAAGCATGTATTTTATATATGTATGTACTCATATGTTCTAGTGACTAAAATGTTACATTTATTTTGTTTTATATTTTTAGAGATATTTTTGCTATAGGGTGTGTGCACTCACTGGAGAGACAGAGATAGAGACACAGAAAGCAAGGAATCACCCCCCACAGGGTATGGCCATGCCACAATCCCTTCTCTTTCATTCTCCTCTTGGGATTTTGAGCATGCATGTATACGCACCCGGCGTCAGTTTTAAGGCAGCAGGTCCACAATTTGAAGCATGATCGACTACATGGGAGTACAATGATGTAACCATTATACCATCTGCTAGTGCCAAATGTTAAATCCTTGAAGAAAGAAAAATAGTGATATAAAAGCACTATAAAATGTGTAAAAAAATAAATAATTTTGTATCAATTATTTTGTATATAAATATATTGGATTATCAGAAAAGTCATGATGCATTTTTTGCATAGAAAAACAAAAAAAGTCTTAACTTTTCCAACCTAATACATTTTAATATAAAGATAAAAAAATTTTTGAAGGAGGGACCAGCAGGTGGCGAGGTGGTTATGGCGCTGGACATTCCCATATGGCTGACCATGGTTTGAGTCCGGACCTGGTGGCTTGCTTTCTCACTTTCCCTCTCTCGTTCTCTCTCTGTCTCTCTCTGGTCAAATGAAAAGCAAATGAATGAATAAATAAAATGAAATAGAAAAAAATTTTTTTGAAGGAGAGATAAGTAATGCAATGATAATAAAAATAGTTTCTTAATGAATACATAGAACTGAAAGCACTGGTTATTAACTAAGGTTGGAAATATGTAACAAAGAAAAATCCATAAAAGGCAAAATCTTTGTTAATTTATTATGTTACTCAAGAATAATTTCTTTTCTTTCAGAGAATGAAGACCGGAAACCAGTGGAATCAATAATATTAGAAAATATAAAGGTGGACATAAATCAAATTAATTAAATAACATACTACTTCTCAGTCAGTAGATTCAAATCAAATAACAAACTTAAACCCTGAAGCAAACTCATGCATTAAAAACAAACAAAAAACTCAGCCAACAGGCGATATAGAGGTTTAGGTGGCTGGATCCCACATGACTGACTGCATGGTTCAAGTCCCAGACCCAGCAGCTTGAAATTCATACTGAGTGTGCACGGGCATGCCCAAAATCCTCTGAGGAGAACAGAGAAAAAGGAATTGCAGTGTGGCCATCTTCCCTGGGGATGCTTTCTCTCTCTTTCTCTCTATCTCTGGTGAATGCCTATGCCCTATAGCAAAACAAAAACAAAAATCCTAAGCATTGTTAGATTCCACATACAAGAGTAATCATGTGGCATTTGTCTTTCTCTGTGTCTAGCTTATTTTACTTAGCATAATGTTCTCTAGTTTCAGCCATGTTCTTGCCAATGGGAGGACTTTCTCTTTTTTTAAAGCCGAATAATACTCCTTATTCACATACATACCACATTGTATACACTGGGTAGTATTGCTTTGGTGCATTAAAACATACTAAGATTAAAATTCTGACAATATATTGGAAATGTGTAAAAAAAATAATGTAACTTGAGTTGCCTTCTTAAATGGCAATTAAAATACATGTGGTTATTAAGAAGGAATTGAGAACCAGAAAAGACATTCTAGAGAGACTGAGACAAGACTGGTTTTGTTGGGGTCAGCAGGTGGTGTGGTGTGGTGGTGAAGGTGTTGGACTCCCACATAGCCAACCACGATTCAATTACTGGATACGGCAGCTTAAAAATCAGACCTGGGCCATGTGTGTGGGCCATTCTTCTCTGAGAAGAATGGAGGAGAAGGGATTGTGACATGGCCATCCTCCTGGGAGTGATTTTTTACTTTCCCTCTCTCTGTCTTTCTGTGGAAAGTGCACATAACCTATGGCAAAAACTTCCCCCCCCCCAAAAAAAAAGTGGCTTTGGTTGCATTTGATAACTTCTGAGACCTAGACAAACACAAGAGGCTACTATCCCTTTAGGTATAGAGTTGTTACAAATTATCTCCTTAGCAAGAGAAAAATTAATATGGCCTAGATCAGGCTATTTCTTTCCTATATTACCAAATAACTGGGTTTATCCAATGAGTTATCTTGCTGAGTGCAAGAATGTTTCTATGAATGTATCCTGTTCTGGTTGGACAGCTGATTCAGTCAGGAGTTTGACCCATGTAAGGTCCCCTTTAGAGACCTTTGCTTTTGGGTGGCTAATTTCTTTCTAGGCTTTGTTCAAAAGCAGTCATTGCCTTGTCTAGAATAGTACCCTTTGTATTCTCTGTTTCCCCCGAGCTGTTCCGCTAAATCCCTCTCTTCCACTTCTACTCAGTATGCTTTATGTTTAGGCTGTGCAGGTTTTTCACTATTTCTTAAAACACCCCATATTTTCCATTCATTATCTTCTTTTGCTTGTTCTTGCTATCAAAATCCATTTAAAAAATAAATGAGAAGAGACCAATTTAACCCCTATTTTCTCCAAGAACCACTTTTCAAATTCTTCCCAACAGCATTACGTTTCTTTTCACTATCCTCCTTTATAACTTTACTGTTATCATAGCAGTAATCACAGGAAGTCCTATATTAGGATCCTTTATAGGTAAGCACTTTTGTCTGCAAACTGTAAGCTGATAAAGAAAAGAAATTCAGCCATTAATCTTTGCATATCGTGCAGCAGCTATTCTAACGCGTTGAACACCAAAAATGTTCTTTAATGAGTTTCTGAAATTTCATTTTTAAAAAATGTGTAAAAATATTACATTCAAAATGTAATATTTTCATAACTTTGTACATTTAATTCAATAAACATCTGTTACATCCAATTATATGTCAAGCTCTGAATTAAATCTAAAAGATATAAAGATATATATGGAAAAATTATACATTTGAAGAGCTTAACAACTATGCCTAGTTTTTGTATGCAAGAAGAAACACAAAGGTTTTTTAATTGTTCAATAGACAACAATTTTTCAAAAATTTTATGTTTTATGTGCAGCCTGGATGTTAATTGTAAATGATGAAATCAAATGTGGCCATGTTTGACCTTCAGAAAGAGTCTGGAAAATCTATGCTTGCATGGTTTTTCTTCAGGAGCTGTTTGAACCTTTCTTTCATCCAATCATAGTTCTCTATCTTGTGAATATGTTGTTTACACAGAAGAACAAAAGGATAGAAAGAAATTGAATCTTGTGATCATTAAACCAGAAGGGATTGCTCCTTAAACCATCTCAGTGTGCACCCATGTACATTTTCTTAGATTGTGTAACTTGTAACAAGGAATCATGTTTGACAGACACTTGTTTTGGATGTAAGCCAATGTTAAGGAAAGAAAAAAAAAACACTAATTAATATTATTTTAATCTCCATAGAGTGTATGCACTTGCCAGAGAGAGAAAGGAAAAGAGAGAGAGAGAGAGAGAAAGGGGAAAGAGAGAGAGAGAAAAAACAGAAAGAGAAAGAGAAAGAGAAAGAGAAAGAGAAAGAGAAAGAGAAAGAGAAAGAGAAAGAGAAGAGAAAGAGAAGAAAGAGAAAGCACCACACAATGAAGTGTGGTTATGTCATAATTTCTTCTTTTCCATTTCTTCAGCCTCTGAGGATTTGGGGCACACACGGACATGTGCCTAGAATGTTTTGCAAGCCACCAGGCCTGGGATTCAAACCATGGTCTGCCATGTGGGATTCAGCTCCCTTAACCATCAGACTAAAAGGCTGCTCCCCTACAAAAAAAAAAAAAAAAAAAAAAAAAAAAAAAAAAAAAAAAAAAAAAACTAATTATTAAACTTTTTTTTTTTGGTCTGGTATGCTCATATTTTGGATTTTATCAACTTCATTTCAAAAGTAAAGAAAAAAATAGCTGAGAGAAGTAAAGGTAAATGTATTGACTAATTTTACAGCACTCTAACAACTATTAATGAATGGAAAACTTATTTTTTTCTGAATTAACTTCTTAACCGATCTCCCTTCTCAACTTTATTTCTATTCTTCTTTGTAATATTTATTTACTTCCTAAATAGTTACTAATCAGACTGTGCCATGTAAAGAACTATTCTATAATATATCAAAGGATGAAAACATTTTGTCAACTTTTTCAAGTATCATAAAATCCTTTCTCTGATCCACCTGACTAACAGACACTACCACAAGGTCGTCTGTACTGGGGGGAAAAAAAAAAAAAGCAGAGTGTAATGTTTTCCTACCAGCAGGAGACTGGAATCTTAGGGTATTTTATTGTCTGGAACTCTTGAAACTTCTATATTCAATTTAAAGAATCCATAGAAAATGATTTAATAATTTACAAACAAAACATACTATCATTTCTGTACTTCATGACAACCCACTTACTCGGAGCTTATCCAACCATTGTTAAGTTTGAGAAACTAAAATCTCAGAGTAATTAATAAACTTGAGCTGTATAATTCTTTTCAAAAAGCCATCACATGCTGTTTATTATATCTAGTGGGCTACCATAAATTAACATTAATTAGGAGGAAACAGATGGAAAACAGGCAACTGTTTAAAAATTCTCATCATACAATTTTAAGTACAAATTAATTATAAATTTAGTGTGTTAACGAATTATTTAGTTTTTGCCTTGCCCATTCAAATGAGAAAATTGAAAATAATTATTATTAATTTATTTAATCATTAATAAAAATGACTGATAAAAATTACATTAATTATTTGCATTTATTTGGTATTCATAGTGTGTTAGGCACTAGTCTGACCACTGTAATTAACTTATTTAAATATCCATTGAGGGACCAGTAGGTGGCATAACAGTTAAGGTGTTGAACTTCCACATGGCCAACTGTGGATCGAGTTCCAGACCTAGCAGCATGCTTTCTCACTTTCCCTCCCTCTCTTTCTCCCTCTCACATTCTCTCTCTCTGTCTCTGTCTCTGTCTGATAAGTGTACATGCTTTGTAGCAAATTAAAAAATAATGATAATGATAAATAAAATTAATTTTTTGGGGGAGAGAAGTTTTGTTATAGGTTGCGTGCACTCACCAGAAAGAGACAGAGAGACAGAAAGTGAGAAATCCCCCCCCCCCCCGGGGGAATGGCCATGCCGCAATCCCTTCTTTTCCATTATCCTCTTGGAACCTTGGGCACACACGCACATGTGCCTGGCGTGAGTTTAACCCACAGGGTTTGGGACTCAAACTGCAGTTGACTACATGGGAGTCCAGTGACGTAGCCATTATGCCATCTGCTGGTCCCAATAATTCTTAAAAAATGTATTTATTGAACACCAAGAGGTTACAGGTACTGTTAGGTATTGTTATATCTTGGGGATAACTCAGTGAACATAGCGATAACTTCCCCCCTCTGTGAGGTTCAATGGCCCTCTTTCAAGGTCGGATGGCTGCCACAGGGAACCTTCTATCTCCTGACCTTGTGGGTTATGTACAACGTTGTTATTGGCACTCCGGCCACCCTGAGCAGTTTCCCTATGCTAACTCCTGGCTACAGATAGCCCAAGTCAGTCCACCCTGGGTGCAAATATGCATAAGATGTCAAAACCAATGTACTATTTTGGCCGCCCATGTCATGTCCCCAGTGCCAAACTGCCCAAAAGAAACCATGGCTCCAATCCTGCAGGGCCCCCCAGAAGGAGCCATTAGCAGCCCTACCCCCATATGTCCCAGCCAAGCCAGTAATCCAAATCCTGTCCTCATCTCTTTCCCTGGGTCCTGGGTCCCTTTCTTTCCCTTTCTCTTTGCCTGGGTCCTGAAGAGCAGCCCAAGGAGCCAGCACCAGCTCTGTCAGCTCAGGGGGCAGGCCACCAGCTGTCCCAAATCCCATCCCATCCCAAGCCCAGATTCTGCCTCATCCACTGTCACCTGGCAAGTTGCTGCACCCAGGGAAACCTCACTATTCAGATGTCCTTCTGGGAGACCCGAGGACCCTCCCCCCAGATAGGTGTAGATGGGCTGTTACACATGGCAGAGCTACCCTCTACTCCCAGCCCCTCACCACTACTGATGTGCTTAATTGGAAACATCACACCTCCTCCTACTCAGAACAGCCCCAGGCAATGATAGGTTTCATGGAGTCTATACTCCGAACCCACCAGCCCACCTGGGATGACAGTCAGCAAGTATTCCTCACTCTGTTTAACACAGAGGAGTGCCACAGAGTCCTTGTGGCAGCAAAGAAATGGCTACAAGAGCATGCACCCAATGATGTGGTAGACCCTGAGGCTTGAGCCAGTACTGCTTTTCTGAATGAAAAGCCTGACTGGGATTTCAATATAGGGTGGCCGTGCCCATCTCAGCAAGTATTGAGAGGCACTACTACAGGAAATGAAAGCCAGTACAAAGAAACCTACTAACATGGCAAAAACTACGGAAATAATTCAGAAGGTAGATGAGCAGCTGGGGCAGTTTTATGGGAGGCTCTGCGAGGCACAGCAGATCTACTCCATTTGATCCAGAGAGCTCTGAAACCTGGCAAATGATTAATGCTGCCTTTGTCACCCAACCAGCCCCTGACAACCATAGAAAACTCCAAAAGCAGGAAGGCTTTGCTTGGATGAATGCCACCCAGCAACTGGAGATTGCTAATCAAGTCTTCATGAACCGAGACCAAGAGGAAAGAAAGAAAACAGATTGGTAGATGAAGCATAAGACAACCCTGTTGGCTGCTGCCCTCAGACAACCAAACGTCCCACCCTGTCCAAGAGCAGGGCCAAAAACCAGCTGCCCCAGGCTTAGAGCAACCGAGTGCACATACTGCAAAGAGGATGGACACTGGAAAGGTGAATATCCCAAGTGGAAGGCAAACCAAGGAAGAACAACCAAAAACCCACCAGGAGCCCTGAAGACTCCACCCAGAGCTCCCAAGAGATCTCCTAGCCATGACAGAATCAGAATATGACCAACCAGGCTCCATGATCCCAGACTCCTGAGACTCCCTGGTCAACATTGAGGTAGGGGACCAACTGATAACACTTATGGTAGATAGTGGCACTGAACACTGTTGTAACCCAGCCTCTGGCTTCCCCATCAGGCCAAAAAGCTACAATTATAGAGCCACTGGAAACACCAGGACCCAGCCCTTCTTGCGGGTAAGAAGCTGCCAAATAGGGGAACACTTGGTTATCCACGAGTTCTTGTACCTGCCACATTGCCCGGTCCCATTGCTGGGAAGGGAACTATTTGACTAAACTTACAGTGCAAATCCACTTTGGTTGATCAGGCTCGGCTGCTTTAATCATCAGTCCAGCCAAAATCCTAACTGTAACAATGCCCCAGGAGGAAGAATGATGAATGTTCACCCTTGAGGCACCCAGTGAAAATGATGAGGAACTTTTTTCACTTGTTAGAGACTTTCCCACAGTCTAGGATGAAGGGAACCTGTCAGGGATGGCAATTAACCACCCACTTACAGTGGTTGCACTGACACCTCTGGCGCAGCCTGTGTGCCTTCAATAGTACCCAATAAGCCGAGATGCTAGACTGGCCATAAAGAAGCACATTGACCAGCTCAGGAAAGCTGGAGTCCTGGTCAAATATCAGTCTCCCTGGAACACACCCTTCCTTCCTGTGAAGAAGGAACCAATGGAGACCATCAGTCAGTCCAGGACTTTAGGGTTGTGAACACTACCACGATGTCCTTACATTCCACTGTACCCAATCCATATACTTTGCTGAGTGCTCTCCCACAGAGTCTAAATTGTTTACTTACCTAGATTTCAAGGACACTTTCTTTTGCCTACAACTAGTGGCCATCAGCCAACCGATACTTGCCTTTGAATGGGAAGATCCAGACACCCAAAAGAAAATAACCCATGTCACCTTTGAAAGAACCACCATTTCCCTCAGAAACTAGGTATACAAATATGAACCCGGGGATCTTATGAGGGTTAAAAATTGGAAAAAAGAAGCACTACAGCCTATCTGGTTGGGCATATGTTGTTGTGCTTGTTACTGCTACTGCAGTTGAGCTAGTCCCATGATCCATCTCTCATGGATGAAGCAAGTCACAGCACCAGAGGACCCTGGGACCTAGATGATGAAAAACCACCCTGAGCAGCCAACTAAGATAACCTTCCAGAGGACCAAGACCTGTCATCGAGACTGGCAGTCAGACCATGTGTTCTTAATCTAATTAAGCAATTTGTAACCTCCCACCTTGAAGCCATCAAGTATCAACGGCTTGTCTCTGCCCAAGAAAGCTATGTTTACTGCCTTCCTGGTAATTGACCCTCAAGTATAGCTGAGGAGGCTCAAGAGAAGGCAATGATATGGAGAGAACCTGAATTCATGAATAACTCAGGACTGATAGCTGCCTGAGGTTTCTGCCCTCCAGTAAACTTACTATCCCTTCCCTGTAGCTCTAAAACCTTGAATAGGTTAAAGTTTTGCTTCTCTGTCACCTCTATTTTAGGGCAGGTTCTGAGTCCCTTCCCCATTCCTAACATCCTGAGACCCTCCCTTCTCCAGCTCCCCCATAAAAAAAAACCTTGTTGGCTGACTCCCCGTTGGGGCCAGAAATTCAGAATTTAACTCCTTCATGTCCACCAGTGCAATAAAGAGTTCTCCTTTCTCTCCTGAGTGCCATTTTCATCCCTTGGGGTCTGTTTTTCTGCCACAGGGGAATGAGTGTAACAAAGCAGGAGAGTGAGTGGGCTCCTGGGCAAAGCCCAAAGCCACCAACATTGGAAGCCCATGTCTAACAGCACGTTTGAAGAAAGACCCTGAGGTGGAGTAGTCTGTGTTACAGAGAGCACTCATGTAGGGTGAGATGGCAAAATCTCCAGGGCAGAGTGATACAAGGAGGAGGTGGTCAAGTGCAGAAGAGCAGAGAAGTGACTTCTGAGTTTGGAAACAGGATGATTATATCCTGAAATATAATTTGAAAGCTGATTGGAATCAGTTGAAAAGAGAATTACAGGGAGAAACTGTAGACAAAGCATATAACAAACTGCAGGAAGAGAATTTCTTTTGCAAAGGAAATAAAAAATAGGGGCAGATACTGGGTGATGCCACATGCACGCATGCATTGTATGATTCCACATGGCTGTTATAACATTGCAGTTATTTTATCTGGGACACATTTGAAGGTGGGCATATAGGGAGGGAACTATCCATCATATAAGATTTGGAAGACTTCTGTGATACAGGTAAAAAGCATTAAAGTAGTCTATTCTTGAAAAGATAACAGGGATTTAGAAACAAGAGGATTTACTTTAAGATATAAAGCAAAAGAGAATATTAGAGAGACAGGCGTACAAGCCTCCTGATTAGTGGAAGAAAACACATTACATTGGAAAGCACATCAGCCTTAAGATACATTAAATCTTCACTTGCCTGCCACTTACTATCTCTGACACTTAAGTTATTTGACTTCTCTTGGTTTTAGTTTCCTTACTATAAAGTACAGACAGTAATATAGACTTGACAATAAAAAAATGAGAGTCTTTTACAATACTCCTACCTCTGCATATGGCTGACTTATTGATTATGATATTATTTTAAAATAAACTATGATGTGTATGTCTGTAAACTACACTGTACATTTTATGGTCCCTTTATCTCACCCATTTCCTATTCTTGCAGAGACTCAAAAATCTTCAATTGGGGACCACTAGCTTTGTAGTGGATAAGGTGTTGTTTTCCCACATGGTTCTCCACAGTTTGAGTCCTGGACTGGTGGCTTAAAACTCACATTGGGCACATGTGCCCAGAATCCTTAAAGGAGATAGAAGGAGAAGGGATTATGGTGTGGCCATCCCCCCAGGGAGGTGATTTTTCACTTTCCGTTTCTCTGTCTCTTTGGAGAGTGCATGTGCCCTATAGCAGAAATTTAAAAAAAAAAAAAAAAAAAAAAAAAAAAAATTTGAATGATGTCAAATTTATAAATTTTCCATTCCAAGTATCTCTTTTCTTTTTTAAAAAATATTTTATGAAAGAGAGAGAAGGAGAGAAGGGGAGGAGAAAGAGAGAGAGAGAGAGAGAGAGAGAGAGAGAGAGAGAGAGAGAGAGAGAAGTGGTCTCAACAGGGTCTCGTGCTTTGATCCTCCCCCAATCTTTCCCACCCATCCAGAAGTCCAGTTACAGGTAAACCTAGGAAGTGACCCTGACCTTCCATGTGGCCTTCAGCATGGAAGAACACTGTGATACTGTGATAGAACTCCAGTTGGACCGCTTACACACCCCTTATACATCTTGCCTTTTTTTTTTCAATTATCAGAGGGTTCATGTGTTCTCCAAGAGACAGAAAGAAAGATAAAGCACTCCCTGATGAGGTGAGATCACACCACAGTCTCTTCTCCATTTCTTCATCCTGTTGGTATTTTCGGCATGCATGCACACATATTTGGCACATTTTTCAAGTCCCCAGGGCCTAGATTCAAACTGCGATTGGCCATGTGAGATTCTGCTCCCTTAATTGGTAAGCTACAAGATTGGCTCCCCTTTCACATCTTTATTACATTTACCATAAAAATAACTTTAGGTCAAAATTACATTTTAAATCAATTTTGAGATTATTTTGGATAAATTCTAGTTTAAATCACTTGGATAGCACTTTGTATTCCTATGTTTGTTAGCACAAATAAATAAATTAATTAGTTAATAATAAAAAAGAATAAAGGACAACTCCTGATTATGTCATACTATTGTTTAAATACTGATTTCCTATTATTTCAAGGGACTTAATAAATACCACCTTACTGATTATACAGAAGGAAATGAGATCACATCAGTCTTACTAAATCTCCGAATCTTACTATCTTTGAATATGTAACAGATTAATGTATACGATGGTTAGGTGGTGGTTCAGTGGTAACAAAACTGGATGCACATGGAAGGTTCTGAGTTCATGTCCCAGAGCTCCCTGACAGTGCTGGGCTTGTACTGCATGTGACGAGGATCCAGGTCCACTGGGAATGGGGTGGGTCATGGGGTGAAGAACCCATTGGGGTTGAATATCTCTCTGCCTCTCTCTTTTTCTCATAGAAAAAAATATAATTAATTTATACAATATAACATATATAAGGTGAAAAAATACTTTGCTTAAAGAATACTGGTTACTAAATTTAGGGCAAGGACTGGAAGTGTAGGTATCAAGACTGGCTGACTGCTAAGGGAATGAGGGGATTTGGAGTGTAACAGAATCATTTTGATCTTGATTGTGGTGGTAGTTATACAATTCTGTATTTATAAAATCTCATAGAACTCTACAATAAAAACAGAATGTATCATGCATAAATTATCCCTCAATATACACCTATAGAAAAGTTCATTAGCATGAAGAGTTCAGGCTAGGAGTGGTACAGAAATTCTTTCTGTATTGTCATTTATCGGAAAGATGAAATTATTTTCATAATCCTTTTTTTTTTTTCTTTTGTATGTCTACTCTCTGTCATGGGCTTTAAAGATCCTCCCCTCTGGTGAGATTTCTTTTCTTTTTTTTTTTTTTTTTTTTTTTTTTTTTTTTGAGAGGTTTTTGCTATAGGGCACGTGCACTTGCCAGACAGACAGAGAGAGACAGAGAGATAGAAAGTGAGAAATCACCCCCAGGGGGGATGGCCATGCTGCAATCCCTTCTCCTCCATTCTCCTCTCGGGATCTTGGGCACGCACGCACATGCGCCCAGTGTGAGTTTAAGCCACCGGGTCCGGGACTCGAACCGCAGTCAACTACGTGGGAGTCCAGTGACATAGCCATTAAGCTAACTGCCGGTCCCTCTGGTGAGGCTTCTTACACCACACCTTCACCTCACCTTCCTAGTCTTGCCATAAGTGCACAACCTCTCCAAAGAGGAGATAGTCCAGGCTCTGAAAGGCAGAAAAGACAGGGAGAGAAGAAAGAAGCAAAGGAAAGAAAGAAAAGAAAAACAATTTTACAACTTAAAAAGTGCAGATTAGGGACCAGCAGAGGGTGGAATGGTTACGTCACTGGATTCCCATGTAGTTGACTATGGTTCAAGTCCTGGACCCGAGAGCTTAAAACACATGCCAGGTGGTTATGTGTGAGTGACCATCGTCCTGAGAGAAGAATGGAGGGGAAGAGATTGCAGCATGGCCATCCCACATGGGGGTGATTTCTTGCTTTCTGTCTCTCTGTCTCTGTCTCTTCAGTGAACACAAGTGCCCTATGACAAGAATCTTTAAAACAAAAACTGCAGATTGAAAAAATACGCTTATATTCTCTCTCTACCTAAGAAAAATTACTGAACATCTTAATCAAAATTATATTAAGGAAAAAGGAAAACCAATCTTTACAAAGAGAATGGAAAACAAAAACACAGAAATGAAAAATGATAATTTCTGTATAATTCAACTATAAAGAAACTAAAATTCCTCATTAAGCCAAATTGTCATTTAGTATGAATGTTAAAAGATGACTTTCCAGTAGAATGGAGTTTGTCAGGGGCTGGTGAAAGTGGAAAATAGAAGATTATTATTTAAAAGGTATAAAGTTTCAGTTTTGCAAGGTGATGTAATTAAATGTAAATAAAATAAATTTAATTAAAAAATGTGTATATATATATATATACACAAGATAGAAAAAGGTGCAGAATCCATCAGGGGTTCTAAGATAAGTAGAGGCAAAAAAAAAATCTCTGCAATTGAGTCAAAGGAAAGAATATTCCAGAAATGACATGGGGCAATCACTAACATAAGGAAAAATAAGAACATTAGATACCCACACTGAGTAGCATACTTGTATGTTATAATAATTGAGGAAGTTAAAAAAATAATGATGTAGGCTCATTAATTAAAAATAGAGTGTGACATACCAGAGTTAACAACCCTGAGGACTGAAAGCAGTATCTCTGTGAAACATTTGGGAGTTAAGTAGAGAGGGCTGTGGGACTGTTGTTTTTAGTTCCAATTTCTCTGGTATGATATAAAATTTGAAACTATGTACATTTGTTGCATGACATTTAAAAAAATATGTTGTTAAATTAAGCAGTATGGTTGAGTACACAGATGAGGTAACAGCGAGTTCCTAACATCTACCATGCTGTGAAGCACTTGTTGACTGGCTTTCCTGCTTCTGCTCTGTGGAGCTTTTTTTTTAAGGGAACTTTTTGCTATAGAGCACGTACTTGCTGGAGAGACAGACAGAGACAGAGAGAAAGCAAGGAATCACCCCCTCTGGGGGAATGGCCATGCCACAATCCCTTCTCCATTCTCCTCTAGGATCTTGGGCATGCAGGCACATGCATCCTACATGAGTTATAAGCTACAGGGTCCAGGACTTGAACCATTGTAGACCATGTGGAAGTCCAGCAATGTAACTATTACGCCATCTGCTGGTTGCTGTGTTTTTTAAGGCAGAGATCCTGTTGCATGGGCCGCCTGTCCCCACACAACATGCACACAGCTAGCATTTCATGGACTCAGATCCCTGTCTTTGTTTTTAAGCAAATAACATATGAAAGGATTGATAGTTCATGGCTAGTGAGAATACCGAAAATAGCAGCAGGTACGTAAAAACAAAGCCAGTGATTGAGAGGCCTGAACACAGGTGACAGAGTGACTGACCTGATTCTTCTCATTAAATTACAGCTTTCAGCATCTCCTGGGAGGAGGGCATAAGGCTTCAGATCCAGCTCATTTTAAATTCACAAAGGTCCTCCTCTCTGTCAAAAAACAAATGGTCTCTTGAGGTTTTCTCTAGAAGAGTTGACAAACTTTACAACACATCCACAAGTGATCCACCCTCTTTCATCCTCTATAATTTCATTAATGGAACCATCACATACCTGGTGATGGCTCACCTGCTATTATCCACAATTCTTGTCTCTGCTCTTCTATTTATAGACAAATAAGAAGTTAGCATAGCAGTTAGTGCTACTCCAAAGTTCTCTTTTAACGTTTTATTTTGAGATGATTTTAGATTTACATGCAGTTGGAAACAATTTACAGAGATCCTATGTCCCCTTCACTCCATTTCCCCTAATAGTAACTTTGTTTATAATGATAATACAATGTTACAACAAACCTTCCATCTTATTTAGATTCCATCAGTCTTACAAACATGCATCTGTGTGTATTCAGGTTCTTTTTTCTTTATTTTTTTTAAGAGAGATTTTCACTGTAGGGTGAGTACACTCATTGAAGAGACAGAGATTCAGAAAGTGAGAAACTACCCTCCCAGGGGAGATGGCCATGCCACAATACCTTCTCCTCCATTCTTCACTCCAGGTCTTGAGCACGCGCACACAGTGCCCAGCATGAGTTTTAAGTAGCTGGATATGGAACTCAAAGCACAGTCGACTACATGGGAGTCCAGCAATGTAACCATTATACCATCTGCTGGTCCACAGATCCCTTTTTTCAAAATTTATTTATTTATATCTTCAGAGACAGAGAGAGAAGTGACCCCAACAGGGTCCTCACACTATTACAGATGACCAGCCATAGACAGCCTGAATCATGGAGATACATGTGCACCAAGGATGCGTGGGGAGGCTCAGGATGTGAACAGGACCTTCTCATCTGAGTCCAGCATCAAAAAGAATTGTGTTACCACTGCGTCACTGTCTGGCCCCCAGGTTCCTTTTCTCTTGACAGTAAGTTAATTTTTCCCGTAAAGTTAAGTCCACATATCCAAAACATGTTCCTATATGAAGTGCTCATTACATCAGTGGCCCCAGGAACTTTTCTTTATCCAAGAGACCATGCACTAGTAGTATTATGATATGGCTTAGTACCATCTTTGTGCTAGGACGCTTTGTACGATGATACATTCCTTCATATTTAGTATCCCTAACAACCATATAAAAATAAGACTTATTATGACTTTGTAGAGGAGAATATTGAAATTTAGAGAGGTTTAGTGACTTACACAGTGCTGCATTTTATTAAATGTGAAATAAAGTACTTAGAGTTTATGCCAAAAGTTAAATTTTTCTATGGTTTGAAGCAAATTCTTAACTGTTATTTCCTATATAATAACTCATTGTGAATTAGTTAAATAGATAAAAAAATCTTTTTATATAACCAATTGAAATCAGGATTATAAAAAAAAATGCAATACAATTGTTGCAGAAAACCAGATTCCAAGCAACAGAAAGCAGCACTCGGAGAGGATAGGAGAAATATTTATTACACTGGTGGGCACAGAGGAGTTTACACTCTTAATCTCCAGCCCAACAGGGGGTTGGACACAATCTTTTATGGGAGAGTTGGTGAAGGGGAGATCTTGGGACCTAAGCCCTAAGCACTGTCAAAGGGAGGAGTCAGAGAAGTAGAAAATCTAATCTATTCAAGGTATAAATCTATTAAAGGCACTAATCTTTTCAAAGCACAAATCTATTTAAGGTACTAATAAATTCAAGGTTTTCAGGTTACCCTGTAGCTCTGGGGAGGGGTAGTAAGTTTTCTGGAGGGCAGAAATGTCAGGCAGCTATCAGCCCTGAGTTATGCATGAATTCAGGGTTCTTCCATCATTCCTCACTCTTGAGCCTCCTCAACTATACTCAAAGAGAGCCAATTAACAAGAGGGCAGTAAACAGCTTTCGGGGCAGTAACCAGCAGTTGATATTTGATAGTTTCAAGGCCGAAGGTTATGAATCACTTAATCAGATTAAGGACACACGATCCAATTGACAGTGCTAAAAGAATAGCCACCAGGGGCTCCAGGAGAGGCATTAACCTTTGGGTCCATCTCCAGAGCCCATTCCAACCTAGCCAGGAGTCAGCTGTCACTTGTCACTGTTTGGAGACCAAATATTTTAGCTGTTTGGCCATGTCTCAGACCATACCTGAGTTGTTGGCATAGAAGCAACATTCCTCTCCCAGAAATAGAGTCCACCCTTTTCTGCAGTCAGGAGATCTATTCCTTTCTGGTTCTGTAGGACTACATCAGCAAAGGAATCTAGCTGGGCTTGTAGGGTCTCAATAATATTCTCTACCTGTTGGGATCCCTCTGCTGGGGCAGTGCACAGCTTCTGGTAGTAAGCAGTGGAGGATGCTGTCCCTCCGAAGCAGGGCTGTCTACTTCTCAGGATTCTGCCATGTGTATATTGGTCAGCATCCATAGTAACCAAAGCAGGGCTGTAGACTCTTCAAGCTTCCACCGTGCATAGATGGGTCAGTGTCCGGAGTGGACAAAGCAGGGCTCTAGACTTCTCAAGCTTCCATTGTGCATAGATTGGTCAGCGTTCAGAGTGACCAAAGCAGGGCTGTAGACTCTTCAGACTTCTGCTATGTGCAGAGCACCCAGCCCAGGAGTGGCTGCAGCAGAACTGCAGTCTCGATGACAGGTCTTGATCCTCTGGAAGGTTATTTTAGTTGGCTGCTCAGGGTGGTTTTTCATCATCCAGGTCCCAGGGTCCTCTGTTGCTGCGGCTTGCTTTACTCACGAGTGGTGAATTCATGGGGTTATCCCTGCCTTATCTCATTATTTCTGCTGAGTGCCTTGGGGACAAACATTCGTTGTCTCTTTTCCTAGGCATTGGCACAGTTAAGATTTTGGCAAGGCTGGTGGTTAAAACAGCTGAGCCTGATGAGTCAAAGCTGATTTGTGCTCTAAGCTTAGTCCATAGGTTCCCTCCCAGCAATGGGCCTAGGCAATCAGGCAGGTATAAGAACTCAGGGATAACTAAGTGTCCCCCTCATTGGCAGGTTCTTGCCTGTAAGAAGGGCTGTTAGTAGAGTGGCTCTGCCTTCTGTAATAGCCTCATCTGCACCTATTTGGTGGGTGTGTCCTCGGGTCTTCTGAAGAGGCATCTGAAGAGTGAGATTGCCTTGGGCTACAGTGGCTCACCAGGTGATGGCAGGTGAGGCTAAACCTGGGTGTGGGACTCAGGATGACTGGTGGCCTCCCCCCTGAGCTGGTGAAGCTGGGGCTGGCTCCTTGAGCTGCGCTTTAGACTCTCAGGAAACAATTGGCGGTAGGGTTTTGATTATTGGCTCAGCCAGGACATATGGGGGTAGAGCTGCTAATGGCTCCTCTATGGGGGGCCCTGCAGGATTGGAGCCATGGTTTTGTTTTTTTGGTCAGAGTTTGGCACTGCGGGCATGACGCAGGTGACCAAAATAGTGTATTTGTTTTCCCTCTTACGCAGATTTGCGCCCAGGGTGGAATGACTTGGGCTGTCTGTAACCAGGAGTCAGCATAGGGAAACTGCTCAGGGTGGCCGGGGTGCCAGTAACAACGTTGTATATAGCCTACACGGTAGGGAGATGTGAGGTTCCCTTGGCAGCCATCTGACCTTGAAAGAGGGCTATTCAACCTCACAGAGTCCAGTTTTATTTTAACTTCATAATCACCAGAGAAGACCTTGTTAAAATTAGCCAGCATACAGTCCAGCACAGTGGGCTTGAAGGACTTGCGCTGAAGTTTTCCCATCATATTCCAAATATCTCTGATCTCTCTAGTTATCAAAAACCTGAACTTCCCAGAAGGCTTGGGATATCACTGGTTGCTGGAAGTGATCGATGAAGAGACTCTGGAGGGATGGCGGCTCCTGGGGGCGGGTCTTAGCCCAGAGGCTCAGAAGCTGCGCAGCCTCCTGGGGGCGCTGCTGAAAAAAAAGGCCAGGCAGCACAGGAGATAAGTGTGTTCAAGTTTGCAGGATGGCCTCGGCCAAGGACTGCAATCAGAAGGACCACAGCAATCTCTCTCTGGGGTCTATTCTCTCGGTATTCCAACAGTGTATACACCCCGCTGCTGGAGAGGGATATTTCTGTGGTGGATGGCAGGTGGAATGAAGGAGGACAAGGGATCAGAAATCCATTAAGCTAATTGATGAGAGAAGGTTGTCTAGGTAGATGGTGACGCCTGCCCTCTTCTTTCACAGAGTGGGCAGGTTCCACTCCATGGTAGAAACCTTTATAGGAGGGTAGGATGGGCTCCAGGAGGACATTTTTTAGTCACAGTCAGGAGGAACTCATGTCCTAGCTTCCAAGGACAGAATCAGCAACCAGCGACCTGACATTTGCCATTCTGCCTATCTGACTCTACAGGGAAATCCCTCCCATTGGCCTCTATGTACCCCCTCCTGTGAATGGTGTCACAACAGACAAAGGGTGGGTGTCCCCCAGAGGGGACCAGTCAGGCATATGTCTGGCCATGTCTCTTGCAGGCTGTGCTTAGTTCCTTGGCAATGAGCAATTGGATATAGACCCTCCACCAGACTGAATGCATAGAGAAAGAAGGAGTTCTTAAGTGCTGATTTTGCCATTTAGCCTTCATGGAACTACCACAGAAATACTGTTAAACAGGCCCAATCGTGCTCCATAGCGAAAAACCATGGGAGCCACAAAGACATTCGCTCATCACAAACACTCACATTCATTCAGAGGTTATACATTTCTTCCCCACACCAGCCATACACCAGATGAGCCCTAAATGTCAATCTTGCAACTGAAGAAGAGTGATTGGATCTCCTCTTCTACACTATACAAGTAGATCTGACTAGGCCTCTACAGATCCCTGGGGGCTTATCAGATTACCAGAGTTGACCAAGGTTGATGCATCAGGGCCCAGGAGCTGATCCTTCTCTCCAACTGGAGTCTGATGATTCAGAAATGCTCAGCCTTGGGCCAGGCAACCCGGCTGAGGGATCTCATCAAATGAGATGGGGTGAATTTATCTCTCCACACCACTATGCATGTCCCGAGGGTGAAAGGCCCTGGGATCAGTGACACAAAGGGCCAGTCTAATTCCATTTTTTGGCCCATGCAACAAAATGTTGCACCAAGGAATGGAAAACAGCATTTGGTGGGATTAGGAGGACTGTTTATTACATCAGGCACGGAGGAGTTAACACTCTGAATCTCTGTCCCTGACTGGGGGTTGGACACAGTCTTTTATGGAAGGATTGGGGAAGAGGAGGTCTCAGGATGGGGAATGGGCTCAGAACCCACCCTGAGTAGCATCAAAGGGAGGAGTCAGAAAAGCAAGAAGTCTAATCTATTCAAGGCACTAATCTATTCAAGGGACTAATCTGTTCAAGGTTTTCAGGTTACTCTGTAGCTCTGGGGAGGGGAAGTAAGTTTGCAGGAGGGCAGAAATTTCAGACAGCTATCAGCCCTGAGTTATTCATGAAATTAGGGTCTCTCCATAAGAGGGATTTGGGGGAAACACATGCACGCATCCAGATGTTTTTTCTGAGCAGCCAGGGACACAAAAGCCATTGGCTATTTGGAATCTAGTTCCTTAACCATTAGGCCATGGACCAGCTCTTTACTGCTATTTTTTATTTATCATCTGTTCTCTAGTCACCCCATATTACCTACCCATGAATGTTGAGTAAATTCCCTTCAATAGACATCATTTTTTTTTTAAATTTTAGAGTTTTTTGCCCTAAGGCATGCATGCTCACCAGAGAGAAAGAGAGAGAGAGAGAGACAGAGACAAGGACAGTGAGAGAGACAGTGAGAAATCACTCCCCAGGGCGATGACCACACTGCAATCACTTCTCCATTCTCCTCTCAGGATTTTGGGCATGCATACATGCACCTGGTGTAATTTTCAAGCCATTGAGTCTGAGATTCAAACCATGGTCAGTCATGGGGGAGTCCAGTGATATAACCTCTAGGCAACCCACTGGCCCGCCTTTCAGACATTTTGAACTCTAGTATATATCTCAAAAACATGAGGGATGGATGACCTTCAAAGGAAGTGAAGCTCGTCTCTGGTGTATCGTGATTTTTATTTCTGACTTTTATAGCCCCAAAAAAGAAATCCTGACATAAAAATAAGCACTTAGGGTCATTGAAACCTTCCTCTTATGATTAGCTATAAAAATATCCCTATTTCAAACATACCCTGAAATAGTAACAGAATCAGCATGTACTTCAATTCCAAGAATTCCAAGGGTGTTTTTCCACTTTCATTTAAATTCACTGCAATGAGGAAATTATGTGAATATCATTTAAAAGCTTTACAAGGAAACTCTTTAAAACGAATAGTTTTAAGTGTTTACAATACAACTTCGAGGTGATTACATGATGATTAGCATTTGCTTACATGCCCCTTAAGGAACCACATAATCTACTTCCAAAGATCTCTTTTACCACTTGACCTTGATGAGGGTGATCATGATTTTGATGACAGAACTCTTAAAACTCAGATTTTTATTATCTCACTGTATCTTGACATTTCCTAATATTTGGGTATCACGACAGTAATAGAACACCTACCAGTAGCCAAATGTTGGTTCCTTGTTTTAGTTTCATCATTTTTAGGGCTAAAACCAATATCTGGTATCAACTGAGTGCTTAGTATATGCCAGACAATGTGTTTAACACTTTGCTTAGAATCATTCTTATTAAATTTTGAAGTTTTTATTTATTTACTTACTTATTCTTTACATAAGCCACTGGGTTCTAAAAAGGAAAATTAGTTTGTCAGTCCTTGCTGATAGTGATTCCTTTATTTCTGTAGAAGTCTTTGTACTTAAGTTCTTCACTCCAACCTCTGGATGGAGCTCAAATCCTATTGAGTTAAGTAATACCAAGGCTTCATTCGGGTCAATAATGATGTCCAGAGCACTGACAATGCTGTGCTAGAGGCCACCATTGCTAATAGTGGGACTGACATTGAAAATGTTCTTTGATCCTCCCACATTGAAGATTCACTCTACTTATCTCTTTTCTCATCCTAACCAGTGGAATCAAGCAGAGACATGGAAATGACCAGAGGAATTGGGGCAAAGGGAAGTGTTCTGAGGACTTCTGTTATGCAATATCATTTGATGGTATAAAAAGATTTAAATTTTAATATGATCCAGCTTAGCTAACAACATATTAGATGCAGTTGCTATTCCAGTCAAATGTTTGGCTCACTTTTCTTCACATACTTAAAAGTATGCTCCCCCATCCTCCATTCATCACTAGAAATAATCATGTATTGTAGCTACTTAGGACATCAGATTTTTTTTATTAGAAGGAAGGCTTGGTGTCAGGTGTAGTTGTGATTCCTTGTTAGACATTTATGAACTAAAGGGACAATTTATTTCCATCATTAAAACCCAGAATGAAATGAGAGAATGGAAGTCTAGTAAAGACAACAAATATTCTCAATTGGAAGAGGAGCTATGGAAAACCCAGATCAGATACTGTTCTGTAGTGATTCTGATACCCTTCCTACTTACTGTAGGTGTGGGGTAAATGCCCTGATGAGTGGTGGAATACACTCACTGCTGAGGAGCACACCCCTTCCCTGCTGTTCTTTGGGATCCCTGGCCACTCTCAAGGAAATTACTCATTTCCTATGATCTTTCTCCCTAGCCACCTCTTCTTTTCCTATTTGTATACCCTTTTATTTCACTCTTTTTCTGACTGCATTGGCTAGGACTTCCAGCACTATATTGAAAAAGAGTGGAGAAAGTGGGCAGCCAGGTCTACTACCAGTTTTTAGTGGAAAAGCTTTCAGTATGATATTAGCTATGGATTTTTTAATAGATGGCTTTTATTGTGTTGAGAAATGGCCCTTTTATGCTGATTTTTCTGAGAGTTTTAATTATGAAGAGCTGTTGTATTTAATCAAATGCTTTTTCTGCACTGATTGATACATCATATGGTTTATTATCTTTCTTTCTGTTAATATGGTGTATTACATTTATGGTTTTGCATATGTTGACTCACCCTTGCATCCCTGGAATAAAGCCTACATGGTCATGATGTATACTATTTTTTATATGTTGTTGGATACTACTTGTTGTTATCTTGTTGATAATTTTTGCATCTATATTTATTGGAGATAATGGTCTGTAATTTTCCTATTCTGTCATGTCCTTATCTGTTTTGTGGATGAGGGTGATGGAGGTTTCACAGAATGAATTTTGGAAGGTTCCTTCCTTTGGGGTATTTAGAAATAACTTGAGTAGAATGGGGATTAACTCTTCTTTGAAAGTTTTGTACAATTTAGAAGTGAAGCCATCAATACAGGCGCTTTTATTTGTTGGGATGTTATTTATTACTAATTAAATCACATTTTTAAGTATATTTAAATTCCCTCAATTCCATGCGAAACTATAGTCAACACAATGCTTTTCTGACCTGATTCTGATATGCATTATTTTTATTTACCTACTAGCTCCACTACTTCTTCTAATTTTCTACTCAAATTCAGGTACTGGCTTTAGTAAGAAAGTCCCTCTGCAGGTTTTTCTTGAACCAGTTTTCCCAGTTAAAAGCCTCTACCAAGTGCCATAAGTTTAACAGAGTCTGCATAGTCCCAGAGGGATATTGGCTCCCGTGTGAGTTGCAGATTTTTGAGACCAGAAATGAGCGTGGCTCTGTTAGAGTAACAGTGTTGATTGCTTTCATAGTAGTAGAATTGCAGAGGAGTAAATGTGAGAATGTAGTAGGGGTACCACTGGTCTTGATTCATGCCTAGTCATAAGCATTTTACCATCATTCCTCTCGTGCAAGCCTCTCTGCAGATGTCAACACAGTGAAAGCTAATCAACACCTCAGTGTGGTTTTTATTGTGGACACATGTATGTATTTATGGGTTACAATGAGATTTTTCACTAACAGAATATGTTGTGTATCAATAAAATTAAATAATTAATATATCCATTATCTCAGCCATTTGTCTTTACTTTGTCTTGTGAGCATTTAAAAGCCTCTTTTTCTGTTACTCTGAAATTATCTAGTAGGTTGTTGTCAATTATATTTACCCTACTGTATTTTATAACAGTAGAAATAATTTCTTTTCTCTATCTATAATTTTATTTTCATTAATCAACCTCGTCCTGAACCTCCCTGACTATTCTTCACGTGATGAACTCCCTGAAAGAGTGTTGGGACCCTCCTGGGTCCATCAGCCATGCGTTGAATCTTGCTGGTCTAGTTCACCATCAAGCAGATACCACACTCAGACGTGTGTACAACTTAGACAACCTTTGGTAGAACTCCAAAAATTTTAATTTTTGTTTATGATTCACTGCTGAGCTAACTATTTTCAATCAAAAGTATCTTCATTTAATTTCAATCTTCTAGCATCTGATTTTGTCCCAACACATGAAAATTCACTAAAATTTTGTTAAACAACAATGATGTAAAAGAGTAACTGTTGTTAATTTACAAACGTAGACTTTAACTAGAGAAACCATTACCAGACTCTTTCAAATAAATATGTTACATTAAAGTACCCCTAAATTATAATTTTAATTACTATTAAACTTATTTTTTCTCACACATATTATTTTATTTTAAGCTTACACAACAATATGAAACAGTCACAACTTCAATGGTAAAAAGAGACAATTTTTAAAAAAGGAAGAAAATTGCACCACTTTTATCCCCTAAAATCATAAGTCTTACTTCACTCAGCCATAAGACAGATGCCACTTAGTCTTATATTAGCTGTCTGGGGAACTCTATTCTAAATAAAAGAATGCTGGAGCTTCTCTTACTCTATTAATCTTATTCATGAAAATATATTTTAAAGACAGCACAGAAAGATTAATACTATATGAGTTCATTCATGTGCTGAAGTTAAAAATGCTGATCCCATAGAAGAGTAGAGGGGCTATTCTGTAGCAGAGTGGTGAAGTGCTGTGCATTGGGAGCCTGATCCAACAGGGTTGAGTGTGGTTCAAATCCCAGCCCTGGTACCTTGAAAACAAAATGGGCACATGTGCATGCATTGCCAAAATCCTGACTGAAAAGAAATATGGAAGAAAGACTGTGCATGACTACATTCTGTCAGGTGTGTTTTCTCTTTCTCTGGTAAGCAGGGCCTCCTGGTGATTAAATGCGTGCCTGGAGAACTCAAGGTGGCCTCCTGACAGGCACTGGCAGCCCCCAGGTGGGTCTGCCTCACAGAGCACCGTGTATTTTCTCTGCATCAACATCCAGCCCCTCTTTTTTTTTTTTTTTTTTTTTTTTTTTTTTTGTGGAGAGTTTTTGCTATAGGGTGCGTGTGCTTGCCAGAAAGAAAGAGAGACAGAGACAAAAAGTGAGAAATTAACTCTCGGGGTGGGTGGGGGATGACCATGCTGCAATCCCTTCTCTTCCATTCTCCTCTCAGGATCTTGGGCACACATGCACACATGCCCGGTATGAGTTTAAGCCACCAGGTCTGGGACTCAAAATGCGGTTGACTACATGGGAGTTCAGTGACATAGCCATTATGCCAACTTACTGGTCCCTTTTTTAAGATTTTTATTTATTTATTTATTTTATTTTTTTATTTTTGGAGAGGTTTTTGCTATAGGTTGTGTGCGTTCGTCAGAAAGACAGAGAGGGACAGAGAGAAAGAAAGCAAGAAATCACCCCCCGGGGGGGACGGCCATGCCACAATCCCCTCTCCTTCATTCTCCTCTCGGGATCTTGGGCATGCATGCACATGTGCCTGGCATGAGTTTAAGCCACCAAGTCCAGGATTCGAACCACAGTCGACTACATGGGGGTCCAGCAACATAGCCATTACACTAACTGCTGGTCTCAAGATTTTTATTTCTTGAGCTCTTCATTTAATAGATTCTTACTTCTGCATTTGGCATATGATGAAACCAATTTACCTACTTGCTAAATGGATTTTACAGGGTCCAGAACAATCTAAATAGACCAGCCTTGTTGGGTTTCTCCACTACTCTATTTATATTAGTTCATACCCTTTCTGTCCGATTTCATTTCTGCATAGCTGGCCTTGCTTCATCAAACCTACGCATAAAATCAGAGCACTTCATCTGTATCTCTGGGTATTTAATCTGAAAGCTCCCACGTACAATACATATATTAAAATAAGGCTCTATGCATTTTCTCTTTATTAATCTGCCAATTGTCGGCAGTCTCACCAAACCTCAGAGGATAGATTCCTTCTCCTATATAATCAGGTTGTTACCTTTATTAATAGTTAAGGCTGTTCCTAAATTTTCAGTACTTTTTCATCAGTTTTGATTTCTAAACGTAGGCTGACTAAGGGCACTAATGACTGTATAGTAAAAGAATGAGTGCACAGTCCCTGTACTTTTGTTTATTTTTTTATTTTTAAAATTTGCTAAAGGGCACATGAACTCACAGCAGGAGAGAGACAGGAAGAGAGAAGGGGGCGGGAGAAAGCACGCCCCCATGGGGAAGGACCAGGCTGCAATCCCTTCCTCTTCATCTCTCGCCTTCAGGATCTGGGGCACACAACCCAGCATGTTTCACAGGCCCCCGGGCTCAGGACTCAAACTACACAGTCAGGCCCGCTGGATTTAACTGCCTTAATCACCACACCATGAGCTAGCCCAAGTTCTTTTAGTTTTAGGAATTCACATCACTGGAGTTTTACTTTAGGTTAGTTTAATTTACTTTTATTTTCTGATGCATAATTCAACTATTTTAGGACAGATGTCACCTTTATTCAATTGAAACCTTCTGACATCTGATTTTTTTTCACCTCCTGGAAGGGTTATTAAAGCTTTACTCCACTATCATATATTGAAAGAGTAAATGCAGTTAATTCTCAAAAGTCGAATGCAGTTTAACTAGGGGAGTGGTTTCCCAGGGCCCTTTGTGATTGTGTTTTACATGAAAGCATCCGCTCATCCATTCATGGGCTCCTAACATAAAAGGCATTGCATTTGTGTGGAGATGACAATTTGCCTTGTAATCTTTTTTTTTATCACAACTGGAGGCTTTTATCTTCTATCAGTCAACACTGGGAAACAGAGAAGAGCTTTAACCGCTACTTTAAGTAACGGGAATGGGGGCCCAGAGCGGCCTTTACCAAGACAATGCTAGACATGTTTGTATCTTCTTTTATATTCCCTGTTTAAACTAAAATGTTTTCTCCAGTGGTGGACAATCTAGTATTGTTATAAATAATTGCACATTTTTAAACCATAGTCAGTGAATTATCAAAATGTAGAAACCCTACTTTAATTGTGCTCTACTCTAACTTCATGCTGGAATGTAAAGGCAATTGAATTACTTAATCATTTACTAATAACCTCTGTCTGCTGGGTGTATTCTTTCTTAAGCAATATTTACAGAAAAAATAATGTTTGTAGTTCTTAATTTATTTATTCTGGAAACTGTGATGTGAGAGCTTTTAACAAGCATAAAATGTAATACCTAAACTAAAAATGTAATAATCATCATCAACTTTTACACCTTTAGCCAAGCATATTGACAGTGCTGCGATTCAGAATTCAGTTCAAGTTTGTTTTGTGAGCATGTGACGAGCTCAAACTGACCCCCTCAACTATCACTAAAGCTTAGAATTTTTATCAAGAAAAGAAAAGAAGGTTTAACACTTCTTGCATTTAAAAGCCATGTCTTATAGGTAAGGAATTAGAAATAGAGATTATGTAATGATTTCCATTTCCCCTTTTATTATAATAGAAGAGATGTTGTCATAATAATTTTTTAAATGAAAACCCTAAAATATTCTAACATTTCTTATTTTATTTATTCAATATTTATTTTAAAATAATTGATTGACAAATACTATATATATTCAAGGTGTACAAGGTGATGACCTGATGTGTGTACTATGTAAACCGACGCACGCATCCACACCATGCATGGTGCACATGGACTCTCCAGAGCTTGTTCATCTTATAAGTAAAAGTCTGTGTCTTTGACCAGCCCCTGGTCAGCACTGAGCTACTCTTTGCTTCTGTGAATTCAAGTGTTCTGGGTTCTACATGCATATTTGTCTTTCTGTTCTAGCTTATTTCACCTAACGTAATGTCCTCCAGGTCATCTAAGTTGTCATAAATGTCAAGATTTCCTTTTTTTTAATGATTAGATAATTTTCCATGGTGTGTAAGTATGCACATAAACATACATGTATTTACACACTTTATCTACTGATCTATAGTGGACACAGGTTGTTTCCATGCCTTGGATATTAAGAATAATATGCTGCATTGAGCATGGAGGTGCAGAGATGTTTTCATTTCTTTTGATTATGTGTCCAAAAGTGGGATTGCTGAATCATTCAGTAGTTCTGTTTTTAATTTGTAAAGAAGCTCTCATTGTTTTTCATAACAGCTACAGAAACCTGCATTTGTTCCGGTACCGTACGCGTCCTCTTTATCCATGGCCTTGCCAACCCTTGCTTATCTTTTGTCTTCTGATTGTAACTGTTCTAACAGGTATAAGTTGATACTTCATTATAGTTTTAATCATCACCGTCCTCACAATTAGTGACATTAAGGATTTTTTTTATACATATTTTTTTTTTTTTTTGAGTGATTTTTGCTGTAGGGTACATGGGTTTATCAGAGAGGTAAAGCACAAGAAGTCACCTCTGGGGGGATGGCTGTGCCGCAGTGCCCTCTCCAATCTGCTCTCCGGATCTTGGGCACACAAACACGCACCTGGCATGAGTTTTAAGACACTGGTCTGGGACTCAAACTGCGGTCAACTACATGGGAACCCAGCAATGTAACCATTACACCATCTCTGGTCCTGATATTGAGGATTTTTTAATATGACTGTTGGTCATTTGTGTGTCTTCTTTAGAGAAATATCTATTTGGGTTCTTTGTCCTTTTCTAATTGAATTATTATTGAGTTGTATAAATATCTTGTATACTTTGATATTAATTTCTAATCAGATAGACAGTCTAAAAATATTTCCATCCACTCTGCAGTTGGTCTTTTTATTTGTTTTTTTTTTTATTTGTTTGTTTATTTGCTTCCTTTCCTGTATAAAAGCTTTTAGTCTAATGTAGTTTGACTTTTTTAATTTTGCTTTTGTTTCTTGTTTTTTTTTTTTGGTTTTTTTTTTCTGTTTTTTGTTTTTGTTTTGTGTGTGTGTGTGTGTGTGTGTGTGTGTGTGTGTGTGTGATATCTAAAACCTTATCCCCAAGGTCAATGTCAAGAAGCTTTATTCCTGGGAACAGCAGTTAGTGTAATGGCTATGTCGCTGGACTCCCATGTAGTCGACCGTGGTTCGCGTTCCGGACCCAGTGGCTTAAACTCACGCCGGGCACGTGTGCGTGCGTGCCCAAGATCCCGAGAGGAGAATGGAGGAGAAGGGATTGCGGCGTGGCCATCCCCTCTGGGGGGTGATTTCTCGCTTTCTATCTCTCTGTCTGTCTCTGTCCTGTCTGTCTGGCGAGCGCACGCGCCCTATAGCGAAAAAACCTCTCCAAAATAAAAAAAATAAATAAAAAAAAGAAGCTTTATTCCTTTGTTTACTTCTATAAGTGTTATGCTTTAAGGTATTATATTTACATTCTTAATCTATTTTAAGTTAATTTTTGTATATGGAGTGAGACAAGCACTTACTGTTATTGTTACATATAATACCCAGTTTTCCTAACATGACTTATTGGAAATATTTTAATTTTTCCATTGTGTATTGTTAGCACCTTTGTCAAAGTTGAATTGACTATATATGTGCAGGGGTTTATTAATTTATTTATTTTAAATTTGCTGGCAGGTACTAGAGGGTGTGTACACTCACCAGAGAGAGATCCAAAAAAAAGGAATGGAGAAAGCACCCCCTATAGGGAATGGTCATAACACAATCCCTTCTCCATCTCTCCCTCTTTTCAGGATTTGGGCAGGTATTCACATAACTCTGATATATTTTCCAAGCTGCTAGGTCTGGGACTCAAACCACATAGTCAGCCACGTGGGATCTGGCTGCTTTAACCACCAGGACACAGAGCCAGACTTCATGGATTTATTTCTAAGCTTTCAGTTCTATTGCATCATTTTATATGTTTCTTTTTATTCCAGGATCATTATTTTAAAATTATATACTATAGCTTTGTATGCATAAGAGAGAAAGAAAAAGGGAGAGAGAGAGAGAGAGAGAACATCACAGGGTCTAGTTACACTGCAACCCTCCTCCCCAGCTCTTCAGCTCATCCGAACATCTGGCAGGTGTGTGGCACCCAACCTGTTTCCATGCCGATCTAGAGGTCCGAATCTGCAGCCTGCCCTTTGGCTTCCAGCACTGTAGTTCAGTTTGCTACCAAGTACATCACCAGACTGGGCTTCATAGACTGAACTTCATTTGTGTACCACTGACTAAGCCAGTCTCCTTTGAATTGTTCTGGGGAATGATAAGAACATTCTTAGAAAAAGTAAGCCTTGATATTGGTCTTTCAGTATGAGCAAAAAGTCATGAAAAAATAAGCCTGCTGGGCAGGTAAAAAGTCCATGTAAAAAGAAGTGGCCTGGTTTCAAAATGAGAAATTCTGGGCTAGCAGGTGGCATGGAGGTTAATGTGCTGGATCCCACACGGCCAGCTTTGGGATTGGAGTCCTGGACTAGGCATGTTGAAAATCGTGCCAGGCACAGATGCATGCATCCCCCACATCTGGAGAGGAGAGTGAAGGAGAAGATAATGGGGCATGACATTCCCTCCGAAGGTGCTCCCCCCGCCCATATGTCTCTGGTGAGCACATGTACCCGAAAGCAAAAACAACAACAATAAATTTGAGCAATTCAAGAAAGGAATATATGTGGGTAATTGAGAGAACCTGAAGTTACAAAGGAAAGAAAGAACCAGATCTCAAACTTAGGAGGTGACACTGTATCGTAAAATCCATGGGGGACTCTTAGAGGAGCTCAAGCCTGAAGGGAAGTTAGATTGGCATCGTGGTACCTTCTCCTTGACAGTTCAGAGGAGGTTGCTCAGAGCAATTCAAGCTGGAGGCAGAAAGGTCAGTTAGGATGCCAAGTGTGACTGAGTGACCTTGCCATCTATCCTGAGGGCTAAATTTCTTTGAATCAGTATCATAAACATCTTTGCCAGTTTGACAATGGCATTCCAATCAATTATGCTTAAAGAGATGACTTACTGTGGGTTCCTGGGAAGCTTCTCTTAATATCTTAAACTTCTGTTTGATATTTGCTTCCAAGTGGTCTTTTTAATATTTTTTAGAGATACAGTAAGGTCACAAGTTTAGATTTACTTTAGACAGAGAACAAAAGAATACACAAATGATAAAATAATAGAAAGAGGCATGTAACTCCAAGAACAAAATTAGGATATACTACTCTGCTGACATCAACAGATTCTATACAAAGTGTTCATTATATACCAATAGCAGCAACAGTAAAGCTAATTAATTCTCCCTCACTTCCAAAAAATATGCAATGTTATGTTGAGCAAAAAATAAAATAGATTTTGAAGGACATCATTGAAACAGCTCATGAAAAAATTTTCCTGAGTTAGAGACGCAGTTTTCACAACTGACTTGGCATATTTTATTTCTGTGTATCTGTGGGTTCCTGCAGGCCCCTCCACAGTTTTGCATTTATCATTCCAAGGTTATTCCTTTTTGGGGAGTCGCTAACAGGTTAAACGTAACATTGACACTGCCCTGTTAAACATGGCATTGTGACATGGAGTCCTCTTCAGTTCATGGGATTTGCCTTTTCTCCAGCCTTTTGGACAAGTCTGACTTTGATTCTCACTATCTCACTTTTTTTTTTCTTCTACTATCTTCGTCTCTATTTAGTTTACCTCTTGCTCCTGAGTTATTCCCATAGTTTTCATATACAGTAAAACCAGTTAATGTTTAGCTTTATAACCAGACTGCTTTAAATTAAACCAGTGATTATTAGCAAACTTTTTTTAAGTTTGAAAAACCTGTATGTACATAACCTCAATGGATCTAAAAGTTCGATGGAAAAAGAATTTTATGACCTTCACACAGATACAGAAAGTGTGAAAGTGAGACTCAGGCGAGAGCATGCCACTAAGTGGGAGGTGAGGCAGAGGGAGCAGACATGGCTGAAGTCTGTATCTTCTGCTTGGCTGGTGCAGGGCCAGCAGGAACTCCTTTATCTTACCTGGGACTCTTTTCATCATGCAATGGTATTGTTGACTTCTGGGCATCTTGAAACATTGCAATTTTAGAACTACGAGCTCCTCACTGCTCTCAATACTGTATCAGGTTTCCCCTCTGAATGCTACTTGAGATAATAGGCTGATCTCCCTCTCTTTTGTTACAAAAAGACACAAATAGAGCTAACTTTTCAAAGCTATTTTTGAAGGCTTAAGAGAATACAGAAGATCAGAAACCATGGCATTATACATGCATTTTCTGTGCCATGTTAGAATTTTTTTTTCAAATTAGGGGAAATTATTAAGTATAGTTAAGCCTTCATCCCTCATATGCTTCTTTTAAAAATTATTCATTCATTCATTCTATGAAAGAAAGAAAGAGGGAGAGAGAAATAGGCACCCCAATAGGTCTCCATGCCTTAATTAACCCTCATCCTTGACACATCCAGAACACAGACAGAGCCTGCACCTGGCATACACAGAAAGTTACCAAGACACGAACCCAGGAGCTTTTCCACATGGGTCCAGGTACAATACCACTGCACCACCACCTACCCCTTTCGTATGCTTTTGTAATTCAAAACAGCTGAACATTCAAACAGACTGCTTTTTCCAACAAAGCAAGGTCTTTCTAGCAAAATCCTATTGACGTTTGATATTCAAATTATATAGATTAAAATTCTGGAACTGAGGAAGCTCTAAAATGTTGACTTGGCATCCCCACTGCCACACTCATTCAGCACAAGACAGTAGGCAATGTTCTAAAAATGCAGTTGCCGGGGCCAGGCTGTCTGGGTTTGAACTCGTGGTGTAAACTTGGACATTATTAATGAGTCAGGGCACAAAATCCTTCTATGAGCCTCAGTTCCCTCAGCTTCTTTCCTGAGTCGTCTTGGAAAAAAACAAAAAAGATGACATATGTGTGATAGATACTTACAATCTAGAATTTGCAACATATGTTAAGCCCAGTTTCAGATTTTAGTACTTAGTAGACTTTCCACTAAGTGCTTAGAATTTTTATAAGAAGTCTAAAGTGAGACACTGTTCTATTTCACTGATGAGGAAATTGAGGCACACAAAATCTAAGGGATTTCCCAAGGCCACAAACTAACCATTGGCAAAGATAAGACCTATATATAGATCTAGCTGGGTCCAAGTTGCTTATGTTTTTCTCTATCCCATACTACTTTCTCCTTAAGAAAAAAGGAATAATTTTCTTGTTAGTATTCAATACTCCAAATACTATTAAATGAATAAATGAATACTGACTGAATGAGGCAAGTACCAGTCATTGATAACCTGAACCACAATGGTTTCTAAAGTAAGTCCTCAGCTTGATTATGTGTGGGCTCAAGAGAAATTATAAAGAGAGGTTATGAAATTTCAAAGACGGATAATATATTTGGAAGCTGCCCTCTACAACGGAAGCTGCAATACTGTACAAAAGTGTCCACACTGTGTCTCATACAGTTATTTCAGAACTTCTCTGCTTGCACTTTGCAAGAAATGTTCCACACTATTATCATTCAAAATTATTTGCCCTAGGGGCTGGCAGGTGGTGTGATGGTAAAGGCACTCATATGGCTGATCATGGTTCAAGTCCTGGATCTGGCAACCTACTTTCTCACTGTCCCTGTCTCTCTCTCTGTCTCTTTCTAGTCAAATTAATAATAATAATAATAGTAATAATAATAAAATAAAATAAATAATTCTTAAAAGGTTATTTTCCCTGTTATGACAAGTACCATTCTCATCCCTACCTCTAGCAGCTCAAAATCAAATAGGAGAGAAGTTTAGTTAAAACCTAAGCAAATCGGTACCAGTAGATGGAGTAATGGTTATGTCACTGGGCTCACACATAGTTGACTGCAGTTCGAGTCCCAGGACCGGCAGCTTAAAAATTCACACCAGGCGTGTGTGCATGCATGCCCAAGGCCCTGAGAGGAGAATGGAAGAGCAGTGATTTGTAGCATGGCCATCCTCACTGGCGGGGGCTGATTTATTGCCTTTTTGTCTCTCTGTCTCTCTCCATCTCTCTGGTGAGCCGACTTGGCCCATAGTGAAAATCTCTCTGTGTGTCAGCACAGCCTGAGTGCTCCAACAAAGAGAAGAGGGACCGCTCGGGAACGTGCTGAGCTCCAGCTGCTCTACTGCTCTCCAGGTGATCAAAGCCCACGGCGTCACATTTGGGCGGCATCAAGTCTGCTCAAGAGCCCAGAATGAATTATGGAGTGATGCTCTGCTGCCCCAGTAGGACTGCCTCTGCAAGAGAAAGGGCAATGTGCTCCTTCAGTGCTAAATTTTCAGAGAACTGCTTCATGTAAGCCTTGTTCTTAGTTTGTTTTCGCCCGGAGAGAAGTTTTTCTCCGTGTTGTAATCACACAAGCAGCCTAGTGAAGAGAAAGGTTCCCAGCCTTGACTTCTGCATGTTTGGGTAGGAGGACCAAGTTGCTATTAGAATTCAGATATATGGGTACCAGCAGTTAGCGTAATGGCTATGTCGCTGGACTCCCATGTAGTCGACCACAGTTCAAGTCCCACACCCGGTGGCTTCAACTCACACCTGGTGCGTGTGCATGCGTGTCCAAGATCCTGAGAGGAGAATGGAGGAGAAGGGATTGTGGCATGGCCATCCCCTCTGGGGGGGTGATTTCTCGCTTTCTGTCTCTCTGCCTATCTCTGTCTTTCTGGTGAGCATATGTGCCCTATAGCAAAAACCTCTCCAAAAAAATGAATTCCGATATGTGTGTCTACATCTGTGTCTCCTAAGTGAACTTCATTCACTCAATAAATGAAACTCCTGTAACCTAACTAAGTTTTGTAAGAGGTGAAAGCCTACATCAGTGTGAGTGGCATGGCAGGTGCTCAATGATTACCTTCAGAATTGTTCTGAGGGATTCCAGATTAATAATTCCAACCTGTATGATTTCCCAAGGGTTATAATAGTGATAGATGTCCCCACTTTATTCCAAACAACTCTGGTCCATTCTTACCTCATTCCATTTATTCTTCATGCTGTATTTTGGATTCATCAATTAATTTATTACCTTAAATAATCCCTATTGACCTCAATATATTTAACATAACATGCAAGGTCCCTTGTCATTTGTATTCTCATCTCTGACTAAACTGTCTTTTCTATGTTTTATTTATGTCTTGATTTTGTGATGTGCTTTTGGCTCACCACAAACAGGATGCTGTTATCAAGGACTTAGACTAACTCTGTATTGACTGATATGCATGGTATTCCTTCTGGAAAAAGAAATGTAATACACTGTAAAACTATATGTGATTCAATGCAATATAAACAAGATTATGATGAAAATAAAAAAATTTAAAAAAAATCTTTTCTTTCTAGAGTCTTTTTTCTCCTCCTTATCTGACTTTCTCCTAATTAGGCTCTTGGATGTGAACTTCTCTTGACTTCAGCTTTGAAGTTTCTCCTGGTAGCCCATTTTGTCCTCTCTCAGAGAATTCTATTCTTCTAAGCAACTCTAACACCACATCAGTCCTTAAATTTGATGAGTCACAAGTACCTTTGAGCATCTGTTGCAATTTATACAAATTCACTTTTAAAATGAATAAATAAAAGAAGACATAAAATAAAAACCCAGAGTCAACCTTATCTGTACTTGTTGCTCCGCTGTCCCAACGGGACTTCATCTGCATGGAATAGGATAGTGTGTTTGGGGATTATCCTGGGGCTTACCACTGGATGAATTTTGGAGACTCTTCATTTAGAGTTATAAACTTCGTAAGATGGTGATTTGCCAACCCTGAGTTTAGCACAGTGCTGACTCCACAACAACTCTTAGGTACATACTGAAGTTCACCTAGTTGGATAAGCTAAGCAATAATGACTAAATTCCTGCTATATGCCAGTCTCAGGGTACCAGGGTGTCAGAGGGCAGCATGCTGAGATATGTAACACGTCTCCCCTGCGACAGTGCTCATAAATAAAGCTGAGGGTGATGATGATGGTGTGGCAGCTTTGTGTAAGAGAGTGAAACTGGGTAGTTAAGGCTTTAATTTGACTCTCTTCCCTTCTTATTTTATAGATTCACCCAAAGCCATGCCATATATCAGCATGGGTTAATGCCCTTCTTTATGTCAGTATCACTTACATTTCTGTTTTTACCCTGACAGCTCCTTTGAGTTCCTGATAATCTGTTTGAAAGACACCTCAAAGTAGCATGAACAAAAGCATTTCTATGATCATTTTCACCCCCAAACCTGGTATTTAAAAGTCCTGTTATATATATGATTGGCTATATGAGCTAGAATAAAAGTCATTTTTGCTACTAGCTTTTGCTTCACTTACAGTATTTAACTTATTAAATATATATGTAGATATATCTGAGTGGGTATGAATGTGTATAAAATCTAATCACTTCTTATATTGAGTCAGTTTTCTTATTGTTATATTATGAGGGCCTGACACAGTGTCTGGAACCCAACTGAATGAAGTAGAAAGAGATTAAGCAAATGAGCACACACATACCTCTGTACGCTCTCCCTCTGTCCCTTGGTCCTTCTGTTGGTGAAGACCCAGATCTGCTGATCGGACTGGAGTAGCGATTTTAATCTAGGATCCAGCAGCCGTGAACCTGGAACAGATGCGAGTACCCAGCATGTGTTCAGGTCAGTCTGGGGATCCAAACCCACAGTGGGTAGCGTGGCTTCTGGCACTTCAGTACAGTTTGTTACAACCGCATCACCAAACTGGCCCAATTTTCATTTTATGTATTAATAGTCTTAAATCATTTCATAACTAGTGCTTTGGTATAAATAAACAAAAAAAATATAAGCACAATAGATTTAATGCTCTCAACCACACAAAATGAAAATCAAAATAGTTAAATATGGTCAGAAATTTTAAGTAAAATTACCTAGTTTAAAAATTATAGCTCTTTTACAATCTGTTGTTATTTTAGACAAGCTATCTGAGCTCCCCGTGCTTCACTTTCCTTAAAGGACAATGGCAAATACCTCATGGTAAATACCTCATGTTTGATTTATCAGATTTTTGCCAAGTGAACATGAAATTACCCAAAAACAGAGCCTGTGACTTGTTTGACTTCATGTTCAATTCCAAATAAGTTCATAGTAGGCACTTTACATTTAGTGAATAAATTTGCATTAAATAGATTAATTTATGCAAAAGAAATCCATATAGGCTATCGATAGAACAAGATAGATAAATAGATAGAAAGAGAGGAAGAAAAAAATAATTTATCGTAGATGTCTCCAAACATGATACCTCTAAGGCCCTTTGGTAATCGTTGGTCATCCCTCCACTTCTAGCAGTAACGCTTTATCAGTCATAGAAGCCTCACTGTTCCATCTTTTCTCCAGCATAATTCTGGCTCCCAAAGCTGGCCATAGAGATTGCTACCAGCTGATGGTACTGAAAAAATCATTTTCTAAAATTACATTTTCTGTGAGAAGTCTGTCCTTAATCTTTTATCTAAGCTGTGTGTGTATGAGAGTGTATATAGCACACTGTAAACATATCTTAGGGAACATTTATAGTTTCAATTGTATGGCTCCCTTGCAATCTTCCCCAGAAGAGAAAGCAAAAATGACCAACATTAATGGAACTTTACATATTTTTATAGAACCAGAGCTGAATTAAATGTAGCAATAAGAAAACAATATAACTTTTTGCATTGCCTATAAAAACCATTGACTCAGCTTGAAATCCAATTCTTACAGAAATTTTTGTTTGAAGAAAAAAAAAGGAGTCAGTGGTAAATGTCAAATCAGTGATGCTATATATGCACAGCAAATGCCAGAGCTTCTATGTGCTGCCACCCAGCCAAGAACTGTCAAAAATTGTCTGTCTGCTTTGATTCTCTACTTTTGGGAAATTTCAACATGCCCATGTCTATATGACTGGTCAGCCATAATTACTTATCAGGATTTGAGGTCAAAATAAAGGGTAGAAATGCCAGAAAAAGTAACTCTTCGGAAATAAGTCAAATTTGTGAACTTTCTTTTTAAAAATTTTATTTCCTAAATGGAAAGATTATTTGATTGGATCATTCTATGGATCCTTCCTACTAGTTTCTGATCTTCCCTGATGCCAAAATAATAAAAAATAAAAAATAAAAAATAAAATTTTTTGCTCTCTAGTGCATGCACTTGCCCAAGAGAAATGGGAAGGGTGAGATATTACCCCCTCCTCAAACCCCATGGGGAACAGCCATGCCACAATTCTGTCTCATCCATTCTCCTCCCTGAATGTTTTTTGGCCATGCATACACATGTGCTCAGTGTGTTTTTCAGCCCTCCAGGCCCAGGACTTGAACTGTACTGTTGGCCAAGGGTCAGCCACCTTAACCACCATGTCACCTTCTGGCCCTCAAATAAATTATTTGATTAAATAATTTTTGCCTTCATTAGTCAGAAGTCTTGTGATATTTATACTATATTATACGAAAAATGACAAAGTTAAAATGAAAATTAAAAAATGAATAAATCTCATTATAATTCAATATTTTTACTCTTCAGTAAGCATTAGCCAACAATTGATATTTATAACATGAGAAGAAAGCATAATTTATCCTATGAATTTTTAGACTTAGATTTCTGCTAGATTAATCAAAATAAACTTCTATTTCAAGCATCGATGTTAACTAGATTAACAGAAAATGGTTATTTAATTGCAGTAAACGTCTGTATTATGAACGCTATTGTCTTACCCACTCACTGCTCTATACTGGAAGTGCACATTTTTGAAAACTTTTGACTAAAACATCACTGAAAAGCACTATTCTATTTGCCCTCTAGATAATCATTCCATGAAAACATTGAACTTAATATGTGAAATAGTGTCCCTAAACATTTTGCAGGATTTATTCCGCTTTCCCACAAGTCAAGTACGTAGGTCTGGAAACAGGCAGTCTGGTCTCAGAAGCCTCTTTGTCACTATTGGCCCGAGAGCTCCCTTCCCCAGCTAGCGATGTCTGGGAGCCCAGCCTGGCGAAACCCCTTCCTCTACCCCTGGCAGAAGCAGACGGAGACTACTGGGATTGCCCGAGACACTGGATATTTTTTTACAAAGTCAAAATAACACCAAAAGGACATGAAAAATCATTGGAACAACAACGAGTGACAACAATTATCTACTCATAAAAGTGGATAGAAACCTGTGTGGTACATAATCCTATCATGTGATACTGTTAATGACAAGAAAAAAGCATTCGGAAAACCCAAGACTCATTCATAGCATAAACACTCAACAAGTTAGGAGTGGTGGAAAATTACTCAATTTGATAAAACAGCATCTTTAAAAACTCTGCAACTAACATCATTTTATGGTGAAAGACTAAATACTTTTCTCCTAGCATCAAAAATATGGCAAAAAAATAAATACATAAAAAGGCAAGAATGTCCTTTCTCACCAATCTTGTTCATCACAGTACTGTAAGTCTTAACACTGCAGTAAAGCAAGAAAAATATAACTAAAATGTATGTAGATTGAAAAGTAAGAAACAAAATGGCCCTATTTCAGATATAACAATTCTTTATTCAGAAAATCATAAGAAATCTACCAAAAAACCTTCACTCTTCTACAATTAATAAATGAATTCATCAAATTGCTGTATGTATGATTGATATACAAATAGAAATCACATTTCTATGTGTTAACACACATGCAGAAACTAAAATTCAATATGCAGTCTGATTTCAATCGTATCACAGAATATAAAACATACAAAAGTAATAAAAAATAAACAGAATCTGTATAACTTATGTTATATAACACTAATGAAAAAAATCAAAGGTGGTCAAAATATTAGGTCATCGGGAAAGTCATGACGCATTTTTCTATGCAAAATAAAATACATCACGACTTTTTAGACAATCCAATAGAAAAAAAGAGTTTATTCCAGGTTTAGAACATTTAACTTAACAAAGATATCTATTCTCCCCAAATTTATCTTCAGATTAAATACAATTTCTAAGAGAAATCTGCAATTATCTGTATAAACATAGCTGCATTATTATAAAATTCATATGGGAAGGGACAGGCCTAGGATGCTAAACCAGCTAGAAAAATTATGAAGTGAAAGGTAACCCCCTACCCAGCCGTACGGCTTATTATGCAGCGGCTCTAATATACTCAGGAGAATGTGGCAGAGGTAGAAAGAGAAATGCAGAGATCAAAAGAGGAGAATGCGAATCCTAGAAATGGAGCCATACCGATCTGCTTAACCGACTTCTTACAGAGGAGAAACACCATTTCAGAAGAGGAATGATGACATTTTAAACAAATGGTGTGGGACAGTTGAGTATACATAGGTAAAAAAATGATCCTCATCTTAAATCTCACACCTTACACAGACGAGAAAGTGTGTGGCATATGATCATATCAAATGATCATTTTGATCACTCAAAATGGAGTGTTCTCAATCCCAAATTAGTTCATGAGGTAATGTTAACTAGCTAGTTTACTCCTTCCATAATACGTGCTTATACTTTTAAACACTATGTTGTACATGGTAACGATAAACAATTTTAGGTTAACTAAAAATTTTCAAAGATGGGGGGAGTCAAGATTTAAGTGTAAAACATTCAACTAAATGTGCTAAAAAAATAGGCTAAATGTGCAGAAAATAGATAAATAACTGGGTTCTTAGACCTGACACTAAAAGCATGATCCACAATAGGAGAAATTCATGGACTCCTTAAAAACCTTAAGAAATGTGAAGAGGCAAAAAGAAAAGCTACAAAATTCCTATAGAAGGGCAAAATGAAGGATCCTTATGGTGATGAAGCTACAGGATTTTTGCTGTTTGTTTCGCCATAGGACCTTGTGTGCTTGTGGGGGTGGGGGGGTGACTGGGGAGAGGGAGAGCCAGAGAGAGGGAAAGTAATAAATCACACACCCCCAACCCCCAGAAGGGGTAGCCATGCTGCAATCCCTTCTCCTCCAGTCTCCTCTTGAAATTTTTGCAAGCACGCCCACATTCCTAGCACAATATTCAAGCCTTTGGGTCCCAGACTCAAACCACAATCGACTATGTGGGAGTCCAGCTGATAAATTTTTAAAAATCAATGTTGAGTCCTGATCAAATACAGGCCTGAGCGTGCGATGAGGGGTAGGTTAAAGGATTCAGATCTGAATCCAGGTGGTCCCTCCAAGGTCTCTTCGTGAGTGGCTCACACCATGCATGCCCCTCACTGAGGCTGCAGGTGAGGCTATGTTACTGAGTTGAAAACCGCCACTTTCACTTGTATTCCTATTCTAGTCACTATTATTTGAGTAATTTAAGAAGTTCTTTCTTTCCTAGGTGACATTTTTTATGAGAAGTCATAAGTGCAGCTTCTGATATTAGGTAAACATGAGTTTAAGTTCCATTAATATGAATTTGGGTAAACTGCTTAATTTTTCTGAGATTTCTTACTTTTCAACTCTACCACGTCTAAGACATGTTTTACACACACACACACACACACACACACACGAGTCAAAATTGTTTATTTTTCCCCAGCATCTACAGGTATAGAAAATATAGAAGAGAAAATATGTAATGTTCTTTAGTTATCCCAAGGGATAATAAAACTAAAGGAATTATAGGTAAATAATCCCTGAGATTGCATAATGCAAATATCTTTCTTTAAAAAAATCATATGTAAGTCATTTATTTCCAAGACACTTTGTTTGTTTGCTTTGTTTTTCTACCACTGGGAACATGAGCTTGCTGGAGAGATACAGAGAAAAACGGAGAGAAGGAAAGTGAAAAATGACCCCTCAGTGGGGGTAGCCACACCAATCCCTTCTCCTCCATTCTCCTCTCAAGGTTTTGGGCATGCATGCACACACGCCCACCATGAGTTTCAAGCCTCCAGGTCTGGGATTCAAACAGTGGTTGGCCATGTGGGAGTCCAGCACCTCCACCACCACATCATCTGCTGGCCTGGCCCCTTTTAATTATGAAAATTGTATGACACTTATGATTGTGATTCATCAGTTGGACTCAGACATTATGAAACAAAACATATTTTTATTTATCAGTCATTCTTAGAGAAGATAGAGTTTAGTTCCTCTCTATTTCTATTTTTTTTATGTTTTTGCCTCACAGCTCTGAGAACTTTTGTACAAAAGAAAAAATGTATCCAGATGGAAAGAGTTTTGTTCTAGAATTATCTCAGTTCTTTAAACTCCTATCAAGTTATAGGACAAATCATACAGTGCTCTCCCACCGCTTTCTAACCTCTTAGGTGACAACTCAACCACAACCTTTATTTTTCTTCTTAAAATGTAAATTGAATTTGATCTGTTTTGCTAAAAACTAGTTATCATTACAATTATTATCTTGCCCATATTTACAGTAAATACTACTATTATTACTAATTGGTATTCTTTTTTTAATGACTTTCAGATTTTGTACTTCTTTAGGAAAATACAGAGATACCAAATAACGTGCCAAAAATCATCTAGCCAGTAAGCTACAGAGCCTAATCGACAATAAACTCCATGTTCAGGGGAGGATATTCAACCAGTCCACTGCGCTTTGGAGATAGCTACTCATCTGGGAGTATCTGGATGGGTAAGAATCAAGCTCCCCTGTAGCGAAGAAGGGAAACAAGTATAAAATGACAAGTGGGAAGACACAGTTCTCCACAGGCCTGATACTAGGCAGATCAACATCAAAAAAAGAATCTGGGAGACCCTGTGATCAACTCTCTTAAAACTATTCATGCCTCTCCTGCCATCCTAGAGATGTGTCTGCCCAGGTTAGGTGACCTCTGGTGGAGATGCCCGTAGTGTGTTTCTGAAGAAGCTGCCTGTCTGGTGTAGTTGGAGCCAAATACATAGAGTACAAAAAGCCTGAGGGCCAGAACATGGCATGGTGGTTAAGGCAGCTGGACCCCACATACCCAACTACACAGTTGCATCCCGGATCTGAAGGATTAAAAAACATGGTAGATGCATGAGTATGCATACCCAAAAATCCCAAAGGGAGAAATGGAAGAGAAGGAATTGTGGCCATTCTTCCTGGGGTGTATAGATGTGCCTTCTCACTTTTTTTTTCTCTCTCTCTCTCTTCCCCCCTCTTCCTCTCTCTCATTCCAATGGGTGCACACATCCTCCAGTAAATAAAAGAAAGAAAAAGAGAGAACTAAAGAAGAAAGAAAAAGAGAAAGAAGAAAGAGAACGAGAAGAAAGAAAGAAACAAAGAGAGAAACAAAAAGAAGAAAGAGAAAGAAAATAAAAAGGAAGGAAGGAAGGAAGGAAGGAAGGAAGGAAGGAAGGAAGGGAGGAAGGAAGGAAGGAAGAGAGAAAGAAAGAAAGAAAAGAGAAAAGAAAAAGAAGAAAGAAAAAGGGAAAGAAAGAAAGGAAGGAAGGAAGGAAGGAAGGAAGGAAGGAAGGAAGGAAGAAAGAAAGAAAGAAAGAAAGAAAGAAAGAAAGAAAGGAAGGAAGGAAGGAAGGAAGGAAGGAAGGAAGGAAGGAAGGAAGGAAGGAAGAAAGAAAGAAAGAAAGAAAGAAAGAAAGAAAGAAAGAAAGAAGAAAAAAAGAAAGAAAGAAAGAAAGAAAGAGAGAAAGAAAGAAAGAAAGAAAGAAAGAAAGAAAGAAAGAAAGAAAGAAAGAAAGAAAGAGAGAAAGAAAGAAAGAAAATTATTAAAAGAAATGTACATGCCTATCCAGGAAGAGAAACGCTGTGTGGAGAAGTGAAATAGGAAGATAATTACTGGCCAGTCCCAGGCGGAGAGCTGCTCACAAGTTAGAGAGCACAATGCAGGATCCCAGGGACACAGGACAGCTTACTCCACTCCATCTCACAATGGCCACTTTCTACCTGCTCCTGGCTTTCCCCCCTCACAGCTCCCTCAGGGCCTCGCATATGACATGGGGGGGGGGGGCAGAGTTGACACAGACAAGGCTTACTTAATGAAAGGACGTTAATACACATTTTCATAATGCTGACAGCATCTTTGTGCAGTTCAATTGAATCCCAGCAAGATTACTTTTGCCTCAAATTGCTTTCAATATGGTTATATTTATTGGGTATTATCATATTCTAAATTACTTTTCCTATTTCATCTTCCTTTGTCCTTAATCATCAGGCGTCTCATCCCAGTCAGTGGCAATTTCAAGGAAGATTTTGTTTTGCGAGTGGGGTTTAAATTGGCATTCTTTTAGGATCTGATCTTCAGAGAATGCACTGACTCATTTAGTATTTCATCAGTCACTCATTCAATCCACTCCTTTTGTGACCCTGAGCTGGGTGAGACACTGAACGCAGAGTGGAGCATGCAGAAATGACTGCTGTGCTTTTCTCCGTAGGAGGAGAACCCACAGGTCTAACCTGTCCTGTTAGGGTAAGAAATCTGAGATTAGAGGAGTGAAGTGACTCACCCGCATTACAAAGCACTTATATACACGATACTACACTTAGGCTGTACATTGTGTGTGTGTGTGTGTGTGTGTGTGTGTACGCATATCTGTTAAAGACAAGATGTCTAATGACAGAATTTCATAAATCGGCTTACATCTGTTGGAGCTCTTATTGGTCATCAAATTTTATTCAGAATGATCATACCTTTCTGTTGCTTAAAAACTAGGCACAGCCTTTTAAGTTTATGCAGGGCAAATTTCTGATTACTTGCTTCTTATAAAACTCCTATGGTGAGCATGCCTTAACTTTTTCCATAGGCTTGTCTCCTACTATACCTGGACCCTGCTTGGATTTCTGAAATTAAAATTTTCATTTATATATGGGACTGCCACCAGCTTTTATACACATTGTTCCACTTACCTAGTATCTCATTAACCCCCTCATTATCACATAGGAAAGATCACTATTTTCCCACACTTTCTCTAACGCTGTTCTCAGAAGTGTCTCTGAGTAACCTCCAAGAGGGGCAGGATCCGCAGCTGTAAACGCACATCCCTGTAATGCTAGAGACCAGTGTTCTGTCCCTCCTACTGCAACAGTCTAGTGACAGTCTTGGTTTTTGTTTTTTTAAATCTGTTCAAAGAAGAGAAGTTCTCCCCAACTTTATTAGTAAGCTGAATGCATTAAAAAATCTCAGAAATATTTTGCAGGTATAAAATATACTCAGAATGTCTAATGATAAAAACCAGTAGTTTATTTTTGCTTTCTCAGAAGTTCCGCAGAGGAGAGCAGGGCAGGCTAACGCGGTCTGCCTTCTGCGTCACAGCTCTGAGGTCAGCTCTGGCCCCACCTCCGCTAAAGCAGGCTGACGCAGGCAAGCACAAAGAAGTGTGTGTGTGGAGGCTTCCAGAAAGGATTCGATCACTATCATTTACCTTTGAAAGCTAGAATTCAGTCATGAAGCCATACTTGAACTCAAGGAGGCTGGACAATGTGGGCAATGAAGTTGAGCTGGGTTTCTAGGGCAATGTGTATAATATATTTATTATATATGTCAAAAGCTGGCAATCACCGAAACAGTACAGACTTGTGTTCACCAAATATTCATTTGCATTTCTCTTTCTAAATGTAGACCTATTTTTCTTCTAAAGGCTTGATAATTTCGAATCTTAAATTTAAGTCTTTAATCTATTTTGAGTTAACCTTTGTATATGATCTAAAACAAGGATCCAAATTATGCTTTTTTCTTCTTCCTTCTTAATGTGGATATTCAATGTTCTAACACCATTTAGCACAGAGACATTGGTTCCCCATCACATATTTTTGCACCCTTGTCAAGGTTAGTTTACCTTACATATGCGGATTTATTTCTGAGGACTCTGTTTTGTTCCACTGTTTTGTGCTGTTTTCATGTAAGCATCATAAACCTTTCCATTCATGCCAGTTTCAAAACGTTATGGCTTTGGTTACTGTTGTTTTGTAATATAGTTTGAAATCAAGGTGTGTAAATGTCTCGTATTCAGTATAAGGTGTTCAGTTTTCATAATCATGAATCACATCGTGGAATAAGAAGATGAGGTCTCCTTTTCTTCCTGTATGGAGATCATTTTCCTGTCGCCAGTGCACAAGGTATTTGATTTGGACACAGAATTGGAACTATTAAACTTTCGTTCTCTGTCGAAACCCTGTGTGATAGCTCATTCCACTATCTGAAATAATTTCCTCCTGTCCCTGCTCTATCCTTCTCGCCTTTAAGTTTTCTGAACTTAAAAGTCACTTTCTCTGGGTACCTGATCCAAGGTCACCAGCATTAACACCAAATCTACCTCCAAAAAAATGCACCAGCATCTGAAGTGATCTGTTCCATGCGTTTGTTTATAGCCTGTCTCCCTCCAGCTGAAGCTGACTCCGTGACAGCTAGGAGTCTTTCTTACTCGTTGCTTTAATGTCCATTACCTGAAATAGTTCCTGGTATCTATTTGACACTCAATAAATCCTTGTTTAGTGAATAATTAAGTAATTAATGCCATCATCTATTTTGAGCTTCAATAGCTTTATGGTAACTTTGTTCATACAAATCTTTAAATTGGCCATCAATACGCTATAAAGTATTAAAGTTTAGTTCTCAGAAGTAGTGTAGAGGAGGGAAAAAGGATGTATTTGATCATCAGTTATCCATGGGATATATTTCCAGCTGTCAATTATTATGAAGGACTACAGGACAATCCTTTAATGTTTCTAATTATCATTTTACATATTTTTTAAATTAGGATAATTTAAAAATATTATCTGCAGTGGGTTGTTACCTGCATTAAATATTATAGGACAGATAAAGTAGTTAGTTGCTCAATAAAGGTTTAGTTATGCTACTCTTTATATTTTAAATTTCATTATCTTGTGATCCTTGGGATCTTCTTTACTAAAACATGGTTGGTTGAATCTGAAAATAATAGGGTGACTGATACGGGCAGACACCGGCCATAAATGTGTTAAAAACATTAGTGCCCTGTGGTCTTTCCTATTGCCGGTCAGTGGCTGCTCAAGAAGACTGCATTCCTAAAGAGTTTGGGAAGCATGCAACCCCAGAAGGCAGCCAGATGCTCTTCCAACTTTGGGTACCATAGATGTCTTTAGATTATAAATAGAGCATTTTCTGTCTCATTAATTATGGGTTTAATAATTACTTCCTATTGAAGTAATAGACAACTAATTGCTCTAATAAGTTTAAATTGGATGTGTGCTTAGTGAACCTCAGAGTTTTACTGTTGGCATGGTTTCAAACCCCAATTTAGCTATTGGGGAAAGGAAAAGCAGCTGGTTTTGTTTTTGTTTGTTTGTGTATTTTCCTTTTTAATTTGGTAGTGGCCAGCATTCTGTTAGATTTGACTTAGAATCTTGGCTCATCCACTTAAGACTAACTATGACCTCAGGCTAGTTCAACTCCTCTTTGAGATGCAAAGTTTCTCTAACACATAGAAGGAAGTAGTAATTACAGCAGAGGTTTTCTGGTGAGCTTGAAACTTGCTAGGCACTGTTCTAAACACTTTACAAATATTTACACATTTAAACTATGTAACAATCCTATTAGGTTAACATCACCTCATTTTACTGAGGAGAAAATAAAATTACAAAGAGATTGAGGGACTTACCTAAGACTGTGTAGCTGTAAAATACAGAGCCAGCATTCAAAGCCAGGCTGTTGGTCCCCCGCATCTTTCTCTTGTCTCTCCTGACATAGTACCTAAAGAACAAAACATTCACTTAAAAGCAATTTGAATCCTTGCATTTCTGATGAAAAATTGTCTATCTAAATGTCTTGCACTGAAATCAGATGGCTTAAGTAAGAAGTCAATCGTGAAAGAAGTTGGAGTAATGCCTTGCTCACTGTGGGTTCCGGATGCTTTATGTTCTTCCCCTTCCTTTGCTAAGTGAGGTGCTGGACAGGTAAACAAAAGGCTCTCTGAGAAGCATTTGATTCCAGCCCTACATCTAAACCAGATTGTGACAACGGTATCAGACTGCTGTTTAGACACATCAAAGAGAACCACTTGGATACTTGTGCATTATGTCCTTAACAAAAGATACTCTCATTTCTAAAGGTCTCTCCAGCTGTGTGGTTTCTGCTTGGGGAGTGCTAACCTTATTTACTGACATCACCATGCTGTAGAAATCAAGGGTACAGCATCAAAGTCTAGCCGTGTACACCGTGCGATCTGAGGATCCTTGTCTGCAGTGATGTCATCAACACCTCGTTTCACTGGAGCCAGGATGGTCTAACACACGAGACATCTGATCACAGCATCTGTGACATGTGGAGCCGCCACACGTACACCCTGTGCCTTTGCTGGGTAGCTCACTCTTCCTCCAGTGTGTCTGTTCCTTAGCACACCAGGCAAAACCTAGTACACACATGCGATTTTGCCATAATTCTCACTCTGAAATTCTTTTCCTTTGTGTATAGCAGTCCCTAACTTCTTTCCACTCTCAGTTCCCATAATAAAATGGGTATGACCCCAACACCTAAAATTTTGTTTTCCTACCTCTGTCCAACTTTCTACTATGGACTATTACAGACTGCTGGAAGCCACACATATCATCTTCACCAGCTCCTAAGGATCTACTCTTGAAAACAAAACAAAGTAAAACCTATTTTCCTCTACCTACCCTGTGGATTCTTCACTTGAAAAGTCTATCTTTCAGTTGTACATCAAGACTAATTTAAAAATGATAAGCCAAGAGCTAGCTGGTAATGTGGTGATCAGGGCAGCTGGATCTCACACGGCCTGCTACACAGTCACACAGTCAGAGTCCTGGAGCAGTGATTTGAAGAACATGTAAGGCAAATGTGTGCATGCCCAAACTCCCAACAGGAGAACGAAGGACAAATGATTGTGGTATATTCTCTCTCTTTCTCTCTATCGCTCTCTCTGTCTCACAGCATTCTATAGCAAAAAAAAAAAAAAAAAAAAGGAAGCCCATTTGACTAGAGCCTTCCAGATGAACCCTGCCCTGCTGCATGACACCCCTGGAGGCCAGCAAACAGGAAGCTGTGGGAAAAGAGCGCTACTTTCTTGCAGAAGACAATGTTTCAGAGGCTCAACTGGTAAGTGGCGTCCAACTTCCCCACATCAAGACATGATTTTCTCTCATTGATAACCCTACATTACTAAAATCATCTGAAAAATACGAGCTAGGTGATCAAGTTGAGGTCTTCCAATTGGGATGAAAATGACTCGTGAGTAAAGCTAGCAGGCCCTTCCTTCCTTTAGGGCCCATAAAACAATGTCGATGTGATTTCAGAGGGGAAAGGGAGGTGACCTCGATGGTGACAACCTGACAGTGTATGCATAAACTACCTATGAACTGCTCATTCAGAAAGAAGTGTTACATCTGTCCACCATAAATCGAAATGCTATACTCTGTCGTACAATTACACGTGCAGAAACTCAACACGTCTTCGCAGTGACTTCTGCGTGCTCACATCAGCACACGCAGAGGTCACGAAGGGCAGTGCAGCCATCTATCGGGTCATCAGAAAAGTCGTGACGTATCTTTTCTGTATTTCCATGCAAAAGTGCATTGTGACTTTCCCAACACCCCAATACATGACTGCTTTTAGGATTTGAAGAGAGCCCTTCCTGTCTTTGCTAGTTTTACATCACTAACAGTATTTTCTTCGGTTCTTGAATTCGTTTTTGTTTTGGTTGTTTGCTTTTTGTTATGTACCTTATGATGATGAACCTCGCCTCTTCCCTTCGCTGGCACTATGCTGACGTCACACGGAGCTGGCACATCTTTCATCATTCCACATGCCAGGTACACCCTCCCTTTTCTGTCAGGTAAACTCTTACCTTTTTGTTAAAATGCAGGACTGGGACCAGCAGATGGCATAATGATCATATTGTTGTACTCCCACGTAGTCCACCACAGTTTGAGTCCCCGATTCAGTGTCTTAAGACTTATGCTGAGCACAAGTGTATGTGTGCCCATGATCCCAAGAGGAGAATGGAAGAGAAGGTATTGCAGCGTGGCCACCCCCCCGGGGGGTGATTTCTCACTGTCTGTCTCTCCATCTCTCTCTGGCAAGCACATGCACCCTACTAAAAAATCTCTCTTAAAACAACAACAACAAAAAATGTAGTACAGCCAGCATTCTACTCACTCAACCTTAGATCAAACACATTTTTGAAAAAAAAACAAAAAAACTACACAGTTAAAAATACATCATAACAACTATATCCCCACCATTTGCATTGATATTATGTTAGATATTATAAAAATCTAGAGATATTGAAATACATGAGAGGATGTACATCAGTTATATACAAATTCTATACCATTTTCTATAAGGATTTGTGCTTCCAAGGATTCTGATAGCCACGGAAGATCCTGGAACCAATTCTCCATGAGTGCTGAAAGGGGACTCCATATTCCACCTACGCTGCCTACTCACCTTGAGTTAGTCCTTTCATTGTTTGAGTCTGTTTTATATTCACGGAGGTCTATGTGCCTAGGTCTATGGTAATTCCCAATTTGCTGAGGATTAACTTGTTATATGATTTCTGTCCTCATGGAATTGTTTATAATGACTCACTTTCATTCTCAAAAAATATATGGTTTGGATGAAAAGCTACATGATCTCCCTACTCTTCTCCTGCTACGAATACCAGCCTATTTCTTTCCCTAGATTGTGGGCTCGTGGTAGATCAAGAATCACGTTTTATTCATTGTTGTATCCCCTGTGGCTACCAGCGCTTGCCTCAATAGACTATAAAATAAATGCAAACAAATAATTCCCAAGGTTACTCAGGATTGCCTGAATCCATATTTTATGCTCTTTACAAAATACCACAGTAAAAAGAAGGCTAATCCATGCAAAGGCCTTTGCAGAAATTGTCTTCTTCCTTTAACATTCATCAGCAATGTTACCTTCACTTGCAAGCTCTGATACTCAACTCAGAATCACCCTTCCTCTCACATACCATATCATAGCACCTTACATGCATGCAACACATCACTTCACACCCTACAGCATGTTTGGGGATCCTCCTTCCCATCTTAGCATCCCTTAGTCTAAAAGTTCTTTGAAGGAAAAAGATACTATTTTAGCCATCAATGTACACAACACTGCAAGCCTTTCTACTGCTTACAATTGCTAACAGTGACTGCAGACTTTCTATGCGTTAGGTGTGTGGGTGAGTAATTCGTATTCATTATCTTGCTTAAACGTCACAAAACCCTACAAGTAGTTAATATCACTATAACCAATTTTATATCTAAAAGCATTACATTTTTAAAAGTTAAAAAAAATTATTTGAGGCCATTGGGCTAATAAAGTGGTAGATTTAAGATTCAAACTTAGGTTTCTCTAATTCCAAATCATATTGTGGTATTTTAAAAAAATGATAATTTTCAACTTAATTGAGCCATATTTTTGTATCCATATCCATCTATCTAACCTTTCTTTCTAGATGTGTTTTCTCCCAGAAATCTGAGCCCTGCTTCAGATGGCTTCTAAAACAAACCAGTATTAATACACAGCTCTTGTTTCCCTTCTCTTTCTAGTTGACATAAGTGAAACAGCGGCACCTGATAGAATTGACTGTTATTGAATGGTATGTGATTTCTTCACTGTTCTCTACAGAGATACTCATTATCCCCTGATCCAAACAAAAGGGGAATCTAATACCAAAATTCTGCCTCGCTGTCAGCCCCAGTGGAAGGAATTTAATTCTTGGCTTATTTCACAAAATCCAGCAACACATCTTTCAATACTTTAAGCCAGAGACATTGCTGAAGAAATTGTTCACCACAGGTGTCTGTGCCACTTGGGAAGTGAGTTCTATATCCACTCATGAGTTGTATTTTATGTCCCGTTCTGTTAATGATGCCATCTAACTGCAAAGAACTGCTCAACACATCATTCCAACAGGCCTGTGTTAATGTTGGATACATACAGAACATGTAGTGACTCATAGCTTCTGTGCATTTTCCCCAGGGGTTCTGATGAAATAGGTAGGGTGGAGATTACTGAGCCTGTTTTCTGCAAAATAAAATTTGGGTTTAAAAATGAAGCAATGAAACAATTTAAATGAAGCAATCATAAGGTAATAAAGAGCAAAATTTGGGCATCTCACTCATCTGTTCTAACTTCTTTATACTCTTTTCATTCTGCCACACTAATTCAAAGAAATCAGAATTTTATCTAAAAGACTATTTTGCATTTGGAGTATGGGGTGTCATGAAAAATTTAAAGTCTTCTGCCCTTGAAACGTATAAGTTATTGGTTGAACACTAAATTTTCTTCAGAAAAAGCCTCCGATTAAAATACATAAAACACCCAGACTTTGGCAACTGCAGTAGTGAAGACATGGGTGCCTACAAAGGGAAATTCAACAGAAAGGTATTTAAACCAAGCAAGACACGGAAGCCAGGCTACGAATCATTTAAAATTTAGGATTTTCTCATAAACTAGAATTTCTCTAACTTTGTTGATAAATGTTCATTATTGTGTTTATAACAGAGATACCTGAGACTGGGTAATTTATAAAGAACTGAGGTTTAGGGAACAACAAGTGGCATGGTGTTTAAGGCACGTGGTTCCCACATGATCAACCATGGTTTGGGCCTCAGACCTAGCAGCTTGAAAATCATGTGTGCCTGCCCAAAATCTTGAGAGGAGAATGAAGAAGAAGGGATTGTGGTATGACCATTCCTCCCCAAAAGTGATTTCTTATTTTCCCTCTCTTTGTCTCTCAATCTCTGGCAAACACACACACCATATGGCAAAAACCCAAAAAGAAAGGAAAAGAAAAGGAAAGGAAAGGAAAGGAAAGGAAAGGAAAGGAAAGGAAAGGAAAGGAAAAGAAAGAAAAGAAAAGAAAAGAAAAGAAAAGAAAAGAAAAGAAAAGAAAAGAAAAGAAAAGAAAAGAAAAGAAAAGAAAAAGAATAGAGGTTTATTTGGCTCATAGTTCTGGAGGATACAAAGTCCACAGTCAAGGGGCTGACATTAAGCTGACCCCCGGTGCTACATAGTAACATGGCTGACAGAAACAGAGAGGAAGCAGAACATGCAGACAAAAGAGGAAACAATTCTCCACTTCCTCCATTTTTCTCTCCCACACCCTGATTGGATGGTGCCTTCTCATTAATTTTTAGGATTCACGTGTCAGAGTGTCACCAGGATATCCCTTTCAAAATATCACCTGCACCTTATATCAATGAGCACAAAGAAGGTGGTATAATTCTTGGCTTATTTCACAAAATCCAGCAACACATCTTTCAATACTTTAAAGTATTTTTCTCTCCCACACCCTGATTGGATGGTGCCTTCTCATTAATTTTTAGGAGTCACGTGTCAGAGTGTCACCGGGATATCCCTTTCAAAATATCACCTGCACCTTATGTCAATGAGCACAAAGAAGGTGGTATAGTACCTGGTTGCCTTATTTGACTTATAGTGTCGAAACATCACACGCCAGGGCCAGCAGATGGTGTACATTGCTGGACTTCCACATGGCCAACCGTGGTTTGTGTCCTGGACCCAGTGACTTGAAAATCACACTAGGCGCATGTACATACATTCCAATGACGCCAGGGGGAGAATGGAGGAGAAGAGATTGTGGTATGGCTATTTCCCCTGGGTGGGGTGATTTCTCAACATCAATAACAAGATACTTTTACGCTCACTTAGAAATAGTTCATGGCCTGTTACTGGACAAGGGTAGAGGTGAAACAGTTGATCCTAATAAATCAAAAGCCAGGGTAGGTTTTTTCTCCTGGTGGCTTAAGTAAAAATTAATCAGACCATTAGATACTCTTATTTTCTTCTGTAACCCCAAATATCAGCATCTCTGGATCTTTTTACTAGATAATTTCCCTTTTTCTCGAAAAGGATCCCCTATACCATTCCTAAGAGTACAGCATGAGAGATCAGTAGATAGTGTGTTAGTTCATCAATGGACTCCCATGTTGCTGACCGTGGTTGGAGTCCTGGACCTGGTGGCTTACAACTCACATTTGGCACAAATGTATGCATGTCTAAAATCCCGAGAGGAGATTGAAGGGAAGGGATTGCAACATAGCCATTTCCCCTGTGGGGTGATTTCTCGCTTTCTGTCTCTCTGTCTCTCTGGTGAGTGCATATGCCCTATAGCAAAATTCTCTCTTTTTTAGTATATGTGCTGCCGAAGCGAGCACCAAAATTCTCTCTTAAAAAAAAAGTACAGTGTGAAATTGTGGGCTATTTACTGGCTGTGAAAATTGGATCTGCAAACATGAATTTTCAAGCTATCTATATAATGATTACAACTGATAATCACTGCTGTTCACCCCACTTTTCAATCTCAGCTTCCAAACCACCTCACATTCCAGAGAACTTGACTTCCTTCTGGAGTGTTTTCAGGGAGCATCACTTGTATTTTAAGAGAGTAACCCCATGAAGTCTCTATATTATAGCTTCCTCTCTTATGTTTCCTTTTTGAAAATTGCTGAGATCACTGGAATTCTATTATCTCATTTCATATCATAGATCTTGGGATAAATTATTTTTATTATTATTACTGTTATGCTAGAGGATGCATATACTCACCTGAGAGAGGCAGAGAGAAAACCAGAGAGAGAGGGAAAGTGAGAACAGACTCTCCCGTTTCCCGCCATGTGGTATGGTCACAGTGCAATCCCTTCTACTCCATCTCCCCATCCTTTCAGGACTTCAGGTGCATACACTCGCGTGCCCGGCCTGTTTCCCAAGCTTCCAGGTGTGAAAGCTCTGTTGCGACACAGTGAGGCTGGCTGTGTGACATCCAGCTGCACCTACCACCACACCACAGAGCCAACCCAGAACTGCTTTTTAACAGTTAAACTTTACTGCACATTTATAGGAATCCAGTGAGGAACTAAATACCTGTTGTTAACCAAGAATTGTGAACTACATGTCGAAAACAGTGCTTGGTTATACTGAGTGGACTAATCCTCGGCAACGGCACCCTATACATCCACTTTGAAGATCCGTAAGTTAATAACAGATACGAAAAAAATATATAAGATGACAGAGCTCAAAACTTGAGATGCCGTTTCTCTAAGAACACGACTATATGATTGTTGGTCTTTATAATATCAGAACCTTGGTCTGTGTCACTTCTCTTGGTGGTGTTTCAGATACTTGTGGCAACATGAGAAACAGATACAAGTGTTTCCATTGTACCTATGAACAAGATGGTACCTGGGGAACGTAAGTGATAGTCCCGAAACTTTGCTTTCAATACATGAGAATTGTAGGGTTTATATTGGTATTTCCCCCCTCCAGAGATTATACTTGCCATAATCTCACATTTCCTTAGTTGCCTTCATAGAATTACATGAGGGCTATTTTTAGGCATTAAGATATCTTACAAATCTTATTTATTTATTTAGATTTCTGCTATAGGGAGTGTGCTCGCCAGAAAGACAGAGAGAGACAGAGAGACAGAAAGCTAGAAATAACCCCCCAGGGGGGATGGCCACGCCACAATCCCTTCTCCTCCATTCTCCTCTCAGGATCTTGGGCACGCACATACACAAGCCCAGCATGAGTTTTAACCACCACGTCTGGGACTCAAACCACGGTCCACTACATGGGAGTCCGGCAACATAGCCATTATGCTAATTGCTGGTCCCTACCTTACAAATCTTAAAAATCTGCAAGGTGTGAGATCTTCTTTGATTTCTCCTGTATGGTTAGATGCTTGATCCTAATTCATGTAGTGGATATTTATTTATAGAAAACATTGCAACTTACATAATAATAGTTTTTATAATTATACTGATACTGTAATTATTTACTTGTACATTTCTAACCTCTAAAATGTAAGGTTTTGTGGAACATGCCTATTTCCTTTTCCTCCTATCACCAGTAAACCATGAAACATACAACCTACTGTGTACACTTACTAACCTCTCTAAATGTCATTATTCATCCCATCTATCAAACAGTATCCCTTTGACATGTGAACTAACCTTTAAACTGAGGTAAAGCAGCAAACAATCCATTTTATCAGCAGTGTCATGGCAAGTCACAAGTAATGAAAAGTATCTGAGTGCACCAGGTTTTCTCCAAGACCATGGCAGATGTGAGAGTGATCCACGCCTACAAATCAGAAGGCCACAGTTCATCCTCCCACTGCCATTTCTTATCTTAGAATCTGGAGAATTTCACCTTCTCTACCTCATCACTCTTGGATGGGGACAAAGAACAGATCGAACAGGCTTCTGATAAACAATATTTGGCCCATAGGTAGATTTAGATTTAAACAAATAGCTTGTTGTTTGTCAGTTGGTGTTGTATTATAATATTTTTTAAACAAACGTATTTGGAGACAATTATAGTAAATATAAATACCAAGTTGTGATAGGGTAGAGATACCCTGTGTACACTGTAGCCTGAATTTTCCTCGTAGCAACACCTTACCTGGCATTGGTACAACACAGAAATCAGGATATTGAGGTCAATACAGTCAAGATACACATATAGAACACTTTCACCACCACCAAGCTTGGCCATGTGCTCCGTGAATGTCCACTCCTACTTCCTCTGGCCTTTGTCTACTCCTTAACCCCCAGAAAAATGCTAATATGTTTCAGTTTCTATAGTATTGTCAACAAAAGAATGTTATATAAAGACAATCTTACAGTCCTACAACTTTTGGGACTGGCTTTTGCCAATCAGCATAATTTTCTGTTGATTCATTCAGGTTGTTAATTTGCCAATATTTTGTCCTTTTTAATGCTTAGTGTTCATGGTATGAGCATATCAAGGTTTACTTAACAATTTACCCATTGAAGAATGTCATAGTTATTCCCTTCTGTGGTTATGATAAACAAAGCATTTCTGTACAGGTTTTTCAGAGTTTCACATGCATGAACCCTTGTTCTCTACAACCAAATATAGTTATTTTTTAGATCAAATATATAAATCTAGTGTATTTTGGATATTTAGCAATTGCCATAGAATGATAATAATAAAAAGGATGGTAATAATAGTGATGATAACAATTAAAACGTGTTACTCTCCTATTATATGCATGTATAATCTTTGAGTCAGGTATTATATCTTTAGATATCTAAAGAGTAAGCAATAGAAACTGAAATTATATCAAGATGCATGAGAATTGTTGATGATGCTGGAGTTTCAGGGCCAGGAATGGCCACACGTCCAACCATGGTCAGGTCCCAGGGACCTTGATGCTCCTGCTTGTCCACCACCATTGTTCCCAGACTTCTGGCCCATGAACTCTCACCAGTGCTACTACCCGAGTGCAGTCACAGGCCTCGCAACTCCTCACTAATTAAGAAAACGTCAGGCAAGAATCTCTGAACTAACGCCAGACCACATGACCAGATCATAATTTCTAGGCATTCGGGGTACGAGTTTATTTCCCAACAATATGACAACTGCTGAGATGTTTCCCCGCATAGAAAGGGAAAATGCATTCAGAACATCCCATGTGGAGAGATCTAGCTTACATATTATTATCTAGAATTCTTAGCATTTGCAGAAGTAGAGACTCACCAAGCACAAGGGGAGATGCTAATGCAGATATTCTTGACAACAGAGCCAGGCTTTTTTTTTTTAATTTAGATTTATTTATTTTACATTCTTTCACTGAGTATTATTGAACACGGAAGCTTTACTGCTAAGCAAAGCAAGCCATACTATGAAAGAGAGGCACTGTATGTCCCCACTTAATATATGCCGAATGTCCACACTCTGTGGCAGAGCCAGGATTCTTAGCCGTGCTGCTATTCTCCTCTCTCAAGCCATCTCGTCCAAAACACTGCCAGCAGATGGTGAAAACTTTGTTAGGTGAGAAGTGTTGTTCAAGTGCAGAGGATTCTTTCTTTTAGCAACATTTGTTGGGTGCAAGTGTTGACCATTTGGAGCCGTAGATCATAGTGGTTGGGATTGTGGACACAGACATCACTGCTTGGTTTAAATCCTGAGTCTATCACTTACTAATTGTACAATTTTAAACAAATGATTAATTTCTAAGTGCTTCTGTTTCCATTTCTATAACATGGGTATAAAATAGCAGAGCTTACTTCATACAAATTCTGAGAGATTAAATAATTTATTTGTGTCAAGTCCTAAATGCAACATACTTGTGAGATCTCACTAACTCAGAATTAGGAATTGCCCCTTGTGGTTAAGGCCCAGGCAGAAATAATACACCAAAATGCCATGCATGGAGAAAAGAAACCCCTTTGGACAAGTGGGAGACAAAAACAGGAACTACAAGGCAAAAGGTAGTCCTGCTAAAAGAAGATGTGAGAGGAATTTATGTTCACAAACTCGCTCCAGGAAGAGAAACTTCCCACTGACTCTAATAGTTTGTAAGAGCCATCGCTTTCCTCTAAAGTGAAATCAAACAAATAAAAAAGATAATTGCTCCTCAGTGGAAGAATTCCTCAAAGGTTAGTGGATCATTTTCTTTTGTGATTCTGGTGACTAAAGACACATACATATACATAATTTAGTTTCAGTCCCCAGCAGTGGCAGAAATGAGGCTGTTTCAAGATAAAAATATGAAATAGATTAATTTTATGGGGAAATGTACAATTTTACTCTTTTTTGAGCTTGGACACCTGGTGTGTGGAATGTTTAAACTGATAGCAAATAAGTAAGTATGCACACACACACACATATGCATATATTAAGGAAGCAAAATGCACTCTGCTTTTTTTACTTTTTTTTTTTTTTTTTAGGTTGTAGAGATTTTTGCTATAGGGCGCGTGCACTCGCCAGACAGACAGAGAGAGACAGAGAGCCAGAAAGCGAGAAATCACCCCCCAGGGGGGATGGCCACGCTGCAATCCCTTCTCTTCCATTCTCCTCTCGGGATCTTGGGCACGCACTCACACGTGCCCGGCGTGAGTTTAAGCCACCAGGTCCAGGATTCGAACCACGGTCGACTACGTGGGAGTCCAGTGACATAGCCATTATGCTAACTCCTGGTCCCTCTGCTTTTGGCACATGGAAGTTACCTTAAATTTTAGATATCTTATGATCTTAGACTATGATACGAAGAGAAATGGAGAAGTGTAATGGAAAGATTCCAGAGACCTAAATTTCAGCCAACACCCAGCCAGTTCCCAGAACTGAAACCTGGGAGAAGTCCCTCTGCCGGCCTGTCAGCAGCATCTGTAACATAGGGGAGTCCATCAGCTTCCAGGTCTATCTGGCTAGTACCCAGTCACATCAACATTCACTTGTGGGGCATTTCTCAGTTCTGCTAGTTTTCCAGAGGCTTTCTTTAGTCTGCTCAGCTTCTTTTTCTTCTGAGAATTGTCCCAAAGTAAGATTTTCAACTGATTGTTTCCTGACTCTCACCACTGGGGTAAGAGCATATTCTCACTTAGAGTAGAAATTCTTCTGGCCACGTGACCTTAGCTGGGCCCATCACAAATACCATTGGATATTTTGTTGGCACTGTCATAAACAAGCTACTCCTCTTCTCTGAAGTTTCACTGTAAGAAGGATATTCATGGTAGAATTTCCTGTGATCCTTTTGGCTACCAGTTTGGAAAGATCTTGCCAAAGAATGGAGATGCAGCGTCTGAGTTACATTATTTGCACACCTAAATGAAGCCATTTGCAAAGCTATTTTTCACTCTCCTTTCAATTCCATGAGTTGACACATGTACCCATCTCAGATCTGACTCTGCAACTAAAAGCATTCTAATAGCCATTGAATAGTAGAAACAGTATAACTTTGTGAGTTAAAATTTGGCCTTCTGGCAATACCACTAATATACAAATTATCTATAAATTAAAAATAAAAAAAGCTTAAGTACAGAAGATTTGGGATTTATATTTACAAAATGGCCTCTGATATTTCTCTGAGCTGTTTAAAATGATGATTCTACATTTTTTCCCTTTTCTTGTGACTCTACATTTTATTAGCCATCCATTAATTGGATTTATACCTTATCTTTCCTTTTTTTTTTTTTTTTGGAGAGGTTTTTTTTCTTATTGGGCGCGTGCGCTCGCCAGAAAGAGAGAGACAGAGAGATAGAAAGCGAGAAATCACTCCCCAGAGGGGATGGCCATGCTGCAATCCCTTCTTCTCCATTCTCCTCTTGGGATCTTGGGCACGCACGCACACGCGCCCGGTGTGAGTTTAAGCCACCGGGTCCGGGACTCGAACTGCGATCGACTACATCGGAGTCCAGCGACATAGCCATTATGCTAACTGCTGGTCCATATACCTTATCTTTCCAATTGAACTCCAATTACTTGAAGATGTAGGGTTGTTTTTTTGTTTGTTTGTTTGTTTGTTTGTTTTTTACTTCAATCTCTATAATATTAGCATAATTCTTATTACCTGAAAGACAGTGTATGCAAAATGAATTAATGCACTAAAAATCAGGCTGTAAAATGTTTTAGGGACTTTACAGTCTCAATTATAAGGTGAGAAGAAAACTCCCTGAATTAAAATCACTTTACCATCTTCCTTGTGTTTCCTGAGCATTCAGTGGCCAGTTACGGTGTGGCAGTTGGTCTCCATTGCAAACATTCCCATATCAGTCCTTTTCACTTAGCCAAAAAAAGCATTACTACTGTTGAAAACATCATAATATCTTTCAAAACATCTTCCAAACAGAAAATGTCAAATTAATCAATTAATTAATTAAAAAAATTCAACCTGCAAGCACTCATACCTGGTGGACCAGGTAGGCAAGCTAAGCCTCCCTCACATCTCTAAGTGGCCCAGGTTAGGGGATCTGAAGTGACAGAACAGGACCAAGCGCTCCACATTCTCTCCCAGCTACTCAAGCCCCAAGGAACATTGCTGACCTCATCTAAAGAGTGAAGTTGGTATTTAACATGACTCCCTCTAAACCTTCACTGAGGGACCAGCAGTTGCTGTAACGGCTATGTCCCTGGACTCCCATGTAGTTGAATGCAGTTCGAGTCCCAGACCCGGTGGCTTAAACTCACTCCAGGCACGTGTGTGTGTATGTGTGTGTGTGTGTGTGTGTGCCCAAGATCCCGAGAGGAGAATGGAGGAGAAGGGATTGTGGCGTGGCCATTCACCCTGAGGGGTGATTTCTTGCTCTCTGTCCCTCTGTCTCTCTCTGTCTTTCTGGTGAGCACACGCTCCCTATAGCAAAAACTTCTCAAAAAAAAAAAAAAAAAAAAAAAAAAAGAATTAATTGAATCAGAGTTGTACCTGCCATTCACTGATGGTTCCTAACCTCATAAACAGGCTATCTGGCAACCTGTGGAAGCTGTTCACAGCAAGGTAGACAGTGAAACTACCAGCATGTTCTACTAGTCTCCAGCTCAGAAAAGACACAGTAGAAACTCCTCTTATGGACTTCCTTCAGTCCCTGAAAACATGCGAAGGAGCCCTGGCGACTGAGAGTCGGTTTATGGCCCGAGAGCTGGGGAAGCAGGCAGAGCTGGCAAAACTCCGGGAGTACGGGTTACAGAGAGGGACAGTCAGGACACAGAACATCCAAATTTTGTGCTGAGCTTTGTTGCCCAACTTGTCCCCTAAGTTGCTGCTGCCACAGATGATCCTGTTGAGCGAATAGAAAACAAAGTGCCCAACCTCTGATGGCTGTTGGCTTCCTTTCAGGAAGTCTCAAACACTTTTTCTTGGAAAAGCTAGATCCCATGACGAGTTCTAGAGGGAAAAGAGTGCAGAGAGGTGGGGTTGAAGGAAGGGGGAGCCATTCTGCAGAAGGAGCCAAGAAGAAGGCCAGGACTTTCAGGCTTCCTTTTCTCAGTCCAACAGAAGGATGTGTTTGTGAGTATTTTACATAATAAAATTCCTTGTAAGATTTTACTTAAGGGAACCAGCAGTTAGCGTAATGGCGATGTCACTGGACTCCCACGTAGTTGGCCACGGCTCGAGTCCCGGACCCGGTGGCTTAAAACTCACGTCGAGCGCGTGTGTGTGCGTGCCCAAGATCGCGAGAGGAGAATGGAGGAGAAGGGATTGCGACGTGGCCATCCCCCCTGGGGTTGATTTCTCACTTTCTGTCTCTATGTCTCTCTGTCTGGCGAGCGCACGCACCCTATAGCGAAAGCCTCTCCAAAAAAGAAAAAAAAAAAAAAAGATTTTACTTAAACAATATGGATGAAATAAATAGAAGGTTCTAAGTCAATCTCTAGGTCAAAGCAGAGCCCAGAGAACAATATGTTTTCTTTCTTTCTATTTTTTTTTTTTTGGAGAGGTTTTTGCTATAGGGCACGTGCGCTCACCAGACAGACAGAGAGAGACAGAGAGATAGAAAGTGAGAAATCACCCCCCAGAGAGGATGGTCACGCCGCAATCCCTTCTCCTCCATTCTCCTCTCGGGATCTTGGGCACGCACGCACAGGCGCCCGGCATGAGTTTTAAGCCACCGGGCCTGGGACGCGAACCGTGGTCGACTACGTGGGTGTCCAGCAACATAGCCATTATGCTAACTGCTGGTCCCAGCAATATGTTTTCTGATCATGAAACTGCACAGACACAAGGAAAGTGGCAAAAACACCCATCGGGGAGGTTTCCACATCCATGAACTGGGCATATTTGTGCACCACTTCTATGAAGCAAAAGTAAAAGGCTGTGGAAACCGAGAAATTGTGGTGGGGGGGGGTCAGGAGGGAATCCCTCCGGGGTCTTCAGTGAGGGGATGAGACTTCCTGTTCACAGGCAGGTGGGGGAGCTGTTTGCTCATCTCCCTGGGTTGAGAAAAAGCCAGTGAAGTTTTTGTGTGGTTGCTTCTGGGACTCAAACATTATTGATCCATGTCTTTCTGGTTCATTTGACCATGATAAACCAAAATGTGTGTGTATCATTGCTGAGGCAGTCAGTGGACAGATTGCCGTCTGGCTCTATTTCTGGGGAAGTTTTCTGGCTCCTCACCCTTTTCTAAAACAAACCGAAATCACAATGTTTTGTTTGTGCGTTGTTCTTCGCTTGTTTCTCTGTTCTGCTTACCTTTTGGCTTTGTCTGCCTTTGCCTTGCCCACCGGTTATGAGTTCTATTTCTACCATAGAGTGTATGAGCAGAGCACGGTAATGCCTCCTTGTTGCTGCTCACAACGGCACCATGTTTGCTTCACAATGGTTTCTCCTTGGAGAAGAAACTGCATGAGCAAGGCTGTGATCATTTCACCCTCACTGAACACACACACACATACACACAGTGTACAAATGCTCTCATGTAAACCCATGATGTACACACACTGTCAGATGCACACACACATTGACACGCACAGATACATGTGACGGATTGTCTTTTATTGCCATTCCAGCATTTCCTTTGGCACTACTGTTTGATTTTGAGGACAATAAATTCAATGTGTGGGATTGTTAGAAAAATGACACAAAAGTCTAAAGTTTCAAAAACAGGACTTGACATACAGTAGTTGCTTAATAAGTTTTCAGTATCTTTTATTCTCACTTCTCCTGTCCCCAGAAGGAGAGTTGACTTGAAGAAATTGTTTCAGACATGATATAAGTATCATTATTTTTATCAATTATTCATACCTCAACAGAACGTTTCTTTGCTATTATTTTTCTTTCTTTTTTTTTTTAAAGTTTTTCTGTAGGGTTCATTCACTTGTAAGAAAGAGAGAGAGAGAAGAGAGAGAGAGAGAGAAGAGAAATCCTGGGTGCTTTCTACCACAGTCTTTTCTCCTTTATTCTCCACTGAGGATTTTGGGCACGCAAGCCACAAAGTCCGGGACTTGGCCGCGTTAGAGCATGTGAGACCCCAGCACCTTAACCACTACACACTTTCTGGGCCCTTTTTTGTTATGTTTAAGTGGCACATGGAAAGAATTTTCCATACCCTTTTATACACCATTACCAGAGAGACCTAGAAGATTATTCTAGTACTTTAAAAGTTTCTCCTGCTACCACGCAAAACTGTCTTTTGTCTTTTCCTTTATGAAAAAGAGCTAGCTGCGGTCCATCTAATAACCCTTCATTCAAGGAGCTGGAAGCCACTTTTCAACCTTTTCAGCAAAAAATGAAATGTCTCCTAGGAATCAGGTAAACACTCAAGAAGAAAATAATTTAACCTACTGAAGAGTTCTGGCTTTCCAAGTTTATGTGTTTTTTTTCCCTCTAAACTCAGTCCCTTAGAAGGCGGCTAAGTACTAACTGAGCCAATGGAGGAGATTAGTTAACATTCCTTGGTACTATGATAAAATACTGGATTTCTACCTTATATCCATCATCATCTCAGTAGCATATGCAAATACATTGAAACGTGAGTCCAATTTACAGCTAATAAACGGAAGAATCTGGAGGCCCAGGTAGGTTACGCATTCGGCAGCACACTGAACGGCAGTTCCCAAAGCCACATGGCTCACTGCTCATTCCGATCGCTGGGTCAGCCTGAGAACACGTTGGGGGCACGCACACACCTGCTTGAGATCCTGGCAAGCTGGAGGGCCAGAGAAAAGGAATCATGGTGTGATGAGACCTTGCTAAAGCTCTCTTTTATGTGTGTGTGCACACACTCTATCATGAATGAAATAAATATTTTAAAAATATGAAAAATAATGGGGACCAGCTGATGGCATAATGGTTATATCACTGGATTCCCACATAGTTGACCATGGTTCGAGTCCTGGAAATTCACACTGGGCATGTGTGTGTGCATGCGTGCCCAAAAATCCCAAAAGGAGAATGGAGAAGAAGGGATTGCGGCATGGCCACGCCTCACCCTGGGGGAGATAATTTCTTGCTTTCTGTCTCCCTGACTCCCTCTGTTTCTCCCGTGAGCACATATGCCCCATAACAAAAATCTCCTTTAAAATATATATATATATATATATATATATATATATATATATATATGGAAAATATTTGTAAAACTTGGAAACATTTCATTTTATTCTCTCTACTTGTAATGCTGTTTCTCTCCTTCTATCTTCCTGGAAAACCAATGCATGTCATTGCCTCTCTAGTTAGTATGCACTGCGATCCACATTAAGTGAGCAATTTAATTCAGAACACGCCTACTAAGCACAATGCATCTGGCAGACAAAGGAAGCAACAAGTGTGCAGGTAGCTAAGCTTCCTGTCTGCAGGTGCTCCAGAGCTGAAGGGAGACAGTTAATAACCATGAAAGAGTTGAAGTTGGATGGGGTTGTATCAGAATCACTGGTGAAATGTAATACACTATAAAGTTACCAGTGATTCATTGTAATATAAACAAGATTATGATAATAATACATAAGTTTTTAAAAAAGAATCGTTGATAGGAACCCTGGAAACCCTGTAGGCAGCCAGGAAGGAAACTGGGGTCAGGATAGATCAGAAATGTTTTTCGTGGGTATTGTAAGGCTGGCCAGGCACCTCTAGCTGTGCAGACTGTGAACAGAGGTGCCATTCACATCAATGTGATAGGAACAACCTTTCCTAAGGGGGACACAGGGGGAGACTCTAAGCAATTGAGTAGCAGCTATCCACTTATGCCTTGGTAGTGTGGGGAGCAAAACAGAAGGCAAGTGAGCACCACCCCTCCAACTCTGGAGCTTAACATCTAGTGGGTAACAGCATCTGAGAGAAAGATGCATCACAATAGGACAAGTTAAGAGGTTTTAAGAGAAAAGGAAATGCTTTGTTATTCACTGAAACTGTCCCAGGAAAACCAGATAGACAGTCCCCCTTGTGTTGCTGAACCACATGGGCACTGAGAAGAGGCTGTCAAAAGAGAAGAGCTCAGGGAGAGAGGCAACGAGCACACCTGGCCCCACAAAGGTCCACCCCACAGTTGCCCACGTCCCTTCTGCTGATGGGAGAGCAAGTCAGCTGCGGCAGGGTGAGCAGAGCGCTCCCAGGCTCCACGGCAGCCAGTGGGGAAGCTTAGTGCTGGGAGGAGCGCTCACAGATCCTGCATCTGCTCCTCTGAGTCCAGTTACAAAGTTTGGATTTCTTTTAAGGAAAAACAAAATGAAACAAAAAGCGAGAATGTAAGTATAAGCAGGGATGTAGCATGTCTCAGTTGGCCTTAAAAGCCCCTCTTGTGGTTAGGCAATGGAGGAGGGAGGGAGAGCGGCCTGAGAGGACTGCCACTTTCCAGCATGGTGGAGGGCAGGAGAGGGCAGTGAGGAGAGCCACAGGCTGTTTGGGAGGGCCAATTGCCCTGACATTCCAGGTCGGATGTGAAATGAGACAGTGACAGGTGTAGAAGGAAGTTTATTGAGAAGGGTAACCTGTAGAAGAAAAGGCATTGATGAGTTGAGTCTGCTATTTGAAGTGTCCCAGAAATGTACAGATGGAAGAGTAGGGATGGAAGGACAGGATTCTAACTAGGGAACGCGCTTTGGGATTCATTATAATTTGATGGTAATTAACACGTGTGCATGAAGGAATTTCCCTGATTTAATTATCAAGAAAGTTAAATAGAATGTTCAGGAATACCATGCTATAGAGGCCAAGAAAGCCGTAATGTTTATAGAGTTTGGGGGAAAATCACGAAGAAAAATCGAGCCCTTCCCCATACTCCACGGACAGACCAGATATGGAAAGAGAGAGGTTCTAAAAGGAAGTGATTGTGAACCACAATCACCTGCTAGAATCACAGATTGGATGAGGATCGAGCGCTCCAACTGTATGTAACCAATGTGAGGTGTCCTTGACCCAGGGAGGAACCACTTCCATTTATCCTTCTTGCTCCACTGCTTTATATACAAGCATTCACTAGGAGAAAATCCCTCCAGTACAAAGATCCGATTCGGTCTCTGAGTCTCCAGTGCAGACAGCCATGTCTAGCTCAAAGCTGCTGCTCAATAAGTATTTGTTACCAGATGTGTAGAAAACAAAGACGAAAAACAGATTTATGGACAAGATTTTTTAGAAACCTTGATTTCTTGTACTGAGACTGCCTGAATGTGTGACTGTCTCAATTAATGTTAAGACAAAATTAATTTTGAGGAACTACAGGGATGAACTGAGAATAGCAAGCTTTAAATAAAGAAGTTTTCACTCAGAATAGCTTTGATGAGTTGAGAAAGAAATTGAACAAGAAATAGCATTTTCAACCCTCAGCCAGAAGATGCCAAAATCCATCTCTCTAAAGCAGGTCTTAATCACAGTCAAATTTCTCCTCAAAGTACATTCAGGTTACATAAGCCTTGGGGCTCCATTCCACTGAACGAGAACAAACTCTTCTATCTTGTATGAGCTCTTCCCCAATTACCATCACTGTTGGGTTATTGAGGTAACAAATTGTACTAAACTCTGTTCTTGACAAGTTCTCACCTCCCTGGAATCCAGAGGTGTCCCTGTGAAGTACCAATGAGTCATAAGCACAGTATCGTGGGGAGGATTTGGGGAAATCGCTTTCCTGACGGAGTGACACATGTCTCCGGAGCCTTTCTCTCCTGCCTGCTAAGTTTAAGGCAGAGCATGAGAGTCACAGAGGTTGAGAATCACAGGGCTGCTAACATCATTGTGCTGCAGCAAACACACAGAATGGGCTTTCTCCACTTTTCCTATTGCATGCAAACTTCAGCCTTGATTTGCTCAACCTACTGTTGGTGTTTGGTTTCTTGCTGCTCAGATCACACTGAGAGAGTATACCTTTCAATGTTAGTTCATATCGCCTCTCGTTTGTACTTACCATGATCTTCTATCCATTTAAAGATCCAGCCTGAATACAACTTCTCACCATTTTTTAATGCTTTGAATTGACATTATTCTCATTTTCTTATGCTCCCTGTTATCTATTTATATCTATTTCTCTAATTTCTCTATATCTCTATCTATCTATCTAAAACACTTCTGAATGTCTGCACAAGTGTATTTGCATGTGTGTTTATTGGACATTGAAGAGCGAAATTATTTCTCTTATCTTTTGTAGCAGAGGTTATCAAACATGTTGTGTAAGTGACCAGAGAGTATATTTTAGGTTTGGAGGTTGTATGCTTTCTGTAACAATCACTCAAATCTGCCACGGTAGCCTGAAAGCAAACGTAGACAACACATAAACAGATAGGCAAAGCCAAGTCCCTATCATAATTTACAAAAACAGATGTCAGGCTGGATTTGGCTTGTGGACTATAATTTGCCAACTTCTAAAATGGAGATGTATAATATCCCCTTTCCTGTTCTAGTATTTATTGAATGAGTGAAACATGCACAGATGACAATAATGGACAGTCCCTTTACTCTGCTTTCACCAAGTACATGTCACATATTAATCCTGGCAAGTTGCTGTCAGACAATGGAAGGCAGTAGTATGAATCATAGCATTCCCCAGAAGGTGGGATTAGAACTATTTGCAGTCCAGAAAGATTTAGGTAGTAGAAAACTTGCTATTAAATAGCATAAGTCATATAGATGAGCTAAAAACATCAGTTCACTGTTCATTTCTCTTATGCATTCAATAATCTCTCAGTTCAACAAAATGACGTAACAAATAGACAAACAGAAAATGAAGCAGATCTTTATGAAAAGCATATTAAGGGGCTGGCAGGTGGAGTGGTGATTAAGGATGCTGGACTACACACAGCTGACCTCGGTTCGAGTCCGAGATCTGGCAGCGTGCTTTCTCAGTTTCTCTCTCTCTCTCTCTCTCTCTCTCTCTCTCTCTCTCTCTCTCTCTCTCTCTTTCTCCCCCATTTATCCCTCTCTTACTCTGTCCCTCTCTGGTTAAATTAATTAAATAAATAAATACATAAATAAAGTTAAATAAGAAAAATTCTTTAAAAAAGAAAAAAATAATATTAAGTTGAATACTTTTCAATTTTAAAGACAGATATCTCTGCATTCTAATAGTTTTCTTTCATAAAGCACTCATTGAACTCAAAATCAGTAATGGGTTTATTTGAAAACCATAAATAAGCATCATGCAAATGAAGTGAAACGTTCAAAGGTAATATGTGAGTGACTGACTTTAGGGAAATGCACATTAAGATTTGTTTGATTATATGCAATAAAAATAACTCACTACAAGGTATAGACTTTCCACCAACAGGCTCTATAATTTTAGGAAAATCTTGAAACCTACCTAAGGGTAAATTTCCTCATCTGTAGGAAAAAATATTGAGAGGACTAACTTACACAGTACATATGAAAATCCTTTTTAAACTACTACAAAAATTTCAGTTATTAATGACAAAAATAACTTATTCTGAATCAAAAAAGCTCTTAGCAGATTTTTCTAAATCATTAATATTTCTTTGCAGCCAGTGCATGAGACAAAAACAATCAAGTGTTTTATTAAACATGAAGGTATCAATATTCTGCTTCAGAGTCAATGTACAGATGTATTTGACTACCTATTCATTTAAAGAAAAATATAAGCATTAGTAACTCGTTTTGGTTGTAATATTGGTTATTTAACATATAACTGCATTCTAATTTGTAGCGTGTTTATCACAATTTAGTGGCTTGTCGACAATTGCCTCCTTTTAGGAAATTTATTGCTCAGTTTTACTCTAGCTATATGATATAAGCAATAAATCTAAGAGTAATATTACTGCTTCTTTCAATTGATTGGACTGAAATTATGGACACAAATTAAACACTGATGATTACATTCCATTGCTGATCTGTAATACATAATTTATGTAGAATACGTTTTAAATGGTCAAAGTGTTCGGCCCATTTGAAAACAGTGGATACAAAATATATCCCAGAAAATGCTCTCCGGTTTACATTTTAGACAGTTTCTCACTGAACTATGAACAGAAAATATGGCAAATAAAAAGCTTTAGGAACTAGAGGAACTCCATAAGATCAGGGAGTTTGTTATACTGATGGTGCCTGGCTCATAGTAGGATTCAAGCAGGTGGTATGTTGGTTAGGGCAGTGTATTCCCATATGGCCAACCACGGTTCAAGTCCTGGACCTGGTGCCTTGAAAAATCACACTGGACATGTGTGCATGCATGCCCAAAATTCCAGGAGGATAGTGGAAGAGAAGGGATTGTGGCATGGCCATTCCAATCAGGTGGTGATTTCTCACTTTGCCTCTCACTGTCTCTTTCTGTCTCTCTCCTCTTCAATGAGTATACATCCCCTATGGAAAAAAAAAAAAAAAAACATAAAAATATTTTTAAAATGTCTTTCATTATATTCTTAAGCTGGAGCCAGCAGATGGCATAGTAGTTACACTGGTGGATTTCCACATGGCGGACCACAGTTCAAGTCCTGGACCTGGTGGTTTAAAACTCACTCAGGGTCATGTACATGCATGCCCAGGATTCCAGGAGGATAATGGGAAAGAAGGGATTGAGACATGGCCAACCCCCCAGTGGGTGATTTCTCACTTTCCCGCTCATGTTCACTCTCTCTCTTTCTCTCCGACAAGCACATACTCCCTAAGGCAAAAGCCTCTACAAAAAGAAAAGGAAAAAGATTATATTCTTATGTTGAGGTAAGAAAATATTACAAACATAGGGGCTTAAAGTAGAGTCATTTATTTTCTTACATCCAATGTTCAAAATGAGTCTCAACTGGCCAAAATCAAGGTGTCAGTCAAACAAGATTTCTTTCCTTCTTTCTAAAACACTCCAGGAGAAAAGCTGCTTCCTTGTTTCTGTCAACACTAGAGCCTTTCTATGTCCTGGGCGCAGGCCCCTCTCCCAGCTCCAAGCAGCAGCACAAACTTCAAGCCTTAAACCTCAGATGCGACCCATCCTATCTTCCTTCCGTTCTGAAGCTCTTGCTTCTCTCTTATAAGGACTTTTGTGACCATATTCCCCCGGTCAATAATTTAAGATAACATTCCCATTTCAAGATCCTTAATATAATCACATTTCCAAACAATTCTTGCTGTAAAAGTTAACTTATATTTACATAATCCAGGTATCGAGATATGAACACTTTGGGGGAGGGAGGCGTTCTTCTTCCTGATACAAGTCTGCAGGGTGGTATTGTTAATTCCTAAAGACTTTATTATTTTAATTCACTAATACTCTTTTCAGGTCAGGACAACTGTCTTCCTGTTACGTGTTGGTCCTATGTAAGAATATTGGTCTTTGGAACTAAATTGGGTTCTTTCCATAAATTATTTTACTTAACTGAATGAATTAAGAAAAAGACAAATGAAACCATTGGCATATAAAAATTATACAATGTGGGGTCAGCAGGTGGTGTGGTAATTGAGATGTTGTTCTCCCACATGGCCAGCGGCAGTTTGGGTCCTGGACACAACAGCTTGAGACTCACTGCAGGCATGTGTGTGTGCATGCCCCAAATCTCCAGTGAGCACACACTCCCCAAAGCAAATATATATACATATATATATATACGTATATAAAACATATGCACATATTTTATTTTATTCAAAAATAAAAGCATTCAGCAATATATATTACCATGTATGAGGTATTTAGGTACTTCCTTCAATATATCAAGAAGAGTTTCAGATTAGTATAATGTTTTTATTAAAAAATAAATTAATTCTTCAGTACTTTAAAGATAGGGTCCCCACTGAATTTTGTTTATACTGTTAATTCATTTTATAAGACACTTATTTACTTGTATTGTAAGAGGAATATGTATGCTAAACCTGCAGAAATTAGAAACACATTTTTTTCTACATTATGAGAAATGTTTTCTATCAACTATTTAAAAAATTGTATTCACTTTTCTCTCTCTCTCTGTGTCTCTATTTCATGGGAAAAGAGAGAGGGAGACGTGGGAGAGAGAAAGAGAGGCACCTCAACCCTGTAGTACAATCCACCCAGTCTCAGCCAGCCCAGACCATGGACACACCTGCACCTCGTACACTCAGGGAGATTCTTGCCTCCCCCCCATAATTATTTATTTATTTAATTCCATTTGTTATTGTTGCTATTTTTTTTTTTTTTTTTTTTAATTTGAGCAGACAGTGAGAGAGAAGGGAAAACGAGAAAACAAGTCACCAGGTCTGGGACTCAAACCGCGGTTGACCATGTGGGAGTCCAGTGTTCTTAACCCTCATGCCACCTGCCCACCCCATGGGGTGTTTGGTTCTAAATCCATGATTTCCCATGTGTGCCGAGCCTAACCACTGCTGTGTCTCTGCCTGGCATCTCTACCCATGTGTTCTGTAAGTAAAACCTAAAAGATATTACAATCCCATTTTAGCTGAGACTATCTGAAGTTCATAGGAGTTCAGAGTCTACTTGAAGTCATATAGGTAGAAAAGACAACTCAGACAGACATCATCTCCTTATACTCTTATTAATTTCCACCCCCACAGATGTGCTATGAGCATAAAATATTGCTTAGATCATGTTATTTTCAAATCCAAAGTGATTTGTTGTCAGCAACAGAATGAATGAGAATGAATTAGAGGGGTAAGGAGTATTAGCAGTAGAGATATTGGCAAAGATGGGAACATGTGGGTGCCTGCAGAAATATTTACCCTGCTGTACGCCTCGGGTGAGAATCGGGAAGGATGTGCCAGATGTAAAGCAGCCATGTTGGTTTTCTCTAAAGCATTTAACTGACTGTAAAACTATACTTGAATGTTGATTTGATACAAATCTTGTTAGAAGTTTTCAAAAAGATTGTGCTTTTTCAGTTAGTTCCTGAAGTACGATATTTCTACTAAATCTTTCGCCTAAATCAGAAATTAAAAAAAAAACACAACAAATAAATACCTCTGCCTTCACTTCTATAGATAGTCCTAATCAATAATATACTAACAACATTTTATAACTTAATTCTACAAGATGTTATGTTCTTATGACAATTTCTCAGTGGTCAATTGGGGACTCTGTCTCCATCAATCTATCAACTGGCACCTTTATCGATACATATTTTTTTTGTGTCCAGTTCACCAATTAATCATCTTGATATGCTGGTAGGTGTCAACAGTGGACAGCGATAGCCATTCTGCCTTCCTCTAGGGTGACCCCGAAAGACAGCAGTGAAGGGAATCCCCTCAGTGAACAGAGGGCTAAATTGTTCAGCTGCTCACTGAGTATTTATAAAGGAAAATAGAAACGGTAAGAAATGTACAGCCATCCAGGCAGGGCAGTGGCAGGCAACTTGGTTCTGTAATCAAAAGGCTTAAAGAAGCAAGAATGGCAAAGTTAGAGATGGGAATGTTTGGAAAAGAGACATGTAAAAGGACTTATGAGAAAAAAGGTGATCTCTCAGGTAAAAATTGTTATTTTCATTAGTGTCCACTCTGGAGCAACCACCGAGAAAGAGACACTTACCACCAGGATAATTCTCCCTGGAGATGTTGCCCACCCTACCTTATCAGCCATCCTCATGCTGGGATAATGAGTCCATCAGCAGAAGGGCCACCGGGACTCAGAGGAAGCTATGCATGTGTCTGACAGCATGGGCTTTCACTCACCAAGTGGAGTTCTTCCAAAGTGCTATGTGCTTATTCTGCTCTCACTGAGGCGTGACACTGAGAATTCAATATAGTCTCATCCATGGGAGCCCAGTTAGACTACATGAGGCTCCTCAACTCCGAATGGAGCAGAAATCTGTCATCACCTTAGTTGACTCCTCCATTGGATGTGCGTGTGCCTTCCTTGCTGTAATGGGCACAATTCTAAGATGGCTCCCAAGAGTTCTCATCCCTGTGGACATGCCACGGATTATTTCTGGGACTGTGAATATGATGGATTTTACATCTGTGATAAGGCTATGTTAAGTGGCACAGCTGACTTTATAAAGGGAGATTATCTCAGTAGGCTTGACACAATGACAGGAACCCTTCAAAATAAACAGTTGTCTGTGGCTCTCACAGAAAAGTAAATTGGAGATTCAAAGTGTAAGAAGGATTTGAAGTACCAGTGTGAGCTTGAGACGGAACAGGCAGCTCAGTAAGGAATGTGGCAGCCTCCTGGACCTGATGGTGGCTCTCAGCCCACAGACAGCAAGGCCAGGGCACAGCAGCCCTCCAGCTTTACGGAGGTGTATTTTGCCAACAATGAAAAAAGTTTGGAAAACTCCCCCGGAACTTTCAGATAAGAATGACTGAAATCAGATCCCACACAACATTCCTTCAGAATGAGAGACGCATTTGAGAAGAAGCAGTTTATCAATGACTGCAGGAACCACTGGGGCTACCATGGATCACATTACCTGGACTGTCCCATGATGGAATGGTTAACTAAAGGGTCAGCTTGGGTTCTGGTTCAGAGAAATCACCCTGCATGGTTGGGTTTTCCCTCCAGGACCTAGTGTGTACATAGAACCAAAAGGCAGTAGGCTGTGCTCTGTCCCAAAAGATTAGGATCGATGGTCTGGGGGTCTGAGGGGAAGAGATGGATTGACTCTTGTCCTATTGACTCACTTTGGGAGTCTGCACCTCCTATACTTTCAACTTGATTCTCTGTCTTCTGAGCAACATTTTTGGATTTTTTTTTTTTTTTTTTTTTTTTTTTTTTTTTTTGGAGAGGTTTTTGCTATAGGGCGCGTGCGCTCGCCAGACAGACAGAAAGAGACAGAGAGACAGAAAGTGAGAAATCACCCCCCAGGGGGGATGGTCACGCCGCAATCCCTTCTCCTCCATTCTCCTCTCGGGATCTTGGACACGCACGCACACGCGCCCGGCGTGAGTTTTAAGGCACTGCGTCCGGGATTCAAAGCACAGTTGACTACATGGGAGTCCAGCGACATAGCCATTATGCCAACTGCTGGTCCCGATTTTTGGATTTTTAATCAGAGGAGATAACAATGATTCCAGTGATTCTATGACAAAAGCTACCACAGAGTCATTTCTTTTACTTTCCATATCATCAGGGGTAACTGAACATCATTACTATGTGTGATAAGAAGAAGTAAAAGTAAAACTCAGACGACTAAACAAGGAATGTTTTACATTGCAGTACTTCTATGTCCTGTTAAGGAGCAGTGGCAATAGAGCCTGAAGACGCAAGTTGACTAGTGTCTTACTGGGTAACCCTCAGATCAGTGTGGGCGGTGAGCAGAAGCCAGTGGGTAAGTCCTTCCTCCTGCTGTCAGGAGGGGAAAACAGTTCTGCAGTGCATTGTACATGGCTCCTCATGGGCGTCTGGACAGGACTGACCTCTAACTGAAAGGGAAGGATGAAGTAAAATTTCTATCTCACACATGCAGTTCAGACATTCCCGCTTAGAAAGGAGAGTAAATGTCATTGCACACTTGTTTTCCCTAACACACTCTGGCCAAGAAAATTCTAATTAGGCAGCTATAACCTTGATATAAAAATAAAAAGAGATTTTGATGCCAAACACTTGAACATACTCCTGGAATTGCCTGAGCTGCAAATCTTTGATGGACACCCTCAGAATCTTATTCATATACTTACCGTGTGATCATTTTATCCTCTCTAAAACTTCATCTGGAAGATTTTCTCCTGGGTAATACAGTATGTGCAACAAATCTGGGGCAATTCAACTCAATAAGTAATGTAAGCAGGAAGGCAGAGATTAGGGGAATGTGTCTACTAGTCAAAGAATTCCAAGGATTGCTAGAAAACTACTAGAAGTTATGACAGAAGCATGGAACTTCTTTTTCCTCATATCCTTTAGAAGGAATCAACCCTGATTACACCTTGATCTTGGACTTGCAGCCTTCAGAACTGTGAGACAGTATACTTCTGTTGTTTAAACCACTCAGTATGATATCTTGTTATGGAAGCCCTACCAGAATAATACAATTCTTATCTTTTCTTCTAAAAAATTTTGTATTTTTATAAGAGACAGAGACAAGCATCCTCAATAGGGTCTCACACTGTGATCCCCTCCACACCCCATCCCTCCCAGCCAGCCAGGATCACAGACACTCATACCCAGTGTAAGTAGGGGGAACGGAACCCTAGACCTTCCACATGAATCCAGCATTCCTGTGAAGCATGTCACCATTATGGCACTAGATGGCCAAACAGTGTCTGTCTTTAATCTGCTAGAATCCACCCTCTGGCCACAGAACGGTTGCATTGCTATCTGAAACAAAATGTACCGGTCACCTGCCAAGACAGTGGAAGGTCTAGTCTTACTACGGCTTCAGAATGAAGCTGTAAGTGAGTCTCAGTACTGACATTAGCACAAGTCCTGGGGAAGCTCCCTGAATGTGGCTCCGCTTAGGCTTACAGCCTGTGGGTAAAAGACACGGTGTCTTGTCTGTCTCTCCTCATCACACACAGTGCTCAGTAAAGACACTGCTGTCAGGAAATGCAGCAGACAGTTCTGTCCAAGTAGGGGCGGGTAGAAGTCACCCAGCTAATGGTCTATAGAAATTCTGAGGCAGTTTGGACAAGTGCTTCCAGCTGCCTGGAACTCTGCTTTCCTGAAACTCGGTATCTTTTGGGTTTTGAATTCCTCCTTCTTATGGGACATCCTTTTCCATAAAAATGATCTTTTTTTTTTAAATTCAAGTAGCTTGCTCAGTCAGCTTCCTGTCCATAATTAAGGATGTATAGGCTTATACTCATTTTCTTTTTCTTTTTTTTAAACTATCTTTCTTCCTTTTAATCCAAGATGATATAATTTCTTTTGAAAACTGTATGATATTCCAGTGCATCAATAGTACTCCACTTCTTTGACCACACCCAAATGAACATTTCAGGATCTTGAACCACTTTTGAAGCTACTGTGAGTCAATACTCTTACAGTCCTGAGAGTCCCTATTGCTTGCTTGAATGGGTTCACAAGTCATATCTTCACAATTCTTATGGGCCTTTTGTTGAGTTAAGAGAATCTATGAAATATCTCCTTTCATTTTCTGGGGTCTTATCCAATGGTTTTACAAAACAACCTTGATTTGAATCTTACCATGAAACTGCACGTCAAATCAGTGACAGTACTCGGATTTTGATCTTCCCCTGAGCTATCACTTACTTTGATAACCATTGGCTGCTGTGGATATTACATTGTCTTATTTTTTTCTAAGTAAGTAAGTATTGAATCATTTATATTCTTGATTAATTCTGTTAAAATCCCAGCTTTTCCTTTGACTCTATCTCTAGCCACATCTGCATATACATCTAAAAGATACCAGTTACACTTTCAACGTTCTGCCTAGAAACTTCTTCAGGCAGAAACACAACTTATTTTTGCTAAGTTATCTTTTTAAAATGATTACAAATGACAATTTCACTAAACTTTCCACCACAACAACACATAGCTCATCTATTATCACCCTTGCTACCCTCCAAGGCCTCACCAGCAGCACCATCAAGCCCACCCTAGCTCCAGTGTATTGATGACACCCAAAGCCAATGCTACTTGCTGTGGACCTGTGTTAAGGTAGCATTCTAATTCTAGGGACCAAATTATATTCCAAGTGTCAAATACTACATTATTTTTTAAATCTTAGATGATATGGCTTAAAATAAACTTTGATGTAGCTGTTCAGGTTTTAAAACAAGAGACCAATTGTTCGATAACCTGTAAGTCACATAAGATCAGTTCCAAGATGGGTCTTGTCTCATGCATCTATTGCTTTCATGTCTTTAGCACTCTCACTTTTTCCTCCTACTGTTTCAACCTCCAGAATCTCTCTCTCTGACGTGGCTGTCTCACAGCACAGTGGTCTCAGGATAGAGAGACTTTTAGCCTAGTGCCGCAACAAGTCATCCAAGAGTAGGGTTTTCCATAAGACAGCTTTCCAGGAGACAGGAAATTGAAGTTCTTGGTCTCTGAAATATCTGATACTGACAGCATCACTTCCTTTGTAGTTCATTATTCAAAACGTGCTCAGATGTCACTCGGATTCAATGAAAAGAGACATAGTTCCCATTTCTTAGGAGGAAGTGGGTTAAACGTCTTCATATTGCACACCTACCTGTGCTTTGTGACTCTGTATAAGTTACTTAGCTCTGAAGCTTGGTTTTTCTCTTCTTTTGAATGGACTAGTAGTAGGTCTTAATTCTATCACATTGTTAAGGCTATAATAGAATTCAATGAAATATCACGTGTGTGGTGCCTATGAGAGCAGACCAAACACAGAAGAAAATATCAATGCATATCATCTGTGGTAAGTCTTATGTTAACATAAATAACATTGGAATTTGCTTATGTTATGATATCAGCAATTGACTTCAAATTATCCATTGTTAACAATTTAAATATAGCTATTTGCTGATAGGTGTTTTCAGCTGACAAGAAAAATCCCATGTCAGAGACTAAAGGTGTATGGAGCTGTGGGTGGACTACAAATCTCAATTTCTTTGAGGATGTATGTATATACTTTGTATTCATTTTTTTGTTTCTTTTTCATTAATATTAACATGGTTTATTAAATCTCAGCTGGGGTTTATTAGGGTATTATTCATAGAGATGTATTGTCCCAAATTTCCAACCTAAGAAGAAAAACAAATCAAAAGAAATAAATTTCAAAAGACATAAAAATTTGTCAGATATCCTTAGAATGCATACACACACACACATGTGCACACACACGCACACACAGTAGTACAGAAGAGTAACACAGTTGAAAATCACCTACAATGATTATTCAAAATGTGTACATGTCATGACACACATTGGGGAGAAGATGTACTCTTATTTTAAACTATACAATGCTCAAATGTCTGTCTCCCCTTTCTGTTTCAGAGCATGCTCTCTTCCTGTGGATACTGAGAAACACTGCTGGGAATAGCACGAAAAAATTGTTCTTTGTAACCACAATTATGGGTCCAAATGCACACCTACCTTGTGTAATAAAGTTAATTCTCTCTCTCTCTCTCTCTTTCTCTCTCTCTCTTTCACACACACACACACACACACACACACACACACACACATCATTTTATTGTCAGTGAGTGCATTCATTCACTAGAGAGATAGATAGACCAAAACACCCCCGAGGGTGGCTTGGTCAGGCTGTATTCCCTTTCCCTCTATTCCTCCCAACCCCCTAACATCAGGATTTTGGGGCACATATGCACATAAGCCCAGCATGCTTTTCAAGATACTTTTTAAAAATTATTATTTGAATTTCATTACTATTTAATTAAACTTACTATTATTTATTGAATTTTACTTATTTCAATTGGTCGTGATTCAACCCGTGGTCATCATGTGGGAAATAGCTTTCAATGTATAGCACCCAACTGCTGTGCTATAGGGCAGGCGCTCAAGGCGTTCTTGAGGGTGGTGTGCAAACATGAAACTTCCTGAGCTTTGCGTAAGTTTATCATTATCCTTCTAGTTAATGCTTCCCCTGGTACTCACAAAAGTGCTCTGAATACTTCTCTCGTCTCTTGCTCTTTAAGTTACTTGTAACTGAAACATTGAGTGAGCTTGGACAGATATGCTTTTCAATTCAATGGCAGAGTGCTTCCAGCCTAGGTTACTCACAGCTCGTCTTGAAGTCTTACTTCTGGCACCACCACAATTCCAACACAGTAAAAGAAAATGACCATTTCTGCGCTTCTGAGAAGGCTTTACATGTGTGCGAGAGTGTGCATGCACGTGTGCCTGTGAACACACGCACATGGGTGGGAGGGTATTTTTTCTTAAGGGAAAAACTTTCACATTAACCACTCTCCTTTTTAACCAGAGCAATTTGATAAAACAGGCTACAGTAACAACCAGTTTGTTTCAGATTTTCAAAATTCAATGCAGACTCCATATTCAATAATTCACATTTCCCCAGGTGTGCGGGACATTTATTGGAGCTTAATCATTTTCTCTTTTATAAAATTAATTTTCTAATACATTTATGGTATAAATTATCCCGTGAGAAAGAAGTGGTCATTACTCTTACTCTGTCAAAATGAAAGAGGGTTTTTAAAGATGCATGATTACAAATAAGTCGGAACCAGGTGTTTGCTACCATGAACAGTTAATTTCAGTAACTATTTTTCTTAAGAGAGAAATAATTACAGTTATATTTTAACAAATATCTTTAGCATCTATTTTTATTCTAGTTACTGTGCTGCACGATGGAGATTCTAAGGTAGATACAATTAACAGTTCTGCTTTGAAAATAGCAATAAAGAAAAGAATTGCTGTTATTTAATGGTACATATTAAGAACTAATCTTTTATGATTGTGATGATAAATAAGGTTTTGGATTATTGCTATTATTATCATTATTGCTTTTACTATTTTTTTTCTTTTATATGTTTACAGAAAGGGACAAGTATCTAAGGCTTGAATTTTGTGAAACATAGGTGGGGATGACTATGTTAACAAAGTGTTATATAATAAATGAGAAAACAAAGCTTTCCGTCTCCCAGACACATGTAGAATTACATTTCCCATACCTTTTTGAGTTAGGTTGAGCATAGGGGAAATATGCTGCCTAATAAGCCTCCTTTCAGAATCACTGGGCCCGGCAGGTGGTGTGGTAGTTAAGGACTCTGGACTCCCACATGGCCGACCACAACTCAAGTCCCAGACCTGGCGGTTTGCCTTCTCACTTTCCATCTCTCTCTCTCACTCTGTACCTCTTTGGTCAAACTAAAATAAATAAGTAAATAGATATATAAATAAGTAAAGTTAAATGAAATAATTTTTTAAAAAAGAATCCATCACCTTCTTCATTTTGTTGAGAGATTTTTGCTATAGGGCTTGTGCGCTCACCAGAAAGACAGAGAGAGACAGAGAGACAGAAAGTGAGAAATCACCCCCAGGGTGGATGGACATGCCTCAATCCCTTTTCCTTCATTCTCCTCTCAGGATCTTGGGCACACATGCACTTGCGCCCGTTGTGAGTTTAAGCCACCAGGTCCAGGACTTGAACTGCGATCGACTACATGAGAATCCAGTGACATAGCCATTTCATCAACTGTTGTTCCCCATTGCCTTATTTTAAAACCTATAAGTATTGGGACCAGCAGTTAGCCTAATGGCTATGTCACTGGACTCCCACGTAGTCAACTGCGGTTCGAGTCCCGGACCCGGTGGCTTAAACTCACGCCGGGCACGTGTGCGTGCATGCCCAAGATCCCAAGAGGAGAATGGAGGAGAAGGGATTGCAGCGTGGCCATCGCCCTGGGGGGTGATTTCTTGCTTTCTGTCTCTCTGTCTCTCTCTGTCTGTCTGGAGAGAGCATGTGCCCTGTAGCAAAAACCTCTCCAAAAAAAAAACAAAAACAAAAACAAAAAAACTATAAATATCTGCAAATGTTTAAGAGACCAAGGGGCTTGAGTTGGCAATAAACATTTTCTCCTATAGAAGACCTATACCCAAACTCCTCCTTTTCAAATAATTGTAGGAGGTATGATTGTATCTTCCAACAAAAGCCTAGAGAGAGAAGTTACAGTGATTTAGTGCTAAACAAAAGTGGAATTGATAAATGCCATAAGAAAATTACATAATCCCATAAATAATAGGCAGGGGGAGTAATCTTAGAATACTTATACGTGAGGTGGAATATAACAATTACGTCTCCTTATTGGGCTTATCTGATGAATCAACTAATAGTAACCAAATAACATTTCCTTTAGTTACTGCAATGGAAATGTGCAGTAACTTATGATACAAGACCCTAAAATTAGATTTGTGACATTCAATGTAAGACAGAGAGCTTTATTGCCAAATTCCTTTCTTTCTTTATTTTGAGTCAAGTTGAAATCAATCACGTGGTCCAAGTTTCCAGTGGTTTCGTCTCGTGCCTGAGGCTCCAGCATCCTGGGCCATGGTGATCCTCAGTGCTCCTCTTCCTCCCGTCCCCTTTGTGGAAGAGCTTTGTTGGGTTCCTTGGTTGACTACTTGTCTTTCTCAAAGATACTAAGTAGACTGTGCTCAGCTCCCTCAACCTTTCCCGCTACATTTCTCTTTTGTCTCTTCTTATCTAACCATTCTTCAGATCTTAGGTCCCATATGAGTTTTGTAGAACTTTGGATCATTTTCTAAACTTGACTAACTACTTCCATCCTTAATAGCCTCAAGGCCATACTATAGTTTTACCATTCATCACAATTTTAAATCTTGTCTGTAACCCTGAATGTTCCAAAATAGCGTAGTTGGTTTTACTCCAAACTGTATAGTTTGTTTTTCGGTGAATTCCCAATTTTTAGCAAAATATCTGCCACTTAGTATGGATTGTATAAATATTTGCTAAATGATAAAAAAAAAGAACAGGCTTACGGACTAACTTTATTTACGGTCTTAGTTATAAAATATTAATAATGGGATATTATTAAATTGTATATGGTGGTATGGGAAACAAATTATTCAATACAACAAAGAAAAACATATGTAATTATGACTCACCTGCTTCATATTGAAAAGATGCATAAATTATGTAAGTAATAAGTAATGAGAATTATAAATGTTTCTCAGTATGATAGCTATTTACAAACAGAAACAGTGATACCTTAAAGCCTTTGATTATTGTGAAAAATCATGAACATGTGTACTATCACAAATATTATTCAATATTATATTGGAGCATGTGGTCAACATAATGAGATGATAAGACAAAATTTGCAGAAAATTTTTGTTTGTTTCTCAGATTTTTGCTTTAGAGTGCATGCACTTGCCAGAGAGACAGAGAGAGACAGGCAGAAAGTGAGAAATCACCCTCTGGGGGGATGACCACACCATAATTCCTTTGCCTTCATTCTCCTCTTGGGATTTTGGGCATGCATGCACAAGCATCTGGCCTGAGTTTTAAGCCACCAGGCCCATTCCTCGAACCACGGTCAACTACATGGGAGTTCAGTGATTGAATCATTATGCCATCTACTGATCCCTGCAGAGAAATATTGTAAAATAAGTTAATATCATTATATCTCAGTTAATGTAATTGTGTATGTAGAAATCTCAGGAAACTTAATATTTCAAATCAAAGGAGAATTTGGTGAGATAAGTAAACATAAGAAAATTTCAAAAACAATAATCTAAACTACAATTATAAATATATTAAACTTACATTGTGTCCCAGTGTGTTTGAAGAATTTCTCAGTGTGATTGAAATTAAGACCAATTTTCAGGGCTGTAGGAAATGCAAATAAATAATCATTATGACTATCATTTATTGGGTGCTGACTATGAGCCATGCATGTTGCAATTTACTTTCTAACTATTAGCTTGTTTAATCAACATAACACTTTGACAGGAATTATCTATCTTTTCAAATAAAGACACCAAGCCCTAACATGTCTGAGCTACTCACCTGCGATCACAAACCTTGTAAGACATGGAGCTGGGAGGCAGTGCTGTCTCCTTGAATCTAATGTCCTGTTTACAATGAAGTGGGATCCCGTGGGCAGAGACAGATTGGGAGAGGCATGTTGGCTTCTGGAGGCTGCCAAGTTCGCAAAGTTTAGTGTCATTTTACCAACTTGGATGGGGGCCAACTGGGTTTGGCTTGCTTCTGCTAGACATATATCACACCCAGCCAGCCCCTCCTGGAGCTCCATTAATGCTTGACAGCAAAACACCAGGGCAGTGGTGAGAAAGTGTCTTGCAGAACATTGTAAGCAAACTCATGTGCTGGCCAGGATTGAAGCCCATTAAATATACAAGCAACAACATCCGGAGCTGCTTGTCTGCTCGTGAAGAAGGACAAAGAGAAGAACAATTTAAAAAATAGCATCACACTTTCCTTGTTTCTTTTGATTTCTGTTGTCTTCTTTTCCCTGAGATTCTTTTGGCCATGGAAGGATTGTGGAATCCTCTGTCATCCGCAGGTTTTCAGAGGCTCTCTGCCAGTCCCCACTGGGCTGGACCTGGTAGGCCAAGGTCTAGGCTCTGGTTCAGGTCAGAGCAACAGTAGAGGACCACATCACGCTAAGGCTGGTACCAGTGTGACCCCTGCTCTTTTCGTGGTCGAAAGGCTAAGCAACAATACAGCCTTATATTCACTCAATGAAAATTAGTCACTAATCGTGACTCATTCACACAAGTAGTGAGACTACGTATTCCACTTGGAGGCACTCTGAAGTCAGGTGAGAGAAGGGAGGATTAAGAACTGAGAACTATAATAGAATCAACCATTCCTGATTCATATCAACATTGTAGAAATGCCTAAGTATCCTTTAGCCTGTCTTTACCGAGATATGGGCATATATATTTCACTGTACTTTCTCATCCCCATATATGACCCCATATGCTTTTTCTACTTTTATTTTGTTTAATAATTTTGAAAACTTAAAGAAACCTGTATCAAAAGGGAGCTTTGTTTCACTAACTTGTATTACAAAAAAGAGAAGAAAGAAAGAAAGAAAGAGAGAGAAAGAAAGAAAGAAAGAAAGAAAACAAAAACAAAAAGTTTTATGAATAATTAATACGAGGTCATTATAAATAAAAGATTTTATTTAACAAAAAGTTTTACGAATCATTAATACGAGCTCATTATAAAAAAAAAAAAGGATTTTATTTAAATTACTGCAGTACACCACGGCTACCAGAGGACCAGAATCTGTGCTAGATGAGTGATTGGCAAGTGCTAGTGAAGCACAGCATAAATCTTTCTCCTTCGAACCGTCAGGAAAACTTAAAAGAAATGAATGGTGATGACACTATCCATCCCTGCACTGCCTCGCATCAGCTCCTGCACGTGTTAAAGCCATCTCAGCTGTCGTACAGTGACGAACAATGGGACACTGTCCTGGGATGATCCCCTTATTTCCATGACTTGCATAGGGAGAATGAGGCTCAAAATGAGAGACAAAGCCAAGTCCACAGAAGCAGGACCAGAGACAGTACTCAACCACCTTCCTTTTCCTGGTGTCCCCAGCACAGTGTCTCAGATCACATCAGGGCTGCTTACTGAGGCCAGACTTAGAAGGAACACTCTGGAAGTAGATGTGGGGACAGTCAGTGAGCCTAGGTCTCGTTTTAGGCTCTAGTATATCTGTGGTTGATCATTAGGTAGTTCAGTGCATCTTTCTGTGTTTCTCATTCCCTTTTGTACATAAGGGTAAGGAATGGGCCTTGCAGAAGTGTTGGCAGATGAATAGAATAAGGTATGTAGAGTGTCCAAGCCCATCAGAAAAGCAGCTGTGTTGTAAATGCAGCATGTTACTGTAACCAGGAAGGCAACAGACAGAGAGACAAAAAAGGAAAGAAGGACAAAGAAAATGAAGTTTAGAAAAGAAGTACGTGAAATAAAATAAAACAGGGAGCTGAGCATGAACAAAGACGGAGTGGGTTTTGATCTGCATCTCCTAAGCCAGACTATGAAAGAGAGGCATTGCATGTCCCCACTTATTATAAACCGAATGTCTGAGCACTGTGGCAGAAACTGGAAGACTGGAAGGTATAAAAATATGGAGAGCAACTATGGATACAAGAAACAGTGTGGGAGGGAGCTGGGCAACGGGAGGGGAAGAAGGGAGAGAATGGGGGGGGAGAAAAACCATGGTATATGCTGCAAAGATGTACAATGATGGAATGTAAAAAACAAATCATAAAATAAAATTTTAAATGAAAAGAAAGTAAAAAGAGGACGTGGGACAGAAAAGAAGAGAAATGTATGAAAGAATGGAGAAAAGATGAAGTTAGAAAAAAGCAGGACTTGGGTTAGCCCCATGCCCTGCTGATTAAGGGAACTCCATCCCACATGGCTGACCACATGCTTTGAATTCTTTTTTTTTTTTTTAGAGGTTTTTCACTATAGGGCGTGTGCGCTCGCCAGACAGACAGAGATACAGAGAGACAGAAAGTGAGAAATCACCCCCCAGAAGGGATGGCCACGCCGCAATCCCTTCTCCTCCATTCTCCTCTCGGGATCTTGGGCACGCATGCACACACACCCAGCGTGGATTTTAAGCCACCGGGTCTGGGACACGAACCATGGTTGACTACGTGGGAGTCCAGCAACATAGCCGTTACGCTAACTGCTGGTTCCCCACATGCTTTGAATTCTAACCTCCATAGCTTGAAAAACACAGAGGTGTGTGTATATGCATGCCCCAAATCTCAACAGGAAGGAGAAATGGAGGAGAAAGGGTTACATTGTGACCCTGTTCCCTGTGGGATGCTTTCTCCTTCTCCTTCACTCCATCTCTGTGTCTCTAATGATCCCACACACCCTTTCTCTCAAACAAATAAAATAAAATCATTTAAAATCAGCACTATATTCTTACAGATCCAGGGCTCCAATAGCACAGAAAGGTGACAGGAGAATAGGAGGTGTATCTAGCGCTAAGCAGGGCTTGCCTCAGTGAGCCACAGCTAGAGGAAACTCTTTATAGTCTCTCATTCTTCATCTGTAAAAGGAAAGGAGTGTTTTATTGTTTAGTTCTGACAGTATATGACTCTAGGTTGCTAAGAAAAGCTAAACAAAAGAATATAGGTAAAAAGATTAGAGGGAGGGCACCAGTAGATGGTGTGGTGGCTGAGATGCTGTACTCCCACATGGCTCACAATGGTTTGAGTCCTAGACCTGGAGACTTACTTCCTCATTTTTCCTCTCTATCTCTGTCTCTCTCTCTTCCCAAATTGAATAATAATAACAAATAAAATTAAATTAAATAATTCATATAAATAAAAATAGTTACAGAGAAAATTTAAACAAACAAACAAACAAAGTTAAGAGAGAAAAGGAAGCTCAGTTGCCAAACATAAAGAAGTCATTTTTCTTTTTTCAGATTATGAAAATTTAAAATATCTTTTGCACAGGAAAAATCTGAGTCCTCAGGAAAACTGATCTTTGTCAAAACACTAACAAAAATTATATAAAATAAAACAGGTCAATTTATCAGATCTTTCTCTCTCTCCCTCTTCTTTTCCATATATACTTGAAAAAGTTCTTGTGAAATGTGTATTATGAAAAAACTATGCATGAATTTCAAAAACATGTTACAGCAAAATAAACCCATGCTTTAATTCCATTTACCATGACTATTTGATGTTCTTACATACACAAAGGCACATATGTACAAATAAACATGTATGTATGTATAATTGTGTGTGTGAATTTTATTTATGTATACATATATATATAAAAATGTATACATATATATATATATATATATATATATATATAAAAAATTCTCAGTGAATTTCATGTCTGTTTAAAAACAATTTATTTAATTTTTAAAGGTTTATTTATTTCTTCCAACAGAAAAAGGAGCAGAAAGAGAGACACCTCCTATGGCGTCTCACACCAGGATCCACCCCCACCTCAGTCAGTGTGGCTCATGGACAAGCATGTGGCATCCGTGTGCACAAGGGGACCTCAGGATGCAGACCCGGGACCCTCCCTGTGAATCCAGCATTGCAGAGCATCACATTGCCACTGCGCCACAGCCTGGTCCCTAAAATAATTTATTTTTAATAAAAATATTTTAATAGCAAAAGCTAGAGGCCATACTTTAGTGGCTGCCTGTGCCCATAGATGCACACTTTGGTCATTTCTCCTGTGACCAAGTTTATTGCTAGGATTGTCATACCTGGAAGCTGGAGGAGCCACTTGTTTAGTCCTTGGCTTGTGAAGTAAAAGCTATCAGAGCGCAACCTTGTTTGTAATACTGAAATATAGAAACAGGGTCAACCTGATATCCCAGTCGCTAAGTGTTGGGCATAAAAAGCTGATCCCACTTGGTCAACTGCAGTTTGAATACTGGTCCTTGCACCTTGGAAACTATGCTGGGTGCTTGTTCATGCATATTCAAAATCCTGATTGGGTAGAGAAAAAGAGGAAGGGGAAATTGCTCTTGACATTGCCCTATTGAAGGGTACTCTCTCTGGTGAGCACAGGCACCCACTGGTAATTAAAAATAAAAGTAGGGGGACCAACAGTTAGCGTAATGGATATGTCGCTGGGCTCCCATGTAGTCGACCGCAGTTCGAGTCCTGGACCCGGTGACTTAAACTGGGTGTGCCCATGAACTCACGCCGGGCGCGCGTGCTTGCCGGGCACGTGGGCTTGCATGCCCAAGATCCCGAGAGGAGAATGGAGGAGAAGGGATTGCAGGGTGGCCATCCTCCCTGAGGGGGTGATTTCTCACTTTCTATCTCTCTGTCTCTCTCTGCCTTTCTGGAGAGCGCACGCACCCTGTGGCAAAAACATCTCCAAAATAAATAAATAAACAAACAAACAAACAAACAAATAAAAGTAGGAAAAAGACCAAACATGCACAGATAAACAAATTGTGGATATATACCCAATGTGATATTTATTACTTAGCAATATAGATGAATAAAATACCAATATGTGCTACTACATGGACAATCTTTGAGAACATCCAGCTAAGTGAAATAATCCAGTAAAGAAAAACTACATGCCATACAATTCCATTTGTATGAAATGTCTAGAAAACAGAAATCCAAAGAAATAGAAAATAATTAGTGGATGCCTTGGGTGAGAAGGGTTAGAGAGAAATGGAGAATGACTATAAAGCATATGGTGTTTCCTGTTTAGGTGACAAATTCTTCTAAAATTCATTGTAGTGATGGTTGGAAATATGCTAAACATTGTAGAATTGTAAACAAAAAAAAATTCTTTGCATGTGCCATAAAAAATTCTGATTATCAGGGGCCAGCAGGTTGCGTGGTGGTTAAGTATGTTGGAATCCCATATGGCCAACTGTGGTTTGAATCCTAGACCTGGCAGCTTGCCTTTTCACTTTCTCTCTCTCTCTCTTTCTCACACACACACATTCTCTTTTGTCCCACTCTGGTCAAATAAAAATGAATTAATAAATACACTTAAATAAAATAATTCTTTTAAAAATTCGGATTTTCAATAATATTTTGCAAACAAGGGTCTGAAAACAAACAAAAATCTATCTCTAAAGATAACTAGAGTTTATACAAAAGTATTTTCTTTGGAGTAGGTTTTCATCAGATTAATACCACTTAAGCAGTCCTTGAATTTAGGAGGACTGTTCATTTCTGCTGTTGAGATTATAACAGAAATAACTTCATCTCTCCAGACCACTTCAGTGACAATTTCTGGAAGCTAATCAATGATTAACTTCTTACACTATCAATTGGAACCTGCCATGGGGGTAGAAAACTTCATATCAACAGGGAGAACGGGTTCTCCACAAACTTATTAGTGAAAATTTTGTATCTCACTTGCTTACTGGTGGGTCACAGTAATGAAATGTAACAGATAATGCTTAAGCTTTGTATTCTCTGATGGAGATATAGACACAAATTAATGTTAAGAAGAGTTCAGAATGGGTTGGAAAAAAATGATCAAATTGGAAAAGGCCAGGTGGAAGACTTCGGAGCTTTCACATCCTTAAACAAGACAGAAAATCTTTTTTAAAATCACTTCCTGGGGAAATGGTGATGATTAGTGACTCCTAAAACATATAATAGATTCAGAATTGGTAGTCCCTATCTTATCTGCACTTAATTTACAGTGCCGTCTCTGAGGAAATGGGGTTCGTCCTCAACAACGACTGCAGATAACTGGGAGCAATTTCAAGTGATAGCCTTGATTTCGGCTATAGTGCAGAAAACAATGCTGCTAGGGAAGATTAATGGGCTTCTGGTACATGGCACATGGAAAATGCACTCTTTTCTCTCCTAATTAAGATAAACAGTTCATACTCATAAGGAATGGATGATAGCCATGCCCAGTTTCGCTCCAAATCAATGCAAACTCTCCCACTCTGTCAAAATGCTGTCGTACTTCCTGTACATTTTATATCTCACTGTCTTGCTCCATGGTATCAATGACATCATGCTTACATGGCAGAGTATACAAAAAGGTGGCTTAAAGTTTGAGGACTTGGCAAGAAGTGAGGGCCCCGAAAAGGGAGAAATAAACCCAATGAAAATTGAGAGGTCATATACCTCAGTGAAGTTGGTACAGGACCGTTGGTCGAGTCCATGCTGAGATATCCCTTTAAAATGAAACAAGATATGTTGCACCTTACATCCTAAGTCAATCATGGAAGCTTGGAGTCAGTAAGCATCTTCAGGTTTGGAAATAAGTTGCTCCACATTTAGGAATACTTCTCCACACACGCCACTTGCATGGACATATGTAAGTACAGATGTGAGATCTGAATATCTTTGTGCCACATATTAACATCCACCAGGAAACAGCTACTAGAAAGGCATTGAACAGCCAGCTAGACAAAATGTCAGTCCGCTCATGTTACTTAGCTTTCCTTATCAAATCTTTCTTTCATTGTCATGATGTGCACGTGAACTCGGTAGATTCGGTGGCAGAGAATGGAGAAATGGAGGCTTCCAAGCAGACATAGTGGAGGAGGATGGAGAAGAAAAAGGCAATACACAAGCTGAACAGCATGAACTCCATGAAACAAGCCCAGACACAGTGGAGGAGGATGGAGAAGAAGAAGGCAATACACAAGCTGAACAGCATGAACTCCATGAAACAAGCCTGATCTCACCACTCCCATGTCTGATGTACAAGCTGTCCACAGTAGAGACCAAAACCGAGCTCTGAACACGGCGTAAATACTAGAGGCGATGAACCAACCATTTGGTGAGAATTTGAAACCACTGAGTCTTGTTTTTTCCCAGAGGGTCAGTAGTTCATTCTCACAGGAATGGAAACCTGTTTCAATTATGGTTTCATATTTCCTTCCTGAAGAGCTACAGCAAAGCATTACAATTGAGGAAATATATGATCCTTAGAGTGGAAGTCATACAAAATAGCATCATACCACGGGGTCTCCTTCACAGTGAAGGGGTTTGGGAACGAGCCCATGTATCAGTCTGCATATGTGCTGATCATATGACACACATTCCAGAGTGGAAGCAACTAGCCACATAGTGTTGGAATGACCTTCTTAAAGCGCAGTTGAAGTTCCCACACAGTCAGTTAAGAATGCTGTTTCTGGACTGAAATACAAACTCTTTTCGTCACTGTTCCCTCAGTAGAAAAAATACATAGGTCTGGGAACAAAGACATGAAAGCACAAGTGTCTCTACTTGCCATAATTCCAAATAACCTGTTGGGAGACTCTGAGCTTACCATCCCATTAACTCTGGAATCTTTAGGGCTAGGATTCCTGCTCTCCCAAAAGAGAAAGCTCTTGGCAGGGAACACACCAAAAGTCCCACTTAGTATAAGGACGGCTACCCCCTGTGCTTCTGGGAATTCTGGCATCCAGGCACCAGTAGGCAAAAAGTAGAATCCTACTTTTGGTGAGACTAACTGGCCATATTCACCATGAAAAAGTAGAACTGCTGTTACACGACATGAACAGGAAGTGCTGAGTGTTGTATTTGGCTTGGATAGCTTTGGTTCTCCCTCATTCAAAGTTGTTGGTAAGAGAGAAGCACAATGTCCCTACCCTGAGAGGAGTGTGGTTTTCAGGGCCTGAGAAACCTCAGGAGAGTTCGCCTCACATCACAAGGTAAACCACCAAGGGCAGTTGATGCAATAATTGAGGGCAAAAGAAATCTGGAATGAATGCAGAGGGAAGAGGATGCATATTGGTCATGGCCCCAAAGATGGAGGACGTGGTTGCCCCACTAACTTTCTCCTCCTAAGGTTTCTCTTAGGACAAGAGTTCTACTCAGATACTGGAGAAATCCTAGAAGCTCCTCATCTTCTGCAAACATTTTTTGCCATTATCATTGTCTTGTGAATTTACTTTATTATTTGTATTTATAGATGCAAATAATGTTTATGTAGAATCTATTATTCATTAAATATTCTTCTAACAGATCAAAGAACATCAGTGAATGAATTGTCCTATCAGAGATTTCCTCATCTAGCTTTTAAATGTTCAATGTCAGTATTCTATATTTTGTTTCCAGGATTTCTAATTGGTTGTTGTTCAAGTCTTGCAGTTCTTGATTACTATCTGCCTGTTCTATTTCATATTCTACTCTTTGTTTGAGGAATCATATATTTTATTTAATCACTTAGAGATTGTAAGCACATTTGTTTAAAAAATCATTCTTTGTATCACTTGATTACATCATATTTTTCTGAATAGCTTCATTTCCCTTTACATTTATCTCTTGCCTTTCTTATTTAATTTCTCCTTGAAACATATGTTGACTGGCTGTATGATTTTTCTTTCCCTATTTCTGGATCACTCCTCTGACCAAATGATTTTTTGTTTCTTTTTTCCATCCCAGGTCCTCAGTTTACTACTTTTCTTTTTAGCAGTCCACAGGTACAATTTGATGATGTAAACTGATATGACCAAATATATATGCATTTTTTTGACATTTTTTTCCTCTTGCCCCAGGAGATATGCAGGTTTAAGCTATAACAGATTTGCCGTTGTAGTTTTTCTAAGCTTTCTCCTCTAATGATTCATAGACTTCTTTTCCCTTTTATTTATTTATTTAATAGTTTCTGATTTATATTTAGTTATTGTATAGCATGGTTTGTTTGTTTGTTTTTTGAAGAGGTTTGCGCTCTAGGATGCATGCACTTGCCAGAAAGACAGAGAGAGACAGAGAAACAGAAAGTGAGAAATCACCCCTCAGGGGCGATGGCCACGCCGCAATCCCTTCTCCTCCATTCTCCTCTCAGGATCTTGGGCACTCACTCACACACATGTGCCCGGCGTGAGTTTAAGCCACCAGATCCAGGACTCGAACCATGGTTGACTACATGGGAGTCCAACAACATAGCCATTATGCCAACAGTTGGTCCCATAGCATGGTTTTTAAAGCATGCATACAGTGTGTGATAATCAAATCAAGGGTATTAATGTATTCATCATCTTTTTTGTGGGTTTGTTATATTTTTAAATTAATTTTGTAAATTATTATTCATGCATTAACTCACTATACATCATTTAGATTGTGAAGAGACTTTACCCAGCATGATATACAACTCAGTCCAGACCAGTTGAGACTATTATACACATCTTCATCAACAGATAAAAAAGCTTATCTGTGTCCCACAAGTGCCTTACCTCTCCATTTCTCCCCCCAAATTTCCTTTCCTACGCTCTTTCCCTCTCCACTCTCCTTCCACTTTATCTCTAGTGTCCATAAGAATTTTTAATGCTTTTATGTCCTCCAGTATTTCTGTCTCTACCAGAGTGCAGACAGTACATGTTAAATGGAAACATACAATGTCTCTCATTCATAGCCTGACTTGCTTCACCTAGCAGCAAATCTTCCATATTCGTCCACTTTCTATCAAATTCCAGGGTCTTGTTGTTTTTTATGGCTGACTAGTATTCCACGGAGAATATGTACCACAATTTTTCAATCCATTCATCTGTTTATGGACATTTGGTTTGGTTCCATGTCTTAGCAATCGTGAATAATGCTGCAATGAAAATAGTTGTGCAAGCACTTTTCAGACTGAGTGCTCTCCTGTCCTTTGGGTAGATACCCGGGAGTGGAATTGCTGGATCATATGGTAGTTCTATGTGAAGGTCTTTGAGGAACCTCCATATCATTCTCCACAGTGTCCGAACCAATTTACATCCCCACCAACAGTGTAGGAGTGTCCCCCTTTCACCACATCTTCTCCAGCACTTATCATTATTTGTTTTTTTAATCTTTGCAATTCTGACTGGGATTAGGTGGTTTCTTATTGTGGTTTTGATCTGACTTTCCCTTACAATGAGGGATGTTGAGCATTTTTTCATATGCTTTTGGGATGTTTGTATGTCTTCCTTAGACAATTGTTTATTCAACTCATTTTCCCATCTTTTAATCAGGTTAGTCATTTTCTTCCAGATAAGCTGCTTGAGTTTCCTGTGTATTCTGGTTATCAGACCCTTATTTGAGGCACAGTTAACAAAAATTCTCTCCCATTCTGAGAGTTGTCAATTCACACTAATTACAGTGTCCTTTGCTGAGCAGAAACTCCTTAATCTGATGCAATCCCACTTCTTTTTTTAAAAAAAATATTTTATTTTAATTTTATTCATCATCATAATTATTTTTTTTCAATTTGACCACAGATAGAGGGAAAGTGAGAAAGCAAGCCTCCAGGTCTGGGACTTGAATCACAGATGACCATGTGGGAGTCCAGTGCCATAACCACCTAACCACCATGCCACTCTTGGCTCCTACCTGCTGGTCTCTTGAATCTAAGATCTCTTTTTTTCTTTCCTTTCTTTCTTTCTTTTTTTTTTTGGGGGGGGGACATTTTTGCTATAGGAAAAGTGCGCTCACCAGAGAGACAGAAAGTAAGAAATTCTTCTCAGATGCAAGGTCCTTGAAGACACAAAACCCAGAAAGTGAGTAACTCCAGCAACTTTATTGTTATATATTTTGTATTTTCTAACTCCTTTGCTGAAATGATTTCATTTGTGTGTGTGTGTGTGTGTGTGTGTGTGTGTGTGTATGTATGTGTGTGTATGTGTATGGCAATATTCCTTTTTATCCTTTTTTATATCTTTTTCTACTGTTATGTTTTATATTTTATCTTAAGTGGCATCTTATGATATTTTAAAGCATGAAATAGCAGTGGTATTTTGAACTTCAGATTTTCCTTGTCTCAGACTAGCTTATCTGTGTACCGACATTTAGATACTATTTAATTAAAACACTTGATGATGTGTTTAAAAATTATGTAGCCTGACTCAATGGCACAGCTGGTGGCATGACAGACTGTGGAGCTGGAAGTCATATGTCAAGAGCAATTTGAGTCCTAGGTCTGTTCAGCCTGAAAATAAGCCAGGCATGGAGGTGCATACCTGGGATCCTGGCAGGATGAAGAAGTGGAGGAAGGGCATTGGATTGTCGCTGAGCCCTGTGGGTGGGCTTCTCTCTCTCCCAATCTCTCTCTCTCTCCCTCTCCTTGGGTGCACACATGCTCTATCTTTTTTTTTTTTTTAATTTATTTTATTTATTTATTTATTTTTTGCTATAAGGTGCATGCATTTGCCAGAGACAGAGAGACTGAAAATGAGAAATCACCCCTCAGGGGGTTGTACACATTGAAATCCCTTCTCCTCCATTCTCCTTTTGGGATCTTGGGCATGTATGCACATGCACCTGGTGTGAGTTCAAAGCCACCTAGTCCAGGACTCAAATCACGATCGATTATGTCAGAGTTCAGTGACATAGCCCTTATGCCATCTGCTGGTCACTATCATTAATTTTTTGAAATTATATTTCATAGAACTATATGTACACATATGCACACACACACACGAGTTTACTAAACTTTTTGTTTTCAAAATCACAAAAAGAAATATGGCCAGATAGATGGCCCTAGTATTTTGTGTTACTATTCTCTTCAAGGCAGAGACCAATTCAAAGTTAGAAGCTAGGAAGTGGCATGTTGAATATAATGTGTGGCTGAGAGTCTGAGAAACTGGGCACAGATAGTGTTCTAACATATTTGATAAAGGAATGGAGTTGTCCATTGAAGAAGTTGTCCATTAAAGAAGAGGCAGATTGTTAAATACTAGGCTTTCAATAAGAATAAATTTGAAGTAGACCAGAACTCTCAAAGTCTAAAACCCAACTTCAACTTCAAACCAAGTTTTATTCTTGACTGTATTACATATTCCATCTATCAAATATAGCTTCCAAAAGTATAATAAATCTTTCCTGGAAGAAAAATAGCATTAAAAGATCCAAATTATTGGTTCAACTTCTCATCGAAAAAATCATTTTGGGACCAGCAGATGGCATAATGGTTATGTCGCCGGACTTCCACATAGTTGACCACAATTCCAGTCCTGGATGCAGCGGCTTAGAACTTATGCTGTGTGTGTGTGTGTGTGTGTGTGTGTGTGTGTATGTGTGCCCAAAATCCTGAGAGGAGAATGGAGAGATAGGAGGAGAAAGGATTACACACACACACACACACACATACCACTCCAATCGGCTTTTGATAATAAAAGCAGTAGTCCCCTCTTATCCATGGTTTCACTTTTTTTCTGTGTTTCCAGTTATCTCTGGTCTACCAAGAGCCACTATTTTGAAAGACAAAGAGAGACACAGAAATAAAAAGAAAGACCACATTCACGTAACTTTTTTAAAACAGCATATTGTTGTAGTTTTTCTCTTTCATTATTAGTTACTGTTATCAATCTCTTATTGGGCCTGATTTATAAATTAAGCTTTGTATGTACAGAAAAAAAAATATATATATATAGGGCTTGGTAATGTCCATGGGTTTAGGCATCAACTGGGAGTTTTGAAATATATTCCACACAGATAAAGGTGACTACTATAGTTAGACGGACGTTTAGAAAAGTAATAAATTCAGCTTTAATACAAATTCTTCCATAAAAGTCAAACATATCAAGTTTATTTTATGATGCCATCATCGTATCAATATCAAATTATGACAAGGGTATTGCAAAATGGAAACTCACAGGTCAATTTCTCTTATGAACATAGATGAAATATTCTTTAACAAAAACATTAACAAGCCAAACCCTGAGATACAAAAAAAGACACTAAACCATAAACAAGTTATGTTCCTTCCAGTAATTAAGATTGGTTATCACTAGAAAACTATCAGGAAGCTAAATAAATAAACTAAAACCAACTTTACATCCTCTGAACAAAAATACAAGAAGTCTTTGCAATTCAATATACAGGGCCACGAGGTGGCCCAATGTCATGCAACAGGACCACCTGGGGACGACCCTGTGTTCATGTCCCAGAACTTCCTTCATACCGAAGGAGGGCCACATGCCCCTGATCCAGCTGGCTGAGCCTGGGGTTGGATCGTGGCATGAGGTTTCTGTTAGGATGCTTCTCTCTGTCTTTCTAATAAAGAAATTAATGATGCAACTTTTTAAAAAAGTTCTATTCTAGAACTCTATTCTTTGCATTAGCCTCCAGCTAAATATCCCTGTTATCTTCTTAGTGATTAATAGACATCTGTTAGGTTATAATGGCTGTTTACTGATGCAAAATGTAGTAAAGCATGATGATCAAGGTGTTGAAACTGTCAATATGTATGTATTGATTCATATGTTTGTGATATGTAGGCAGTTTTAGGTGTCAAAGTGCACTGGCTGTCCATCACAATTGTAATTCATCCTGGTGACTGTGTGATACTCGTTTCCCCTGATCTTTATCCCAACAAGATATCTAGTTTAAGAATCTGAGTCTTTGGCTTTATCCCATGATAATTAAAGATAATTTATTTCCATGTTTTGGATTTCATTGCCTATTTTTGTTCTATTTTGGAAAATAAACATTTTACTTGTCCCCTTTCCCTATAACCCTTTCACATCAGAAAACAGAGTTTTGGTTTTCTAAGACTTTGGTGGGCCAAAAGCAAAGCAATGATAATATTTAGAAAATTAATTAGTCTATTTAGTAATGTATGCTCTCAGAGAATTGGTAATTGAGTTTCTAAATCACTATATTTTAATTGTGAGCAATTCCTGAGAGATTGTTTTTGTGAAAACTCCTTATGTTATAGATGAGAAAATTGAAGTTAAGTGATACATTCAAGTAGGATTAATTAAGACTGAGCCTGGACAAGGACTTAGAAAAATTGACACCTCCTAACATTATTTCTCTTGTAAAACAGCCTGGTCTTCTCTATTTCTCATTGAATTAGAAGAAGTGATTATAAAATAGATAATAGTTGTAAAATTTATACTGAAATAAATGTAAATTAAAACACATGAAAACCACCTAAGACTTTTTCTATTTGCTTAGCAGTTATCAATTCCCTAAGGAAAAGTAAACAAAATAATTACTTTGAGTTAAAAATTAGGAGGATTAAGAGTACTCTGGAGAGAGAGAGACCAGGGGGAAAAAAAAAAAAAAAAAAAAAAAAGAAGATTTATAGGATGTATAGAATGTGAGTATTACAAGGGGAAAAAAAAGTATTTTAAAGATTAAGGAAAGCATATATTCTTGCTTGACTGAGATGCTACTTTTTTTTTTTTTTTTTTTGAGACATTTTTGCTATAGGGCGCGTGTGCTTGCCAGAAAAACAGAGAGACAGAAACCAAGAAATCACCTTTCAGGGGGGATGGCCACGCCACAATCCCTTCTCCTCCATTCCCCTCTCGGGATCCTGGGCACGCATGCACACGTGCCCAGCATGAGTTTAAGCCACCAGGTCTGGGACTCCAACCACAGGTGACTACATGTGAGTTCAGCGACATAGCTATTACGCTAACTGCTGGTCCCCTGAGGTGCTATTTTAACACTTAGTTTATTATATCTGAGTTAAAATGAGAGCAATAGTGGGAAAGAAAAAGAATTCTGATTTGTGGAAATATCATCTTTCACCTATTAAAAATCTACTTCTTGGAAAAACAAGGGAAAGAACACATGGAAATAATTTGGAATGAGAAAGAATGGAAAGTTCCAAAAAATGTCATGATGGCTGGAGTTTGGAAGTCTGAATTTAATACATAATAGTTAAAATAGTAATAATAAGATGGGGGTGGATGGTGATAGTCACCCAGGGAGGTTTCTGAGGCACTCGTGGCTCTGGTCACTGAACCATCAGTTTTTGTCTGAACACACAGTAGGATTTTCATTTTCAGGATCTATGGCATAAGATCCAATAATGACGAATAGAAGTGGTATGTTCAAATTTCAGGTCAGAGAATTGGGTTTCTGGTTTAGGAAACCTCAGAACTCTCTTATCTCATATTTGGTAACTAACAATGTTCCAGACAGTGACAGTCCTCTGAACCAGATCTTCTGAGGAAATAACACATGTAACAATTCCTAGTGACCTGAGATTGATAAGTTTCAGTAACAAAACACAAAATTTTGCTAATATAAGTTTTGACTGTGGGAGTGGTTGTTACCGTGATGTAAGGTAGCCTGCCTGACATAGTTTCGCAAGGTATTCTAGAATTTTGGCCTATATGCTACAAATGGGCAGGAGTAGTTATGGCTCAACCATGATGTGGTAGGCTTGGTTGTGTCCCTTTCAGATCTGCCCTGGAGGGAGGACTTCTCATGGCAATGATCTGCATGTATCAGATACTGAAAGAAAATTTTTCAGCTACAGAGAACCACCTCACATGTTTGCACTTTTCTGTGAGCAACTCAAACCTAATGGCTGATTAGAAATACCTGGACAACTCAAGCCAATTCTGAAGAATGAAGATGAGTCCGCTTTTCTCCAGAAATATCTGTGGAAGTGACTGAGGCTGTTGTTGGACTAAAAGGCAGGTCCAGCCTTTCCCTCTGCTCAAACCCACTTCCTTCTTGCCTCCCTCTACAGGTGTTTAATCCAAAAGCAATACCTGATAACAATATCACATGATTAACTCTGCTCTTGAAAGAACAAAGCTAGGGAAAACTGGTGCTAGAGTCTAGAAATCAGACTAAGATATATTGGCAATAGATTACCAGGCTAGATGGGAGAACCCTATCAGTAGTGTAGGAGAGGTATGGCCAGTATCTGCCTGAGAGGTTGGTCCCCTTGCTCAGACTTTTGTCAGTAGTGAATTGGGGTATTATATTTCTTAAAGTGAACAAACTACCTGATGCAGTGTTTAAAAATAGGCAGGAAACAGTAGCCAGGAAAATAGCACTGGATGGCTGTCATGAGACTCAGTTGTTAGTAGGAGAAAAAAAATAGTTAAGGAGTGATCAAAAGTCATGTGGGTTTCATTAGTGGCAGATAAATAGGCTCTTATCTTCTTCATTGGAAGTTTAGAGGAAGCTAAAGTAGTACTAGAACTTAATTATCATGCAGCCAAGATCCAAAGAAATTTTATATTTCGAACAATGGTTGGGATTTTCAGCCACTCAGAGGTTACACAAATGTTCAATGATATAAAAGAGTGAGTAAAATGAAGCTTAGAGACATTAAGCCCATGTAAGTTAAAGTCGCCTTTATGCATTTGAAAAAAAAAAAAGTTGTAGAGTTTTTAGCCTAGGGTGTGTGTGCTCATCAGAGAGAGAAGGAGAGACAGAGATGGTGAGAGGTAAAGTGAGAAATGACCCCCCCAAGGAAGATGGCCACACCACAATCCCTTCTCCTCCATTCTCTTTCCAGTATCTTGGGCATGCATGCACATATGCCCAGCGTGAGTTTCAATCCACCTGGTCCGGGACTTGAACCACAGTTAGCCATGTAGGAGTCTGGCAGCGTAACCACTATTGCATCTGCTGACCCACTTTTATATATTTTAATATTGTGTCAAATCAGATTTTCAAAAATGCTGTTGCCCCCCCAAAAAAAACCAAAGAGTTGAAAATTACTGCTACTATGACAGTATTCAATCTACTGACCTCAGCATAAACTTAAAAATTAAAAATTATTGTCCTCAATGTTTTACACACACACACTCACATGCACACACACACACACACACACACACTTCCCCTTTGTGAGTTTGAGTATACTTAGAATTTCAGAGCACAAAACCACATTTTCTAACACCTTTCCTTATGTGTTCTTTAGTTAACTTTATTACTGTCAAGTACATTAAGATCCTCATTTCATATGATATTGGAATCTTTGATGTACATAATAATGAAATCATTGGGCCCAGCAGGTCTAGTGGTTAGGGTACTGGACTCCCACATGGCCGAAAGCAGTTCCAGTCTCAGAACTGGTGGCTTGGCTTGCTTTCTCATTTTCTCTCTGTCTGTCTGTCTCTTTCTGGTGAGTGCACATACCCGATAGCAAATTAAAAAATAATAATGACAGGCTTAATAAATAATTCTTTAAAAAATAAAATAATTAACTTCATAATAATGCTTGTAGATATAAGCTGTTAGAAAATGCAAATAGTGGGGACCAGCAAATGGCATAATGGTTACATTGCTGGACTCCCACATGGCCAACTGTGGTTTGCACCTTGGACTTGGTAGCTTGAAACTCATGCTGGGCACATGTGCATGTGTGCCCAAAATCCCAGAGGAGAATGGAGAAGAAGAGATTGCAGCGTGGCCAATCCTTGGGAGGGTGGGAGATTTCTTGTTTTCTACTTATCTCTCTGGTGAGCCCAAATGTCCTATAGTAAAAATCTCTCCCTCTCTAATAAAAGAAAAAGAAGGAAAGAAAATACAAATAAATTTGAAATTCAAATGATTTGATGATAGAAATATTGAACTGAAATATAAAATACCTAAAATTATTAAAGTTTTGGGGTATATATTTTAGGCCCAGGATACAGAGATAATTATACACACAAGAGATAATAAAGTATCTGAACATCAGTTATTTTATCATTTTTCAAGATAATCTTCTTAAAATAACTGATTTTAAAATTTCATTATGTGCCTCAAAAATTCTGGATTTTATTTTTAATAGACTTGTTATGTTTCATACATATAAAATTCTTTTAAATGTTTAATTTTATAGGTCATTTAGTAAAATTTGTCACATATTGATAGATATCCTAATACCAAAGTCTAAAATAAAACCAACCAAAAGGATCAAAACAACAAAATTTGGTGAAATAAGTCACTGTGAATGAGCACATTTGAACAGCCATAGGCCCACATGAACAATTTCTATTTTCTCATAAAATAGAAATAACAGTTCATCTTTAGTATGACAACTGAAGTACCAGGTATACCCACGGAAAAGAAATGCCATTTTCAATATTTCAAAAAGACTAAATTCATTTATAGTTATACATTTTCAAAAGCTTCTTTAGAAAACATCCCAAATATCATAAATATTGAAAGATTGTCTCTACAGTCCAGAAAGCTAGTTTCAGTTAAATTGCTACACTTCATGCTTCTGAGTCCAACGTCCAGACATTCTACAAAGGTAGTTTTCAGGTGCAGCTTGTAAGAAGCGTCCTCCTCTGATCCAAGAACAGCAACCAGCAAGATTATGTTATGGATAAGACTAACAGCTACCTGGTGAAGAGTGTTGAGAAGAGACATTGCAGAGCAAGAAAGTCAACGTGAGCTTGGAAAATAGTTTATGAATTGTATTCTTGAAAAGAAAGATAAAAGAGATAGAGAAGAGAAGGGGTGTGGGGGAAGGAGAGAGAATTTCTCCCCTAAACACAGAGAAGTCTAGAATCCATGCTAGGATCATAATCATTGCCTTTGACCATGACTTTCTCATTCATGTCTTTCCTTAACTACTACAGCAGTAGCATCCTAATTTTATTCAGGATATACTTTTATAATAATTCTTTTTAATTCATTTTAACAATGCGGGCAGAGTGATCTTTTAAAAATGCAAACACAGCCGTGATATTTGTCTCCTTCAAACCTTTCAAGTACTTCCCCACGACTCCTTAGTGCAATGCCGCAATGTTTATTGGGCCTGGGAAGAGCTAAGTATCTAATGCCATGGACGGCCCCAGTCTCGTCTGCTTGTCACTGTCCAGTGAAGCTGACCTTTCTCAATTGTTCCTTACTAAGCATGCAATTGCCTCTGCCATCTTTGAGTTTATTAACCCTTATTCATCTTCATATCTCAGCTCAACATTTAAATTCTTCTAGGAGCCCTTCCATGATGTCTGCAGACCAACTCGGATTCCTGATAAACAGTGTGAACTCTGTTTTTGTTCAGTTACAGGAAATCATTTATTCTTACAATGTTTTTTATACCTGATTAATACCAGACCATCAATAAATTGTAGGCTCAATGAAGGCAAGATAAGACATACATCTGCTTTTAATGTCTTTTTGGTCTCTACCTTCTGCACAGTAAGTCTCAATAAATGTCTCTGATTACGTGAGGTGTCAATACAAAATCAGAATGGATTCTTATTGTGTACCTGTTGGATCTAATCTAATTCTGGTTCATCTAAGAGTTCATAACTTACCCTAATAGACTTCCTGTTTGTTCCCAGGAATAGAATGCAAAGTGGAGGCTCTCTTAAATAAAAAATGAATGAATAAATGAAGAAGCTCAGGTGCAGAAGCATATGTTGGTAAGACATGCTACTCAGAAAGCAAGACCACATGGGAGGTCTAGGCCCAACCTAAACAGGCCTGGCATCGTGGCTCACATCTGTAGTGCTAGCTAACCGGGACCCCAGGGCAGGAAGAGCATGGTGTGGTAAGACTCTATTAAAAACAACAATACCTAAAACTCTCTGCCTGTCTTAAGATAAATAAATGAATGAAAAATAAAGTGGAGTGGCCAGGGAAGCTCTTGACCCAAGAAAATGTCTACAGCCAGGACCATGCACAATTCACTGGGAGACAATTCACGATTTATGTAAATGGAAATGGCGGTCCCTGGAATAGAGGAATAATACTTACCAGCTTTCTGAGAACACACCTTTGACTCTACTTCAGTGGGTTAAGTTCTGATAACTTTTAATATTAATTCCTACCTACTCTGGGTCAATTAAAAACAAACACAAAATTTAAGAGACACAAAAGTGAAAAGTAATCTGCTAATGATAATACATGTAGTAGTGTCTCTAACATGACATATGCACTGCACTATATTCATGCTGAGAAAACCAAGTTGTACACTGTAAAGATGTACAGGTGATTAAATGTAAATAAAAAACCAACAATAGGGAACCAGCAGTTAGCGTAATGGCTATGTCGCTGGACTCCCACGTAGTCGAACACGGTTCGCGTCCTGGACCCGGTGGCTTAAAACTCACGCCGGGCGCGTGTGCGTGCGTGCCCAAGATCCCAAGAGGAGAATGGAGAGAAGGGATTGCGGTGTGGCCATCCCCTCTGGGGGGTGATTTCTCACTTTCTGTCTCTATGTCTCTCTCTGTCTGGCGAGCGCACGTGCCCTATAGCAAAAACCTCTCCAAAAAAAAAAAAAAATCCAACAATAAATAAAAATAATTTTTAAAAATCAAATAAATAAATAAATACCAGCAGACAGTATGATGGTTAAGGCCTTGAACTCCTACATGACCAACCATGGTTCAAATCCTGGACCTGGCAGCTTAAAAACCGCAGTGAGGCACATGTGTGTATGGCTGAATTTCTGAGAGGAGAATGGAGGAGAAGAGATTGCAGTCTGGTCATCTCGCCACAGGGACGATTTCTCACTTTGCCTCTCTCTTTCGGTCTTGATCCAGGGAGTGTACACCCCCTATGGCAAAAACCTAAAATAAATCAATAAAAGCTGGGATGTTGCAGAAAAAGAAAAACCTAGAAGAAAGATTAAATTTTACAACATATTTCAGTCCAAATGTGTGTATTGCACCTGATAGTATCAGAGTATTTTCCTAATAGCCTGCACTGTCCTAAGTAAATCATCTGTGTATATTTTAAACGTCAATGCTAGTTGTATGGTTATAGTCACATTTTGTCAACTGGATCTATAGTCAAGGTACTCAGACTACAACTAAATTGAGGGAATATCTAATGGACAAAGAAAGAAGATTTTGTAATAAATGAATATTTTCTTTGGGAGTCCCAATCCACATATGGAGTTTCAGGGATCCTGCCAAGGTAACAGTAGTACATGTTGTTTTGGGAACAGAAAGGAGTCATCTGGATTGAATTGTTTATTTTCCTGCATACATCAGAGTATTCATTATCTTGAGATTTAGGAAGACAACAAGCTGTGTTTATCATCCTCCTCCACTCTTTCCTCCTCATCATCACCATTGTAATTTTACCTAAATTGGGTTTTTTGTCATGTAAACCAGAAGCTACTTCCTCACAGTAGCTATGGGCTTTTTAAGTCTTTCCTTGGTAAAAGACTGAGTGCAAGACAAGACTGATTTATAGGTTTGGGAAGACATTTCTGTTCTCCTAGCCCCTGCCGGAATCATAGGTGCAGACAATTCCACATGAAAAAGCAGAATCCAAATATAGCAACCTCAAGAAGATTAGTAATGGATTTGAGCAATTCCCAATTTAAATATATCCCTCCTACTTTTTTCTTCCTACAAAAAAAACAAAAACAAAACTAAAAATTCTGCTCTAGTTTATCCCATTGCTGATAACAGGAAATACTTGAATCTGGGAAATGTATAAAAATAAAGGCTTATTCAGCTCATGGTTTGGTGGTCTAAGGGCTAAGGGACACATCTGGGAAGGGTTTTCTTGCTAAGTCACAACACAACAGAGGGCAGACATTCATGGTCTGTGTCTATGTGTCTCTCTACCTCTTTTAATAAACCCACCAGGAGTTAATGACAAGGCCCCATCTTTGTGACCTTACTCCTACTCTCCCAAAGGACCCCCTGTCATCACCATAGTTGAATTAACTTATGCTCTTACTGCCGTCACAGGCAAATCTCAACACATGAATTTTGAGGGGATATTCAAACAAAGGAAATTCTGGAGGCTAGTAGTTACAATTGTGGTAAAATACAAAAATTTTGTTTAAGAACAACAGTTAAAATATCACAAATAGATATATTCATCTTTATTTTCTTCCAAAGAAGGGATGAAATTCATTAACTATAAGACAGGTGTTCAAGAGGTTTCAGGGTGACAGTGAAACATTCAAATAATATATTAGAATAACTCTACATACTACATAGCATGTAACCCTCCCAAATATTCAGAGAAGTATGTTCTACTCTATTCTATACATAGGAAAACTTTCCCATGGTCACACTAGATGAAGAAATCAGGATTCAAGAATGAGAGCTAATTCTTAAGCCACAATTCCAAGACTAACCTCTTCTATTACCAGAAATGCCCATTAGTACAATTCAAGTGTATTATATGATTACACAAGATAGTGTGGGGGGGGTTAAAATAAATAGAGTGAGGTGAGGAAGATGAAGATTTGGCTCCCAACAAGTGAGGTTGAGACTGTCTAAGACTGAACTGGAAAGGCTCCACTCTCAGAAACCCAGTACACAGAGCCCCTCCTGTATTACCTATAGATGTAGATGCACATCTGTGTTACATGTACTTATATGTTATATACCATATGCAATATATCACATAAAGGTATATAGTTACTATGCATGGATGATATGGATATAGACATAGAGATAACAGTCACCGTTAGAAAAGAAACTGAATTTGGAGAATAGGCTGTACAGAGTAAATAGTGGGGAAAGTACACGGGAGGAATTCAAGGGAGGTTGTGTTTAGGGCACAGTAAAGAAGAAATCACAGATATCAACTTGAGCACTACTTGAGGGCAACACACAAACTTGAGAAAAACAATTTATAGAGGTCAACTGCTGAGAAATTCTTGTGAACCACAGGATCTAAAATTTCTTTTGTTTTTGGGTTTGCATTTCTTGTTCCATTCATGAGTGGGACCTCCAATACAGTGAGGCATTAGGGCAAAAAGAGTTTATGCCTCTCCAGAGATTGAAATTAATGTAAAGCAGTTATTAATCCTTACAGCAGAATATAGGATCATCTGTAAACTCACCAGCTGGTAGTTTTAATACCCAAATTAAAAATTATCATGTCTCTTGACTCCCAGTTTAGTTTTAATTGATATGTAAAATTCATTAAATTTATTGAGATCTTAGCAAAATTTTGGCCCTCCAATATGTGTTTCTACAGAAATTATTCCTACCTTCATTCATCCATTAACATATAGATTATTTTCAATATCATAGACATTATATATAATATCAGGGATGCAAAATGAATGACCAGATATTTTATCTTGTGATTATTTTACTTCAGTGTTAATTTATTATTACTCTTTTTTGAGAGATTTCTGCCTTAGGATACATGTACTTACCAGAGAGAGAGACAAAGACAGTGAGAGAGGAAGTGAGAAATCATGTCATGGGGGGAATGGCCACAACCACAGTCCCTTCTCCTCCATGTTCCTTCCAGGACCTTGGCTATTCATGCACACATGCCTGGTTTGAGTTTCAAGCCACTGGGTCTGGGACTCAAACCTTGGTCAGCCATGTGAGAGTTCAAAGACATAACCACTACTCCATTTATTGGTCTCCTGTTATTAATTTTCTAAAAACTGAAATAGAGAAAGAGAGGGAGTGAGAAAGAATAGGAGGAGAAAGGAAATGGGAAAGGTATTTTTGACAGGGTCTGATCACTGCAGTCCTCTGTCCCCACCTTCCAGTTAGCTATGCTCACAGGTGTGTACCACTATGCCTAACCTGACCAGATTACTCCAGGAATTAAAACCTGACCCCCTGTGGCCCTAGCCTCATGCATTGGGTCCCTCCCACTTGCCCCACTGTGGGTGAGGCATCTTCTACTGCTCTTTGGAAACTATTTCTCTTTCTCTCAGAGAGATAAATACCTCCTTATCTCCCAAGACTCAGATAAACATCCTTATTTGATTATGTGATTGGCCCTTTCTAATGCACTGTATGAACTGTGTGTGTGTGTCCTTTTCTATTTTTTATTTCAAACACTAAGAACAGTATCTTAAATCAAGTACTGCACATAAATATCACTTGACAGGCAAAATGAATAAATTAATGAATGGAAAAAGGAAGCGCATGTTGTTTAGGTGGTTAATTGCCCAGCACAGAGTCACACGAGCTCATCATGATGTGCTATGTGTACAAACAGGTGAGAAAGCACAAAGTGACATGCACAAACTAACACCAAGAAAGGTGCAATTACCTAAACATTGGGTGCTTAGGGAAACTTTCTCAGAGGAGATGGTCACATTAACCGCAAGATGTGATGGAAAGTTGTGAATTAATTGAGAAAAAAGAGTGAAGGAACATCGCAGCAGATAAATATTTTTAAAGATTTTGCTTTATTTATTCATATTTAGTGAATCAGGACTTCAGTGACAGTGAGTCTAACGCTCTCCATGACTCCTATTCTCATCTTCACATCTAGCATCCCTATTCTAGATGAAGAAGCTGCGTTTATTGGAAGTGTCACCTCTATGCCAGATAGAGTGTAAGTGTATACGATCACATAGGTGGCTGGCAAATGCATAGCAGATGGTGACGATCATAGATGGATGCATAGACAGATGGTAGATAGACAGACAGATGATTTTTATTTATTTATTTATTTGTTTTGATCCATATGCCAATTTTACAGTTAGGGATTAGAGGCTCAGAAAGGATAAGGCCCTTTATCAGACTCCAATAATTGCTACATGATCAAAGACAAAAAGGTTTTTGTCTTTGTATTAATTAAAACAAATTTTATCAGAGCTATACACGGCCATATATTGGAAATATATTTCAAATTCCAAATTGAATTTGAATTTTGAAAAACAGTTTCTTAATTCTCAAAGAGGATCACTTATAAAAATAAATAAATTTCAAACCTCCCCAATCCTTTCCCTGCAGCATTAAAACACATGATGTGCAACGAATATTCAATATACATGGCGTGGGTGTTCGAAGAGTAAACCTTTTCTGATATTATCTGAACTGAAAGCAAAAGTTATGTAAATGCCACAAAAAATTAACTTCCACATGTAGCCTCAACTCAAAATAAGAAGGCATTGGGGGGGATATTTGTATTGGCTAATATAAAGATTACTATAATAAAAAAGAAACTTAATTTGTTCAGGCAAATGGATTAAATCCACAGACTTTTATGCCTTTGTCTAATACACTACAATATGAGAAGAATATATTAATACTCAATATGACTGATAAGACTGATCAGGAAAAATAAAAAATGGCATTTAATAAGAACACTGTGTCCTTATTATGAAAAGCAATCTGAGAATATCACATCCAGTTTTGATCAGAGCACAATTTCTGGTTTTGAGATGAACGGTTTGAAGAAAATGATCTATAATGAGGTTTTTCAGAAATATTCTAATAAAACAATGGAACTTGATACAAAGACAAAGTAGAATAATAGAAAAAAAATCAACTATGTATTTATAAAGATAATTCTCAAGGGTGAGAAAAAGGTCAAGGCAAATTTTTGAGGAGGTGTACTGTAGCAGAGCAGACTGAATGTCTATTGACCTTATCAGGCAATATTGAACATATCGAATAGCGTCTGTCAGGAATTAAGAAGTGAGAGCTACTCTATGGCCATTGTCCATGAACACAGTATAGTTTTCTTTATATTCATGTATATTTCATGTGGAAATTCGTTTGGGAAAATTGTTAGAAAAATGCAGTGGAAAATTTCTCTTTTTCTACTTACTGGGAAGCCAATTGAAAATTATTGCATTTCCAAGGTATAAGGAAAGCTTATCTGGGCTCTGAATCATAATTATGAAAAGCTATAACTGGAAAGTTGAGCCCATTTGTCAGAGTTAAGTAAAACTATAATCCACAGTCTACTCTGTAATTTGTTGAATTTATTTAATTTTTTGCTCTTAGAAACTTTATAACAATTCCAAACACAGAAGAACTAACTGTCCATCCACAGAAGAATGGCTAAATCAATTTTTACACACAGATGCTGATATGGGTACATGCACACATCACTGATGTCATTCAGTCACGTGCTGGCTGAGCAGACTATATAGATTTATATTCCAGTTCCTACCTTTCCTCAGTCCCATAAGGTCAGCTTTATAGCTCTCATTCAAATCTTAGTATACTTTTCTGTAAAGACAGCCCTGTTATTAAATGTTTCCTCTCCTAAGACTCTTCTTTCAAAGATAGGTCCCATCACTTTGTTCATTGTAGACTCTAAGACCTTCCTATCCTGTATCTGGCCCAATAGTTTTGGTTCCAACTATATTTTCAGGACTAAAAGGGGAAGCAGCTCCATGCTCAACTGCAAAGGATCTGAGTATTCAGATTCCCTGGGATTCCTAAGCCCTGGCTTAAACGAAGTATTTTCTCTTTATTTTAAAAAGTATTTGTACTATTATAATATTTTTAATTTCACGTATCAAATTGGTACTTTATAAGAATGCATTCTACTTTTGTTATATTAAGTTTTGTTCTTATGACTTTGCTATATTTGCTTCTTAGTTCTAGGAATTTTTGTTGTTGTTCTTGATTCTTTGGGATTTTCTACTCAGACAATCATGTCATTTGTGAAACAAAGATAATTTTATTTCTTTCTTCACAGTATAAACACATTTTCTTTCTTTTCCCTGTCTAATTACAGTAGCCAGGACTTCCTATAGGACATTAAATAGCAATGGTTTGATGGGAGATCCTTATCTTATTTCAAATTTTAAAGAAAAAGTATACCATTTCTCCTCAGTATGATTCTAGATATAACTTATTTGTAGATATCCCTCGCTGATTTGAAGAAATTTCTCTCTATTCTTAGTTTGGTAAGAATTTTTTTTATGATGACTAGGTATTAAATTATGTCACAATCGTTTTTTGTATCTATTGATAAGATCTTATTATTTTTCTCTTTTAGTCTGTTGATGTAATGGGCTATAGTATTTGACTTTCTAAATGTTGAACCATCCTTGTATTTCCTCAATAAACCCCATTTGGTCATAGTGTATAATACTCTTCATACACTGTTGGATTCAATTTGCTCAGATTTGATTGAGAATTTTACATCTAGGTTCATGATAGATATTGTTCAACAGATTTCTTTTCATATGATATATTTTTTAAATAATTATTCATTTACTTATTATTATTATTAATTTTGTCATGAGTTTTGCCAGAGAAAGACAGAGAGAGAGAGAAAGCAAGCCACCAGGTCCAGGACTCAAACCGTGGCTGGCCATGTGGGAATTCCAGTGCCTTAACCACCATACCACCTTCTGAACCCTCATATGATATTTTGATCTAGTTTTGGTATTAGTGTAATTCTAGTTTCACAGAATGAGTTAGGAAGTATTCTATTTTTTAGATGTGATTGTGAAGAATTTGCATGATTTTATCCTAAAATGTTTGGTAGCTTAATATCTTTTGAGTTATTCATATATCTTTCAAGACATCTAATAGACTTTGACCCATAGTTAAATATCCAGTGTACACAGTATTTTTACAGCTGTCTATACAGTAATATGAGTCGATAACTCTGTCTATGCAGTAATAGGAATCGATACCTCTGGCTATACAGTAATAGGAATTGCCACCTCTGTGAGTCTCCATCTAAATGTCTGGTGGTTTCATGGTTAGTTTCAGCAGGTGCGGTTGTGGGGGAAACAAATGGGACATAAAGTAGAGGTAAGCAGTCATTAGCTGGGAGCCATCCAGTATCTCTGCCTTTCTGTTCTTATGTCTGATTCTGTATAATACCTGAAAATAATGTCTATTTAGTTTCTTTCTTCCTAAACACTCTTACATTTCTCTTTTGGCCAAGGCTAGACTACTACTTCTGCTACAGAGAAGTCAAATCTGGGAAACATAAATCCCAGTCTTGGACAAGGCAATATCACACAGACCATCCCCCAAAGTATAATAACTTGCCTAAGTTTCCTTGGTTCACATTTCACATTTTTCAAATAATTATTTATTTATTTTATTTATTGTTATTTTTTAATTTGATGAGAGAGAGAGAGAGAGAGAGAGAGAGAGAGAGAGAGAGAGAGAGAGAAAGTGAGAAAACATGCTACCCAGTCTAGGACTCAAACCATGGTCTGCCATGTGGGAGTTCAGCATTTTTCTTAGTTTAATCCCAAATGGTAAAGTATTACTCTTTGTATATGATGCTATATCTGCTCACCTTAGAGAAGGAGGGTGACCACTCTTATGGGTCAAGACTAACACATCATTTAGGAACGTTAAGTGTCAACATAAGGAAGATATACCATTTGGCTTTTTTCTCTTCTTTACAGCAACTTGTTATAGCTGTTTGTAGTACTTAATATTCATGTACCAGTTTTCATAAAATGGACTTGTGAGCTGCAGGGCAGAAGACGGCAAAAAGCTAACATTTTCCAATGGAAAACTTGGTAAAGGAAGTATAAGATTTAAGGACTTCTCTCCTTCTTTCTCTGACAAGTGCACACACCTTCTATCAAAAATAAATAATAAATAACTAATAATACTATTAATATATATAAGAAAGTTTTGAGGACTCTATCCCTCTAGTATGTGTCTAGTTGCATGTCTTCAATTCAATTTGTGCCATTTTTCCTCTCTTTTTACTTTAAGGATATTAATGATAAAACTCTAGGGAAAAAGTGTAGGGTTTTGGGATCTTTTGTTTTTTGTTTTGATTTTGTTTTTTAAGAGACAAGGTTTCACTATGTTGCCCTGGACTGACCTTGAACTTGAGATCCTCCTGCACCTGTGTCCCAAAGAGTCTGTATTAAAGACATGCATCAGTGTGTCTGGAAAATATTAGGCTTTAATCTTGTGAGAATTCTGGGGTTAGCAGGTGGCATGGTGGTTGAGGTGCTGGAGTACCACGTGGCTGACCTCAGTTTTAGTCCAGGACTTGGCAGCTTGAAAATCACTCCAGGCATGTATCCATGTGTGCCCAAAATCTCAAGAAGAGACTAAAGGAGGAGATTGTGTTGTGGCTACTCCCTTGGGGGAGTGATTTCTCATTTTCCTTCTTTCTATATCTCTCCAGCAAGCACATCCTGTGGCTAACTAACTAAATAAATAAACAAAACAAAGCAAAACTTCAGAAGAATTCTAAGTGCTACACTTCCATTTCTGTCCAGTTTGCTCATGACTACAGGACCCTGAACAGATGGTGGAGTAGGTGAGTAGTGCTTAAATTTTATTCCTTGTTTTACATTGTCCAAGGAGGTGGCCAAAATGTCAAACCTCTACCTCAAGTTTGAGTTACATACTGGGACCCTCTGAAGGGATGGAAGCTAGAGATTGATTCTTTGTCACAGCGTACAGTGCACAAGTTCCTATTCTTCTACCTTTCTCATAGCACTGATAGCTGTAGTGGCAAGGAGTGAGCCCTCACGGGGAGAGGCCAGACTTTCTCACTTTGAACCTTTTGTACATGCCACAGAGCAGCTGCTCTCACCTGAAGGGATCCAAGGGAGTGAACAACTCTCTGTCTGCACTCCTTGTCTTCACTGGTGTGTGTGTGTGTGTGTGTGTGTGTGTGTGTGTGTGTGTATGTATTTTCATTGCAGTGACTAGTTTATGTTGTTTGAACAGAGAGCTATGTAAACCCAACAGAACAAGACTTTGCCCTGCCTCTCTTTCAGGCCACTCATGCTCTTCTAGTTCAGAAAAAGAGAGAGAGAGCTCTATTCACTGGAGTTCTCAAAGGAGTCTATGATCACAATCTACAAATAATAGCAGCTAATACATGTTCCTCTTTTACTCATCCATTTTATTCTTCTATTGATTGGATAAGCATTCTGGTATTTTGTTATCTGTTTACAAAAATGTCACCAGTAGTTCTATTAGAGTCCTGGATAGGGTTATGAGGTCAAATACTATGGGAAGTATAATTTTTCACTTTTTAAATTTTTATAAGCTCCAAAATATGCTGTGGGTCACAGTGGGGTATGCAGTGGATCTCAATGAATAGTGCTGTGGGTCTCAATGAGGTTTGCTGAGGGTCTTAGTGATGTTTGGGTCTGAGTGAGGTGTGCTGTGGGTCGCCATTTTGTGCTGTGGGTCTCACTGATGTGTTCTGTGGTCTTATTGAGATGTGCTGTGGGTCACAGTGAATTGTGCTGTGGGTTAAAGTTGAGTGAGCTGTGGATGTCAGTAAATTGTGCTGTGGGTCTAAGGGAGGTTTGCTGTTGGTCTCAGTGAGGTTTGGGTCTTAGTGGGGTGTACTGTGCTTCATAGTTTTGTCCTTTGGGTCTCAGTGATGTGTGCGGTGGTCTCACTGAGGTGTGCTGTGGGTCAAAGTGATCTGTCCTGTGCCTGCCAGCGAATTGTGCTGTGGATCTCAGGGAGGTTTTCTGTGGGTCTCAGTGAGGTTTGGCTCTGAGTGGGCAGTGTTGTGGGCAGCAGTTTTGTGCTGTGGGTCTCAGTGATGGGTGCTGTGGTTTCACCGAGGTGTCCTGTGGGTTGCAGTGGGGTATGCTGTGGGTTAAAGTGTGGCGTGCTTTGGATCTCAGTGAATTGTGCTGTGGGCCTCAGTGAGGTATACTGTGAGTCTCAGAAGGTTTGTGTTTGAGTGGGGTGTGCTGTGGGTCACCGTTTTGTTCTATGGGTCACCGTGATGTGTGTGGGGGTCTCACTGAGGTGTGCTATGGGCCACAATGGGGTTTTCTGTACATTAAAGTGGGGTGTGCTGTGGTTCTCAGTGAATTGTGCTGTTTCAGTGAGGTTTGCTGTGAGTCTCAGTGAGGTTTGGTTCTGAGTGCGGTTTGCTGTAGGTTTTAGTATTTTTCTGTGGGTCTCAGTGATGTGTGAGGTGATCTCACTGAGGTTAGCTGTGGTTGCAATGGGGTGTGTTATGTGCTAAATTGGGGTGGTGTGAGGATGACAGTGAATTGTCCTGTGGTTCTAAGTGAGGTTTGCTGTTCTTCTCAGTTTGGTTTTGGTCTTAATGGGGTGTGCTGTTCTTCACAGTTTTGTGCTTTGCATCTCAGTGATGTGTGCCGTGGTCTCACTGAGGTGTCCTGTGAGTCGCAATGGTCTATGCTGTGGGTAACAGTGGGGTGTGCTGTGCCTCTCAGTGAATTGTGCTGTGGGTCTTAGTGAGTATTGGGTCTCAGTTTGGTGTGCTGTGGGTCTCGGCTTTGTGCTGTGGGTCTCAGGGATATGTGTTTTAGTTCTCACTGAGGTGTGTTGTGGGTCACAGAGGAGTGTGCTGTGGGTTAAAGTGGTGCGTGCTATGGATCTCAGTGAATTGTGCTGTGTGTCTCAGCCAGGTTAACTGTGGTTTTCAGTGAGGTTTGGGTCTAAGTGGGATGTGCTCTGGGTTGCTGTTTTGTGCTGTGGGTCTCAGTCATGTGTGCAGTGATCTCACTGAGGGGTGCTGTGGGTCGAAGTGGAGTATGCTGTGAGTCACAGTGGGGTGTGCTGTTGGTCTCAGTGAGGTTTGTGTCTGAATCAGGTGTGCTGTGAGATGCAGTTTTGTGCTGTGGGTCTCAGTGATGTGCGTGGTAGTCTCACTGAGGTGCGCTGTGTGTTGCAGTGGGGTGTTCTGTGGGTTAAATTGGGGTGTGCTGTGGATCTCAGTGAATAGCTCTGTGGGTCTCAGTGAGGTTTGGGTCTGAGTGTGGTGTGTTGTCGGTCGCCGTTTTGTGCTATGGCTCTCAGTGATGTGTGTGTTGATCTCAGTGAGATGTGCTGTGGGTCGCTGTTGGGTATGCTGTGGGTCACAGTGTGGTGTGCTGTGGGTCACAATGAATTGTTCTGTGGGTCTCAGTGAAGTTTACTGTGGGTCTCAGTGAGGTTTTGGCCTGAGTGGGGTTTGCTGTTGGTTGCAGTTTTGTGCTGTGGGTCTCAGTCATATGTGTGGTGGTCTCAATTAGGTGTACTGTGGGTTGCAGTGGTGTATGCTGTGGGTCACAGTGGGGTGTGCTGTGGGTCTCAGTGAATTGTGCTTTGGGTCTCGTTGAGGTTTCCTGTGGTTCTCAGTGAGGTTTGGGTCTGAGTGGTGTATGTTGTGGGTCGCCGTTTTGTGCTGTGTGTCTCAGTGATGTGTGAGGTGGTCTCACTGATGTGTGCTGTGGGTCAGAGTGGGGAGTACTTTGGGTTAAAATGGGGTGTGCTGTGGATCTCAGTGAACTGTGCTGTGGTTGTCAGTGAGGTTTTCTGTGGGTCTCAGTGAGATTTGTGTCCGAATGGGGTGTGCTTTGTGTTGCCCTTTTGTGCAGTGGGTCTCAGTGAAAAACATTTGCAGGAGGAATATATTAGAATCGGAAACAGACCATTTCCTCATGTGCATTAGTAGACATTTTTCCAACTTTTGAAATTAGAAACCCAAGTCTGAAAGAAATTCAAGTTTTTCTTTGCTCACAGTCATGAAGTGGCTAAACCAGAAACCAAACACAGTTCTCTCTGTCTATAATGACTATGAGTTTTGAAATTTTTAATGTTCTTCTTACAATTTGCTTGCTGCCTTGGGAATCTAATTCTCCACACCCAGGTGAAATTCTGAAAATTTACTCTTGTCAATAAAGTGGATATAGTAATATAATTATGAACTTTATCATACCTTATTATTTTACGTAGAGAACTATGCAGTTAAACAGACATTATTTCAACTGGAATATAGTAGGAAAAAAGAGATTTCTATTCCCTGTTTTTTTCCTTATTAGAAAACTAAAGATGTAAAAGTCGAGTACATGGAGATTTTAGAAAATACTCTTACTTAAGCCGTGTTTTTAAAACAAGAATGAAAATCTCTCCACAAGTTTTTGCTTTTTGAAGCTTTTAGGCAGTTTAGCAGCATTTTCTTGTTTTATTTGGAATCTGCACAAGGGCTCCAAATCTCAAAGGCATGTGGGGATGGAAGGTTGAGCGCTTTGATTTGAATTATAATTTTCAGTTATGCAGCACCCTTCATCTGAGAATTCAAAGCTAGCCTCAAAAAATGCATGTATTCCTCCATCACCCCTTTGAGGAAACTGGAATCTACTTGTAACTGGAAAAGGCAGAGGCACAAACAGAAAAAAGGGAGGGTTGAAGATTTTTTTTAAAAGCAGAGTCAAAAGTCCCTGGTCATCCCAATTTTCCATTCTACACATTTGAAATTGGAATTCACTCTGCCTAGCATGAAAAAGTTATGAATAAGGGGGTTATTTCTCCAGGAGCTTCATATTTAAAGGTTCAGTTTCTGTGCATGCCAAATCTGTCTGTGAAATAATGTTAGAAGGAATATAAGGAAAAAGGGAAAAAAAGAGCCAGGTTTTATAGACAGATGACAACGTGGTTTATCAGAACACAGGATTGGTAAATTGGTAATATGATCTCTGTGGTAAACCCAATAGACTCATATACAATGTTCCAGTGAAACCTGTTGACTCTACTTAAATTCTTTCTTAGGAGCCTTTTTCTTTCCCATCATTAATGAGCTACTGGACCTTCCCCTAGGGTAGTTGCAACAGCTGCCCTGCCCCACTTTTTCTCCCCTCCTATCTAATCTTCATCTATAGCCAAAGAGATGCTTTGAAACATACTTCTTTTCTCCTTAAAATTATTCTTTGGCTTCCTTCAGAGCCAGCGGATGGCAACACTTTTAGTAAGGACAGAACCATACTAACTAAAGCGGCCTCGAAGTTAATCTGTCCCACAACAACTGGCACTCCTTTATCCATGATTCCCAAACTGTTTCATAGATTCCTATCAAATTAAACGTTCCCTTCTTCTCCATACACCTAGAGGAACATACACCTTGCCGTAGTTTGGTGATCCCATTCTCTCAGCTTGGTATTTTTTTAATCACACTTGTGTTCCTTTGTGTGGAACACCACTATTCAGACTTAATAGCGCAAAGATCACCTCATTAGTGCAGAAGGCTTGGTTGCTGGGGCGGGGGCGTTGTCTGTTTGTGTGTTTCTATCCATTCACTTCAATTCTTCCACTATTTATAGTTTTTGTTTTTAGATATTTTTTGTCATAGGGCATGTGAGTTCACTGGAGAGAAAGAGACAGAGATAGAAAAGGAGTAAGTGAGAAATAACCCCCACCCCCAGTCTTCCCCAGGGGACATGACCATGCTGCAATCCTCTCTCCTCCATTCTTCTCTTTGGATTTTGGACCTGCATGTGCATGCACCTACACTGACTTTTAAGCTACAGGTTCATAGTTTAAAACAGGAACAAAGAAATAGCTCCCACAGAGTAACTTTAGACCTTCATGAGTAGGGAATTGATTTATAAATACTCTAGCCTCCTCTCCTTTTTGCAGGAACATCACTAAAGAGCATTTTTGTGCTGTCAGCCAGAGATCTAAAGAGGGACTGAGACTGTTTTCTAAAGCACTATCCTGAAGACTAATGAACCTTGTGTTGACACCCATTCTTTCCCTAAATCACTCACCACCTCCATATCAGCAATTTCTAAGTTTTTCTACATAGTAACTACTTCCTCTGAAATCCATGTCTCAGAACCTGCTTCTGGGAGAACTCACCTTAAAACAACTTGTCATTCATAGACCACATGGTGCATAGTATGAACAACTGCTCTGCTCTGAGTTCCAGGTATTTCTTTTTTTCTTTTTTTTAAAGAATTATTTTATTTAACTGTACTTATGTATTTTAACTTGACCAGAGAGAGAGAATGAAAGTGAAAAAGCAAGCCACTGGGCCTGGGATTTGAACCATGGTCCACAATATGGGAGTCCAACACCCTTAACCACCATGCCAACTGCTGGTCTGCCAGATATTTCTTATAGTACTCAGTAGGAAGGTCATGATGCCATGCAACAGGGAATCTGTTCCAAGCTAAAATTCCAAATAGGAATTGATTCTTCTGATCAAACCAAATTTAAAATATACCACTTATTGCCATCATGTGCAAAGTGTCATTTCACATTATCCAGTAATCAAAAAAAAAAACAAATAAATAAATAAAGATCTTATAAAGCACATTCTCAGCCTGAAGATATATTCATAGGGTCAACCCAAAGACATTTTTGACCTTAATAAGGAAAGCAAGCAGCTAGCACTTTGTTCAACAAATTGGAGGAAAGTGAAACATCAGTAGAAGTTAATAGACAAAGGATGTTCTTTGTACAAGTTCATTAGCTAAAATCGAGAGTAAGGGGAACTGGCAGATGGAATAATGGTTACATCACTGGGCTCCCATGTAGTTGACTGCAGTTCCAGTTCCAGACCTTGGCTGAAAACTCAAGCTGGGCATGCATGCCTGTGTGCCCAAAATTCTGAGAGGAGAATAGAAGAGAAGAGGTTGTGGTGATGAATCCCTTCCAGGAGACGATTGCTTTCTTTCTCTCTATCTCTCCAGTGAGTGCACACATCCAATAGCAAAAATCTCTAATAAAAAAAATGAGAATGAGAATCTTCATAAAGGAAGAAACAACTTCAACATAGGAAAGCCCAGAACAAACCACTGAGTTGCATCTGGGAGGACACAGAGACACAAAGACAAATCAGTATCAAAAATACCTTGGAGTTTAATGGAGTGTCTGTCAAGTAGTTGGCATCCAATAAATGCAAGAAGTGAATGAAGTTCATGTAGAACCAGAAACAAGTCTGCCCATAAGGCTGCAGTCAGAATTTAACCCTGTGGCACCTGCATATGTATTACCAGAGAAGATGTCTGTAGTGTAAATTAGGAAGCCTTACCCAGAACTACCAAATGACAAAGTAATGTCCTGATCACCACTACAAATTAATAGCTGATATTTTCCAAGTACTTAGTATCTACCAGGCACTGTTCTAACTACATGAATTAATTAATTTAAAATTTATAATATATCCATAAAATAGCCAGTAGCTTTAACCTCATTTTACCAATAAATTCCTGGAGTAAAGAAAGGTTAAAAAATTCTTCCAAAGTTAGGCAGTGAGTAGTGAAAAAGCTGCGATGTGAACCCAAGATATCAGGTTCCATAATCCACGCTCTGAACCAAAAGATTATGTTCTTGCCCTTAAAAGTCTTCATAGCAATCCCTAATCTAGTGATGTCTCAAAGCACTTGTGAGGGGACTCAAAACACACTTACCAAAATGCACACAGAAAGGAAATGTATTCTACAAGGCACAGATAGCTATTGATGCTGTAGTGTAATTTACTTAGCAGGGTATCAAAAGCAAAAATCAACTAAGAGAGAAAGCATAGCTATGATAATGACAACTGTTTTGGTCAGAGTCCTCTAGGAAGACATAATTAATGGAATACGTATAGATAAGTAAGAGGGGATTCACTGGTAGTCAGCTCATGCCATTGTAAGTTCCTTGATGACTGTGTGAAAACTAGAGATCCTGGGATTCTGGTAACATGGATCAGTTGACCTCAGATACGGAGCTGATGATGAAGTTACTCATAGCCTTAGCTTGAATGCCCAAGAATCTGGGGGCTGCAGGTAGAAGTCTTTGGGTCTGAAGGCAGACGAGATGAGCTCTGATGTCCAAGGCAACAGGAGTCTATCTTGCGCTCTCTCTCAGGAGACTCATTCGTCTTCTGTATTTATTCTCTCTGAGTCCCTTGTGGATTGAATAGTGTCAATCCACACTGAGGGCAGATCACCCATATCTAGCCTAATCAGACTTGCATGGTAATTCCTGCTGGAGATATCCCCAGGGACACAGTCACTCATTTAGTTCAATCAGGTTGACACCCAAAACTACCATTACGATAATGATAATTGTAACTTAGCTTTGTATTTACTTTTATGGCCATAAAAGATACTTTCTCTAGTACTGATCATACCTTGATCTCCTATAGTTCATAGAGGGTAAGTATCATTGTCATTTCCATGTTACAGAAAAACAAAACAAACAAACAAAAAACTGAGTCTCATGAAATTAAGTGGCCTTTGTTGTCTACACAGAGGTCTTTGGGTTGGATCTAGAATTTAAATTCAGTTCTAATGTCTAGTTACTATTCCATGACACAGCAAATATTGTAAAAGGAAGATACAAATGAGTTGACAAATGGGAAAGAATATGAATATTGATCAAACTATCAATAGTTTGATTTTATTGCTGCAAAAGAAAGGAAACTTGTTGAGATGATTTCAAGGTATTGGATAGACAGATCACAGGGGTTTTGAACTAATTACCTGGTCCTTCAGAAAATTGATGAGTCTCTGTCTGCATGTAATTTAGGTTACTAACAGTTATGGTGCTACCACCCACTTATTAGAATCTGATCAAAATGTCTTCAAAGTTGAAACTATTTAAACTTGCAGGCATTGTACTTTGGCATACTGAAAGTACTCATTTTTAAATTAAACCTCTAAAATGTCTTGACATTCTCAGTCAAATTTAGCTCTTACTAAATACAATATTTAAAGGTGGTAAACGAGTTTTCAACTTTCACAAAAAGACACAGAAAAATCTCACATATATCATGTTAAAACGTCCCAGTGTATTCTTCGCCATACATATTTAAAATGTAATATTCCCGTCCTTCCTCTCACATCACTCATCCACACTTTCAAAGATGATTAAATCTTTCTGGCTCCCAAATTTACCATCTCTATTTATTATTCTATATCTACACCTCCTATTTCTTTTGTCAACAAGAGTACCTTTTTGTCTTGTTTTTCTCAACTTGTCCTTCAACTATTTGCTCTTTCATCACCTATAAAAGATGTCTCACTTTTCTCTCCTCTTCTCTCTTTTCCTATTTCCTCTCTCTCTATTGGCATTTTCCACAAAGAACTGGAACTTTCACTTCCAGGCTGAAATGGTAGCATTTTCTGCAATACTGATGCAATATTTTAGCAATCTCTGTTAATACTTCCCTTACTTAAGCACAATTGAGAGTGAGCATTTTTTCATTCTTATTTTATCATGTGCTCTTTGAGGGCAGAAGCTAAATTTTGTTCATTCATAATAGAAATTCTAGAACAAGCAGCTAGGCAGAAGGTTCTCAGGTCATGATTATACAACATAAACTGAATACTGACACTGCATTTTATGTCCTGCCCCTTTGGTAAACCACAGGAGCTATGGCAATGCAGGATTAGAAGTAACTGTCAGTTCCTTCACTGACAAGTTTCAGGCTAATGTGTGATTCCCTCAGAAGATAATAACCAAACTAGGATTAGTACTCAATAAATTGTTCACAAACAAGCCTTGACTCAGTTTCCATCACATGTTTGTAGTAAGTTCTGACAACCCTCAAAGATGTGGACACACATAAGCCACATCAAACTCATGCTGCTTTGCTGATCCTAGAGAGGTAGCCCAAAGCCTTTGTTCATGTTCTTTGAACATATAATCTGCTCCCTGTTCCTGCTGCCTCTACTTGCATAGTAGACCTTAGACTTCTTCCCTTCAAACTCAAGATGTCACTGTTGAGTGCATTTAACTTGAAGAACTGTGTCCTTAGAAGATACAGATGAGAAGAGTTATTAGGGAATAGACACATTATGCGTCACCACCATAGAGAGGGTGGGCAGACACTGAAGTCTCTTGATTTATTTTGAGACAAGGAGTCTTGCCTTTTTACAACACTGACTGTAGGTCCCAATCTCAGGTTTATATAAAGTAGGATCTCAATTGCAGCGTGAATAACCACCAGCAGGGCAAAGTGAATGGCTAAAGCAGATTGGGATGTGGCAATAGGGTGAGTGTGTGTTCGTGACTAACTGAAGGGTTTTTGGTTCATCCCAATGGTACTGCCATTCAATTATCATTACTTTTTTAGGTAGTATTTTACTGTTGCAACCCTCCTGCCTATAGATGTTAGCCATCATGGCCTTTTTCAGAATCTCATTCCATTGCTCAAGCCAGCCTTAGTTTTCCATCCTTCTGCTTCAACCTACATGAGTCACTTGGGATTATAGGTATATGCCCCTGTGCCTGATCAGTGATTGCTGGCTTGGGTCTCCTGAGCAATCCTAGCCTGCAGGGCACAACATCTTAGCACTGCATCCATCTGCAACTTGGCCCACCTGATGAGTTTTTAAAGCCACTATGAGCTAAACCAAGCTTATTCATGATTGGATAAACCCTCTGGATCATGATTTTGCAACCAAACACTGACTGGTCTCCCTAAGTTGTTCCATAAATAGTAAAATTAGAAAGAAAAGATATTACGTTGTGATGGTATAAGTTAGAGAAAGATTTACGTAAACAAGTAAGTAAATAAAGTTTCACAGTAGATTAACAAAGGAAAATAGATAAATAGGGCAATAGAATAAATAAATATAGGAGAAAATTCTCTAGTTTTTTCCTATTGCTTTTTTGTTGTTATGTATATTACTACTTTTATTAATTTCCAAGAGGTAAAATAGAATGTATATAAAATGTATTTAAGGTATAAAAAAAACTATAAAACACATCACCTGGTTTTAAAAACAAAACAATGTAATCATTGACTTTAAAGTTTAATTTATGCTTTTCCTAAATGAAATCACATTTCTGCTTCCTCAGAAACCACCATCATTCTGATATTTGTATTTATCATTTCTTTGGTTTATATTCATAAACAATATATTGCTTGTCTTTTAGTTTTTAAAAAGTTTCCATAAGGCTGGGCTCCAGCAGGTAGCATAGTGGTTAAGGTGCTGGACTTCCACATGTATGGACCATGGTTGGTGTCCCAGACCTGGCAGCTAGAAAATCTTTCCAGGTATGTGTGTGTGCATGCCCAAAATCCCGAGTGGAGACTGCAAAAGGAATTGGCACGTGGCCATCTCCCCTGGGGAATGATTTCTCACTTCCCCTCTCACCTCACTCTCTGTCTTACGCTGGAAAGCACATACACCCTCTGGGGAAAAAATTCAAAACAAGTAACACATGCTGTGTGTTATTTGCAACATGTTCGCTTGCTTGACCTTACTGTCCTTGTATTTATCCATGCTTTCCGTGTGCTCATAATTCATCTTTATCAATTGTTGTATAGGCCCTTATTTATCCATTAACCTGTAATCCTGAGAACTGAAAAACTAAACACATCCTCAGCATGGCTCCAAGAGGTTTGTGCAGGAGTTTTTCTGGGATTCTTTCCTAGGATGTGAACTATAGCTTGGCTGGTGTATTCGATACCTTGGATAATACTGCACAAACTCTCAGTGAAATCTCTGACTCCAGAGATGCTGCTATCAACAATCTCTTGCGAGTTGACCTGCTTTGTTTTCATAGCATCTCCCCTTAAAGAGGCCTCATACCTCTCTCTTGTCCTGCATCTGGAGTTTTCTAAAGAATCAGTAGACAATACCTGTAGGAGCCTGCTCAGCATGCACTATAACTTATTGCGTGAATACTTTTGCCTAAGGCCAAACATCCACCTGGTATGCATAACTTTGACTTTTCCACATAAAAGCAAACTATTTTAAGACATTATTAAACAAATTTAAATGCTCACCAACAGTGCTTAAGATATTCCAGACCTGTCCATAATACTGTCAGAGTCCATTTTATTATTTTTGTCATTTTGGCAGCTGTGGCATGATATCTCAGTGTGATTTCATTAATCATTTCCACGAACACAACAAAGGCTTACTCAAATTTGGTAACTATTGGGGGTGTTTTTTACGTGAGAAGTCTGTTTAAGGTGTTTATCTCTTGTCCACTTGGTCGACTTTTTCTTATAAAATTGCAGTCATTATTTGTACATCTTATGCACATATGTATTCATTTTACATTTTACAAAACTGTCCTGTGCTTTTTCTCTGTGCTTTTTGATGAGCTAGTATATGTAAAATATCTCCATGGAAGTTATTAATATGTTTCTTTACTTTTGAAATATTTTGGGTCTTGATTAAAAAGTTTCTTTCTAGCCTGAGGTCAAAAAAATACTTCCTGAAGTAGAAAAAATAGAGTTTTTCTATTACTTTCTACAAGTTGAAACTTTTCCTCTTCACCTTTAGGCCAGTGATCCTCCTAGAATAAATCATTTTGAGCCATGTAGAGTAAGGCTCCAATTTTATTTTATTTTAATGTAAAATGACAGCTTCTCCAGAACCACTCACACAAATGCCTTTTTCTCCCCCTAGTCCACTAATGCAGGTTATTTAATGAATAAACATTGTAGTCAGGAATCTTCATCCCTGATTTGAATCTGTTCGATGAATATCTCTACCTGATATCAAGACTTGCATCTCAAGTATTCCAGGTTCACAATAATATCTACTTTTCTGGTAAGGCATATACCCCTTATTCTTAATTTTCTACAAAGTTTTTCTATTTTTAACTGTTTGTATTTCTATGAACATTTTGTTCAAAGAGATTGATTAGTAATTTAATATGTTCAAAACAACAGAAAAGCATGAGCCCAAATAGCTCCACTGGAAAATTATACCAAACCCTTTAAAAAGAACTACCACTCACTCTTCACAAATACTTTCTAAAACTATAAAAGGAGGAAAAATTTGACAACCAATTCTTCTAGATGAGTGAAAACATAGGAGTAAATGTTATGGGAAAGTAGCTGTTTCTTAGGCATGATACTTAGAGCAAAAAAGAACCTTTTTTTTAAGTGTTAAAGTTTGTCAAATTTAAATAATTTCTATGCTTGGGGACAATAGTTGGGGGCTCTGGACTCCCACATGGCCAACTGTGGTTCTAATCCTAGACCTGGCAATTGCTTTCTCACTTTTCCTCTTTCTCTCTGGCTTTCTCTCTCTCTGGTAAGCATATGTGCCCTATAGCGAATTAAATAATAATAATAATAATAATAATAATAATAACAATAAATTAAATTAAAATAATAATTCTTTCTTCTTTTTTATTTTTTCTTTTTCCTTTTTTTTATTTCTAGAGAGAGATTTTTGCTATAGGACATGTGCACTTGCTGGATAGACAGAGACCGAAAGTGAGAAATCACTCCCCTCGAGGCATGGCCAATCCCTTCTCCTCCATTCTCCTCTTGGGATCATGGGCATGTAAGCACATGCACTCATCATGAGTTTTAAGCCACCAGGTCCAGGACTCAAACCTTGGTTGACCACATGGGAATCCAGCAACGTAAGCATTACGCCATCTGCTGGTCCCTCAAATACTTTTAACTCAGCAGTAAAAGGGTAAATAACCCACTTAAAAATGAGTAAAGATATAAGAAGACATTTTTCCAAATATGTTGTACAAATTTTCAATAAGAACGGAATGAGGACCAGCAGGTGGCATGGAGGAAACGTGGCTGGATCCCATATGGCCACTGTGGTGTCTGAGTCATGGACCCTGAGACTGGCTCCATGTGCGTGTGAGCCCAAAATCACAAGAGAAGAATAAAAGAAAAAAAGGATTGCGACATGGTCACTTCCTCCTCGGGAGTGATTTCTCACTTTATTTCTCTTGTCTTTCTCTCTGTCTCTCTCTCAGGGCAAACAAACAAACAAAGAATGAAAGAAAAAAAAGGTAAAGAAGAAAAGAACTTAATGATGTAGGATGAGATTTCAAAAAATTGGGACCAGCAGTTGGTATAATGGCTATGTTGCTGGACTTTCATGTAGTCAACCGCTGTTTGAGTCCTGGACCTGGTGGTTTAAACTCACATCGGGCACGTGTGCATGCATGTCCAAGATCCTGAGAGGATAATGGAGGAGAAGGGATTGTGGCATGGCCATCCTCCCTGGGTGTGATTTCTCACTTTCGGTCTGTCTCTCTCTGCCTTTCTGGTGAGCACATGCACCCTATAGCAAAATCTTCTCCAAAAAATGAATTAATTTAAAATAATAATATATTTAAAAATTTTTTCAAAAAATCGTGAAAACATGAAATTAATAGATACAATATTTAAAATATAGACTTTATTGACATACGCTTTATCAAGACAATTTTGTAAGCAATGATAACTGCCATTTAGTCCTTCCCTATAGATATAAGCATCCTGGGAATTTTACCATACTAATGCAGTCTTTTTACATTATCATCTGTAGAAAATAGGTGCTCTAAGCCCTGTCAGAATGGCAAAGAATAAAAATACAAAAAGTGGTAAGTGTTGACAGGGTTGTGAAAAAGGGAGAACTCTCCTACACTGTTGGTGGGAGTATAAATTGGTCCAGCCTTTGTGGAAAACAATATGGAGGCTCCTCAAAAACCTACAAATAGAACTACCATATGTTTATTGTGACATTATTCATGATTGACAAGACATGGAATCAACCTAAATGTCCACAAGCAGATAGATGGAAAAAGTATGACACATATATTCTATGGAACACTATTCAGCCATTAAAAAACAAAACAAAACAAAACAATACCTTAGATTTGATAGAAAGTAGTCGAATATGGAAGCTTTATTGCCGAATGAAGCAAGCCAAGCTATAAAAGAGAGACATTGTATGTCTCCACTTAATATATGCTCACTGTCTGTACTCTATAGTAGAGATTGAAAGATTGAAGGAAATAAAAGCAGTGAAAATGGTAATGGACACTGGAGACAGTGTGGAAGGAGGGTGGAAGAGGGGAAGAGTATGGAGAAGGAAATCAGAGAGGAAAAATAGAGAGGCAAGACATCTGTGGTTTATTACCTGTTGATGATAGCATGCATAATATTCTCAACTGATCTGGTTTGAGGTGTATTTCATGTTGGGTAAATTTTCTTTACAAGCCAAATAACATATAACAATCAAATGTTTAAAAAAAAAAAGAAGAAGAAAATTGAATAAAATAAAAAAAAACTCTCACTTAAAAAAAGATAATATTTTAATTTCAACATGTAAGATGTTTTATAGGATCAAAACTGCTGGCTGTGAGTTCAAAGACTCCAGGCTGAATGGCTCCAGAAATCTGAATAAAATTTGATTATCTAAGGCCTTAATTAATCAAGAAACCCATGAGATGATCATGCCCTCTTGAACCACTCCTGGGACTGATCATGTGCCTGGGGCCCATACCTCTAATTTGGTCCTTAAAAATGCATGTGGAAAACACCTTGGGAAGACTGGGTCTTTTCAGCATGAGCTCTCTCCTCTTTTTGCTTTGCTCATTGTAGTAAAGTTTTCCTTTCCTTCATCACACACAGAAAAAAAGAAAAATAAGTGTTCTTTTTAAAATTATTTTTATGTTTAGAAAACAATAAAATGTTTGTTTTTAAAATTTTTATTAAAATTTTTATTATGTTATTTTTATTTTATTCTTTTTATTATGTTATTAAAATTTTTCCTAACCAAACTTTTTTTGTTGCTGTAGTCTCCTGAATATAAAAAAAAAAAAAAAAATCAGAAGTCGACAAATTGGGACTGTAAAATGGATGCCTAATGACTTCCCACCGAAATTCTCTGTAATTGTGCTCGTGTTTGACAAGAGAAATGGACAGGAGGACTGCCACGGTGGAGAAGGACTCCCCAGTGAAGCTTTTAAGGGCATAGGGCATTTTTATGCTAAAGTTTGACTAACTTTCTTAAAACACACTCTTCTCTTTATAGGAATTATTTATTTAATTGTATTTATAATCATTATTTTAATTTGTTGTGGAGAGAGAGAGAAAATGAGAAAGTAAGCTGCCAAGTCTGGGACCTGAACTGTGATCAACCATGTGGGAGTCCAGTAGCTTAACCACTATGCCACAAACTGGCCCCCATTCAAACACTCTCTTAACAAGCAGGTGTTACCTTTGGCCCTCCTGAAAGTCAGCAAGCAATAATACGCCTTGAACATCTTGAAAGATGGTTGCCCAGACCCTGTCTTGACCAGTCTGCTTTTGCGTCGACTGGACCACCTCTGTCTCGGTAGCCACTGATTTGAGGGCCTCCGTCTCCAAGTTTGTACTGGTAAAGCCACGTGCCATCTCCTGCTATAACTACGTGAAGAAATGCTTCAGAATCTTGATCCCACTAATTTAAAATTTCCATTGAAAGCCCTACTATTGCATGCAAGTGATCTGCATGTACCTGTTTTGGCACACATTGGGTAGAAAGTCTGCTCAAATTTAAGTTTTCAGTCAAAATTGTGTATGCTGAGTCACGTAAGATGTCTGTGATGTTGGCTATTGTTTCAGCTGTTACTCATCAGTCCTCTTTAGTTAGAGCATGAACAAAATTCATCTCTTCTTCACAAATTCATGTGAATGGTCACTGAAGGCATCAGTGAGTTTTATCGCGTCCCTTCTTAAAAGGATGTATTCATTTATAAATTGCTTTCTTTGGAGCAATGTCCCCATAAACTTTAAGTAAGTCATTACTGATTTCACCATTCTTCCACCCAAGCTTCACCATAAACTAGATGTTGTTCATGCTTTAATTTTAGTAGAATTCATGCTGCTTTGACAGAGGAGTTCTTTCTTTCTTTTTCTTAACTTTTGTCAGAAGGCATGTGTACCCACCAGAGAGAAAGAGACAAAAAGAGAGAAACAAGAAAATACCCTGTATGGAGAATGGTCACACCACAATTTCTCCTATTCAATTTCTTTTCCAAATTTTATGCACGTATGTACACATGCCAAGTGTGTCCCGTAAGCCACCAGCTCAGGGCCTTGAACTGTAAAGTTAGCCATGTGGGATCCAGCTGTCTTAGCCACCAGGTCACAGGCTGAGTCCTGGGGGGGTGTCTTTTCACACTGATGACATATTCTTATTTGTACCTCAATCTAGATATTACTAAGACATGTTTCGATTTTAACTTGGTGCCAAAAAACCCTGAAACTTATGCATAGATTTTAATAATACATATTTTCCATAAATATTTTAAGGAACCTTTTAAAAAAAACATTGGAAATATTGTCAACATCATGAGCATTAGGGAAATGCAAATTGAAACAACAGTGGGTGGGCCAGCAGGTGATGTGATGATTAAAGCACTGGGACACTACATGGCCAACCGCGGTTCGAGTTCTAGACTTTCTTTTTCTCTTTCTCATTTTTTCTTTCTGTCTCTCTCTGGTGAGCATATGTGCCCTGTAGCAAATTATAAACTAATAATAATGATAAATAAATAAGTGATTCTTTAAAAAAAATGTGATATACCACTTTAAACTCACTAGGGTAGCTAAAACAAAAAAGACAAAAAATAACATATGGGGGAGGATGTGGAGAAATCGAAAGCCTCCGCCATTTCTGAGTGGTCAGCAGTTTATGAAAATACTAAGTATTAAGTTAATATCTGAATCAACGTTACATTCCTAAGTATAAATACAACAGAAATCAAAATTTATTTTTCAGCAACTAGCACATAAATGTTCATAATAGTATTATTTATAATAGGACAAAATATTAATTATAATATTCAAATGCCAATTCGTAGATGAATGGATAAATTTAACATAGTATATGTGTATGGCAGAGCATTATTTAGCAATAAAAAAGCTTTTTTTTCAGAGATTTTTGCCATATGGCATGTGTGCTTACCAGAAAGAGAGAAACAGAGAGAAAGAAAGTGAGAAATCACCCCCCAAGGGGGGATATCCATACCACAATCACTTTTCCTCCATCTTCCTCTTGGGATTTGAGGCAAGCATGCGCCCAGGGTGAGTTTCAAACTTCTGGGTCTGGGACTTGAACCATGGTCGACTATGTGGGAGTCCAGTTACATAACCATTATGTCCTCTGCTGATCCCAAAAGAAAGAACTTCTAATGCATGCTAAAATATGGATTGATCTTGAAAAAAACTACGTTAAGGGCAAAGATTTGGTTATAAAAAACTGCATACTGGGGGCCAGCAGATGGTGTAGCAATTACAAAGTTGTGTCCACATTTCAGAAATTCTTATGGCAGACCAGCCTCAACACTCGGACCCCTAGTATGCCCAGTTTTGTTTTTTGGCGTCAACTTTATGCTTGTGAAATTTATCCACACTGTATGGAACTGAGAATTGGAGATTTCATCTTCTAAATATTATTTATAGCCCCATTGTTTGACTACATCACACTTACCACTTATTACTACTCATGGGCATCTGAGTTGTTTCCAGTTTTAATTTTGGTATGTCTCTGAGGACACAGACATTTTCCCCCTGTATCGTTTTTATAAAGTACTGGAATGGCATAGCCACAGGGTACATGCATTTTCAGATTTAGTACATAATGTCATTTTTTTCTAAACTGTCTTTATGAAACTTCCCCCTCATCAGCTGTCTCCGAGCAGCGAATCATTATCCCACGTCTCTGCCACTCCTGTGTTCATCCATTTTAGACGCTTCGCTAAATTTCTCTGGTTGCTAATGAAGTTGACCACTATCAAGGTTGTCAGCCATTTGTATTTTCCATTTTGTGAAATCCTCCTTTTCCAGAGGGCTGTCTATTGTTTCCTTATTACTTTGTACAAGATACTTGTATCATCTGTGTAACTGTTACTGTTATTCTTAAAGTTTCTTTTGATGTAAAGAGCTCTTAATCTGATGAAGGCAATGTTATCAATAACTTATTTTATGGATAGGTAGTACATTGTGTGTGTTATGTAACAAATACTCTATTTTGTGAGGTCATGGAGATATTTTCTTGAGGTCATACAGTGCTTAAGATGGGGACAAATCCAAGTCTGAAGACTTCCAAAGACCATGACCTTCTGACAACCAGCAAGACACATGTCCATTCTGAAAAAAGAGCAAACCAAACAAAGAGAAGACTTCCATCAAATGAAATGTATGTACTGGAAATTTGGAAGGGTCATTAGTAAAGGTGTACAGTGGCAGGATGTACATGATCCTTTGTCGTTTCTTATTAATGAGTTAGACCCAACCTCGGATGCACAAGGAGGAATGAACAAGCATGTGAGCGCTGTCTGTGTAGCCAAATGGAACAGATCCAGCAGCCCCAGGCACTGGGTAGTGTTCAGTAAATTATCTTTGCCCATGAACTAAATGGCACCCCTTAAAGAGTTCATTCACCTCACATGGATGAGCAGTTTACATCAGATAACAGATTCTTCACCTCCGTGATCTTGCCTGCTGCTATTATCTCAAAGATTTGTCACTGTCCGCTCACGTACATTTCTGGATCTGGCTGGGGAACTGGATGGCTTTGAAAATGTAGACAGTTTTCCCTTTGCCAATTTTCCAGACATGAATGTGCATATGGTGAACGGTTTCATGGGGAGAAGAGGATGATTAGACAATGTTTTGAGGGATGAAAAGAAATACCAAGTATCATCTCATGCCGCATTTTACCATGCGTGCTTGATTGTGACTTACTGAAAGAATAATTAAGGAAAACATACTTACACTAATACATTAGTTGTAGTAATTTTACATCAGTGGCAGTTCTTTTAGTATCTTGTGCTACATATTTTATAGAGCTCTTCTATAACCAATCACACCTACACACACATATTACATGCACTTATTTATTGATTTGCTTAACTCCCAATGAACAGATGATGGATGTCATTAGTTCAGTTTTACATTGTATAGGAAATGAGGTTTAGGGAAGTTAATCATTCCTGAATTTATACAACTGCTAAGATGTGGAAATGGATTTAAACTCATACCAATCAAAAGTTTGTGCTCTAAAACACTATAGAGAGGGCACTGGGATTTTGAACTTAATGGACTAAGACCAGACATATGTCAGATGAAAAAGATTCAGGCAGAGGAACTTGAATGCATGAAAAATACATTGTAGATAATGAAATTCAAGAAAAACAGCAAAATGGAGACAAATGTTAATAAACCATTTCAACAAATGAAAAATGGGACAAAATCAATAAATCAAACTAGTCAGAGCTCAACTTAAAATTAAGACAAATGAACACTGAAATAGTTTACATCTCGGCATAATGCCATTCTTGGCCAATTTCACAATGGTAGTGTGTGTGTGTGTGTGTGTGTAGAGTAGCACATTGTAAGTCATTTTTACTTAATTTTCACATACACGTGTATGAATAGCAAAGGAATTTACATGTGAGTGAACTGAGGCAGAGATTCTAAATTAATTTCCAAAGATCATAAAGTCAATATGGGGACCAGTAGATGGCGTAATAGTTATGTCACTGGACTACCACATAGTTGACCATAGTTTGAGTCCTGGACCCAGTTACTTAAAACTCATGCTGGACGTATGTGTGCATGTACCCAAGATCCCAAAAAGAGAATTGAGGTGAAGGAATTGCAGTGTGGCCATCGCCCAGAGGGTGATTTCTTGCTTTTTGTCTCTCTGTCCCTGTCTCTCCAACAAGCACATGCACTTTATAACAAAGATCTCCCTAAAATAGATAAATAAATAAACAAATAAAGTCAATACATAGACAAGACAAGATCTAAAACTGGGTTCATTTGATATTGAATTCAATGATTCTTTTTCTCTGTATCTTGCTATGCTCTTTTTAATGTGTGGAAATGCTCACTAGTTACTTCTGAGGCTCTGTGAAGACCTCCTGCACATCAGCAGAGCTTAGAAGTGAAGCTTCATGGTAAGGTGTCTTCTTTAGGCTATGCCTTCTCAACTTGAAGTTCTTTTCATCAGTTTTGTACTGATTAATAAGTAGATAGGAAACCCGTGAGCGTTTATTGAGGAAGTCAGTGTGAAACATTATGCAAGAATCAATCACTCCACTTTTGTTTCAAATCATTCTAATTTGAGAAGTGTTAATTGATTTTCATTGTCTTTAAAAATCAGTTTGATTTTTCAATGGGAAGCAGACATTTGATCTTTTTTAGAATAAAAACTCAACTTCTTCATTGTCCTTTCTGAGGGCTATTGGAATCTTTTTGGACTAGGTTAAACATTCTCCCCTCTAGCAGTGAATACCTGGCCATTGCAATTCAGAAGAACAGTGATCTTGAGAAATAGGACAGGAAACCAGCTCTCTTACTTTGTTTTGATTTAGGCTCCAGCCATTTCACATGAACATGAGCATATATCAGTGCTTTGAGAGAAAAAAAGAAAATAGGGGCTTCAAGAAGTGATAAAGAGGTTTGGTTTTAAAGTTTGAGAGTTTGGATAGGAGGAGAATTGGGGACAGATGGATGGCAGAATCTCAGAGCTGGATTTGTGCCCAAGAGTTGTGATTGCCAGCTGGCAGGTGCTTTGCAGTGGGTGGGCAGGAGGGCCCAGGTGAGGAGCACCACTCAGATGCTCGGGATAATGATGGGTCAAAGTCCTGTCTTTAAGAAGATGGGGATTTCTGGGCAGCAGAGGCATGGTAGTAAGGATGCTTACATAGCTCATAGCCAACTGTGTGATTTGAGTCCTGGACTCAGCACCTTAAAATTCTAGGCACATGCACGTGTGTGACCCAAGTCTCAAGAGGCAAAATGTTCATAGGATGGGAGAGTGCTGAGCTGTATTGTATAAAATCCTTGGTTCTTTGGTTTCAGACTACTAAAATTAGAGACCTGTCCCTAGGTGCAAAATAAAATCACAAACACAACAAAAGTAGGTAGAACAGAGAATTTAATAAGAAAGAAAGATTTTAGAAAAGAAGTGCACCCAAAAGACTTTTGGGCAGGCAGGTTGCTAGGTAGCAACTGCATTTGGAACTGGTTAGCTGTTATTTTTATTACTAGAGATGATGAATATTTAACAGTGGGAGGTCTGTCATACTATCTATGTTCTTTGTTTGAATTCCCGGGCTCTCTCCTGGGCTTGAGCATCTCTTGGACGGGTGAAGAATTTGAGGGATTTGATGACCTAACTGCACATGCCCAGTGTGAGCCACGATGATAGGTGCATCCTTATTAGGATGAACTGTCCAATTAGTTCATTGCCCCAGTGGGAATCAGGATGTTGACCAAATCGTCTTGTTGAGTCTTTTCGTATTTATGAGGAATGTTTAAGAGGGAAATTTATAATCACCCTTACATATCTTCCTCAGGTATCAAGGAAGAAAAATGGAATTTGCCTCATCTTCCAGGTGCCAGGAGCTATGTGGGGAAAAGACATTTTCATAGAGGGTCTGGTTGTAACTCCTGATAATGGCAGGTGTCCTTCTGCTATTTTCCCAGGGCTGCCTGCTCATTGCTGGCTACCTGCCTATCACAGAATGGAGAAGAAGGGATTGCTGTGTGGCCATCATCCCTTGGAGGTGTATTCTCATTTCTTTCTCTCTCTCTTCATTGAGTGCATGCAAGCTAAAATTAAAAGAGAATAAGAAGTGGAAAGAAAAGGAAAAAAAAAGAAAAAGAAAAGAGAAAAGAAAAGAAAAAAAAGAGAAGAAAAAAGAGAAAAGAAAAGAAGATAAGGTTTAATGTTTACCTGAACCCAGGTCTATGCTGGCTGACATATCATTTTTCAGGTGATAGAGAAATTCATGCTGCTCATAGCAAAGTCCTCACAAACACTGACCAGTCATTTCAGGGCTGAAGTAATGCCCTAATAAAGCCATAAGGCTTTCCAGCCGCCTCCACGCATTTTTGGCAAGTATTAAGGCATCTGTAAGAATAAAAGGAGGTCTCTGTGCCTGTCGGGGGGAAGGGGAGATACTTTCACTGTATGGCATTGGCCTGGACACACAGGAGCTCCCAGACCTGGGGCAGCACAGCTTGGAAGATGCCATCTCCGAGACCCTGTGGGATCGGTGCTCATGGCCTAGACACAGCAAAGACGGAAAGTCAACAACTGGCAGTCTTCACACCACTGTGTGCCAGGATTTGCAATAGTAACTGCATCTTTTACTTTTAAAATTTTCATGATTACGTAGTGAGGTAAGTATTTTCATCTGGTACTTCACAAAAGGGATGAGTTGAAGCTCAGAGAGCCTGCAAAACTTGCTTATGATGACTTGCATGGTAAGGCAGAGAAGAGGATCAGACACTTTTGTCTATTATCAAAGTCCTCCTCCTCTTTTGTGATAGGACTGTGTTTCTTTTTGCTAATTATCTGCATGACTTTAGGCAAATCATTTAACCACTTTGGACCTCAAACAATATGTCTGAAAGTAGAACGTGTGAGTGCTCATTTTAATTCTTCACAGGCTTGTATCCCACTGCGGGAGGGTGAGGAGTAGGCCACTTCCATGAGTTTGACTTTCCCCTGGAATAACACGTGTGAGAAAATACTGACACAACCAAGTACGTCCATGCAGCAGCTTAACCTCTCTCCGTCCTTCTGTGCTGTATTTGCTGCTGTTAGTGTGTGTGGGTGGGGGGGAGGGAGCGGGAGGTGTAGCCGGGCTGCTGTCAGAGCAACCCTAACTTTACCTTGCTCCTTGGATAAAAAGGAAATTTCTCTTGTCCTTGGGATGTGTCAGAACTGTGGTAATTTCAAGCCTATCCTTCTTGTGCCATCATCATCAGGAATCAGACAAGGTGTAAATGAATTTAGGGACTGCATGATTGCTTCCTCTGCTTTCTCAGTGAGTTGGCGGAAGGGTCACGGTCGACGTGGGGAGAGCAAACGCAGGCAGCTTCTCACAGTCTTCTTCACAGTGAATCATGCCAGCACTCTCTGTCACCCCTGAGGTGTCTAGCTTGATTGATACTGAAAGCTTTATAAGTTGGAAAAAGATAAGCAAAGATAAGTTCCACAGCACTGGTGATAAGGCAGGAAAGGGCGAAAGACCAACAAACTCTAATGCCATTCCAGAATCCATCATCTGAGTCAGCTCCTGGAAATGAAGGTCACATGGTGGTCAAGGCAGAGTAATAGCAGACCCTGAGTGAGCGCTTCCTTCAGACTTAACCAGTGAAGGGGGAAAGAAAAATGGGGCCCAAGCTAACATCTTTCACGATCTCAAATCCCTCTCCTCTAAGATGTCACTGATCCTTTTCAGCTGTCACCCTGTGCTGGTGAATGGATGGACCCTTGAACAAAGTGTGGTGGCGCACACTCATGATGTGTGTATTTTGGAGACATCCCCAGAGGCTGTGTTTTGTGTAATGTTACATTCCCATCTGGCACCATCTGGACACTCCTCCCAAGTGAGAAGGTCAGACCAATAAATAAAGAAAGAAAGCAAGCAGAGCTAAAGCCTTGGCTTCCTAATAGATCCAGGCAAGAAAGAGAGAGAGAGTGAATGCATTTCCACATTGGGTCCCTCCACAGGATTCGAACAGATCTTTGGTATTAGGTAAATCATCAGCTGACCTGTTGGCATTGCACTTATGTTCGCAGTTTCCCTGCACTGTGAGCCGCTCGGACTTCTTTTGTGAGTCTATTTGTTCTACATACATATGAAGATAGTCCATAGCAAGTTGCAGAACAGCAGAATGGAGTAATAAAAAGACTCAAGGCTTTTTGCTAATCATGGGGTTGACAAGTGCCAGCCCGTGGGTGTGCAATGGACAGAACAGGATGTTTCCTTGTGAGTCAAGGAAACACAAGAATCTGGCAATCCTGCTGGAGGGAGGAAGAGACAACAGGAATGTCTGAGGTGCGATCATTGTGTCCAAAACTGGGTCCATTAAGCAAGGGTGCCTGAGCAGGGGGGTAGTGGGAGGGAGCCAGGGAGGGAAGGCAGCAGAGAACACGGGAAATGGCTTAAGATGTCAGCCATGCTAGATCAAAGTGAATTTTACAGAATACTGTACAACTTGGAGCCTGCGTCTTCTCCCTAGGAACACCTGTGCTCAGTGCTGGGCTGGTTCTCTGGGAGCAGGGCTCAGTTTAGTACTGAGGGAGGGAAGACTGGGAAGAAATGGAAGGGCTTGGGGCAGACAGTGATGAAAATAGTTTCCTGAAAAAAGTTTAGGAGGGGCATCACAGAGACTGTTCAGAGTCTCAAACACAAAGAGCCAGTTTAGGGAAGCATAAACATTCTTAAAGCAATGAGCAAGCTGAAGACAGCAGAACCTGGAACCCTGAACATTTCTGAAGGAGGAGGTACCAAGCAGAGAGCACTGCATAAGGGAATGTTGGTAACACTGGGCTTATAGAGACAAGTACTGGGCATTATTCAAGTTTAGTCAGCCTGTTAAAGGAAAGTAAATAAAATAGACTCCGTATAACTGTTGAGAAACAATTCAATCACACAAATTTCTAATCCAAAACATTAAAAAAAAACATTCTCTAATACAGTATATAAGTGTCAAATAAATTAATGGATATTAGCTATTGCATTTATGATTTTGAAAAAAAAAATAGTTATAGGAGCCAGCAAGTAGCATGAAGATTAAGGTGGCTGGATCTCACATGGCAGACTGTATGGTTCAAATATCAGATTGGATGGCTTGAAAAACACACTGGGCATGTGTGCGTGCATACCCAGAATCCCAAGAGGAGAATGGAGGAGAAAGGATTACAGTGTGATCATCCCTTCTGGGGGGTGATTTCTCACTTCTCCTCTCTGTCTATCTTTCTCTGGTGAGCATGCATGCTCCATGGGGGGGAAAAAAAGAAATACTGGTTATTAAGAAAATGCATCACACACACACAATGGAATACTCAGCCATAAAAAAAAATGATGTATTCCTGTCATTTGAGACAAGTGGAAAAACCTAGAAGTTAAAATCCTAAGTAAAATAAGCAGGTTATGAAAGACAAATGCCGTATGTCCTCACTTAACAAGTGCACAGTGTACTTACTCATTCACAGAAGCCAAAGGACTTGGCAGCATGGAAGTGGAGAGAATCTTGGTAGATATTAGTTGCTGAATGGGGACATGGAGGTTCAGGAGAAAGTAGCTAACAGATGCAAGAGTGCACAGAAACAAGAGTCATTGGCTACAGAACACTGCACCAGAGAGTAAAAAGTTCACTGACAATCCAGTTTCTTTGTTCTGCCCTCAAATGTGCACAGTATAATGTTAAATACTGAAAATGAGAGCTATGTTTATTATCACACATGGCATACATGCTTTAAAATACTATTTTGTATTCCACAGAAAGTAAAATTAAAATATCATTAAATACTTCATTATGTGCCAAGTAATGTGTTGCCCCCTGACATGTGGCATACTACAACAATCCTTTCACTCATCTATTTCTCCAAAACATAGTGCTAGTATATTCTTGCTCCAACCTTGCAAGTTAGTGCTGTTATTTATCCCCGGGAAAGTAGGCTCAGAGAGAAGCTGGGTAACTTGTCACCAGTCACGGCTGGTAAGTAGCAGAGCCAGTATCTGAACCCACAGTATCTTATCTCCAAGTTCAAGGTCTTGCTGCTTGGTTGTATGACCAGTCCAGTTCTAAACCATGGGAGAGTTCTGGCAGGAGGAACTTTGCAGGAGGATGAACCAGAAAGGCAATTAACAATTTAATGCCCATTGTCTTATGGATACTGGAGACAATGTGGGAGGAGAGTGTGAGAAGGGGGAGAGTGTAAGGAAATAAATTAAGGAGAAAAATAGAGAGGCAGGACATTTCTGGGACACAGAAATGGATTATTATCTGTTGATGATAATGTGGTTTGTATCCTCAATGGGACTGATGTGAAGTCTATTCATGTGGGGTAAATTCAATGTACAAGCTCAGCGATGCATAGTGATTAAATGCATAAAACAAATAAAAATAAAAAGTAAATTTAAAAAAGTATTGAATTATGGAGAAAGATTGAAAGCATATTTTTCTGCTTTTTCTATGCTGAAACCAAGACAATGTTAAATAACGCCCAGGTATTATTGATTATTAATTCACATCTCTTTCTGGCTAGAGTAATAAGATGACTTATTAGCACTGAATCCTCATTTAGTTTTCTCTTGGGGATCAATGTGAAGACACTTGCTCAAAATGTACATCCAAGTTCTGGGGGGCCCAAGCTGATTGGTTGCTACTTTAAAAAAGAGTAATATCTTTGACTGGAGTAATATACAGTGTATTCATGTTGAGAAAAATCCATGTTGTGTGTCGTAAAGATGTACAGTGATTAAATGTAAAAGAAAATTAAAAAATAAAAGAAAGAAGAGAAAAAGAAAACAAGATGCCTATTGTCGAGCAGGATTAATAAATTATCTGAACAAACCTGTCTTTCCTGATTGACTTGCTGCTTCATTGCCTTCTTTAGTGTCTATGAGACGTGATCACTGACATGCGCTTACTATAGTAGCAAAGATCTGGATGCTATACACTATTCTACATTGTAGCAAATAGAACATTGGAAGATTTGCCTTCTCTCTTGTACCCTCATCTTCATTTAACAGACACTGAGTGAGCTGGAAGAGCTACAGATGACTATGGTTCACAAACGTTTTACCAACCTTTTTAACTGCTATCGAGTCAAAAACGTTAAAGATGGCTCTGAAGCCCACTTCCCATACTGAAGGCACATGGGCCTGTGATTTCCTGAGCTGTTCCCTGCTGTCCCTCCAATACGTGCACAACCGGAGGGCGGCAAGATGGCGGCTGGAGCCACACAGCAGCCTGGGGAATCTTATGGCCCCTGAATATTTTGCCTTCTTCAGCCTATCCAAATTGTGCCAAGAATGCCTGCCTTACTTCTGCACTGTCCACCAGACACTTCAGTCATACTCAGACACCAGTTGTTTCCTCTGCTCACACCTGTTAGAGACCTGACATGTGGGCATACCGTAACGATCCTTAACAGAGTGGCACCCGTGCTTCCAGACGTCCTAAAGTTGCCACCAGTCAGAACTGCCAATGCGTATCAGTTCACGGAAAGGCGAGAGGAAGGCTGTGAAGGCTGTCATCTACGGGTTTCTTGACTTCATTCTGGCATTTGGCTAAGGAGAAAGGCTAGTTATAAGAAAAAAATTATGGAAAAAGAAATGCACAAGAAAAAGGTGCCTGGGACCAGCAGTTAGCGTAATGGCTATGTCGCTGGACTCCCACATAGTCGACTGCGGTTCGAGTCCCGGACCCGGCGGCTTAAACTCACGCCGGGCGCGTGTGCGTGCGTGCCCAAGATCCCGAGAGGAGAATGGAGGAGAAGGGATTGCGGCGTGGCCATCCCCCCTGGGGGGTGATTTCCTGCTTTCTATCTCTCTGTCTCTCTCTGTCTGTCTGGCGAGCGCACGCGCCCTATAGCAAAAACCTCTCCAAAAAAAGAAAAAAAAAAAAAAAAAAAAAAAAAAAAAAAGAAAAAGGTGCCTGAGGGAATTTATTTCCTGCAGTAAAACCCAGAGCAAACACTTAGATAAAATGACAACATCTTTCTGGAAGAGGCAAAACTGGTTTGCTGATGATCCTTACCAGAAGCACCATGGTAGAGCAAACCTGAAAGGATGGATCTGCAGCTTCACAATTTCCCAGTTACTGACTGTGCACCTTTGTGTACGTGTCTTTGCAAAAATGAGTAAGTATGCAACTTCATGTAAATGGTATTTACAATCTGATAGGTAAACATACAATACCAACCTTAAGTTTATTGAAGTTTTAAAACTTAATGGATTAAACATTTCCAAATTTGGACAAAGAAAAAGGAAGGGGCACAGCTAAAAAAGAATGCCTAAGGTTTTATTATTTCACATAATCAGAAATGTAAAATATAATGCAACATCATAATTAGACATTTATGCTTGGTCTCTGCTATAGTTACATGCACATGGCTGATACTAAAGCCGAAAGTTCCCTCTCCGCCCTCTTTTCCTCTTGCCTAGATAGCAGAAACCACACAGCATTCATTTTGATACCTTTGCACAGATCAAGTGCCCAGACAAAGCCAGACATATTCCTTTACATACACACAGTCTAACACATAATTCATTTGTACGCAGACATGCATGCACACACACACACTCACAGACGAACACAGCTCACTACTTTATCACGCTCACATGAATGATCAAACCATGTAGCTTCCTAACAGAGGATACCACTCTGTCCTTCTTCCACCTCTCTGTTCTTTATCCTGGCTTCTCATTCTTTACTGACTTTTGTTTTTATGTACTTATAGCATTCATGTTTATAAAACCGCAACTAACTGCAAGACATTATGTTGTACACCAAGCCTAAAAGTATGAACAAGTCAGGAAAGTGTCTGCTCTCATGGATCTTGCATTCTAGAAAGGAGATAGAAAAGGCAAAAGTCAGGAAATGAATAAGTATCATTTCAGACCATGACTAATGCAAATGGAAGGTGCTTATCACTTTTGGATTGTATTTTATATCCCACCCTTTATTGTTCAGTTAATATTGGTCACTGAACATCTCCCAAAAAATAGCAGAGACTGGGAATAAAATGGACAGAAAATATGGAATCTACCAGGAAAAATTCACAGTGGTCCAGAAAATGGAAGAAGTAGGAGACATATGTTTGTATGTGAAGAGAGCAAATCTTTTGAAGAACACAGATGCATGTGTTATACAGAATTATATTAAAATGCAGGGGGGCGGATCTTGAGAGGTTGTAAGATTCAGGTTCAATTTTATTGTTTTGTATGTGGATCCATTTTTCCAACACCATTTGTTGAAGAGACTATCCTTTCCCTACTGTATATTCTTTTTTTCTGTATAGAGAGATTTTTTGCTATAGGGCACATGCACTCACCGGAGAGACAGAGAGAAAGAAAGTTAGAAATCACCTCCTGGGGGGATGACCACACAACAATCCCTTCTCCATTCTCCTCTCAGGATCTTGGGCATGCATGCACACGTGACCAGCATAAGTTTTAAGCCACTTAGTACAAGACTCAAAACATAGTCCACTACATGGGAGTCCAGTGACATAACCATTATGCCATCTGCTGGTTCCCTGTCTTTGTATTCTTGCTACTGTGTTGAGGATTGTTTAACTGAAAAATACTTTTGGGATTATTTCTAGGCACTCTATTGTATTTCACCAACCTATCTGCCCATCTTTATGCCAGTGCCATACTGTTTTAATTACTGGAGTTTCATAATATTTTTGAGAGGTTTTTGCTATAGGGTATGTGCACTCTCCAGAAAGACAGAGAAAGACAGAAAGAAATAAATCACACCCCAGCAGGGATGGCCATGCAGTAATCCCCTCTCCTCCATTCTCCTCTCAGGATCTTGGGCACACATGCACATGCGCCTGGTGTGAGTTTAAGCCACCGGGTCTGGGACTCAAACCACGGTCGACTATGTGGGAGTCCAGTGACATAGCCATTACACCAACCGCTGGTCCCTATACTATATTTTAAAATTAAAAAATGCAATACTTTCAATTTTGCTCTTTCTTTCTCTTTGGCCTTTTTCAATCTTTTGTGATTTTATATAATTTTGTGACATTTTCCTATTTCTGTAAGATATTCCATTGGAACATTGATGGAGAGAGGTCTAAATCTATACATTACTTTCAGTATATGAGCATTTTAACAATACAGATGTTCCTTAGTTTATAATGATTCAACTTACAACTTTTCTACTTTACTATGGGGTGAAAGAGAAAGAGATACACAACTCCCAGTCAGCCTACCAGTCTTTATGTAAACAATTGATATTCTGTGTACTATGATAGTTTCAACTATTCAAAAATACCGTGGTATTTTTCATTTATAATAGGTTTATCAGGATGTAGGTCCATTCTAAATCAAGAAGCCTCTGCAGTAAGTTTTCTAATATATGAACATAAAATGCCATTTCATTTACTTGAGTCTTTTCCTATTTCTTTATCAATGGTTCTTTCTTTCTATGTATTTTATCATTTTTTATGCTACTGTAATTGGATTATTTTATTTTTTTTAACAGACAGTTTGTTGTTAGGTTATAGAGACATGACTAATTTTGTATGTTAACTATGAATCTTGTAACTTTGCTGAATTCATTTACCAGTTCTAATAACTTTGTGTGTTTGTTTGTGTGTGTGTTTGTGTGTGTTTGTGTGTGTATGTGTGTGTGTGAAGCTTTTAGAGTTTCTACATGTGTCATCTGTATGATTCCACTTACAAAGGTATCTAAAATAGAGTTATAGATGTTGGAAATATACTGGTGATTATTAAGAGCCAAGAGAAGAAGAAAATTAAGAGTTTTTGTTCAATGGGTATAAACTGTCAGTTATGTAAGACGACATAAACTCTAGAGAGCTGCTATACAACACGATGCCTATCGATAATAATACTGCATTGTACGCTTAAAAACTTAAGAGGGTAGATTTCACATTAAGTGTTCCTACAACAACAGCAAAAAAATAATATCAAAATAAAAGAAAGAACCACAAGAAAACTTTTAGTAGTAAAGGATATGTCTATCACCCTGTGGTGGTGATGGTTTCATGGTGTACAAACATATTAAAATTTATCAAATTGCTCTATTTAATATGTGAAGTTTTTGAATATCAATTATTTCTCAACAAAGTTTTTAAGAAAAAAAAAAAAAGAAGAAGAAACAGTGAGAAGGAGAATGGATCAGTCAGTGAAGAGGTTTGAGGGGCGACTTCCCCTGGCATCTCAGACTGACATGTGGCTAGCAGCTGACGAGGAGACCATGAACACGGGCGACTCTTCGGTGAAGCTGATGCGCACAGAAATGAGATATGGTGGTAGACTCATGGCTAGGCCTTCAGAGAAGAAGTTTTTCAATACAGATACAATCTTACCTCTGAAAGCCAAGAGGAAAGGGAGACGTTGGATATGAAAGAAAGAGAAAGGACCGAGGTCCGAAGGAGCTGACAGTGCAACTGCTCAGAATTTCAGGAGGTGAAGTGACCTCACTTCCTCGGGCTGGAAGAGACGAACGAGACAGACCTTGAGGCCACAGGGCTGTGCGGCAGCAGGAGGGAACGGCGATGCTGCGCGATGCTGCTGCCAAAGAGGAAGACCCGAGTTTCATGTCCCACCGTCTCCCTAAAGCTGCCACACATGCACGCCTGTGACCCCGGCATGCTGAGGGTACACAGTTGCGTGAGCACCTTGTGACACTATCTCTGTTTCTCCCTGTCTCTCAGTCTCTCTCTCTCATGGAAGAAGAAAATAACAACAATCAAAAGATGGACCTTATGGATAGTATAGGGCCAAAGAGAAAGAGAAGGAGAATGAGCAATTGGCATCCTTTCTCTCTGAAAATAATGAGACACCTAAGAATGTAAGTCTGGGCCAGGAGGTGGCATGGTAGATAAGGCAGCTGCATCCCACATGGCCAATTGTGTGATTGAATCCCAGGTCAGGAAGCTTGAAAAACTCACCAGGCACATGTGCATGTGTGCCCAAAATCCCCAGAGGAGAAGTAATGGATAAAGGATTGCGGTGTTGCCTTCCCTCCTGGGGAGTGGGGGATGCTTTCTCACTTTTTCTCTGTCTTTTTCTCTCTGCTAAGTACATGAGCCCTATCACAAAATTAAATAAAAAAAAAGGAATTTAAGTTCTGGAGGTGGATTTTCAGATATGAATTTACTCTATCACTTAATGGTTGTGTGCTAGGATTTGATACTTTGCCAATGCTTTATCTCTTGGTATCTTTAAAAATGGAAACATTGTACAGAGAGACAACATGCCACAAAGTCCGGTGTGTAAAGTGTTGTGGCAATGCTTGGAACATACGGAGCACACGTCTTGCTACTACTTAGTTGAATTTCGAACATTCATATTATACCTGGTGATAGTTCACTTACAGACTGGCAATTTTGCTCTTTATTATTCATGGTTTATATGTTTGTTTATGCATTTATTAAGTAGAATTATATCATTATAAAACCAACAACGCCACTGGGGAAGTCTCGATGACTCCTTCCCTCCTCGTTCACCGTTTATCTCCAGACTCCAAGATCGGTGTCACAGCGTCACAGAGCAGATAGAACTTGTACTATCCCAGGAGTGAGTTCTAAATTTAGCTCTGCCCCCAGGCCTCTGTCCTTGAAACCAGAGCAAGCTGTGCTTTTGGCATTGCTAAGGCGCAACATTATTAAAAGGACATGGATAACAGATTCACAACACCCTTCTGGTTTGATTTTTGGCAACTTGCTATTTCATATGGTACAAATAATCATAAAATTAAATAGCATACACTTATAATTTTATAGCAATTGCTCACATTGCCTTTGCCAGGTTTCCCATAATAACTTCATATATAATTAGTATGTAATCTTCAGGCATAAATAACACTCTAATTAGTCTGTAATCTGTAATTATAATGTACTTACAGGCAGGTGTACACATCCGTGAGTGTACATATGATTCAGATTTGGCCAATGTGAAATAACAGAGCCCTTTTAATAAAGAAAATAAAGAAAGAGGATTATGTAGATTTCATGTGTAAACTATTTTCAGTGCTATAGAAAAAATAAATAAAATTAAATAAAACTTTGTTGAATTTTGAACATTCATATTACACCTGGTGATAGTTCATTTACAGACTGACAATAACTAATGTACTTAATACTTGCTATGACTGAGCAAGCAGGTTGTAAGCAATGGGTATTAAAGGAACACAAGGCCTCTGGCTTTATGATATTTGTATTAAAATTGAAGAGTAGAAATTACATCAGTATATAATTTGAGTATTACTGTAACAGATGAATAGGAGTTTTTAGAGACTGATATGTAAATTTAATTAAAAATCATAAAATTTATAAACTCACATTTGCATTCAAATTCTTCAGATTAAAACTAACATATTCTTTTTTAAAAATAATTACTTATTTAATTTTATTTATTCATTCAGTTATTTTAATTTGACCAGAGAGAGGCACAGAAAGGGGAGGAAGAGAACATGAGAAAACAAGCCACTGGGTCCAGGACTCAAAATGTGGTTGGCCATGTGGGAGTGTCCAGCACCCCAACCACCATCCCACCCTCTGGCCCCCCAAATTCCATATTTTTATGACACCACAATTCTAAAATATGAATCAAACTATGTAGAAAGTAAATAAGATACTGGCCCAAGCAACCACAAGGTAACCTTTGTCTCAGGTTAAGTATGTGACAAGGAGAAGGATCTTAGCTGCTGAACCAGAGGGAAATGAGCAGGGAAGTGAGGGTGCATACAGAATTATCTTCTTTTTAAGATGCTTACCAGGAACACTAATGGAGGGAATACAGGAAAAAACAATTTTTCTCATTTTATAAAAGAACCATCCTGCTGTCAATTAATAAAATCTGAGATATAAATGAATATAGATAAAAAGGGTTAAGAAGGAATTATACGTGCTGAGCTTCACTGAAAGAGCCAGACAACGACCTCAGAAGAGGACAATTTGATTAAGGCTGAGGCAATATTAGGTTAATTCTAGGTCCTGTTTAGCTCCCAATAGGATTTTGTCAGAAAGACAGCTTTATCCCAGAACCTACATCCGTTCAACCTGAAAGATGTCTCTGAGGGATGTTAGGTTTTTCTCCAGCTTCCTAGTGGTTTGCCTTTCTCACGTCTGGGACCGTACTTGGATGAAATCATTTGTTTGTAACTTTCTAGTCATCATGATTACTTGTGACCTTGTGATATAAGTCTTGTTTATAGACAGTTTAAGTTTCAGCAATAGCTGTAAATGTGCAAACCATGTACATAGATAATAAGCAAAGGATTTTAATAAAACTCAAATAAATACAACTTAAAACCAAGAACCCTTGATTTTCTCAGTATAGTTTCATACGACTGCATCAAATGTGTGAAAAGTAGTTTTACCCCCTTTGAGGAGGGTTGAAAGATTACAGTATGTAGTCAAAATTTGTCTATGTAATCTTTTAGTACATAGATATTTTTAAACAATGTGTGCATACTTAGAGTTAAAGGCAATAGTGACAGTCAATACCTGTGCAGGTCATTAATAGTAAATTACATCCTTAGAGTGAACCGGAAGCTTTGAGCTAGGCTGGGCACAGGGGAGATTGATCAGTAATAGCAAAGGATTCACAGAATCTTGGCCATTGATATTTAGATGTTGTTGAGACTCTCTAAGCAAAAGTCACAAGACTTGAATCTAAAAATGCAGACTGTCAGGCCAGCAGGTGGCATGGGAGCAAAGGCACTGACCCCACATTGCTGACTCCACCTTTCCATTCTCCACCTGGTGCTTTGAAAAACACATAGGGCATGTATTTGAGTGCTCAAAATACCAAGAGGAGAATGGAGGAGAAAGGACTGCAGTGTGGCTGTTCCCCGGTGCGGGGGGGCGGGGGGTCTTTTCTCACTTTTCCTCTCTCTGGCAAGCACAAGTGCCCTATGGCAAAAATCTAAAAAAATAAAAAGCAGTGTAATTTGTAGCAAAACATTTAAGAAATTGGCAGCAGAAGTGAGACGTGGTAGTCTGTAATTGGTCATCTGTGAACGGGAACCTTGGTGTGGACTGAGACAGTGGACCAGACAGTGTTGATAGCAATTAACAGAAATCAGCCCAAATGACTTAGCCTCTCCATGATGGAAAGATCATAGATAAGACTGATTTTCATCCTAGCGGAATCAGATAACTCAAATGATGTCTAACTCTGTGTGTTAATTTTGCTCTCTTCAGTGGTGCCTTTATTTCCAGAAAAGGGCCACCATACATGCCAAGACTGTGTTCTGCTGGCTCTGATGTTCCAGGGGAAGTACACTCCCACTTTCATGAGTTCCAACAAACTTTTGGGCATGTCTTTCACTGTTCCTACATTAAATTTGATTCTCAAATGTGAACCCAAAATTGTGGCTAGGAAGATGCAGTATCTAGTGCTGATGCCACCGAAAGTTACCTACTCCACACAGAGGATCGTGGTTCCTAAAATAAGGCATAGCGGTGCAGTTTCAGAGAGGGAGGGAAGGATGCCGAGCAAGCTAATGCATCCCTAATGGATCACCAGTCTTTTCTTGCCCACACATGCACACATATGAGCACCTCCACACGCACACGCACACACTCACACACACGCGCCCCTTAGACTGAACAATTACAACTCCTCTATACATAGTCAGGACAAAAATTAGGATTAAAAAGCAGGCAAGTGATAAAACATAAATGCAGACTAGAGGAAATAAAAATGCTTAGTTGCATGTTCAAAAAAAAGTGTGTTCAAAGAAATGAAAATTAGCAGAAGAATGAGGTACTATGTTTCAACCTAATCCAGCCATTATTCTGTGAAGTGAGTAGCTGGTATTGTGCAAATTATTGCCTGTTTCTTTGGGATCATGTTTTTCTTCAACTCATGTCAATAGATTTTAAAATTACATTTATATATATTGATCTAATAGTATTGATTTTCAAAACTAACCCAAGAAAATAATCCAAAAGAAGGAAAAAATTAGTATAATATTATATTGTTTCTATTAAATTTCTATTAGATTTTTCTGGGTTTAAAAGACAACATATATGAAAATTATTTTAGCGCTACCTATAATATTAAAAAATTAAGAGCATATGAAAATTAACATCAGAAAGACTTGATTTCTTTCTTTCTTTCTTTTCTTTTTTTTTTTTTTTGGAGAGGTTTTTGCTATAGGGCGCGTGCGCTCGCCAGACAGACAGAGAGAGACAGAGAGACAGAAAGCGAGAAATCATCCCCCAGGGGGGATGGCCATGCCACAGTCCCTTCTCCTCCACTCTCTTCTTGGGATCTTGGTCACGCAATCACACGCACCCGACGTGAGTTTAAGCCACCGGGTCCGGGACTCAAACCACGGTCGACTATGTGGGAGTCCAGCCACATAGCCATTACGCTAACTACTGGTCCCATAAAGACTTGATTTCTTAGAAGCCAAAATTACTGAATTATCTTGAACAAGTTATTTGATCGCTCAGAGCTCTGATTTCATGATCTGCAAAACAAGAAAACTATGACCTGCCTGTTGAATAGCCTTTTCTTCCCTCTAAGAATAAATTGATAGTGTGTGTAAACACCAGTTCAGTAAATATATATGTGAAAGTGATAGTTTTTTTTTATTATAACTAGAATCATAATTAAGGCTAAGTTTATACAGTACCAAAAAGAAATTTCATTAGCTAATGTTACATAAAAATAAATCTATAGAAAAAAATGCATTATTCTAAACATGAATAAAACATTTAGGGATTTCTCATTATCTCCATCTTTGTATTAAGGTAGCTGGTTTCATTCGTGCTCTCCCTCCCCATTCCAAATTTCCTGCAGTCCTGTATTTCATGAGCATTTGTGACTCTCAGAGTCAATAATACCTGCAAAGGCAGTTCACAAAATGAGTAGCATCATACCCAGACAAGGAGTGTCTATAGCAGCTATTCAATAAAGTGCGAAAGATGGGCAATGACCACTCTAAATTATATGCTGTGGTCAAGCACAAGTGTCCGTTGCACAGACTGATCATTTCAAGAACTGGGATAGCTCCCCTCAGAATAAAATGTCTGAGAGCACCCAGTGCAGCTGGCTGTCCTCCTGGCCTTCAGCAGGATGAAGCAGCCAAGTAACACACTGTCCTGTTGTCAAAGTCAGCTTGAAGGCGTATTTCCGGGTCCACCAAAAGCCAGATGAGATCTTACAGGGTTCTGAATCTAAACAGATGAGGGGCCTAATGAGGCCAGTGCATGAGAGAGTCTAAACAGGTACAAGAAAAATCCTGAAAAGAGAATAAAGATAGGATTGTGGGGTGGTCATCCCCCTAGGGGTTGCTTTCTCACTTTTACTTTCTCTGTCTTTCTCCAGGGAGCACATGCGCCCAATCGCAAATTAAAAAATCATCATCTTCTGAGTGTCCTTACTTCTTTTATGCATGTAATTTTAAAACTCCATGAAGGAATCTATGGTTCCATAGTTCTCTTCTACGTTTCCTACAGTTTCCTTTTCTCAGTACCTGTTGCTCTCGCTCCCAGCCTTAGGTCCACCTGCCTCTTCTTGCCCCTACCACCTTCTGTTCCCCCTGACTTCCACTGTCAAAGGCCCCAGAGCCAGTCTTAATAAGCATCCTGAGAATGTAAGGACAGGTGGTGATGTTTATGTAGCATAAACACATATCACACTATGTGTGTAAGGTAGAATTGCTAATGATTGGGGTACAAAGTGGCTCAGATAAATAGTAAAACTAATATTTCTTGCCTTTTTAAAATGTTGATATTTATTTATATCTATTACAAACACAATACTTAGACCACATAATACATTTAGAAAATGCTATTTTTCATAATTATTTTATTTATTAGTTTTCAATTTGACCAAAGAAAGACAGAAAGAGAAAGGGAAAGTGAGAAAGGCCCAGGTCTGGGAAGTAACTTATCCGGGAATATACACATTCCAAGCCACCAGGTCTGGGAATCAAAGCACGGTCAGTCATGTGGGACTCCAGGGCTCCAACCACCATGCCAGCTGCCAGCCCCTATTACTTGCCTTTTGACAAATCCATCTAGACCCTTGAGTTGTACTGCCTTTTTCTGATTAGTTGATTGAGAAAACATATTTTAGTAAGTCTGTGAAGATGTGATGGAATAGCCTGTGCTATGTTCACAAATTGGCATGTACTAGTAATTGCCGTATGGGAAATCCACCTGATTAGAAGCAGAAGACAGCACTTGATTCAGGAAGCAATGACTCACTGGTAGTCAAGGCTCTTAATTGAATACTTTTTGGGTGCTTTGAGTAACTGGATTTCCTTCCTCTTTTCACTATTGTTCAGTTTCTGTTTGTTCAAATGAGAAGATAAGAATGAACTATCTATCACAGGCCAACAATGGTGATAAACCTGCAGGGACATGGACCTGAATACGCTATAGTTGCTCTGGGTTTCCAGAACCGTCTATGGAACCTACAGGGCAAAAAGATAATTCGAAGGTGATGGATGCCAGCTTGCTCCCCATCCTCACTTATCACATCGCCTACTGCAATAACTTCACAAGAGTGAGACAGGAACGCAGTCTTGTAACCTCTGCTGCATCAGGCTCACTGCCCTCTGAGCCTGTCATCCGCTTCCCTCGGACACAAAACCAGTGCAGCCACCTTTACCGATGCGGCGAATTGGCTGCAAATGAGCAATTGCCGTAAATACTCATGATCCCTTCATATGTCTCTCTCGGCTCACAGACATGTGGGGATGGACCAGGATTCCAGAAACAAATTGAGTTTGTGCCAAACAATGCCAGTTCGTGGTGTATATTCCTGGATAAGTTACTTCAGTTTGTGTGATTCGGTTTCCCGTGTTGATAGTAACAATGGCAGTAGTATTTCCTGCCTCTAAATTGTTGTGAATGTGAAATGGGATGTTACATATGGAGTGGTTAGACCTGTGGTTGCCAATAACCCATAGATATTAAGGTTACTATTACTGTAATGTTCTTGTTGTGTCTCCCAGGAAACCCAGTGCTCTAAGCTTCCACAGGCAGATGCCTTTGTAAATTCTATTTCCTTAAATTCTTCAGATTGCTAGCCATTTCAGTCTTCCTCTTTTTCTCCCATCATGTCTTGAGAATATCCAGTAACTCACTCTTATGTCCCATGTAAATACAAACACCTCAAAAACTATAAAATTGGCAGTAACAGTAACCTGATTGAGCATTCACTATGAACAGACAGGTGATAAATGAATTATTCTATTTTGGTCACTCAACATTTTCCTCAGATGAAAATTTTATAGATGAGGGTTGCAGGTTGGATGCAACTGAGCCGTGAACATCACTGACAGGAGGTGAGCAATCACTCAACCCCACACGTTTGTTTCTTAAGTCTTTGTCATTGGCCGCAAATGTTCACCATCTCCCTAAGGTAGGTCCTTGCATTTCCAGCCTGGGAGATGGTCAGAATCTCCCACGTAGGCTCTCTCCCTCCACTCATCCTATAATGTGGATAGATAACAATTTCTAAAAGAAAATCTGGGGACCAGCAGTTGGCGTAAAGGCTATGTTGCTGGACTTTCCATGTAGTTGACCACGGTGAGTCTCGGACTCAGTGACTTTAACTCACGCTGGGTGCGTGTGCGTGTGTGCCCAAGGTCCTGAGAGGAGAATGGAGGGGAAGGGATTGCGGCATGGCCATCCCTCCTGAGGGGTGATTTCTCACTTTCTGTCTCTCTGTCTCTCTCTGTCTTTCTGGTGAATGTACGCATCATATAGCAAAAATCTCTCAAAAAAAAAGTAGTCCCAAGTCTAAGGAGAAAAACGCACAAGATCTAAGAACTAAGAAGGATCTAGGGTTGTCAAGGTCTAATAAGAAACTCCATTCCCTGATCGAGAGCCACAGCAGGACCTGAGGAAGGACCAGTGGCTTCCAGGAGGCCAAGGGAAAGCCTCCAAGTTGGGAGGAGCTGGCAGAGTGCTGGCATTCCAGTACAGAGCTCGCTTTCCCATTAGCCAGGAAGACTCATTCAAGAACAGTGGCAGGCACGCCTAGCATGACAAAATCACCCAAAATGGAGCAGGTAGAGTAGTAAACATGGGCAAGGGAATGTTCCGGAAGAGGTCCATTCTGCAGTTGACTGACAAATGCCATTTACAAAAGTATAAAGTGAGGGACACACTTGGTCAGTGATTTCGGCCTAAGAGATGGAAAAACGGATGATTCTCTTAATTCTTGCCCATCATCCTAGAAGAAATTTGAGGGACAAATCTGGCAGAGCATGGACACACGCATTTGCACCTGATGTATCTTCCCTGTGGGGCTCTCAGAGCATGAGCTGTGGAGGTTCGGCATTTGATTCCCCATCCAAAATCCACGGAATCATCTAGCAGTTCCAAAGATGCTATCAATTGCATGGTAGTGAAAACCCTGTAATGAAGATAAGAACATCTTTTATTGATTGATTATCTCATGTGCCTGACATCATGATAAGTTCTTCACTCTTTATAAGAGGCTATAAATAGGAATATTAGTATTCCCGTTTTACAGGTTAAGACGCTGTCAGAGAATGTTACAGATGTTACTCAAGGCTCATTTTCCATAGTGGCAGAGTCTGTATTTGAATCACAGTCTATATACTCCAAAGTTTGCAGGTTTCTTATTAGAATGTCCTTCCAGTACTGACAAATTCACAATGCATACACATCCACTAATAAAGAGGAGAGAGCAAATGCTAGACGGGTGAAGAAAGTAAGGGACAGAAGGAAATTTGTTTGAAATAATAAAAAAGGAAAAGAAGAAATGAAAGAAAGAGAATTTAAAAAGAAAGAAAGCCAGAAAGAAAGGAAAAAGGGGCATTAAAAGTTTCAGACTAAGTTCCCAGGCTTCTCACCATATGGTTCCTAAGAATAAAAGGCCTAAAACAACTTAGAGAAGATTTTCTATAAGGCGAAGTTGAGTCTCCTGAAAATTCTCAGTTCGGTAAGTGCAAATTTAATGTAAAAATAGACATTTTCATAACATCCTCTAAGTAATTTGTACATTTTGAACTTCAGAAGCAAACCGGATAATATTGAAAGGAACTGTCAGGGCGGGTGGGCTTAGCGGGTGCAGACACCACTGAGACGTGGATTTGCACACTGGTGCTCAGACACTGCTTTTTGCCTTCACAAACAGCTCGATAGCAGTCCTCACACTGACGACTGTTTTGAGGCCCAGAGCGTCTTGAAGACATGGATTATGACTGCTTTCTAACAATGCCTGTGCCCCGGGGGGTGACCAGCATGCACTGATGCTCAGAAAGTTTCCTATTTTCATCTCCTGCTTTAAATCCAGCTTCGCTCCTTACTTGCTACACAATCTCGAACAAGTTACCTCACCACCTTTCTTCTCACCTCAGTTCCCGCATCTGTGCTCCCAAAACAGTGACCACAACACTGATCTCAGAGAGTGATAACAGCAGTATTTGAAATAAACAGAAAAACGCACAGCACGGTGTCCAGCTTTTGAGAAATAGAATCACATTTCCTAATATAACAACACTAAAAAAAGAAGAAGAAAAGGAAGAAAAATAGAAATGTGGCCATGTAGAGGCTATTAAGTAAAATTTTATAGTTAAATTGTAATATATTTATATATATATGTATATATATACAATTATACAATATATATGTATATATATACACATACACACACATATATATATATATATATATATATATATATATATATACAGTCTTGGTTTATGTCATTTTATTTATTTTCATAACTGCACATTTTGATAAACAAAAAGTTTATCAAGTAAATGAAAGATAATTTATGTAGCTTAATGACTAGCTCTTTTGGATGTCCTAAAATAGCATTGCCTACCCTGTACTTCTAAAGACATCATTCAGTGCTTTCATCTGGAAATGTCTTGGTTCTGGAGTGTGGAGATTTAAGTTATGATGAATTTTCAGCTGATTCTGGCATAGGGACTGAGGCAGGGTTTAAAATATTTATTCTGGATAGATTAAAACACATGTCCACAAAAAGACCTGTGTGAGCCTATTTTTAGCAGCATTATTTAAAATAGCCAATGACTGGTCAAAATTTAAGTGTCCTGGGACCAGCAGTTAGCGTAATGGCTATGTCGCTGGACTCCCACGTAGTCGACCGCGGTTCGCGTCCCGGACCCAGTGGCTTAAAACTCATGCCAGGCACATGTGCGTGCGTGCCCAAAATCCCGAGAGGAGAATGGAGGAGAAGGGATTGCGGCCCAGGGGGTGATTTCTCGCTTTCTGTCTCTCTGTCTCTCTCTGGCTGGCTGGCGAGCGCACGCACCCTATAGCAAAAATCTCTCCAAAAAAAAAAAAAAAAAAAATATATATATATATATATATATATATATATATATATATACAAGTGTCCAACAACACAGACGTAAATAAACAACTGGAACGTGCTCATACAGTGGGAGCACTGGAGTGGAAGAGAGGGGCAACTTGGTTAGAAGCTCTGTGGTTGCTGTCAGGTAAGAGGAATGAGTTCTAGAGTACTGAAGCACAGTAGAGAACTTAAATGAATAACGAACGATTCTGTCACTAAAGTTAGCTCAAGGAAAGCTTCATGATGCTCACAACACTGAGTAATGATAATGCCAGAAATAGTCAATGTGTTTGTTGTCCTGAATTTGCTATTACGCAGTGCTTACTTGTCTTAAAATATCACACTAGGGCCAACCCCATAGCCTGTTGATTACGGAGCTGGATCCCACATGCCCGACAACAGTTTGAATTCCAGCTCCAGTGGTTTGAAAACATTGTGGGCACATGTGTGTGCCAACAGGATAGAGAGAGGGAAAAGAAAGGACTGAGGCATGACCACACCCCAACGGGAGGTGCTTTCTCCCTCTCCCCTTCCCCTGTCTCTCTGGGGAGTACACACGTTCTCTAGCAATTTAAAAAACTCACACTGTGCCCCATACACATGTACAACTACTATCTGTCCATTAAAAGCTATAGAATATTAGAAAAAATATATTACTGAAACATGCAATGACATTCTTGAATCTCAAAAATGTGTTGAATAAAAGGAGATTGGCAGAGAAATAAAAGTGTGTGTGTATGTGTGTGTTTGTGTTTTATTTGTTTAATTGTTTTGTGTTTTAGAGAGAGATTTTTTAGATAGCACACATGTGCTCACTGGAGAGACAGAGAGACAGAAAGCAAGAAATCACATCCCAGGGGAATGGCCATAAGGCAACCCCTTCTCCTCCATTCTCCTCTCAGGATCTGGGGCACGAACACACACATGCCCAGTGTGAGTTTCAAGCCGTCAGCTCCAGGACTCAAACCATGGTCAACTCTGTGGGAGCCTAACAATGTGACCATTATGCCATCTGCTGGCCCCATAAATGTGTGATTTTATTTATGTGAAGTCCAAGTACATCTGAGGCCAATCTAGGGTGCTAGAAATCAGAAAATATTTAACTGAGGTTGGATAAATTGACTGGAAAATGTCATAAGGAATTTTGGTTCTTATTTTGCATAGTTGTTACAAGGATACATATATATGTCAATAAAATTTTTGAAATTAGCAGACATTATAAAAGCTAAGGATTCTAAAAAAAAAAAAAACAAAAAAAAAAAAAAAAAAAAAAAAAAAAAAAAAAACTAAGCTAAAATGAAATAAAATAAGAGGAGTGACTACTTGTCATGACTTTCCACATCGACCAGTTAGTGACAGAACAGAACATGTGTTAAGACTTTGCCTATTAATTTCACAGATTTATCACTGAAGATGCTGAAGCTCAGAAAAGTTTAAGAACTTTACAATTCCAGAAAAAGTATATTTTTAAGCACTAAAACTCAGGTCTGGGTCCAGCAGGTGGCGTAGTGGTTAAGGCACTGGACTCCCATGTGGCTGACCATGGTTTCAGTCCTGGATCTGGCAGCTTGAAACTCGTGCCAGGTATGTGTGTGTGCACAATTAAAATCCCAAGAGGAGAATAGAGGAGAAGGGACTGTGGCATGGCCATCACCGTGGGGAGTGATTTTTCACTTTCTGTCTCTCTGTCTCTGTCATTCTCATGGTGAGTGCACATGTCCTATAATAAAAATCTCTCTCAAAAAACAAACAAACAAAGCACCTCAGCTCTGTGTGAGTACAGAGTCTGCCTGTTCATCTCTGTTACCTGCTCTCAAAACATGGAGGGCTTTTACAGTTGTCATGTACAAGTTTACATTCTAGAAGAGAGTTCAAAGAAACTGCCCATCTAAGATCCATACAAACATCCTTCAGATTTTTACATGTGTCAGTACTAAAAAGCTAATCCATTTATATCTGCTAGAGGGACATTATGTTTACTTATTATGTATTATGTTTTTGTCTCTGTGTTCCAAAGTACTAGTAAGTTTAATGTTTCTAATTTTCTTCCGGCACTTAATTTATGTGTTGTTGCTTAAAGACAGTAGCTAATTCATTTAACATTCATCAAAAAACGAATATGTGAAAGTCCCAGATTTAAATACTGGATGAAAAAATTATGTGAGTGAAAAAAATTACATGAGTGAATTTTATTACTTAGGACTTTTTCTTTTTTAAGCACTTCATTACTTAGGACTTTTTTTTTAAGCACTTCTTTTAAAAAGTGCTTTTTAAAACATTTATTTCCTGGGACCAGCAGTTAGCGTAATGGTTATGTCGCTGGACTCCCAGGTAGCGGTTCGAGTCCCGGACCCGGTGGCTTAAACTCACGCCGGGTGCGTGTGCGTGAGGGCCCAAGATCCCGAGAGGAGAATGGAGGAGAAGGGATTGCGGCGTGGCCATTCCCCCTGGGGGGTGATTTCCTGCTTTCTGTCTCTCTGTCTCTTTCTGTCTGTCTGGTGAGCGCACGCGCCCTAAAGCAAAAACCTCTCAAAAAAAAAAAATATTTCTTCTGTACAAGCTATATTTGAAATATGACAAGATCTTAGCCTGGGAGTATTTACAATTGAGCTTGGTGAGATAAAAACACTTTTTTTTTTATTTAATTCTTCTGTTTTTCACTGCTTTATCAACATTTTTTAAAGATTTTTAAATTAGCTTAACAAATAAACAAAAGTTTAAAACAAAATTAAAAAAAATGGTCAGTGTACTATTCAACAAAAATCTTACATATATATAAAAAGACTGACAAAAATTAATAGTAGAAGCAATAAATCAGAGGTAGTCCAGTCCACATAACATACTCAATGTCCTATAACTTTGCTATAGTCTGGCAACAAATTTAGTTCTAACCTGACTAGTGGCTCCTTTAAACAGGGGAATATTACATGATGCAATTTCATAGTTCCATTTTATTAAGGAAAACAATTTCTCACTAGAAAATAATTACTGCTGAGACACTATCTCCTAATAAATAGAAGACTGCAATGCAATGAAAGCACATTGTCAATTATATTGGGAAGAGGGATTTTTTAATTAAAATTCTTCAAGTAGGTAGAAAAATAACACTTAAGCACAAGGCACGCATACTAATTCCAAAACATTTTAGCTATGACTGCTATCAATTCCAAATATTAACAGAAAGACACTTCCTTCATCCATTTTTAGAGGAACAGATGCACTATAGAACTTTCTTTGAGTCACCTAAAAAATAGCATCCTTTATGATCACTGGCCATTTATATGCCAGAGCTGGTGATAGATATGAAGAGATTTTTCTCTTTGCAATCACTGAGTTTAAAAATTTCACCATGATAGGTGATAACCCTAGGACAATAAATAATAAGAGTTAAAATATTAAAGAGATGAAGACTTCTGCTTTTAGTCATAGATAACTAAATCGATTCAGATTAATATTCACAAGGAGAACAGCTTGAAAACTGAATAATTTTTTTTTAAAGTAAATGAGTTTGTCTTAGGGTGAGAGGGAGGGAATCAAGGGGAAAATATGAGTAAAATATGTAAGAAACTTAAAAAATACATAAATGAACTAATAAAAGTAAATGAGCTTGATTCTATCCTAGAGCAACCAAGCTCATAGGACTTGAAGTGGAAAAGTCCTAGAAAGAAGGAAAACATAGAAAGATGTGTGTATCAGTTATTTCACCAGAAAAATCTACTACTTCATTAGCAGTAAGTGGGAAGTTAAAAAAAAAGAGCAGAATTAGTTAAAAGTCTGGAAATATAAAAAAGATTATTTAGAAATCTTACAGGTTTGGAAAGATATAAGTTGGAGAACAAGATCTTGCAAGAAGGAGAATCTTAATAAATATGTATCCTTCCTAAAGACTGCAAATGGGAAGAAAGGGTGAAGTGGAAAAGAAAAACCCTCGTAAGCACTGAATCCCACCTTTAGATCAGATTACTATCAAATTGAATAAAACTAACTTCAAGTACATAACACCATCCATAACCTAAAATAATTTCTAAAGTTTTTTTTTTTTTTTTTTTTATAGCATTCAATGAATAACTAGAAGGTGTATCAGAGACAAAAACAAAATAATCTAAAATTAAAAAGAAAACATCAGCATTAGGAAAAAATACTCAGAAGAACCAAATATTGAAGTTTCAAGATATGGAATATAAAATAAGAGTACTTGTTGAAAAGAATAGATTATCTGATGAACAATGTCAACAGAAAATAAGAATCTATAAGAAGAGTTACACTGAGGGACCAGCAGTTAACGTAATGGCTATGTCGCTGGACTCCCACATAGTCGACCGCGGTTCATGTCCCGGACCCGGTGGCTTAAAATTCAAGCCAGGCGTGTGTACGTGCGTGCCCAAGATCCCGAGAGGAGAATTGAGGAGAAGGGATTGTGGCGTGGCCATCCCCCCTGGGTGATTTCTCGCTTTCTGTCTCTCTGTCTCTCTCTGTCTGTCTGGCGAGCGCACGCACCCTATAGCAAAAACCTCTCAAAAAAAAAAAAAAAAAAAAAAAAAAAGAGTTACTCTGAAATTCTAGGAAATAAAACATAATTGAAATTATGATCTCTATGCAAAATAGTAAGAGAAATTAATGTGATCACAGAGAGGATCTGCTGAACTGAACATAGGTTAGTATATTAAGACTAAGACATGAAGAGGAAAAATATGCATGGAAATGCAGAGGGAAAAAAATAAGAAACATATCAGATACAGCAATGGGCTCCTTTACCTATAATTGGGGATCCTGAATAAGAGAAGAAGAAGAAAAAAGAAATATTTGTATATTGTCAGAGAGCTTTCAAAATCTGATAAAGATATCAACACACAGATACAGGAATTAAAAGCTCTATAAAAATAAAAGAGAATGATAATAGGGAATATCACAATAAAACTACTGAATATCAAAGAAAATGAGAATGTTTTCAAGGGAGTCTGTATTTTCTTTTTGCTTATTTGTTTTGTTTTGTTTTGAATAGAAAATACTTTCAAAACAGTGCAGTTAAGAACTTGGGAACAGCAGGTGGCACGGTGGTTAAGGCATGGACTCCCACATGGCTGATCTTGATTCTAGTCCTAGACTTGGCGGCTTACTTTCTCTCTCTCTCCAATGAGCATATGTGCCCTACAGCAAATTCAAAATAATAATAAATAAAAATAAATAATTATTTTAAAAAAGAAAAACAACTCAGTCAAAAAACTATTAAAATTCTTACATTAATTAAATAAAACCTATAAAAATGGAGGGACTTAGGGCCAGCAGGTGGCATGGTGGTTGGGCACTTGACTCCCACGTGGCTGACCACAGTTCAAGTCTGGGTCCTGTGGTTTGCTTTCTCACTTTCTCTCTCTCTGGTGAGTGTCTGTATTAAATTTAATAATAATAATGATAATAATAATAATAATAATGAAATATGTAAATAAATAATTATTATGGAAATGGAGAGATTTGTTATATTAATGAATTAGAGAGATCAATATTTGAAAGTTCAGTGTTCTGTAATGTGACCTATTAACTTGATTAACATTCATTTAAACAATAACTATAAAATAAAAAAAATCAAACAAGTAAAGACAACTTTAGAGAACAATAAAACCACTTGATCTATATTACCATATATTAGCTATAATAAATAAGATAACTTGGTATTGGTATTAGGATAGAAACACAGATTAATGGAAATAAAATGAGAGTTCAAAAACACACAAACAATTATATGACATTTGATATTACCAAGGTTAAATGTATGCACATGGTAAAGATATTCTTTCAATGAAGGATGCTATATTGTTCTGTATTTATGAAGACAAATGAAGAAAATTAACTTACACTTCTTACTGTGAAGCAAAAGTAACTCCAAATGGACTTAGATATAAACATGAAAAAAACAAAGAGAAAAAAAATGGATTCAATATAATGTCTACAAACAGTAGAATGAATGAGGGCCGGGCAGTGGTACAATGGTGTAACTAGACTCACAGAAAGAAGGTCCTAGATTTGCTTCCCAAGACTTCTGTGAGAATGCTGAGTGTGCCTGAATGAAGATGCAGGCCAGCTGGGACTCGGATGGGTGGTAGCACAAGGGCCCTGGTGGGGCTGCCTGTCTCGATCTCTCTCTTTTTATCTTCTTTAATGGAAGAAATAAATAAATGCAGTTAAAAATAGTAGTATGAATAAACTTTTATGCAATGGTGTATTATACAGTAAGGTAAATAAATTAATTGTTGCCACATTAAACAGTAACCTGTTACTAACTAAGAATATGTCGTTAAAACTGAGAGTGGTTACCCAGGTTTGTTTGCTTTCAAACACGCATGCATCTTTGCATTTAAGATTTGGACATCTCTCTCTCTCTCTCTCTCTCTCTCTCTCTCTCTCTCTCTCTCTCTCTGTAGGTAGATCAAAGATACAGATGTAGATCTAGATATATAAAGAGATGTAAAATATATATGTATGCAAATATATTGATGGATGTAAAAATACATATAAATTTAAATATAATATTGGGTTGTCAGAGAAGTCATGATGTATTTTTCTATGCTTTTGTATGCAACAATGTGTCATGTCTTTTCTGACAACCCATTATATGTGTGTGTGTGTGGCCCATGAGTAAAATAAGGATGGGATTATGCACATATTCTGGTGTTTTCTCAGATTCAGGGTACAAGTACCTCATTGTATTACACACGGGCACCCCTCCCTGATCAGAACATAGTATAAAATTGGCTTAATTTTCTCTACAATCATGCAATATAGAAGACCAGCATCAGCTGCAGTTTTACATAAAAAGTCATATTTCCTACATGTTTCTGATTTGGAAAGTACTGTTCTACTTGACTGTGAACTCAGAAGGTAGAACATTGCTTATTTCTCTATTTTTAGCACCTGGAATATCACCAGTCACATAGTATCAGTATGGGTAGTGGTGATTTATTTAAACAAAGGAAGAAACTTAATTTTAGAGATCAGAATCCTTTCCAGAGACTGCTCAAGAGAGATAAATGTTAAATTAGAGGAGGAAAAAAAAAAATAACATGTGTACCCTTTAATGAAAATATTCTTCCAATGACTGCCCTTGTGCATCTTACTCTAAGAATGTAGAATATGGTAACTAATAACTAGAAAAACATTATCTTACTCTCTGACACTTGCAAGTTATAGTCATAGGATTCTTTTTAAAAACCCATCTTAAAAGCTATATGTTTTATTATATCCTTCAAAAATAAAAGTTTTAGCTTCCTTAAATATGTTAAATACTATCGTGAGAAAACAATGTAAAAAAAATCTGTGGATATGACTTCTCCTTCTGGGAAGATGGAGGAGATGCAATGTCTGTGCTCCTTTTAATGACAACAAAACATCTTCGATATTATATTAAAACAAACATTAAAACTCTGAAAGGTAGGTATACAAAGCCATACCAGCTAGGGATATGAGGACTCAAGCAATGACACAGCAGAGCGTTCCCTGGGATTGCTGTTTATGGGACTTAGAGCTGAGGAAACCGGCATCTGGGAAACAACAAAGGCATAGACAAATGGAAGGAAAGAAGGGAGGAGGGAGGAAAACAGAAAAGTCTGCTCTCTCTAGTTAAAGCACCAGGCAGGGGTGGTCTAGTAAGAGAGAAAAGTTTTCGGTAGTAACCTCTCTTATATGCCAGTCAACCTGAGGACAGGTGGTTAAAGCAGCTGGATCCTACATAACCCACCCCTTGAGTGGTTTAGTTCAACTGGCTTGAGTCCCAGATTTGATGGCTTAAAAAACACTCCAAGTATGTGCATGTGCTCCAAAATCCCAAGAAGATGGAGGAGAAGGAATGTGAACATGAGCATTCTTTGTGAGGAATGCTTTCTCACTTTCCCTCTTTCTCTTTCTCTTTGTCTCTCTCTGGTGAGCAGAAGTACCCTTTGACAAAATTAAAGGGAGGAAAAAAACTTCTCTATTCTAGTCAAATACTGTGGAAAGAAGTACGCCCCTGTGCCCCACCCCAACTCATACTAGCAAAGGCTAAGGGGGGAATCTTCTTAGACTTCCCAAATCACCAAGCAAAATGAAGCATCAACCTAAATCTTAAAATCTATAAAACAGTTAACTCAAAACGGAACACAAACATGGAATCAGCCTTAGTGTCTATTAAGAGGCTGATGAGTAAAGAAAACGTGACACACACACACACACACACACACACATACACACACACACAAAATGGAAGGAATATACTGAAAAATCACACTGCACCACAAAAATATGTACACTTACTATGTCCCAATTAAAAATACTGGGAAAAATATTAAATATAATAAAACAAGAGAAAGGAAAACACTTCTCAATATACTTTTTTCTACTTCTCAATATTTCATTATTTAAAATCTTTTAGAACCTGCAAGTGACACACAGGTTAAGACAGCTAGATTCCACATGGTCAACTGGTGGTTCAAACCCCAAAACATGCCAAGCTCATGTTCATGTGTACCTAAAAATCCCAAGAGGAGACTAGAGAAGAGACTGCAGTGTGGCCAACCTCCCTGTGGGGCAATTTCTTTCTATCTCTCTGATAAGCACATGCACTTTATAGGAAATATAAAAAAAATTACTTTATCAAAAACACATATTTTATGCATTTTCTTCTTTCAATGCTGTGAAATTTTTGTTTGTCATTCTACAAAGTAACTTCTTCAGAGAATGAAAGATTCCAAAATGTGAAAAAAGTCACCAATACATGTAGGTTGTTTTATAAGAGGTTAATTTTAATTATTTTTAAATTGAAAAACACACTTTTTCATATTTTTATTTAACGAATACCTTTTTTGTAGACGCAATATATTTATGTGATTAAAAACTCCAAGTATAAGTATTTATTGGTACAGTATTTCCCCCCTCAATATTACCTAGCTTCCTGAAAAATATCCTAAATTATTTACTGAATATCTTGCAAAAGTTTTTTTTTCCTTGCCTCTGGAGCTCTGTCCTGTATGTTTATCCTATCTGAGTTTACCAGGTAAATCTACAAGTTCTTTCACCTGAAGCACTTAATGGCCTTTTTAAAATTTTTCTTAATTTTTCTGCTTATCTTCTCCTAATAATATCCTTCATATATGAAAATAAATTAGTTTTGACTATTAACCACACCACCTCTTTCACCTGTTTACACACTGCCCAGTGGGTCCTGGAGACACCACATTGCTATACCGTCTCATACATTAGGTTATATTGTCTTGTGTATAAGACTGCTGCTAATGAGGGTGACCCGTTCCGTGTCCCTGGGTCCCTGCCCACCTTCCGCCCATGCTCCACATCAGCCAGCTGCTCTCCTCGGGTCCCTCTGTGGAGACTTTGCATTCGTTGTTCACTCTGCCTGGAATGCTCTTTTCCCCAATCTTCTCAGAGCTGAGCTCTTTCAACTTTCAGAGCTCAGCTGAAATACACTTTTTCTGAGGACATTCTTTCAGAAGCCCTCTCCACCATGCTCCAATATATTCTACTTCATGCCACTAAATTATTCTATTTAGTTTTCTTTACAGCACAAATAAATACTTGTTAGTTACTGAATTTTTAATACCTAGAACAGGGCTGAAATACCAAAGATCATTGAAAACTGCATGTGTCGACTGCATAAATGAATAAATGTATCATCATAATTTAAAATGCTAACACTTACATGACTTAGACAAGTTATATAACTTCCATGAGATATTTTCATCATGTATAAATTGGGTGGAATACATCACTTTTTAGAAACTCGAAATATTAATTCTATGACATACTTTAAATTATAAACAGCACACTAATGGTAGCTCTTTACTGCCTTCCTTCTCAAGATCCCAGCACTGAGTTTTAGAGAAAGTGAGAATAGGAAGGGGGAAGGAGAAGCAGAACTAGGAGGAGAGAAAAGGACAAGAGAAGAAGAAGAGAGAAGGAAAAGGACAGGGAAAGAAAGAAGAAGAGAACTCACACAGGCTAACATCTGAAGAAAAGGCTATATATAGTCAGTTCATTGAGCGTGTAAACATTCATTCATTTATTCAACCACATAGTGTTAAATTAGGAGTCCTGCCAAGATTATGTCAGAGTTTTCACAAAACTTGACATATGTGCTCTTATAAATTATAGGGTTTTTTAAAATGAAAAAAAGAGACAGTTATTTTGATGGGCAGGTTAGGCAATATTTGAACAACGAAGAAACAACCATTTGCTTTTTTAAAGAACCCCGGTACCCTGGCTGTATATTTCAGCACGTAAGTGAGAAGTCTGAACACAACAGTGTATAATGGGATTGAGATGGTTAGGGATTATGGTTGCCAGAATTAGAGCCGATCAATTTAGCTACTGGTCTATGTAAGTTGGGACCAGTTTTGGCTGCATGTTCCAGAAACATGCAATGGCAGTGGACTGGAAATGATGGCAATTCCTCAAACCAAAACCCAGCCTAGAGTTACGTCAAACTTACTACATCAAACACGCATTCCAGGATCTCTGGGTGTTGTGCGACTTCTCTATCACATCAGCGTCCCAGCTGATGCCTTGCCACCTACTGCCTAATTGGATGGGATCTCTTTACAATGGGCTACTGCTATTTAGGCCCGAGCTTAACATTTATTCACAAGTAACGGTTCCTCAGAAACATAACGAGCAGTGTGTGCGTGTCAAGTTTCATGAGCAAGTAAGTAGGACTAGTGTGCTGCAGCCTGTGTTTTAGACACACTGGCTGTGGCCTCTCAGCAGCGAGCATCTCTGCTCTTCTTTTTCTTTAATGGTTTAAAGACATTCAAGTAAAGAGTTTCAGGTAGAAAAACACTTGCTCAGTATAGCTACTCCCAGAGCCCTGCAGGAAAAACATGAACAATGTGGGATGTTTAAGAAATGATTTGAGAGTACATTCTTAACTTCATCTCAATTGTTTTGCAGTAATCCCTTATAATTGTTTAAATTTTCTATATAAAAACAATGATTTTTCTTTTCTTTTAAAATAATTATTTATGAATTTAATTACATTTGTTTTTATTATTGTCTTTTAATTTGAACAGAGAAAGACAGAGAAAGAGAGAGAGAAAGGGAAAGTGAGAAAGCAAGTCACCAGCTCTGGGACTTGAACCATGGTTGGCCACACCACCTGTTGGCCTCTCTTTTTCTTTCTTTGAGAGATTTTTTCTATGGGGCATGTGTGCTCACCAGAGAGAGACAGTTAACAGAAAGCGAGAAATCACCCCCTGGGGGGATGGCTATGCCACAATCCTTTTCCTCATTCTCCTCTCAGGATCTTTGGCATGCATGTGTGCACACTCTACTGGCATGAATTTTCAGTTGCTGGGTCCAGGACTCGAACCGCAGTCACCTACATGGGAGTCCAGCAATGTAACCATTATATCATCTGTTGGTCCCAGTAATGGTTAATTTTTCAACCATACAGTGCTCCAAATAATAAAATTTTGTGAATTTTTAATACAAATATAAATGCATAGCATACCCATTCATTCTGTGATATTTTTCTATATTGGTCTACAGAGAGGCATGGTATAATTACAGTTTATTTCTATCTCATATGAGTGAATGTATATTCTGTTTTCTTAGGTGTAATCCTGACTTACACTCCTTGTTTAGAGACATTTATTAATAGCTTCCCCTTTTACTGTGAAAGAGTCTGAATTTGAAAGATAAATTATATTTACTTTTGAGACTTTGCTGAATATATCAAAAAGGCACTGGCAGGGCTGGCTCCACAGCTCAGCAGCTCAGCACTGTGCAGAGGGAGCAGGGTCCACACAGCCACTACAGTTTGTATCCTGACCCTCATGGCTTGAAAAATGCACTAGGAATTAGGTGTGCCATGGGGACCTGATAGAAAGAAGAGATGGAGGACAGGGGATTGCAGACAGGGTCTCATTGAGGTGGCCGTTTTCTCTTTTTCTCTCCTTAGTATGAATGTATGCACATATGTGCAAACACCCTCTGCGGTATTAGCACACAGACATACACAATTCCAAATGCTTTTTATAATTTTACATAAGACTTTAGCTTTGATCATTGATGGCCTGACTTTAGAGATAAAGCATGTCTCTACACTCAAGCTTGTCATGTCTTAAGAACAGCCACAAGCTCTCCACAGGGCAATGGGTGGACTTTTCTGCCAGCTGCTAACCCCCTTTCACTAAGCTAATGCCACATTTCTGATTTTTATATGGTAGCATTCTGTTTCTCATGTGAAATTCTACTGGGCTATCGGCAAAGTCATGACGTATTTTTATACAGGAAAAATAGGTTATGACTTTGCTGACGACCCAACATATCATTTAGTGATCCAGTATGGCTAGGTTTTACAGGATATTCAATGAGTAGTGGCTTACACAAAGATGCCACAGTGTTTACATGTTTCAAAACAAGGGGAATTAGCCATATGATCATTCTCTTCTATGGCAACAGTTTCCAAAGTACCTGTGGACACAAAGGGACCCAAAGCCCTTTTAGGAGTTCATGAAGTCTACACCATTTCCATAATAACATTATACGATTACCTCTCTTTTTCCAGTGTGTGGACATTTGCATTAATGACACAAAAGAAATGGTGGTGAGAACTGTGGGCATCTTGGTGCAAACCAGGGCAGCAGAATCTCCTACACCAGTAGGCATTGTCTCTTCATTGGCATACACTAGAAGAAAATAGAAAAAAAATTCTGCTTCATTTTAAATGTTCTTGATGAAGTAATAAAAATATTACTCTTGTCAAAGTGGAGACTTGAGTCCACACTACCTCAATATTCTGTGAGACCAAGATGGACAGTACATATAGAGATGTCTGATGCAGACCTAAGTACAATGGTTGCCACAGAAGCAGCCACCGTTGTTGCTTATTTGATTACAAGGTGAACAGTCAGCTGTTTTTCCATGGATTTTAATATGGAAAAAAATTGCTGAGGGATTATCTGTGTTCTCACAGGTGTGTGGCAGACACTTAGTAATAAACTAAGTGAATGAATCTTTTCACATAAAACAATTGACATCATGCATTGCCAATGGTCAGACTTGAGCTTATGAATGAAAATTAGAATTTTAAAAAATTATTTCTCCCACCATGTGGTTGGGAGAAAAGCCGTAAAGGCTTTCTTATGAAAATATTGGTGACATGAAGAAATGTATTTTTCCTGTTTTATAATTAAATATGTCAGCAGTTGGAAGATCTGCATAAATCAGTGAGCTAATGTTTTTAAATGATTAGTACATGATGTTACAAAATCATGCATGAGTAAAGGAACCAACGGAAGTGCAGGAGAGACCGATGGCTGTTTATGTAACCCAGTAAAAAGTAATACAGATTTATTTTAGATTCCTCATTGCCACTCACCTTTAAGAAATTGGACACAAATCAAGTTCATTTTAGTATTAAAGTCAAGTATCCACAGTTATCTAAAAAGGATATTAAAGTATGTTTTTCTTTCTCAACTACTTATCTATGTGCGAGACAAGCTTTTCTTCATATGCTTAAATTTTTTAAAAAAGCTTAAAACAGATTGAATGCAGAAGCGGATATAAAAATCAAGCTGTCGACTATTAAGCCAAGCATTACAACTTTTTTTAATCTAAAGAAATGGCAGTCTTTTCTCTAAATACATTGCATTTGCTTTTTAGAAAATGTAAACATGGGAACCAGCAGTTAGCGTAATGGCTATGTCACTGGACTCCCACGTAGTTGACCGCGGTTCGTGTTCCGGACCTGGTGGCTTAAACTCAGGCCGGGCGCGTGTGCTTGCGTGCCCAAGATCCCGAGAGGAGAATGGAGGAGAAGGGATTGCGGCGTGGCCATCCCCCCTGGGGGATGACTTCTCGCTTTTTATCTCTCTGTCTCTCTCTGCCTGTCTGGCATGTATATATGTGTGTGTGTATATATATATATATATATATATATATATATATATGTATATATGTGTGTGTATATATATATATACGTATATATGTGTGTATATATATACATGTGTGTGCGTATATATATATATAATATATATATATATTATATATATATATATATATGATAGGCTTTCAAAAATAAAAATAATTCAGGGCATCAAAAGAGCATTAAAAACACTCATCTCTTGGGGACCAGCAGGTGGCGTGGTGGTTAAGGCACTGGACACTCCCACATGACTGACCATCATTTGAGTCCAGGTCTAGTGGTTTGCTTTCTCACTTTCCCTCTCTCTCTACGTGTTTCTCTCTGATCAAATTAAAATAAAGGAAAAAATAAGCTAAATAATTCTTAAAAAAAAAACTCTTATCTTTTGACCCAGTACTCTCAATTGTAACATTTCATTATGATCAAAATATGAGTAGGATGACTAGGAAGTAAATCAAAATGTGCAAAACTGAAAACATCTCTCTACAAAGACATTTATCATAGCATTATTTATAATAGTAAGACACTAGGGACTGTGTATTTATAATACATTGAATGCTATGTAACATATGCACAATGGGATATTCTACAGCCAGAAAAATATATTTATGAAATGCATTTTTATACAGAAAATTTTATATTAAGTACAAAAGCAGGCACAATTGATCAATATCTGTCAAAAATGTATTGCTTTAAATTAATGTATCAGGAAACAAAAAATATAAAATTATACATATTACACTCAAAATGCTGGAGAAAGAGCAACTGCCCACATTCACAGGAAAACAGACAAAAGTAGGGAGGATAAGGACATGAGGAGTGAAGTGGGAGACATAGCAACAAAAATGAGAGCAGTTAGGAACAAAACTCAAGATAAGTTACTTTGATAAGATTAATTGTCAGTTTAAGGTTAATAATTAAATTAGTGATTTATTTAAGCAAATGCACCAAACTAACTTTAGGGTCTAGAAATAAAGTGCTCATCACAAATTTCAAAACAGTAAGGCAAAAGTTTTAAAATTATGTTGCATCATAATTATAGATATCTGGCCGAGAAGGAATATCACAGACAAGTTGATGAGCACATAACAAAATGGTAGAAGAAATAAGCAAAGTATAAACTTTATAAATAATTTAAAAATATACACATGGGTGACAAACTACTGTGGTCCAGGGGTCAGATCTGGCCCTCCCCTGTTTGGTAAGAATTGTCACCCAGCCAGGGATAAGCATTTACTCATCTATGGCTATTTTGTACCACAGCAGCAGAGTTGAAGAGTTGCAAAAGAAATGTCTCTTATTTTCATAAGAGTTTTTGAAGACCATATATATATATATATATATATATATATATATGTTTATATATATGTATATGTATATATATATATATGTATGTTTATATATACGTATATGTATGTTTATATATATGCACGTGCACATACACACACACACACACACACACACAGAGGAAGTGTGTGTTAAGAGTTTAGTAATGAGGATTTTGAGTTTTAGTTTAATTTACATAATGAAACCTGAAAACAGCTGATCCATAGTTGGTTAGTTCAATAAAGAGCAATGAGACAACCTATTAGATTGGTTAAAATCCAAAAACACCAACAACTCCAAATGCAGGAAAAAATGTGGAACAACGGGAGCTCTTATTCATTCTTGGTGGGAATGTCCAATGGCATAGCCACTTTGGAAGACAGTTTGGCAACAGTTTCTTACAAAATGAAATGTGCTCTTACCACATCATCCTGTAATCATGTGCCTTAGTATAGCCAAATGAGTCGCCTTGGTCTAGCTACACAAAAATCTGCACACACATATTGACAGCAGTTTCATTTATAATAGCTAACACTTGGAAGCAGCCAACATGACCTTTCAGGCGAAAGGGCATGTACCTTGTGGTTCATCAAGATAATGGAATATTAGCCCTCACTAAAGATAAAGGACTCTTCAAGCTATGAAAAGAAATGGAAGTAGTAACTCTGAAAAGACTATAAACTGTATGATTCCAACTATTTGACATTCTCAAAAGGCAAAACTATGGAGGAAGTAAAAAGATTAATGGTTGCCAGAGGTTGGGGGGAAGGTGGTCTGAACAGAGGGAGCACGGAGGTTTGTTATGGCTGTGGAGTGTCTTTATGACCCTGTAACTGTGGATATATGTCATTATACATTTGTCGAAACCCACAGAGTGTCTGACACCAAGATTGAATCCTAATGTAAGCTACAGAATTTGGGATGACAATGAAGTGTTAGTGCAGGTTTGTGGCTGTAACAAATGCACCACTCTGGTGTGGAATGTTGACAGTGGGAGCGACTCTGCGTGTGTGGAGGCAGAATGCATGTGGAAACTCTGCACTTTCCACTCAACCTTCCTATGAGTCTAAAACTGTTCTAGAAGTGAAGTGCTTTTAAACATGTAATTGTGTTAGCATTAACAAGGCAGGAATAAGGTGTAAAGGGTTTTTTGATTTTTAGGTTTTCTTGAGAGGTTTTTGCTATAGGGCACATGTGCTCACCAGAAAGATACAGAAAGTAAGAAATCACTCCCTAGGGGGGATGTCCACGCCACAATCCCTTGTCCTCCATTCTCCTCTCAGGATCTTGGGCACACATGTACAGTGACTGGCATAGGTTCAAGTCACCGGGTCTGGAACTCAAACCACAGTTGACTACATGGGAGTCCAGCGACATAGCCATTATGCCAGATGCTGGTTGCAAGGTGTAAAGGGTTTTTGTCGTGGTGGTTGTTTTGGTATTTTTCTTCTTTATTAAAAAATATTAATTATTTAATTTTATTTATTCATTCTTTTTTTTTTTTTTTTTTTTTTTAATTTGACCAAAAAGAGAGAGAAAGAGAGAAGGAAAGTAGTGAGAAAGCAAGCCACCAGGTCCAGGACTCCAACCATGGTCAGCCATGTGGGAGTGTCCAGCGCCTTAACCACCATGCCACCTGCTGGTCCCAGGTATTTTTCTTTAGTAATCTGAGAAGAAAATCTTTTGCGTATGCTCTAGCAGTTTTCCTTTTAGAGTCTGTAGTCCTGAAAAGATCCTACCCATGACTCAGTCAAATCCCTCTCAAAGAAAAATTGTAGTAAACAGTTCGTCTCCCAGCTCAGACCTGAATAAAAGGAACTCTCCATCAGTAGGAGGGGAGAGCCTAGAGAGAGCGGGCAGCAGGCTCTGCAGAAGCGTTGTATTTTTATTCTGGTCATGACTCGGCTGTGATTCGTCAAAAGTGTGTGTGAGTGTGTGTGTGTGTGTGTGTGTGTGTGTGTAGCTGCATGTGGTGGGGGTTATTTAGGATCATATAGACCTAGTCTTTGCAAATATTGAAGTGTGATTGCTAGTTTTATGTGTCAACTTGACAGGGCCATGGGGTACTAATATTTTGTTAAATATAACTCCTAGATTTGTTTGTGAGGCTGTTTCTGGATGAGATTAACATTTCAGTCAGCAAACTGAGTAAAGCAGATATCATCTCCATTGTAGGCAAGCCTCATAGAATTCACTGAACATGTGAATAGAATATAAGGCAAAAATAAAATAAAAGAATTCATCCTGTCTTTAAGCTGGGACATCAGTTTTTACCAGCCTTTGGACTTGTACCTAAAAAGGAATTTATCCCATTGGTTCTTCATAGCTCTCATGCCCTCAGACTGAGATAGGAACCATATCGTTGGCTCTACTGGGTCTGCAGCTTGCTGACTACAGATCTTAGATGTAAGAGCCTCCTTAATCACATGAATGCATTACTTATAACACACAAACATACAATACATAGCATGTATATTATCCCAACAGCTACAAAAGTCTTAGTTCATTTCAATACCAACCACTCTACAGTTTCTTTTCACTCAAGTGATTTTGAATTTATTTTATATCTTAGAAGGATATAACTTTGAAGAACTAGGGGTGTAATATTATGAACTGAATATCTATTTCCCACACAAATGTATACATTGAAGCCCTAAACTTCAAAGTGATGGTATTTAGAAACTTTTGAGAGGTAATTGGGATTAGAAGAGATCATGTGTGCATGAGTGTGCAAAGATGTGCCTTTACAAGAGACATTGGAAATTTTGTTCTTTCCAGATAAAAGCTCAAAGAGAGGTCATGTGAGCTCACAACATGGTGACACCAAGAAGCAAATAGGAGCCTTGGGATGAAACTTACCCCGCTAGCACCTGGATCTTAGACTCCTCAGCCTTAAAGTTCTGCTGTTTAAGTCACATACTACATGATTCGTTTTATGGAGCCTGAGTAGGCCACCCTGACCATCAGAGTCACATATGACCCTGAGACTTGTTCTCTCTGAAATGGGAGTACAAATCATGCTTGTCTGCTGTGTAATCTAGGTATGTAGGAAAAGGCGCAAGATTAGGTTCTCTAGAAGTGGCTTTTCATTTTATCATTTTCTAACTGTAAATATGACACAACTTAAAGGCAAATTAGTTTTGTTTCCTCATCAGAAAACCAGACAGTATAATAAATCTGCCTCATGGAGGTACTACAAAAATAAAATGAGACCATAATAATTATTAAAGCATCATACCACATAGTCGGCGCTCAATAAATGTTACCTAAAAAGCAGTCATGCACATTTAAATAATACTACTTTATGTATTTTTCTGTATCTGTCCATGTTTTTTTTTTTTGTAATTTTTCTCTCAGCCTTGAGTCACCTATGCCTCCAGCCTTCAAGGCCTTCAACTTGGAACCCCAGAAGAATGGATCCTCTCTAGTTCTCTGCAGGAGGTGTCTGGTTATAGCAAGGTACCATTAACATGCAAGAGAGAAAAGTGGGAAATACAAAAAGGGAAGGAAGAAAAAGAGCTGTCTCTAATTTTAGTTTGCCTACTAATTAGCGAAGTAATTAAGAAATACAGTTAGTTGACAGATCTTTGTAATACTAGCATTCTGTAGGGTGTCTTCCTGTAGTTAGAAGGGCTGATTGACAAACTCTTTCTTTCCTTTTTTCTTTTTCTTTTTAATTTTGAAAGCTCTGAGAGCCTTTGGGCTTTGGCAAAAACACAGAGCTCCATGTCTGGCCAATGGATTTCAGCCTCAGCAGTAATGCTTCCTGCTAGTAGGTAATTCACAGTCCACAAGGATGTTCACATATGTAAATTCAGCTCCCACAACAGCCTGTAAGATTGGCAGCACATTTTCTGCTCTTACACAGGTGAGGATACTGTATTCTGCTCCAGATGGATTGTGACCTAGTCCAGAGACAAGATCGTATTATGTCTGTATAAAGATTCTCAAACATAGAAACCTGCCCTGAGAATGCAAAACTGAATTCCTGGGCACATGCCGGAAGTGGAAGTTCTGAGCCACTGGGCCTGGGAGTGCAGTTGTGTAGGTAGTGACAGGCCGCACTGCCGGCTTCTATCACTCACCAGCTTTGGACTTTCAGCCAATCACTGGCTCTGTGTGCCCCATAAGGGATGATGCTATCAGAGAAGCACTGAGACATAGCATGTGCCTGCTAACACCCACGGCCCTTGTCTTCTCCCTCTTCAAGCCGCTTCCAGGTCTCCTGGGGTTTCCTCTTCAGCGACTGTGGCCTCTTGTCTGGTTTGGGCATGAGTGAATGTGATGATGAGATGTGGAAAATCACTGGTAAGTAAAAAGAGAAATTTTGATTTATTAGTTCATAGTGGTCTAGCATAAAGGTGAACTACATATATTGCCTGTAATACATAGACTATTTTAATTAAATATATCAGACTCTGGTCTTATTTTTGCATTTAAAAAATACCCAATGAAGTAGCCACTAAGAGCTAGCAAGTACAGTAATTCTTTCCACAAAAATTCTGCTGTTACAACTTTATCCCGGGGCCAGCAGACGGCAGGATGGCTAAGGTACTAGATCCCATGTAGCTAACTTTGCAGTTGGAGTTTGGGGCCTGCAGCTTGAAAAACATGCTAGGTGCGAGTGTGTGTGTGCCAAAATTCCAAGAGCAGAGTAGAGACGGGACTGAGGTGTGGCCACCCCAAGGATTGTTTGGGAGTGATTTTTTATTTCCCCTCTCTTTCTCTCTTTCTCTGGCAAGCACACTATTACAAAAACCTAGAGAAATGAAAATGAAAACAACGACTTTATCCCAACATGAAAAATAGGCATCACTAACTCTAATGGAGTATCAAGGCTCAGGGAAGAGGAATATTTTTTTTTGCCAAAATCAAATAGAAGATTAAATTAACATTTAATTGAAGGTGTCTTTGTTTCTCAAGCCAATATGCACATGTGCACATACATAAATTATATGTGTGTGTATGTCAGCATTTAAAACTTTATGTCACCTTAATTTTAGTTATTGTAGGGGATATTACCTTAGATGATGTCTTAATTTTGTTCACTGAGAATCATGTTTCATTTCTTCCAAAAATAATATATCCCTGCCACAAGCATATTCGGCTCTTTTAATGCAGTTCCCTTCTGTGAAGGATGTGTGATGGATCAGCCAGTGAGGTTAAAGGAACAGACTCAGGCATGATTCCACCTGAAGTTCTCTCCGTCAGATTCTACTGAAATTTATCCTGAGTCTCACTAAGCTCTCGTCTACACAATGTGGTTATTTCGGTGTAGAATAGGGACTGGTTGAGAATGCTGCGCTGAGGAGCTTACTGAGCTGGAAAGCCCAAGTGCACCGAGAGGCATGGTCAGAAGCGGGGACAGGGGAGTAGACAAGGAAGTGGCACAGGAATCCGGGTCAGTTACACACACTCAGAGCTCCACTCCACGCAAACGCTGCCCAGCTGGCTCAGACCAAGACTCAGATCCACCTCTGGCCAGCTGTGGACTTTGAGAAGGACTCTTAAGTCTTATGAGCCGCAATTTTCTTATCCAAGAAAGAGGTGGCTAGAATGGTACTCATATCAAAGAGTTGTTTTTAGGACTCAGGTCCCTGAAGTAATAGTCAGGGCTCAAGAAATGTTACTTATTTTCATTGTTTATATTATCAACACAGTAATGTATATCTGCATTTGAATATTTAGGAAAATCTGAGAGAGAGAAGGGAAATGATTGACATGAATTCACAGAGCTAGAATATGACGAGCCTTCATAATACGCAGTTTAGTATTTGGCTTTAATGCCGTTTTTCACTTCGGACACTTTTAGTTGTGTAACCTTGTCTTTTCCGTTTTCCTGGCCTTGGTATCAGCTTACCCATCCCTATAAATACCTTCAGTCTCTCTCCATTCTACCTTTTAAAATTTTTATTTATTTATTTATTTTACATTCAATGTCCAATCATCTAGGAGATCCTATTGGTTTTCCTCTGAAAATAAAGAGAATTCTAAAACCTCATAGAAAAGTGGAATTCAAGCATGAGTCCATTTTGGGGGTCAGCCAGTGGCATTATGGTTAAGATGGCTGGATCCTGCATGGGCCCCAGATTCAGTGGCTTGAAAGAGGATAGAGGAGAAGGGATTGCAGCATGGCCATCCCACCTGAGGGGAGGAGGGAATCTCTTTCTCCGTCTCTCTTCAGAAAACACGCATGCCCTATAGCAAATGCTATAAATAAATAAATAATGTATGAGTTTATTTTGGTGCAAAAAACTTGAAAGCCGTGCATGGCTTTTACATAATATACATTTTCCCATAAACTTTTTGAAGGTCCCTCATGAATCTAGAGTACCATAAATTCTTACCACCTCCATTGCTTTGTCCTCTGGCTCAGCCACCATGAAAGCTCTCTGGAATTACAATAGCTGCAAATAGTCCTCCCTACTTCTAACCTTTCTCCCCTATACTTTATTTTAATAACAGAAGCCAGGGAGAGTCTGCTAAAAGCCAGATGATGTTACAAAATTGTCAAGATTCTTCGATGCCCCCCTTTCATTCAGAAAAGCCAAATGACTTACATAAACCTACAAATCTTGACCAGCGGGTGGTATGGTGGTTAAGGCACTGGACACTCCCACATGGCTGACCAGGGTTCAAGTCCTGAATCTGGTGGCTTGCTTTCTCACTTCCTCTCTCTCACTCTTACCTTCTGTCTCTCTCTGGTCAAATTAAAAAATAAATGAATGAATAAATAATTATTTTAAAAAAAGCATTTATTTATTTAAAAAAAAAAAAAAAACCTACGAATCTTGCTATGATCTTTCCATTATCTGTCTCATTTATCTTATGGTGACTTTTTTTTTTTTTTTTCATTCTCATTTGACTTCGGCATCTCCAGACATCTTGCCATTCCTTAAAATCATCAGATACATCTTCTTAGGGAGATGTCCTATTTCCTTTTTGTTCCTTCTGAACAGCTCTTCATGTATTGGTTTTCATGGCTTAAACTTACCTCCCAAACTCTGGGCTCATGCATTTCCTTCTGAATGAGGCCTAGCCTGTCTATCTTACTACAAAGTACAACCACATCCACTTTCACGCTGCCCATCCCCTACTGCCCGTTCTATTTATTTCCATAGTGCTCGGCTGTCTCTAAAATAGAATGTTCATTTCTGCATATACTTTCTAAAATTCATTATGCCTCCTTGCCGCCCATTTTTTTCCTGTCCTCTTATCTCCAGTTAGAATATAGAATCTCTAACAGCGAAGATTTTACTCTGTTGTTGTTATTTGCGTTTTAATTTTTCTCCACATAAGATCCTAGAAATATGATTGCAAATAAAGCGATGCAAGACAGAACCAAGCCCTGCGGTCGGCTGTCCCGTGTGTGCTTGGCCGTGGCACCCGTGCACATTCTACTTTCCTCCTGCTCCTGTAGATGAATTCTACATGGTGCGGGAAAGAAGAAACCTGTCGCTCTGGCACTGAGTCCCATCACTCCTTTGCCCTGGCTATTATCCACTCTTTCTCCCAAGATATATTTTTCTTCATCAGATCATTCCCCTTAGTCTAGGAATATTGTGTAATTTTTCTTAATATATAAGGAACATAATGAAACCTTTTGATCGCTATGTTTATTTTTCATTGCCATTTGGCACAGGTGCTCACCAGAGAGAGGAAGCATCTCCCAATGGGGCGTGATCATTCCACAATCCTTTTTCTTCATTGCACCATCATGTCAGGATTTGGGGTGCATCCTCATAACTCCAGCATGCTTTTCAGCTATTGGAGCAGGGACTCATACTGTGGTTAACCATGTGGGACCAGAACTTCCTTGCATATCACTTAATACACTTAACTCATTTTGCTACAAGGCCAGACCTTGATCACAACTTCATACATGTCATATCCAATTTCTCTCCTTTATATTTGACAAAACCTTCCAGAATCATGTTCTGTATTTATTGTGTGTAAGGTGGGGAGGCTGTTGAAGAATGGAGAGCAAAAGTTTAAGGGATATAGGACTTCTTTTTGAAATTCTGAAAAGTTTTGGAACTGGATAAAAGTAGTGGCTGCATGCACACCGAGTGTACTAAATGCCACTGTGTTCTGTACTTTAAAAAGTGACTACTTTTATAGTATCTGTTTCATCTCAATTAGAAAAGAGGATAAAAAGCAAGAAAAGAGAAAACAAAAATTAACAAAAAAAGAGAGGAAACAAATAGAAAATCACTCACAAGGTTACAGATTGCAATCAAATCATGTAAAATAAATGCTATATTTTATGTTTTTTGAGAGGTTTTTGCTATAGGGCACATGTGCTCGCCAGACAGACAGAGAGAGACAGAGAGACAGAAAGCAAGAAATCACCCCCCAGGGGGGATGGCCATGCCACAAGCCCTTCTCCTCCATTCTCTTCTAGGGATCTTGGGCACACACGCACATGCCCCTGGCATGAATTTTAAGCCACTGGGTCCGGGATACAAACTGCGGTCTACTACATGGGAGTCCAGCGACATAGCCATTACACTAACTGCAGATCCCCATAAATGCTCTATTTATACCAATTCAAAGATACAGACCACTGGATCTATTTATAAAAGTAAGACTCTTATTTCTGGCTTCTGTTGAGAATGTAGGAAACTAAAAAGGATTTGTGCCTATCCTAATGCCAAGTCTGCAGAATTTTCAGTCTTCAAGTTTTCTTCTTTTTTTTTTGGTGTGCGCTCGCCAGACAGAGAGAGACAGAGAGATAGAAAGTGAGAAATCACCCCCCGGGGGGGATGGCCACACCGCAATCCCTTCTCCTCCATTCTCCTCTCGGGATCTTGGGCACGCACGCACACACGCCCGGCGTGAGTTTAAGCCACCGGGTCCGGGACGCAAACCGCAGTCGACTACGTGGGAGTCCAGTGACATAGCCATTAGGCTAACTGCTGGTCTCAGTCTACAAGTTTTCTTGAACCGAACGGAAAATCGAAGATAGGACAGGTATCACTCAGTAGAGACAGGGCATACGCACTTGCAAGTAAAGAATATTTAGTTAATCTTTAAAACTTTTGCCAGAGAGCACGTGACTCACCAAAGACAGATGAGGGGAGAAGCACCCCCGCCATGGGGAGTGGTCCTACCACGACCTCTTTTCCTCCACTCTCCCTCCTTTCGGGATCCTGAGCAGGCATGTGTCATCCTTGACATTTTTTTAAGCCTCTAGGTCCAAGACTAGAACAAATTGATAGAGGCCTAGTGTGAGCCAACAAGAAACTACAGATCTTTGAGAGCTAAAGACATAAGGGGATTCAAATGCCTTGGTCACTTCTTTATGGACCTTATGAAGTCATTTTATCACAATAAACATTGACAAGAGTGCTGAGAAATCATCCCTGACAGTCCAGGCCTAGCGAGACTAGAGCGCCCGAGGGAGAGTCAGAAACCCAAGAACGGCTCCTTCTCTGCTAGTATCCAATGGAACAAAACCTTCAAGGCCTGAGGGAATTGTCACAAACACTGCCACCTTTTGGCTGCCAATAACCCTCTTCAGTTGAGACCTCTGGCAAACCAGTCATCTCCCTAATGTAAGGGGTTCTACAAGTATTTGAAGTTTTTGGAGTTCTGAGAATAGAAATCTCAAGGAAAAATTTCCAAATTGAGCTCAATTCCGGATAGAGTGGTAAACATCCTTTACACTACTCTCTAACAAAAGAAATAATGAGTCACAAAATGTGACTTAGTCGTCATTGCCTTACACGGGAAAGGAGGGATCTTCAAAAAATTAAAGGAAAATATATATAATGAAGCTACTACTTGTGAATTTCAGATTATTCTGCACTAAAGTAAACTCATACCTTCATTCTATTTTTCAGTAACTTTTTAAAGTCCCCCTGTGTCTGAGTTTCAAGGAAAAAAAATGATAAAACCTACATAAAAACAAAATAAGAGCACAAGTACAAAGACACATATACAAATATTAAAAGCTACCCACATAATAATCAAATAGTCTTTAAATGAGTGAGGGACACTTCACTTTCTGAAAGATGAAAGGACAAGGAACAGGCATAGCTGCTCACCTGTATCAACAGAAAAGAAATAAGATAAGATGTATGCAAATCAGGTTTTAATGGGACAATGAGTGGAGTAGTGGTTAAGGCGCTGGACTCCCAAACTGTCAAACTGTGTTTGACCACAGTTTGAGTCCTGGACCTGGTGGCTTAAAATTCTGGTGTGTGTGTGTGTGTGTGTGTGCACCCAAAATTCCAAGAGGAGAATGGAGGAGAAGGGATTGCAGTGTGGCCATCCCCCGGGGGACGATTTCTTGCTTTCTGTCTCTCTGCCTCTCTCTGTCTCTACGCGGTGGGTGTATGCACTCGCCTATGGCAAAAAATCTAAAAAAGGAAAACAAAAAACAGGCTTTAAGACACTAGATATTAGGCAATAAATAATTAAGATAATAAAGGACAAACCAGGCGACCCCTTTTACTGATCAAGTTTACTGCTCTGAGGCAGTTTGTCGGCCATAATGCAAAGAGGGGCAATTTCAAGCAGAGCACCGCCGGTTCTCAGAGCTGAGATGGACATGAAACTCACGGGAAATGAAGGCAGTCGGAGCTCACAGGACAGAGAGAGCAGAGCTGCAGAGAGCGGCGGAGGGCCTCCCCTGAGTGCTCAGAGCTACTGATCCATCCATAGATGTGAGGGAACTTGGTGAGACTGAGGAGTGTACCATCTAAAGAGACTAGAAGGCGAAAACTTGGAAGTCATACACAGCTGGAAATGGTGGTTATTTTCACAAGTTAGACCGGAAATCTTAATTCATAGGATATGAGAGGGAGTCCTCAAAACATTCTTGCCTTAGTAAGATAATTCGTTCTAGAGCTAACACCTTATTCTTCTTAAAATAAGACCAGAAAGGTTCATGTTATTCATGAGTATATTAACTGCATAATAAACAAAGCTCAATAATATTTGTGGAAAGTACAAAAATATCCAGCTCTTAACAACGTAAAATTAATAGTATCTGACACTGAATCAAATTATTATAGCAGAGAACTTCAAAGAGTTCATGGACATGAACAAACTTTATGGATTTCACACATATGCTTTCAAATTTACTATAGGGCATGTACATTTGCCAGAGAGAGAGAGAGAGAAAGAGGGAGAAAATGAAAAATCACCTCTAGGGAGGTGGCAATGCTGCAATTCTCTCTCCTCCATTTTCCTGCTAGGAGTTGGGCGTGCATACACCATAACTAGGGTGTTTCTCAAGCTGCCAGAAATATGACTTTAACAGCACAATTGGCCATATGAGGGTCCAGCTGCCTCAACCAGTACACCACAGGCTGGGGGGACTTTTTATTTTTTTTTTATTGAAATAAACTATACTTTAATTCCATTTTTCTACAGAGTTTATGAAATCCTGTCATATATCCATACAATGGAATATGAGTCACTAGTGAAAAAGTGATCTATTGGTACAAGCAACAGAATCTCAAAATAAGCATTGTGAGTAAAGAAGTCAATCCACTCCTTCCTATTACACACTCTATTATTCTATCTCTGTATCTTTCTGGAAAATAGAAACAAATTCACAATGAACTAAAGCTGGTCAGTGGTTGCTAACGAAGCACATTGGCACAGGAAATGGTTGCCAATGAAAGGAGATTTTACAGAAATGTCTAGAGTGATGGAGACACACGCCTTATCCTGATTGTACTGTTGCTTTCAGGGTATATACATAGATCATGAGCTGTTATTACTTTATGTAAGGGCAATTGTCGGTTATTTATAATCCAAAAGTCTGTTGAAAATGTACCTAAGCAAATAAAAAAATCTATAGAGTTAAATATGGTCTATATAATGCAGATATACATAATAAGTAATGTATTATATATATATGTATATGTATGCACACTTACATAGTACACAACAAACTCATAGATAAACAAGTTAAAATATCTAATGTACAACATGAGGACTGTACTTAATGACAGTGTGTTTATGTAAGACTTTAAATGTGTAGCTCACATGTATTCTTTCATGGGGGTGGGCCTGAAACTATTATGTGAAATTATGGGTATCTTAGATTTTTCACTATAATAGCCTCTGCACTTTGTGTGTTTTTTTACAATATAATGTTGCATACTATGATGGTTTGAATGCATCCCCTACAAAAAAAAAAAGAAAAAAAGGAGTAAAAGTTGGTTCTGATTGGATTAGGAGGGTGAAAAGTTAATACGACTATGGGACTTAAAGGTGGGGTCTTTGAGAGGAGATTGGGATTGAGGTAATTCAGATGGAGCCACCATAACTGAATTACAATGGGTCTATAAGGAGAAGAAATGAGAAAGAAACACAGATAGACACAGACACATCAGCTCTTGCCCTGGAGTCATTATGGGATGTTCTGAGCTGCCTCAGGACACCTCAGGGACCTGGAATGAAGATCCTCACCAGATGCAGCTTGTCAACATTGGACCTTCAAACCAAGACTCAGATAAACCTCTATTCATACATATCACACAGTTTTAGGTATTTAATTATCAAGCAACAAAGCACAGACTAAAACATACATTTATTTTCTTTAAAAAATCCATTCATAATTTGCTCCTGGTCCCATTACCTTACAAAATCTGCCAGGTAGCAGGCCGAAGGTGGGTGGGAGAAAGTCGGTCAAGAACCCACCCAGAATTCCCACTTGTGCTGCCGATGTCTTTGTTTCTTATCATGAGTTTCCAGAAAGATATGTAAAAGTTACCTGTAGACGTGAGTTGTGAATGTGAGCGTGTGCTCCACGGGTTTGCTGTTGCATGTTTAATGAGCAGATCAAGGTCCCGCCAGCAAGGAGGGACTCCAGGTACAGGCAGAAGCTGGGATGGTGAAGAGGCAGTTCTGTGCCACATCCATGCTGTAGTAAATTCCTCTCTCACTTGGCAGGAGCCTGGATGGGCAGCATCGTCACTTGTTTTATAAAACATCATTGACTAAGAGCCAATTGCCTAAACCTACAAGGGAATAAAAAAGACACCTTACAAATTTCTCTTTGGAAATATCCTACTTTCAGATCCACCAGGTGGTAGATTGTGACTATTTGCAAAACATATATATTTCGAAAGTCGAAATTTGAAAAGCCCTACCTTGGTCAAAGATCCCAACTTTTTTCCAATCGTTCCTGATGAAAACTGGATTTTATCCAGATGAGGACTCATATCTCTGTACCTGATCCAGTCATTGTCAGAAGTGCCATTTTACCCCTTAACCTACATTTCTTATGTAATCTTTTACCTTGACTACCCTAAATAATATTATAAATTTGCTCTTCTTTTCAGTCATTAATAAATTGTCCACCTCTTCATTACTAAGTCAACAAACATTTTCTGACCACCTGTTATATGTCTAACACTTTTCTAGCCACTGAGGTTGATGAAATATATGTGTGTGTGTGTGTGTGTTTGTGTGTGTGTGTGTGTGTACATATACGTGTGCATGTGTGTGTATGTGTGTGTATACAAAACCCCTAACCCTTGGAGTTTATTAACTTTGGTGGGGAGAGAGAAAATAAATATTTAAAAAGTAACATAAAAATGTAAAAATAAAATATTTAAAAAGTTCAAGTCCTGAACCCGGTAGCTTAAACTCATGCCAGGCAAGTGTGCGTGCGTGCCCAAGATCCTGAGAGGAGAATGGAGGAGAAGGGATTGTGGCGTGGCCCTCCTGCCTGGCAAGTGATTTCCCGTTTTCTGTCTCTCTCTGTCTTTCTGGTGAGCTCAAACACCCTATAGCAAAAACCTATCCAAAAAAAGTAACATATGTAGTATTTAGATGGTGATAAGTACATGCACAAAAAAAATAAAACATGAAAGGACAATGGGAGATGCTGGGGTCTGCATTGCAGTTTAACTTATGGTAGTGAGTGAAAATGTCACATACAAATAATAATTGAATAAAGGCAAGGACGGCGTTTATGTGTATTGATAAAGTAGGACATTTCCAGGAAGTGGCAAACATAGAAGCACAAGGCCAGTGATGGGCCGGTACAGAATGTTTACAGAGGCCAAGAACCATGCATTACTGGCTTGGGTGAAGGAAAGGGTGATAGGCAAGGAGGCAGCAAAGGCATTGCTGAACTTTGCAGGGATTGTTGGCTTTATTTTTAGATGACGTTTATTTTTAGAGTAGTTTCATAGCAAAATTGAGAGAAACATTTGGATATTGTTTACATACCTCCTGTCTCAACATACACAGCATCTTTTAAAAGTAGAAAATTATTGGGACCAGCAGTTGGCGTAATGGCTATGTCGCTGGACTCCCACGTAGTTGACTGCGATTTGAGTTCTGGACACGGTGGCTTAAACTCACACTGGGCGCGTGTGCGTGCGTGCCCAAGATCCCGAGAGGAGAATGGAGGAGAAGGGATTGCGGCGTGGCCATCCCACCTGGGTGGTGATTTCTCGCTTTCTGTCTCTATGTTTCTCTCTGTCTGCCTGGCGAGCGCAAGCGCCCTATAGCGAAAACCTCTCAAAAAAAAAAAAAAAATAGAGAGATGAGGTCCAAGCAAGAGAGAAGGAGCCGAGCAGACAGCAGGGCAGGAGGTCAACGAGGAGAGCGCCTTCTCCTAGAAGTGCAGGGAGAGGGAACAGCACTGCCCCATGCTACTGATTGGCAGGAAGGCAGAGCATTCGGGATGGGAGGCGGGCTGGCCAGTGAGGACAGCAGCACCACCTCCATTCTGCTCAACGCTGACTCTACTGTAACATTCAACAGTTCACTTAAGTTTGAAGAGTTTTAGTTTCTTTATGTGCAGATGAGATGTTTACAGTGTGCCTGCATCACACATGATTATTCGAGGATTATAAGATACAGGACAAGTGCTTATATATAAATATATATTTATGCATCATGTATCATATGAAAGGTTTGGAAGTAGGGTTGGCTCTTAATAAGTATTCCTCCGGGACCAGCAGTTAGCGTAATGGCTATGTCGCTGGACTCCCACGTAGTCGACCGCGGTTCGCGTCCCAGACCCGGTGGCTTAAAACTCACGCCGGGCGCGTGTGCGTGTGTGCCCAAGATCCCAAGAGGAGAATGGAGGAGAAGGGATTGCGGCGTGGCCATCCCCCCTGGGGGGTGATTTCTCGCTTTCTGTCTCTCTTTCTCTTTCTGTCTGTTTGGCGAGCGCACGCGCCCTATAGCGAAAACCTCTCCATAAAAAGAAAAAAAAAAAAAAATAAGTATTCCTCCAATATTAGCTGCACTTGGTATTGTCATTGGAGAGCGTGGCATTTGCGTCTACTATAGAGTTTTATATACTTATAATCTAGCAGGGTCTCTGGTACACAGTAGGTACTCAAAAATTAAATTTTTAGATGTTTTTCTATCTCTCCAATTCCTTAGTTCTGCCTTTTTATTTATTAATTTTTTTAATTTGCCCCAGGGCACTTATGCTCACCACAAAGAGACAGAGGCAGCCCTTTTCTTCCTTAACTGATAACAGGAAAAAAATGAGAGAAATTACCTCCCACAGGGCATGGTCAACTGCAATTCCTTCTTTGTTTCTCCATCCTGTTAGGATTGGGGCACACATGCACTGCCCCGCATGCTTTTTAAGCTGTTGGACCCATGATTTGAACCATTGTTAGCCATGTGGGATCCAGGACTCTTAGCCATTAAGAAACAGAGGCAGTGCTATTCCTCCTTAACTGATAACTGGGAAAAAGATCACATAAATAAGACAGCTGAGAGTATGGATATCCATATCACTTTAACAAGAAAGAACAAAATCAGCAGTGATATAGAAAGAAATTGTCATGAGAATTAATCAATACTAAAGCCCAGTAGCCATTACTATTTAATAATTTCAAAAGCATTTTTTAACTATTATCTCATTAACTTTTCATACTCAGTGATAAAGTTTTTAATGTTATTTTTTGAGTTAATAAGTAAGGTCATCCAAGATAGGACTAATTTTTACTTAAAAATTATTCAGATGGTGTGCTTATGAAGACTATATTATGCTCCAGGAGTTAAGCTACACAACGCTTACTTATTCTATTTTTATCAATATTCATGGAGTACTAATGAAGTCAGATTCAGGTTTTCATTCTGTAAATGAGAATGTCAAGTTTCTCCTATTTTGCTCAAATCACACAGTTGATAACATAGTAAAGATTTGCAAACTCAGAGTTCTTAGTTTGAGGTTGTATGGAGTTAGCATTTTACAACTGAAATTCTCAACTGCACAGATTCCCAAGGATCTGAGGGGGTCACAGAACGTGAGAAAGGTCCCAGTAAGCAGACGAGTGCCCAAATTACCGGGCGGGCAGGTAGGAGCGGCAAATCCGTGGAGAGGCGTAGAGACAGACGGGGTTGAGAGCTACAGAGACCTGTGCAGCCCTGGGAGTGAAGCGAGTGCAGAGGGTACAGGTCAAGGACACGTCAAGGGTGAGTGACGGTGCAAGTCCTGGGAAGGACTCAGAGTTGTAGAGACAGCAGGGCGCTGGAACCTGAGAGACAGAAGTAACTGCCAGTGCTATGGATTGCTGCTCCGATGTCTTCCCAGGTGGCATCAGTGACGGGCCTGGAGCTTCTGTTGTGACTCATTTCTGTCTAATTTCAAAGCAAGCCTCATCTTTTCCTCCACTCCAGATACTTACTCATTTCAAAATAACTCCAAGATTCCCAATCTGGACAAATAGCCAATCCTGAATCCTGTCTTTGACTATCCACCACTGAGGAACCTACACCTGAGGCTGACCCGTGGGTGGTAGTAGGCAGCCTTTCTGCTGCTGGTGCCACAACATTCCTGCAGAGCAGAATCCCAGGAGCCCAGAGCCAGTGTGTGGCTGATCCACTACCAATGATGCTGACTTGCTGCAGGAACCCAGAGCTGCCTCAGGCTGTTGTTGCTCCTGATGCCAAAGGCACAGTCAGAACCCGGGAGAAAAATCCCCTCTCTGCCTTCCACCTCCCTGCCGATTGCTCACAATGCAGAACCTGGGGAATATATTTAAAGGCTTCAGCTTCCTGAAATTCAGAAATCACAAAACTTATGCACATGGAGCTGAAGAATACAGACTAATAATGATCACAATTGTTAAGTAGAGTTTGAATTGATTGCACCATTGATAACTTTCGGTATTATTACTTAAAAAAAAGTAGCAAGACCCCCATCCTTTAGTCTTTTACCCTGGCTTTGCCAAAGGCAATATAGAATGTTTTTCTAAAACATTTCCCCTTACGCTTGAGGTATGAGGATCTCAGCGTCAGTTTCCTGTGACACCACAAGTAAGAAAGTGACCAGGATACTTGGCAACTCCCTGTGGGGCATCAACAGTTTATTCTGGCTGCAAAACAAAATCAAACTGCTTTCATTTAAAATCTACTCTATCCTCATTCCTCCTTGCCTTTTCAGCAGAGGTTTAGTGCATGATTATTGAATGATTATTGAATAAACGATTGGATGACTCGTGGAATGATGACTCTAATATGGCACGGTTGTAAAGGAAAGCTCAGTAATCGTTGACTTCGTCCTGCTGGAAGAATCTTTTGGAAATCGAAGAATTCTCACTAAGTAAAGATCCTATGAACTATTTATAAGTTCATGAAATTTCTTTATTATGGTTAAAAATAAAACCTCTTTGGGAAGCTAATTATAATCCATTTATTTCTACAGAACTACAAAACTGTAGTTATTGGCTAAAAGGTAAAGTATAACACCCCCCCCCCAAAAAAAAATGAGAGTATACAAGAAAAACCAATGCATGCTTTGTACTCTTCCACTATCTCTAATATTCAAAGATGCTGCTTTGGTACATCTGGCTGGATTTAAGACACTGAGACTTTATAGAATGATAAAATCATCATCCTACTTCTTGTTGGAAATTCTTGAGAGTTATCATGATATTGGAATTTCAGCTACAAATATCAGTGGCTCAATCATTTTTCAACTTATTTCATTTGATACAGTTGATAAATCTTATCATTTTGGAATATTCCACTGGCTTTCATATAGTGTCTGCCTTGATTATCTTGCTATATGTTTTTGATATACACAAGTTCTCCACAATTCCTAAATACTATTATTTCACTCTTTCTAAAAAAGCAAAAAAAAAGTTTATTTCTTCAATGAGTCACATACACACACACACACACACACACACACACACACACACACAGTGCACCCCCAACAAGATCTTAATTCTGTGATCCACACCCAGCCTTTAGCCAGCCACAGATCACAGCAAGCACATGCTTGGCATACTCAGGGAGGTCACCAGCCTCAAATCACGAGTCTTTTCACATGGGGCTGCCTCACAGAATGGTGTACTTGACCTCTGCACCACTATCCAGCCCTTCTTATTTTTCTTTGAACACAATGCTCCAGGGAGATCTAGTCATACTCTATTTTTATTCTATTACTCAGAATTTTTCATTTTTCTTTTTAGGTTTTGCATAGCATATGCTCACTGGAGACAGAGAGAGAGAGAAAGTGGGAAGTCATCCCCCAGCAGGGATAGCCACACTGCAATCCATTCTCCTCCATTCTCCTCTCAAGATTTTGGGCACACACACATGCACATGTGTGATTTTCAAGCCGCTGGTTCCAGGACTCAAATCACAATACACTGCATGGGAATTTAGTGCCTTAAGCAGCACGCCACCTGCTGGCCCCTTTCTTTCCTTGTTTTTTTTTTAAGAGATTTTTGCCTTAGGGCCTGTGCGCTCACTGGAAAGACAGACAAAAAGACACAGTGAGAAGAAAAGTGAGAAATCACCCCCTTCCTACGGGAGATGGCTGTGCCACAATCCCTTCTTCTCCATTCTCCTCCCAGGATTTTGGACACGCACACACGTGTGTCTGGCATGAGTTTCAAGTTACCCCGCTGGGACTCGAACTGCAGTCAGCCACGTGGAAGTCCAGTACTGTAACTGCTATGCCATCTGTTGGTCCCACCAGCTGGCTCCTTTTTAAAAATACTTTTCATTTGACATTTTTAAAGTTTATTTTATTTTATTTTTAATTTTTCCAGCAGGCATGTTCACCAGAGAGAGAGAGAGAGAGAGAGAGAGAGAGAAGGAGAGAGAATCCCCCATAGGGAATGGTCACTTTGTAATCCCATCTCCAGTTCTCTTTTTGGGGTTTAAGCATGCATGCACATGTGCCACAAGGTCTGAGACTCAAACCACACAGTTGGTCACATGGGATCCAGCTGCCTTAACCAATGCCATAGATTGGCCCATTTAACGTTTATTTCTTCTATAAGCAGGAGAGACAGAGAGGCAGAGAGAAAGAAAGAAAAGGCACCTCAAATAGATTCCTGACTGTACGATCCAGTCCCAGGCCTCAGCCAGCCCCTGGTTATGGACATCCATGTTACCTGCATACTCAGAGAGGCATTTACCTGCATACTCATATTTAGACGTAAGCTCAACAGCTTTCCCGATTGGAAAGAGCAATGTCTTTCATCACTGTGCCTTCATCTGACCCCTTACAAATCTCATCTATATCTCAGAATCATTCCAAAGTCTACAGATATTTTTGTCTAACATGGTACCATAAATCTTTATAAGAATTTCTTGCATACACATTTCTTACATATACTCCAAGTCAGTATCCAATCTACTTTTTCTCTGCTAATTTTATGTCTATGTGTTTTATTTATATTAATTATAAATTAGATGTGATAACGCCTCTATTGCTGTAGAATTTCTAGTTTTCTGCTCTGTACTATCAGTTGCTCCTTCATGCACTGTGTGACGCTATTGTTAGATGCACGTACATTGAGAATTGTTACGTGCTTTTGTGAATCAACTCTGTCATCATATTATACATAACATCTATCTTTAGTTTCTAGCAGTGTTCCTTTCCTGAGTCCAGACTGTGGTATTAATGAGACATCCACGATTCCCTTTGATAAGTGTTCATATTTCATACATTTCTTGATCTTTCTCTTTTAATCTACAATTTTATATAAAGTGGGTTTCTTATAGACAGCACATCCTGAAGTCTTATGCTCTTTATTTCTTTGTTTTCCCTTTGACAATGTCTGAATTTTAATGGATATGTTTAATTAACTATTTATATTTAATTTAGATATCTACATGCTTTATTTATTTCTAACATTTTACCATTTGCTGTCTGTCTGCCTCTTTTGATGCTAACTCCTCAGTTTCTCCTTTTCTTATTTTAAAAATTTAGATGATTTTTTAAAATGTCAGTATTCCCTTTTAATTCATCAATTGAATTTTTTACCAAATCCTCAGATAAGAATTTTAGCAGAAGTACTAGGGTTTACAATATATATTTAATATTTCACAGATTATATATGTGAATATATATCATATATAATATGCATATATTATATATGAGTGTGTATATTATATATTATATATGTATTATACATAATACATATATAATATGTTATGTGGATGCATTATATATAATATATTCACAGATATATACACATACCTCTTTTCTCTTATGTTACAGCTGTCATATGTATTTCATTTAAGTACATTGAAAACTCCATCAGAAAAATATCACAATGTCTTCTTCTGAACTCAAAAGTTTACACTTTGATATTGTCTCAGAGGATTCTGAGGCTCTGTTCCTTTTCTTTTTCTTAAATATCCTTTCTCATTCCCAATGAAATATTTTCAATTATTCTATGTTCAGTGGGTATTTAGAGATATTATGAAAACACTTTTTAGAAACAAACCATTGGCAGAGGAATTGGAAGAAGATGGCACATGTAGTTGTGGATATAAGCAGTCAGAAATGACAGTAGGACCTCTAGATATAGACGTCGTCTCTACGATGGAGCAGGTTAGGCCTGGGGGATGACTGCTGGCACATCAGTGACATTCTAAATCTCGATATGAATAAGATGTTCAAGAGGAGCACAAAGCGTCATGACAACTGTGGCCTAAGTTCCAACATTGAAATTGTGACATTTAAAGTTCTCAAAACTTGTTATCAGAGTTTTAGGGGTACACATAGCATAAAATGGTGACATGGAAGCAAAGAGGAAGGAATGTTCCAAAATGAGGGATGACCTGGACTTCCGACTAGTCTCACCTCCCACTTTGTTTTAATGGCAACACGAATCCCCTAATATAATCTCAATTTCTGTGATCTGTTGCTCCAGTCCTTTTGAATTAATATCACCTTTCAAATAAGGTCAATCTCCAGGGCCCCTACCCTTAATAGAGGCCCCTTGAATAATGCCTTTCTGAGTCCTGCAGAACTTGAACATAGGATTCAATTAAAATGCATGCTTCTACCACAGAGGAATTTCAGTCCAAGAGGAGTGTTTCCCTGGGGGCAAAATGGAGTTGCCGTGGGTGCTAATGCCAGCTCATTCCCACTCAGGAGAGACCAGTGTGCCCATGTCTCCCTGACTCTGTGGCCACATCATGCTAGTGGCTTAATCTCAGCTTTGAAGTAGTATTTACTTCCACAAAATAGCAAATGTGACAACTCTCAGTATTTCGCTTTTACTTTTTTCTTGTAGAAGTAAAGGAGTTAAACTAAGGTCAGTAGGGTGGTCCCTCAGCCAATATGACTGTTGTTCTTGGAAGAGGAGGAAATGAGGACACCAACACCTACGGAGGATAGACCATGTCAAGGTATAAGAAGAGGCAACCTTCTTTGTACAAGCCAAGGAGAAAGACACAGAGAAAACCAACCTTACTGACACTGTGAGCCTCCAGAATGGTGAGAAAATATCTTGTTTGTTTGTTTGTTTCACACATCCCAACTGTGCTTATTTGTGATCACAGCTAAAGGAAACTGATACAGAACAAGGTGTTCAAGATTTCTCAGCACTTCACCACCTAAGGCCCCTCAAACGTATTAAAATGACTACGATATGAATGAAAAACATACATAGCTCTAAAACCAATATTTCACACTTGTTGAGAGCTTGCTATTGCCAACTGCTCCATTTGCCCTGCTCGGTCATGTTGATGACGTTCTGCTCCTTCCACCATGGCAGAGGTGGGTGCCGTATGGTGGGGAAAGGGCAGGAGAGTGGGGGAGTGAGGGCAGAGATGTAGAAGGGAGAGGAAAGTGTGTTTTTCCTTTTGTTTCACTCTCTCTTTGTGACTTGAGACTTCTTTACACTCACAGTTCTTGTTTTCCTGTAAAATTTATAAAAAGGACGAGTGTGATTTCATGAGACAGGTGATATGTGTCCCTAAGAGCGCATTCAACTTTGCTGTCCTTTAAGTCTATGTTTCCATGATTTTAAGCAATAGCCATGCTGTGAGTAATAGCCAGTACAGGTAAAGAACTTGGTTACTACCCTTATGGGGTTTATAAATAATCAGCACGTAAATAAACAAGAGTATTTGTTACCACACATTGGGAACTCATATAAAACAAACAAAGAAACAAACACGGTCTTTGTCATAAAGAAAAACGACCTTTGGATTCCCTTCCTTTCTTAGCACTCTCTCACTTAACCAGCTTTTTTCCTCCATCATTAACCAAATGCAGTGTTATCCACAAAGGGAATAAGATAATTTCTTTGTTTCTTATGGGAGATTACTGTTACTTATTGCCTACTTTCCCAGATTGCACTTCTGTCAAAACCATGCCCTGGAACGAGGTTCTTATTTGCTGTGTTAGATTATTGGAGAATAGCATATCCCTACTTCACTGCAGTCATGACTTCAGCCTCTGAGATCACCACAGTTGTGTCAGAAAACGTGTTCCTTCAGCTCACTTACACACACACACACACACACACACACACACAATCCAATCTTTATAAATGGACAATTGATCTCAATAACTAATACTCAAAGGAAGATACACAAAGGGTTAAAAAGCACATTAAAAATGATCAGCATTTGTTACCACAAGAGAAGAGTGAATCAAAACCACAATACTGTATCACCTAACCCTAGTCAGAATGGCTTTGATCAAAAAACAAACAAACAAGAATAACGAGTGCTGGTGAGGTTGCAGAGAAAAAGAAACCGTCATGTACTGTTGGAGGAAATATAAACTAGCACAGCCACTGTGGAAAGCAATATGGAGGTTCCTCAAAAACCTAAAAGTAGGACAACTGCTTGACCCAATAATCCCTCTCAGGAATTTAACCAAATGACAGAGAGACACTTGTTTATTCCGTACCGTGGAGGACAGAGTGACTTCATGCAGTCTGTTACTGAAGATCTTGCACAGTTTTGTGCTGAGGAATTGCAATCTCCTTGACTCTTTGAAACCTCAGACAAAAGAATTCTAGTGTTGAAAAGATCATTTTCCCTTGGTTTCTTTACTTCATTTTGCTGCATGCCCTAAAAAGAGAAAACAGCTGCTAATGAACAAATTAATGTTGGCAATTAAAAAAAAAAAAAAGAAGAAGAAGAAAAGGCAGTGAGCAATGCAAATATTTTAGCAAGCTTGAGAAAATAGATTCAAACTGGCCTCATGCCACCAAAACACCACATATGTCTCAGTCTCCTGGTTTTATTTCTGAACAAGATATTAAACATGTGTCCTCTTTTGAGTTTCTCTCTTCTAAGTGAAACTTGTATTTCCTGCTGAGATGATTTCTCTTTTTCATTGCGCTCTCCTTTGCCTTCACATTCTTTTTTTCTATTTTTTTCCTGCCTTCTACTTTATTTTTATCTTTGTCTTCTTATTCTTCAACTTCCCTTTAGGTTTACTTTCTGTTGTTTTGCTTTGTTTTCCATAATCATATCTGTATCTATATTCCTTATCATGCAAAAAGGATTTTCTTTCCCCCTTATTGCTTTTCTATTGCTTATATTTATTGTACTTCCATTCTTTACTGGGTTCCTCCACCACCTCATTTCTAACCTCTAATTATTTTCAGCATTCTGTTCATTTTATCTTCTCAGTATATGTAAAATTGTTTTCCCTCCAGTGAAGAAAATCTTCATGATACCTCTCAAACTGATACTTTCACATTTTGGGGAGAAGACCTACATCTGTATATACTCCAGTATTCTCGTCCTATCTGGTCCACTGCTTACAGATCTTCACACTAAAGATGTTAAAGGTAAAACACACTATGTATAGCCCAGTAATTGCTTCTTTTCCTCATTATTTGTTACTCAAATGGCTCTGAAGCACCCAGTGTTATATTAGGAGATAGAAAATTGTTCTTCATAAAATTTAAACAGAACGCATACATATACAGACACATTTTTCCTGTTTAAGAAAGTCATTAGTGAAATCATATTTTGTTCATCTTCCTACTCAGGCAATGAACATTGTATTAGAAGTTGTGAATGTTAGTAACTCAGCCACCAATGTTCTTAGTTCTGTATCTATGCACCAACTATCCTAGCCTCTCTTCACTTTCCTAAAGGAATCATGGTTTTTAAAATATCTACATTTGGACCTATCAGGTGGCATGGAGGCAAAGGCACCTAGCTTCCACATAACTGAAAGTGAAGAATATTCTAGAAATGATGTACATGTCCCCTGGTCAGGAGACAATGTCCCAGGTGTATGAGCCTTGCTGTTCTTGAATATAACAGGAGGTGATCAGAGGAATAATAACAGAAATTTCATTATTTTCTTTTTAAAAAAAATGAGGCCCAGTAAGTTTTAAGAAAGCCTCCATTTTATGGTGAGTGGCTAAATCAGAACTCGAAAGTGTATCTACTTTAGTTTTACTGCTTTTTTCATTTTATACAATTATCTGTAAGTCGTGGCTTGCCTCTCTCAAAGAACCCAAAGATTAGTGAGAAATAGACATGCAAACAACATTTACTACAAGGCAGGATATGAAAAGCACTGTGAGTTAAGTATAATTGAAGTGTTAAGCTATAAAGAAGGAAATAAAATCAAGTTGAGTATAAGGGGAAGACTTTATGGAAAAGTTGGAATTCCATATATGTATCTAAAACTCAACAACTCAAGAATTTACATAGTAATTTTAGTTTCATAATAAAAATCAAGACACAGGAGGGAAATAAGCATCTGACCAGATCAAATGAGGGCCACAGCAGCTGGGAGACTATGAAGCAGTCTTCCTAAAGAAGGAATATGAAAGGAAGCCTTGAGGGACAGGACCAAAGACAAGAGGAAAATAGAGGGCTGAAATCTCCAGGAATACACTGGTCTGCAGAATCAATATCTAGCAGCAACTTCAAAGCTTCCTTTTTCACACTTAATGAAATCTTTAAGAGCAGGAGATATGGGGAGAAAAAGCAAAGAGAAAACAAATATGGTTAATTAGGAAGTGATGAGAATCTTGCAAAAATAGCTGTGTTAAAAATTGGATTAAGTAATGTGTCCTTGAGAAGTTAGAACATATTCAGATGAGTGCAGCCAGTTGACAAGCCCTCAACAGAGTAATTACGAAAACTAGTTAATGAGATTATAGCCATGTCACGTTACTTGGAAAATGCATACTACAGGTAGAAAATACAAGTACAAAAATACTATAGGTGAGAACGAGTGCAATTAACACACGTGAGTGTGCGTGCACACACTCAGATCCACAACTCCTTCTCTGGTCCTGTACAAACAGTGGTGTCACTCCTTCATCCCCACGCTTCATACAGTCTCTGGGTTATGGGCACATATTGATGGTCCAGTTCAAAAACAGCAAAACCTTTTTCCATTATTATCCGCCTTTTCTTAATTTTAAATTATATTTTCAAAATGGGAAAAGAAAGTATTCGCAATTATCGTGTGTCAGAAATTTAGTCATTTAAAGCAAATTTTGCATACCTTAAAAAAATGAAAAGATCTGGTACTTTTGGAGCTGGGTTACTATAGTGAAGATGCTGTAGGAGGCTGTGATCACTATGGGATGCTTCGTACTGAGATTATGGAAACAGTTAAATTAAATGAAGAGAGGGCTTTGATATGACCATGACACTCTAGTATAACATGAAAATCATGAGAAGGCAGGCTACTCTATTTGTGTGGGTATTGAAATGACTAAAAATGAAGGTGGTAGTACTGTTGGTGGGCAGTTGATAGCACAAATTAATAAAATAATGATGATAAGTAATTGTCAGCACCTGCATTCTTTCTCCTCTGTTTGGTGTTTTCAGGTGTTGATACTGAAATTTACACACAGGTCCCACTAAGACTTCAAAGCTGGCTACACTTCTAAGACCACAATACCATGTGAGTGCCATGCCTCGCTGTAGTGTGGTAACCCTCCCGCCTCCACCGCTCGCTCTGCCTCTTCAACTAGATCTCTTATCCTTTATTTTATCACCAGATACAATAAGGATTTTGATTTTCACTGTTGCTATTATTTTTACTGTTAGCGTTAGTATTAGTTACAGTAACATGACAACGCTGAGAGAGTTTGGGGGGGGATATCTTTTGCTCAATCTTTACCCTGATCATAGGAACAATTTTTCTTCCCTCTTGCTGGTGTTCCAAATGCAATCTTGAATCTTTCACTGCCATTCCTGGTCCCTTACACAGAATCTCCTCCTGCTAATTGAGATTAGAGCAAGCAGCTATACAATATTTTTCTTTTTCTCCCAAATGTGAAATGAACTAAGAAACAAATCAGATGGAGGTCTATCAGATAAATGGAGACTTAACTTAAGCTTCATTATAATCTCATGTCTGGGACAAATTCCCTAGCTTCCTCCAGAAGTCTCAGATGGAGCCAGCTGGGGCAGACAATGTGACAGAAAGGAGCATCCCTGCCCTGATTCTATATGGTGAGACACACACACACACACACACACACAAACAAACAAGGGAGAGTCCAGCAGGAGCCCAGCTGCCATGGTCTAATTCTTTGTCCCAATCGTACTTGGCAGATGAATCCTACTTTTTCTTCCAAAAAGTAGATATTTCTTGCTCTTAACGGGAATGTGGATATAAACTCTTCCTGAAACATCAGTAATTGCTTAAATTCCTCACCTCCCACCTCATGTTCCAGCAAGTTTAGACTGCCTCCAACTGCACCAACATCTCCCTTTGTGCTGATACTCAAACCGCTCTCTCTGCCCAGGGCATCGGCCTCTTCCTGATGCACCTGGCTCAGTAGCTCTCTCAGGGGTTGTGCTCAGCCCACCTCATGGGAAATGTTACAACTCATATTTCTGTCTCATTATGGCTCTTGTTTAGAAAGAGTTGGGGAGGGGGGCGAGGAGCAGGCACTAGGCTGGCCCTAAGAATTTCTTTTCTTTTTCTTTTTTTAAATTTTTTTTTATTTCAATTTCTTTTATACATTCAATCACATATGTCACTTAGCTTGTAAAATGAATGTTCCAACGTGAATACATTTCTCATCAGTCCAGTTGGGAATACTATATACATTACCACAACAGATAATAACCCATTTCTTTGTCCCATAAATGTCTTGCCTCTTTATTTTTCCCCTTAATATCTTTCCTCAGACTCTCCTCCTTCTCTCACCCTCTTCCCACACTGTATCTTGTATGTATAACCGTTTTCCATGTTTCTATATCCTCTAGTCATTCAGTTTTGGCAATAGAGTGAGAACAGTCAATATGTATTAAGTGGAGACATACAATGTCTCTCCTTCATAGCCTGGCTGGCCCTAAGAATTCTACCATCATTGTGTCAGGGTTAATAATTCAGTCCATGGGACCAGCAGTTGGCCTAATGGCTATGTCATTGGACTCCCACATAGGCGACTGCAATTCAAGTCCTGGACCCGGTGGCTTAAACTCATACCAGGCACAGGTGCATGCGTGCCCAAGAATCAAAGAGGAGAATGGAGGAGAAGGGACTGTGGCATGGCCATCTCTCCGAGGGGAGATTTCTCGCTTTCTGTCTCTGTCTCTCTGTCTTTCTGGTGAGCACACATGCCCTAAAGCAAAACCTTCTCCAAACAAAAGTATAATAATAACAATTCAGTCCAATGATACACTAACTCTTAGACTTCTGCTTGGAAATGACAAGTACCCTTCCTTCTCATATTTCATTGATCAAAGCAAGTCATCATATTCAATATCAAAAAGATGAGAAGTACATTGTCTTATAGCTCAGAAAGAGCTGGACATCTCTAATGTCTAGAATTAACTACTAGCTCGGAGGCAAAAGGGAAGCCATGTTCCAGTTACCACAGACCATCAGCTTGGTGGTCTCGGGAAATAGCACCAGACAATAGGGTAGAGTGGGAGAGGGTTCACACAGGTCCCTTACTTCTTCAGAATACACCAAGCAGCAAGTTATTTAACAATTTCCCCAGCTGAAGTTTCATTTGAGACTATACCGTAATGGTAAATGAAAGAAACTTTGAGTTTAGATTCCAAAGAAGGTTCATCTGCTTGTCTGTGTCTCCAGCTCACTTGTGGGGAAGCTGCATGCTATTGACTACATTTTATGTCACCCCCAGATCTATAACGGAAGCCCAAACCAAGCAGATGGTTGTGGAGATGTGCTCTCTGCAAGACAATTAGGTTTGTATGAGGTCATGAGAGTGGGCCACCCCAATTATACTAGTGCCATTCTAAAAAGAGAAGGTGATACCAGAGCTTCCTCCCAACTATGTGAAGTCAGAGAAAAGGGAACTGACTGACTGTAAGCCTAAAAGAGAGCCCTCATCAAGGAACTAGATCTGTGAGCTCCTTGATCTTACACTCCCCACCCTTCAAGACTGACAGAATGATCTTGTTTTTTAAGCCACATAGTCTATGGTAGTTAAGGCGGCCGGAGCTGACTAACACATTTTATATACACCTCTGCTTTCCTCTGAGTCTCGGTTTCTTCATCTGTAGGATGAATGTCATCCTCTCTATCCTACTGTCTTCACAAGATAATAGGAAAACACAGAAGCAAATCAAATCGTGTCCTAAAACTTGCTGTGTGGGTTGTCCAAAAGTCATACAGTGAAGAGCCTGCCTGTCAATAATGTCTGAGTCTATTATTTTCCACTGATGGAATCTGACCTTCCCAGACTCAGCCACCCGCTCAGCCCACGGCCACTGATAGTGAGGAGAGCTGGCAACGTCTGAGCATGCTCAGCGTCATCCGCATTCACACCCTGGACTAGGGCTGGGGCTGCAGCCGAGGAAGCATTCTTGCCAGTTTTCATCGTTTAATGGAATTAGCATTGTCTGGGCGATAGAAACACAGCACAGACTCCACGCAGGCCATTCATCAGCAGAGACTGCTGGCGGACCTGGGTCACAAGCAGCCCTGCGCTGATAACCCTGTGTGACTTTGGTCAAATCACTTAGCCTCTCTGAACTTTGGTAGTCAAAGCTGCTAAATTGTATTAGTAGATGGTCTTATCCTACAAGCCTTCTGTGAGGAGGACACAAACATTCTCCCAAGTCAACACGATTCATTTGTTTCAGGGTGAGGCCCAGGAATAATGCTGTATGGGAGGAAAGGGAGCAATAGGCAGCAGCCCGGGCCCACGAAGAGTCTAGAGCCCATGTCAGTAGGCTTGTGACTTAGGAAGGATGTGGCCCCAGATCAGTACATTATGCTGTTGCCTGTTTTTGAACGGCCAGAGGGAGCAGAGCATGCACTCACCAGAGAGAAAGAGAGAAAAGTGCTCTGTGATGGGGCATGGTCATGTTACAATCATCTTTCCTCCACTTCTATATCCAGGAAGGACTTTGAGCATGTGGGCACATATATCCAGTGAATTTTCAAGCCTTTGGAACCATGATTTGAACTCCAGCCAACCATAAGGTCTGGCTCCCCTCCCCACTACGCAAGGGGTGGGCCATGTAACCCCTCTTTTGATATCGCCAACTAGTATTACCATGTGCCAAGTAGGAAAGGTCTTTATCCGCATGGAGAGAGGCAAACAAATAAAATAAATACATTAAATATTTTATATATTTAAGTGTCATACATACCATGAAAGAAAATAAAGCCAGATAAAGTAATTATGAAAAAATGACGTAAATGATGTGTGGGAGAAAGACCATGCCAAGGCCAAGATGAAAGCACCCCGAGCAGAGTTAGTGTAAGGACTCTAACAGACAAGAACATGGTGTTTGTGAAGAAAAGCAACTGAGCCATGGATGGCTAGTCATCGAAACTATTCGTGTTCTGCCATAACCGATTTTTGATGTGAGGACAGACTAAATTTCTCTTCTAAAAAAAGAGAGCTTCTCCTGATGCCAGACTATTCGCTATCAGTATTTTTTTGGTGTATTTGAAAGCACATTTTAAACACAAAGAGAAAAGTGAAAGCTTGATTTCACCTTAAAAATCAATGTTTAATATATTAATATTACAAAACCAAAATACTGTTGTTCTTGCGCTTTTCAATTTAATTTATAAATGGGGCCAGCAGGTGGCATGGCGGTTAAGGTGCAGGACTCTCCCATGACTGACCCACAGTTTGGACTTGGTAGCTTGAAATCGCACCAGGAGTGTGTGTATGCATGCCCAAAATCACAGGAGGAGAATGAAGAGGGGATTACAGTGTGGTCTTTGCTGCTAAGGGCTGGTTTTCCACTTTCTCTCTTACTGTCTATGGTGAGCACAAGTACCCTACGGCAAAAACCTTTAAAAAATTTAATTTACAAATCATCTTCTTTTCTATTTATATATCTATAAAACATTAACAAAGCCTTTAAGTAACCTTTCAAACTTAATTAAAGTCCATCACATCTTTTAAACTTTATAAATCTAATGTGTTCATTTTTATTTTTAAGTAATTCACTTTTCTAATAAGCTAAGCTTTCCAGGTACTTAACCAACTCTCATAAATCTAATAAATTAAAATTATGAGTATGTTATAATGCTCTTCACAGGTGTAGTAAAATTTCCTAGACTATTCACCTTAGAATGACAAGCAAAATCAAATTTTCAATTCCACATTTTAAATTTGAATCAATTTAATCTGTTAGACACTCTACGATGTCAAATTATCTTTAATATGCTAAATGCACCGAAGGTACAAGTGATTAAAATGTCAAATAAGCTCAGGTTATTTCCAAACTTAATGCAAAAAATATTAACACTATGAGTAATAATTTACTTCATCATGTTCAGAATAAAGTCTACAATTTCCTACAGTTAAGCAATTCACTCATATCAATTCATTCACTTTTCAAAGCCTACTATGTGCCAAGCACTCCCTCAAATGCCTGCTCTAAAACAGTAAGGGAAGAAAAGATCCATATCTCCATTCCCATGAAGTATAAATGCAGGGCGACTGCAAAGGCAGAGATACTGACGAGCAACACAGAATTAATTCATGGGGCAGTTCAGAAGGAGATCACTGGAAAAAGATGGGTCTGTACCAAACAACCTTGTAGTTACTATTAGCCAAGTAAACTGAGGTTACATATTTACATACAGCACTTTTTTTACCATAACATGATAATTACAGCAGCAAATCATAGCAGTGAATTTTTTCTTACATGGCGGAACGTGGAAAAGATCTCTCAGACGATGTTCCCCAAATGGAGTCTAACAGCTCACATTACTTGGATTCAAGTGACAGCCAATCACTGTTGTTTATTTTAATCATGCAATAGGACACAACTTACTTGTTAATGTCTGTCCTGTTCTGAGATTTCTTTTCATCCATTGATGACTTGACTGCCTCCTGTATCTCTTCATTGCTCCTTCTGGATTCAAGGCCCCACCTCTAAAAGCAGCCAGGTAAAAATCACCAACATCTACAATCCTTTCATTTGTTTTTGTTTTTGGAGATACCTCGGCCCTCTCCAAGCTTCTGTTTTAAGATGTGAATATTGTGGGGAGGGGAAATACATCAAATCAATAGAAACTTAATTTTCTAGAGCTGAGAGAGTTCTAGTGTCAAGAAAAACCTTTCTTCTTTTTTTTTGTCCCCTAATGTGAGAAGGCATGGATCAGTGAAAGAGAGAAAGAGAGAGAGAATGGGAGAGAGACAAAGCACTTCAAAGAATGGGGATGGGTCACACTGCAATCCCCTTTCCTCCATGTCTTCTTCTCACCAGGATCCTAGACACATGTGCACACATTTCTGCACATGCTGGCATGCTGCTCAAAACCTCAGGGCTGGAACTGGAACCCAGATTGGCCATATGGGATCCGCCTCCCTCCACACAGCATTTAACCACTGTATCAGGAATCTGGCTCACTCTGCTCTCCTCACAATGAACAGAATTGTTCCATATGAAGCCACAGGTTCTTAAAGACCAGCTTGGCCTGCATAATTATGTGCTGTTGGCCTTATTACAACAGAAGTTTCCAGTGTCTGACATAGAGACCTACGTCTTCTCTCAGACCTCAGTGATCCTCCATGTTCAACATTCCTGAGACCAAACAAACTTCATGTAGTGTCTGAGAGATTTTAGGTAAATGTGAAGAAGCATGGGCTTTACTTTATAATTCCCCATCCCTCAAGTCTCTATAAGGCTGTCTTTTTTTAAAAATTTTATTATTTTTATTATTTTTTATTTTTCAATTTTATTTCTTTTTTGGTATATACATTCAATCGCATTGTTTAGCTTACAATGTGAGCATTTCAATATGTGAACATTTCTTCCCAGTACCATTGATCAAAATATCTTCAACCAACAACACCACACTTCCACATCCCGTCAGTGATCTACCTCCATATCCCTTCTCCAAATGTCCTTCGTTAGGCCCCACTCCTGCACATACACCACATCTGACGGTCACACCCATATCTTGTGTTTGTAGAGCCGTTAGTCAATCAGTTTCAGTCATAGAGTGCAGACATTCGGTATATGTTAAGTGGGGACATACAGTGTCTCTCCTTCATAGCCTGGCTTGCCTCATTCAGCAGTAAATCTTCCATGGTGGAAAAACATATAAGGCTGTCTTTTCACACGTTTAATCAGTGCTTGGTTATTAAAAAATTAACTCTTATAGGAAGGATCACTGGAAACTGTCAGTGAAATCTAATCGTAAGTGGAAAGAGATAAACAAGGACTCAGCCTTCTAGAACCACAATTTGACCCCATGGATTTTTAAAGGAAACAAATTCATGAAGAACAAAGTGTTATTTTTGTATTTCCCTAAGAAAGAAGAAAACAGGTGCAACACATGCATGTGATAAAACCAAATCCAGTGAAAATACAGGCAAATGAATAGTTTTATGACTGAAATAGTACATTTTCAACCATTTGAAAACTGTTTTTTCAAGATTCCAGATAACCAAAGATTTGTGTGGTATAATGCCTTATTGTATTTAAAAAGTTCCAAATTTATTTTCTGTATGTGGGAACAGTTCCAAAGAGGTTAGGTGGTGTTTCTAAGATCATAAATCGTGATAATGCTGGAACCTGTATTAAAACTAAATAAAACAAGGAAAATCCAGGATTTACTTTTATTTGATCACATTTTGTGTTAAGATTCAACTTCCTTATATTCTTTTTTTCTTCTAGCACACCCTGATTATGCCGAGATTCTTTAAAAGTAACTTAAAATGACATTTACCAATTTTCCGTAATTACTCTGTGAAGTGCTTTATTTTCATTTGTTTGTGATCATCTGGATGTTTTATCTTTCAAGGACCACATGCCCTTAAGCCAATTTTGGACTTGGCTATTTTTGCCACATCTGTAGTTTTCTCTAATTAACCAGATTGCTTTCTTTTCTTCTTTCTTTCTCAGTCCCAATTTTAAAAAGTGTTCAGTAGACAGCTTGGTACATTTTTCCATTAAGCGAATATGCCTTCTTGTTGACTTGCTCTACTGTGTTTGCCCCAATTTTTCTTTTCACAGGCGAAGAAGTCAACAACTTGATGCTTGTAATTGATGCACTATGTGTCTTTACGAGTTTGTATTTTGTTTCATTTACATTCCCATTCTCTTATTCTTAGCATACATTTTTCTAACCAACAGATAAAATTAAGCAATTGAGAAATAATAAAAAACAAAATTCATATTGTTCTTGTGGTCTCACTTCCACAGAAGGATTTTTGAAATGTTTATATCTTATTTGCTGGTAAAATATTTAATATCTATAAATCTAACATTTTAAAATAGATTACTTTATCTTAGTTTAGGAGGCATATTTCTGGAGCCTTTTAACCCTCACTATTAAAACAACTTAAAGAAATATTCATTGTTGGTATAACCAAGAAGTTCAAATACCACAACCTAACTAGCAGAACCATTGGATAAACACATTTCGCATTTCTTCTTCAACCAAAATATTTCAATGACCACAGTCCCATGTGTGTACTGATGGTCAAATCTGCCTCAGAAGACTATCATTACAATAACAACAAAGACAATCAAGAATCAACAGAGATAACAATAGTATTAGTGAATATTATCTAACTCTTAGAAGTTACTGCTTGATAAGACAGTTTTTTCTTTCATTTTAAGCATTTGCAATGTTAGTATTCAAAAAGTGTATCAATCAGTTCTGTATAGTCTTAAAAAATAAACTGCACATTCTGTAACCTTTCTACAATGCTTCAAGATCCCAGTTGTGCATTGTAATTATATTAAATTATGAAATTATTCTGTCTAGCCAATATGTCACGTATGGCTTCCTGACATTTAAGCTCAAGATGGGATCAACTTAAACCCATATTCTACACCTTATGTGAGGTCTGATGTTTGTCTTAGTCGTCTGGAATGCCATTTCAAAATTACCATATACTGGGTGGCTTCAAGAACAGATACTTATTTTTCACAGACCTGGGGGCTGGGCATTCCACGAAGATGCCAGTAGACTTGAAGTCATGAGTGTCTGATTCCTGGTTTGCAGGTGACACCTTTGCTATGTCTTCACGTGGTGCAAAGTATGGGGAATCTCTTTTTTGGGCTCTTTTCTAAGGATACTAACTTCATAAGGGTGCTGCCATTGTGACCTGATCACCTCCCAATGGCCCCATCTCCTAACGTCATCACACTGGGGCTTAGGATTTCAGCCAGAGGGCAACCTTCAGTCTATAACAACAGTTTAACCAAACTTTATGCAGATTCAGAGCCTCAGCAGTTTCTCTTTCTGCTTGATTATCAATCTGAATGATGTTTCTCACTCTACTATGCTCTTCCCCATTCTACCAGCCATTGTACATAATGATGATAAAGGAGTTATAGCTGAGTCAGAATTGAGTTTGAGTGCAGAGCTGAAGAAAGTTGAGTTCTCAGCTTAAAAAGGTGGGTAGTAGCTGTGAGTAGCAGAGGAATGGCCGTCTCTTAAGTCATTGTCACTACATTAGCAATTACTAGACCAGAAAAAACAAATGGTTTATTTTCTATCTTTCCTGATAGAGATATGAGTTGAATGAGGGGGGACTCTTTACCTATTTGACTCAACTTTTGAGTTTTAAATAATTTAATACCTAAAAGGGACTAATGAGTGAATGAATGAATGAAGGAAGGAATGACCAATAGTTAGGATTTACTAAGAGCTACCAGGCACTGCCTCAACTGCTTTACTCACACTCACACAATCACCACAAAAATATTAGAAAGCAAGTCTATTTCCTTCATTTTCTAGATAAGAAACTGAAGTTCAGGTGCATTAGGTAACTTGCTCAAGGCCACACATTTAAAATGTACGGATCTAGGTTCCAAACAGATCAGGAGAGAATACAGTTTCCAGAGTCATATGGCTGGTAAGTACTTGAATTTACTTCCCATGAAGACCTTTCCGAATAAACTGGAGTCCTGCTCCTATAAGTGTGGCGACACATCAGCATTTAGGGTTGGTGAATTTTGGCACACAGTTTCAGGACAAGACATAATTTATTGCAAGAATCATAATTTCTTCTCCATCTGAAGTGAGATAAAAGCTTGATTGATGGGAGATGTTTGTGGCACTCGGTTAATGTATGCTAATTAAAGTCCAGCATTGGACAAAAGCAAATAGCTGAAGATCTAACAACTAGAACCTCACAGATGGTTCCTGGAACAAGCAAGGTGGGCTGGAGAGGGCTTGGTGATTAAGACACAACACTATGGAATTTTCCACAGCTGAAGCTGTTCTGTTCCCTTCATGAATACACAGTATGAAAGCAATTATTCATATGTAAATTGTGTGAGGATATATTTTCTCTCTCTCTCTATATATATATATATAAAAAAGCCTTATGCACTGTAAATGCAGACTCAAACAAGTGATTCCAACCAAACATTATTCTGTGGATTCTGTTTATTTTCTTCTCTCTCTCCCTTTTTTTTTCTTTTTTTCACTTTTAATGGCACCCTCCTTTTAAATATGGCTTTGCAAATAAAAAAGACATAACATCTGGAACTGCTTAAAATCAATTTCTTTTCTCTTTTATTTTTCTGTGCTATAACTAAAAATGGACTTTCCAATTTGCATCATGCTTTTTTCCTCCCTTTCCTTTATAAAATAAATAAATAAATGCCATCTGGTCTGACAGCGTCGTTGCCAGTTATCAGCCTCAGGCAATCCAACACTGCCAGATAGTCAACGCAGAAGCATGGTTTCCAGGAGAAATGCTAACGGAACCTTCGCTATAGTATGGCTTGGTGCCCTGCCAAATTACCGCCCCGTGTAAATCCTGTCTTATCTCCTGGGGACTTGTGAGAAATCCCAGCAATCTGCGTACTGGTATATTAGCACCTTGACTTGTCTTAATGAAGTTGTCCTAAAAACTGAACTGTTTCATAGTTAATGAAACATATTGACGGCTCAGGAAATCAGACCTGCACTCCTCTGATGGAGCCATGCAGCTTCCAAGTGAAGGCTTTTTCAATGTGCTTGTCTTACTGGGATCACAGTAGTGTTTGGCCATGGCCAGCAAAGAACGGCTGCCCTGCCCTATTGTACACATCTGGACTGAAGCTCCTGAACACAGTAGATACCATTACTCACTAATAGTCAGCTTCATGGGGAAACAATCATTTGGTCTCTGTGACTTGCATACCAGTTGGGTTGCTTATTTAAATAACAGCAAATGAAGGTTTGGAGTCATGAGAGATAGCACTCTCTGGTCTGTATCTCTAAAAGTCAGTAACAACTCCAAGAAATTCTATTCCCAATTCTTGTGCCACTCATTCCCATCTTCACTGTCATTTTCTAGAAACAACCTATCAATATCCTTTGCCAGGCTTCTACTCCAGCCCTTCCATGAGGTCTTTTATACCTTACTCTCTATAGGCATGTGGATTTCTGAAAATACAAATCATATCGTGTACTACTTTAAAATGAGGCAACGCCTTCCCACTGCACGTAAGGATAAAGTCCCAAATCCTTAAAAATGGCCTTGAGGCTCTCTACGACCTGACCTTGATTCCCTTAAACTATTTTGATCTTTTCACTATTTCTCCCCACAAACTGATCTGCTGGATCCAAAAGAAAAAGTATCATATTGACCTTGTTCAACATTCTTAAGTCAGCACCTAATGGAGTCTGATGCTTAGTAGTCATTCCACAGATATTCTTTGAATTAATTCAGATTAAATGTATGTTTTTATTATTTACTTGGTTTGTAATTTTAGACAAATATTCCCACATTCTCTAGCTTCAGTTTCCTTGCAAATAGGATGAGATAGTTAATTACTTCTTAAAAATTTCCTGGGAAGATTAATGAAGAATATCAGTGTAAGGATTAGGTGACTCCAAAAAATGTATTTATATGTTAAATAAATTCATTTCAGACATTGTAATGCTGGCTTTTCCACCTATTTTCCTCAGGATTTTAGGGAAATTTACTAAACTTTCAAGCCTCCTGATGTTTAGAATTGTTTATATCTTTTGAAGAGTGTGTGTGAGAATGTTATTGGTAAAGAACAGTCTAGTACATCACATTTAATAAACGTTTAACCATTGTTATGCTATTATTGGTTCATACCATAAAAAAAATGATGAGTATTTAGGACACTGGGTCCAGAAAAATGTACTCTCACAAGATATTTCTCCAGCAATACCCTTCAGTGCATTCCTTATTTTTGGTTCATTAAAGGTACAAGAGTAAATGCAAAACAAGTGCAATGCATGCTCTAAGGTTAGGTAGGAAGTCTTAGGAGCTCACGTTTGTATTTCTCCAGATAATCTCTCTTTAGTTACTGCATACAATGCCCACTAATTTTCAGTTCCTCTGTATCCTACCTCTCACTTACCACTGGCATTTGCCCCTCTCTCACAGTTTTTGTGCTTTGGCTCTTTATTTGCATGGACTCTTGAAGCTGTGACCCATGAAATATGCATCTCTGCCTTGCCTTTCCCCTAAAAGTTCCTGTGCAATTATGTCTCCCGTCTTCATGTAAGTGACCATGCTTCCAGTCTATTTTAGATGTACTGTGTCCACTCTCCTAGCAATTCTTTCTTTCTTTCCACTAGCCCAGTAGGTGTCACACCACACATATATTGCTTATTATGAACCTCTCCTTTCAATGGTATGGAGCTCGCCTACTTTGTTCACTCAGCACAGTGCCTGCTGCAGATTCCTAAATAAATACGTGCTAATGAAATAATACTATCAGTTTTATATATCCCGACTTCATGTCCCAGATTTCCTGTGTGGGACATTCTAGTCATACCTACACAAGTCCTGTTACACTTGATAGAAAAAATATTTACATGCTGAGAAAACACTCTACAAAGGGTCTTCCAAAGTTAATGGAGAATGCATATTATGAAAGATGTATGCATGGAATTTAAAATATTTTAGCAGCAAAACAAACACGTTTGTTTTCTGTAAACTTGCCTTGTACATGGGAATATTAGTATACAGACTTCTTGCTGATGTATAAAGCAAAAAGAAAGATGGGACCAGCAGTTAACGTAATGGCTATGTCGCTGGACTCCCATGTAGTCAACTGCGGTTGGAGTCCCAGACCCAGTGGCTTAAAACTCACACCGAGCACGTGTGCATGTGTGCCCAAGATCCTGAGAGGAGAATGGAGGAGAAGGGATTGCGGCATGGTCATCCCCCCTGGGGGGGATTTCTTGCTTTCTGTCTCTCTCTGTCTCTCTCTGTCTTTCTGGCGAGTGTATGCGGCCTTAGCAAAAAACCTCTCCAAAAAATAAATAAATAAATAAAAGCAAAGAGAAAGAGAGGACTCTGAGTATCATGTTTTTATCTAAGCAATAGAAGTAAGAGTAGAAAACATACAAAGGTGTTGTGTGTATTAGAGCACTTATAAATCACTAAGCAGAGAAGTGTACATTTGTTTTGTTTTTTTTCCTTCTTATATTAGAATGTAAAGAGACCTTACAAAAAGTTAAAAGCACACTGAAAATATTTTAAGTTAACCTATTGGTATCCACTTACCCATTTTATTTTTTAAAAAATAATTATTTACTTAATTCTATTTGTTATTATCCTTTAACTTGATTAGAGACAGACAGATAAAGGGAAACTGAGACAGCAAGCCATCAGGTCTGGGATTAGAACTGTAGTCAGCCACGTGGGCTTCCAGAACCCTAACCACCACACCACCTGCTGGCCCCCACATGTCATTTTATAGCAGAATGAGGTTGGAGTTGTCTCTTCCTCAAAATGCTGCAGTAATCTGCATTGCACTAATACTAACAGGTAATACTGGCAGGTGGAGATGAAGGAAGGGAGAATGTCCTTTCTGCCACCGTCAGAGAATTGCTTTGAGCCTACAGGCATAAGACCTAATTATCTTTATTATCTTGCTTTGCATAGATAAAAATGTTGTGATTGCTCCTGAAATTAGACAACATCCTTTCAATCTGTTGACATTGACTGGTTTGACAATTTAAAATAATTTAAAGATAAAATGGAAATATGAGAGAACTGAAGAAATTCTAAAAAGTAGTTTTAATAGCCACGTATTTTCACACTTCAGGTGTTTAGATGAGCATTTTCGTACATGATATTGTAGGGAAGAGAGTGACGATTATATTTTATTATACTTTAAACCAGCTATCATAATAGTTGGACTTTTTTTTTTCATTTTGCAACTAATAAGAACCTAAATTCTTTGTTTCTGTAGGTAATACTGCTCTCCATTATTCACTGTATCATCATCCACCGTGTCGTCACTGTGCATTGTGCTATCATTGTTTACTGTCACATCAATAGAGTGGCTTCCTATGAAGCAACTGAACAAAGCACAGTATGGCCTTCTCCATTAACATAGAACTGGGGAGAACACCTATTAGAATTGGGGTAGGTTTGAATCACGAAACTGGTGTACCTGCCCTGTAGCACAGCAACTAAGTCCTGTAGAGAAGAAGGATCCCGCAAGCCTAACCACAGTTTGAGTCTCAGCCTTCATGGCTTGAAAAACAAGCCTGTTACAAGCTTGTGCCCAGAGTCCTGATGGTAGAGTACTGGAAGGAAAATGATTGCGGCATGACCCCTTTGAAGGGTGCTTTCTGCCTCTCTCTCTCTCTCTCTCTCTCTCTCTTTCTCTCTCTCTCTCATTAGAGGGATCAATGTTTTAAGGAAAAAGACTTTACATGGCTTGGGGTGTTGATATTTGGCAAGACTTGGAATTGGGCAAAAATATGAATGGTGCCACTGTTGTAAAATGTAATGGGAGTATATTTGATCTGTGAACTGAGATTACATGTTATATTTAAAGATATATTTCATACTATTAATTATAGTTACATACACTGTTTGAGGAGAAAATTCATCTATACTTCACTGTGTTTCTGATGAAATCATTGGGTCCTAAATAACTGATGGTTTTCCTTTGTTATATAAAAGAATTAGTGATTACTGATTTGGAGAGGTTTTTTTTTTTTTTTTTTTTTTTTTTTTTTTCGCTATAGGGCGCGTGCGCTCGCCAGACAGACAGGGAGAGACATAGAGACAGAAAGCGAGAAATCACCCCCCAGGGGGGATGGTCACGCCGCAATCCCTTCTCCTCCATTCTCCTCTCGGGATCTTGGGCACGCACGCACACACGCCCGGCGTGAGTTGTAAGCCACCGGGTCCGACACGCGAACCGCGGTCGACTACGTGGGAGTCCAGCGACATAGCCATTACGCTAACTGCTGGTTCCCGTGATTACTGATTTAAAGAGAAATTAGTCATGAGTATTTCTTCAGCCTTATTTTTACAGATAATCAAATTAGGGCTTAAAGAGAGAAAGATGCAATTTCTATAACTCCTGAGAGTAAGCACCAAGGCTGGCACCAAAGTAAATTTATTGAACAAATTATCTGCTATTCCAGGATCAATTGGAGAAAAGGAGTGCCTTTAGTCTATTCCTGATTCTTCAGTTCTTCCTCAGCGCTCTGAGCCTACTTATGTAATCTTCTCAAAGTGTTTCACTCCTTTTCCAATTTTGAAAATGGCTGGAAAAAACAAAACACAGCATATAATTACAAGACTTGCCAGTTCAAAATCTGTCAAGGGATAGAAGACCAAATTTCTATAGGTGTATAAAATCACCTAATAAAATTCGTCTTCAGTGTTGCCTCTTTAGGAATAATCCTTGCTTCTCAGGATTTCAGCCACAGGGATTGGCTTGCAGAATGTCAAAGATATAAGCTGCAAGTTTCAACAGGTGGGAGTTCAATTCCTCAGGGGAAACCTTGGATTAAATTAACTTCTCTAAGCTTCCGTCACCTTTTCATAGAACAAGAACATTAAGGTACATACCTCTCAGAAAGCACAACTGAGACACTCCATGAAAAGTGGCAAAAGATTTGGAACAAGGTAACACCCAGATTCTTTCACCTTAATACCTACTGATTATTTAATAACTTGCAATATTTTCTGTTGTTGAATCCCAAAATTTTATTGGACCCTTCCTTCTGTGTTGCCTCTATTTTACTCTTTACATATCCCTACTATGTTACCTGTAGAAAACTATTGGTGCTACTAGTTGTTGTGCTTTCAGGCATGGAGTCCAATAGTTGAACATCAACACTGAGTTCCCTGATGACCCACTGAATTCATTATCCTATATTCCTGAAACGATCTCATACCCCTTCTTTTGGGCTGATGATACTCAATCAGATTGTCTTCTCCTTTAACACCCTACTTTCTGGTTTTTGTTTTGTTTTGTTTTGTTCTGTTTTTTTTTTTTTTTCCCCAGATCAGATGGGTGGATCTTTATCTTACTAACCAAACCCAAGACACCTCCTGTGTCTTCCATTATTGAGAACATTCCTGTTTCCAGTGAATCCAAGAAGCTACCATATGCATCCTGACCACATAGTTGTTACAACCAAAGTTCATACAGGGCCACCTTCCACACTAATTATACTTCCTTCATCAAGGATCTTTTGAGCTATGGATAACTTTTATATTCTTTGGATACTACTTTGCACCATCAATCTCCATTGCCTTTGTCACCATAGCAGCCTTAGAGTCTTCTGAGTCTCAGGAAGATTCTTGTTTTCTATAAAATGCCTGAATGTCAAAGACATGGGCTTTGGAAACAGACAAATCTGGATTCAAATTTCTACTCAGCTTTTGTGACAGGCTATGCATTGGGAATTTCCCTTAGTTAAAAAAGGAAATCTCTCCAAGTGCAGTTCCCCTGTTATTTAAAATGAGAAAAATCATACAACCTCATGGTCATAGTGAGCCCAAGATGTGATGTTCTTCTAAGTGTCATCCACCCATTTATCTCTATCTGTACTGAAACAACCCCAGCTGGAATCACCATCATTGCAATGCTGAGCCTCTCCATTGAGGTCCAGCTGGTCTCTCTGGCTCTCTTTCCACCAGCAAGAAGGTGGCTCACTTCCGGTTTGGGTGCCTGGCTTATTGTCTCTCATTGTTGCCTATCTGCCCCAGCCCTTGCTGCTCATAACTCTATGATATCTTCCCGTGTTATTCTATGCACATAACTACACTTTTTAAATTAACTACTACATTTTGTGGACTGTATGTTTTTTTTCCTTACTTGTTCATCATCTTTTTCCCCATGTGTATGCCAGCTTCATGTGAAAATGAAATGAGCTTTTTCTGATCTTTTTCAAAACAACAGACCTGTTGAAACTATAGACACAAAGTCAGTCTTTCTAGGATCAATTCCTGACTTCATTTCTGAATAATTGTGAAGCTCTGGATAACTTTTTATCCTCTTTTTCTTTACAAAAAAAAAGTTATATATATATGTATATATATATGTGTGTGTGTGTATCTATATATATGTATATGTATATGTATATACATATATATATTTATATATATATACATATACATATATATATACATATACATATATATATACATATATATATTTATATATATATACATATACATATATATATAAAAGTTAGGGGGTTGAGGGTTTTATTGTTTTATTTTTTATTTTTTTATTTTTGGCTATGGGGTGTGCATACTCATGAGAGAGAGAGAGAGAAAGAGAACCCCCCCCCAAGAAGGACAGCCATGCTGCAATCTCTTCCTCTCAAGATTTTGGGTGCACATGCACATGTGCCCAGACTGTTTTTCAAGCTGCTGGGTCTGAGACTAGAATTGCATAGTTGGCCATGTGAGATCTAGCTTCCTTAACCACCATGCCACCAGCTAGCCCAAAGTTTTTAATTTAAACTCTTTAACACACAGTAATTCTTCATAAATGGATTCTTAAAATTGTTTCTATCTGGGAACCAGCAGTTAGCGTAATGGCTATGTCATTGGACTCACACGTAGTCGACCGTGGTTCGCGTCCCGGACCCGGTGGCTTAAAACTCACGCCAGGCGCGTGTATGTGCATGCCCAAGATCCCAAGAGGAGAATGGAGGAGAAGGGATTGCGGCGTGACCATTCCCCCTGGGGGGTGATTTCTCGCTTTCTGTCTCTATGTCTCTCTCTGTCTGTCTGGCGAGTGCACGCGCCCTATAGCGAAAATCTCTCCAAAAAAAAAAAAAAAAAGTTACCATCATCCCCTTACCTAAAGGCTGGTAGGTATATAGAGTTACTCTACAAATTCATACTAACTTAGTGCTTAAACCAAAATGAGTGTTCAACAGATAGAGTTGGCTCCTGTTGCTCTTACTGCTAGCAATAATAATAAAAATATTAAAATAATAAGACCGTGATTTATCACTATCAGCCTCAGCAACAATAACTGTGCCGAGTATCAAGATGTTGAAAAGATGCACAGAAACCATAGAGCTGTTTTATTTTCTTTAGTTTCTTCTTCTCCATACACAGATATTCAATGACTTCCAGATACTTTCAAGATACTTGAAATACAGAGGTTAATAAAACAGACTTGTTGTCCACAAAGATCATGCTCCAATGTAAAACAATCACCTTGTTACAGAGAGATGGATAATGTGTTTTGGAATCTTAAAAAGAAGTGATTTCCAATTCTTCCTAAAGGGGGCAGAACGTTTTCATAGAGTGGATACTAAATGAATTGCAGTTGAAATAAAAATGATGAATTCTTCTAGTAAGAAAAACAAAAAGGTGATCAAAAAGTTATGATGGTTTAAAAACTTCTGGGAAACATGAGCTATTAGAAGAATCTGAACAAGGAGCCCAGAGCAGGCTGTGCCGCTCACTGAGGTCAGACTAGCATCTGTAATTGTTCTGGGACTGAGTTTTAAAATAAAAGTCAATGGAGTAGTAGAAAAGGTTATTAAAATAATGAATTCAAAAGATCACATCTTAATCACTTCAATTTAATTCTCTTAAGTTAATAATTTTGATTAATTACTCTTAATTAATTAAATAAGAATAATGCATTTATTTTGGACAAGGGGAAAGAGAAAAATATCACTTTGGCAGCTTTTATGATATTCATAACTAGAGCAGAGCTAGTGCTGCAACTGGGAGGAAGACAGAAAGAAAGCAGATTTGAAAGGATTTAGGACAGAGGGCTGAACAAGTTTGGCAGCCCTGGGATGTGAATATTGAGAAAGGGAAAAATCCAAAGACACACTGATATATCTATTTTGGAAGACAGAATTATTATGCCAGTCATGCATACAGGAAACACAAGATTAGAAATAGCTCAGTGGTATACGAGTCTGAATTTGGAAATGATGGTTTTGCTTTATTTTGAATTGACCTGTAAAAGTTTTGTATTTTATTTACTTATTTATTTATTTTTAGGTTTTTGTGCTAGTCAGAGAGAGAAACAGAGAGAGGGGAAGTGAAAAATCACCTTTTAGGGGGAATGGTGACACTGCAGTCTCTTCTCCATTCTGCACCTGGGATTTTGGGCATACACACACAAAATGCTTGGCATGTTTTTCAAGTCACCAAGTCTGGGACTCAGCTGTGGTTGGTCATGTGAGAACCCAGTGCTTTAACCGTTATTTCACCTGTTGGCCCAACCTGTAAACTTTTCATATGTTCAACACTTATTAGCTGTTTCCTATGTGAATATATTTATGAAAGTGTTTATAGTATGGTGCTCTTCTACATTTGATTAGGACAGTCCTGGTTTTTGACCCATCATCTTGAAATAATTATAAATATCACCTCCTTTTCGGTACCAATGCTTCTGGCTCGGAGTGTAAACTATATGGCAATTCAAATGATAAGGAAATGCAAAGCTAAAGAATTAGGAATGCTCTGCCTCTATAGGAATTTATAATCTAGTGTAGGAGGTAAACCTGTTTGAATAAAATGATTTTTAAAATTGTTATCAGAATGAACAAAACAGAAACAAAAGTTGTCAAGACGCCAAAGTCGGGAGGAGCTCTGAGCCCCATCTTCCTTTACGGGTGCTGCTGCCTTGGCACCGAGCCAGCAGACGACAGTTTTTGCAAGACCTTCTTATGAAATGTCATTCCACGAGAGTGTGCTCAAGTAAGAGCTAGCGTGCTGTACTAGACATTTTGAGAAAAAGCACAAAAGCGGTGTGAGGTAAGCCTAATTATCTCCACTTACACAGGAGGAGCCCAAGAGGCTGAGAGAAAGTGACTTGTCACCTGGAGGCAGAATTTTGATGCCTCCGGCCGGGCCTCTTACTGTACTTTCTTTCCACCTTTCTTTAACACTGGAGCCTCCTGCTCCTCTGGGGACACTAAGCAGAGTGACACAGGACGCAGGCCTCTCAGAGGGAGGACACATGTTCCATCGGCGTGGGAGAAGGAACCGGCCTCTCGGTGGGAAGGGGCTTGCCATTGAGCAAACACGACTGAAGCCCTCTCAGTCGATTCAGGTTGGCTGACATAATATTCAACGTGATCCAGGAGGATGTTATTATCAACAGTGTCAAAAGGCGTGTTAAGATCAAGCAAAATTAAAATACTCAAACTGTCAGATGCCAATTGCATCAATGAATCATTAAACAGAGATGCTCAGGTGAGGGCTGCCTCGGCTGTTCAGGGATGAAGGGCTGAGTTCAAATTTCCCAGGGATCCTGTCTCCTCCTTAGAGAGAACGTGTTCCTGCCAGCACTAGATGTTCTGGTCCAAAGAGGCATATTCAGTCCCTGATCCAAGGGCTACACATAACACTGCCATTTATCTCCTGAGACTTAATTGAGCTCTTGAAAAATAAAAAGCCAAGAGGGAAATCCATTCACTGTACAACCATTTACTGGTTTTCATGAGAACAAGCACAGTAACAAGCTCTGTGTGTGCCGAAAGTGGCTCAGAGCCCCAGCCTCAGAGTTGCTCGTGACCAAGTAGACTGTGCATGCTATTTTTTTTTTTTTTTTTTTTTTTTGGAGAGGTTTTCGCTACAGGGCGCGTGCACTCGCCAGACAGACAGAGAGAGACATAGAGACAGAAAGCGAGAAATCACCCCCCAGGGGGGATGGCCACGCCACAATCCCTTCTCCTCCATTCTCCTCTCGGAATCTTGGGCATGCACGCACATGTGCCCATCGTGAGTTTTAAGCCACCAGGTCCGGGACGCGAACCGCGGTCGACTACGTGAGAGTCCAGCAACATAGCCATTACGCTAACTGCTGGTTATGTGCATGCTATTCTTGAACTTAGTAAATAATGTAATCTGTAATATCAAAAGAGTAAGGGTATTTGAGCAAATGAGGAAAGGCTGGGGTATGACCTCTGCACTTACAGCCGTTGCCGCCCTTGGAGGAAGAAAAGGAAGCAGCAAATGCCGACCTCTCACAGCTGCAAGGGAGGCCCCTTGATGACGTGGCCACAGCACTCATCAGCCAAGCTGGACTTCTGAGAAAGACAAGGAATGTTATTCCTGGCCATATCCGGACAACAGATGTCAACTGGCAGTGCCAGAATAAACAGACATGCATGGTCATAGGGTCATAGGGCGCCAGGTGAGAGACCATCACTCCCTAGGAATCTGGAACAGATTTATTGGGACTTGACAGAAAAACTATACAGATGCCATGCATGATACTTGAATTATCCTTTTTCCTTTTTCTCTAACCCTACTATTATGCAGTTGATTTTGAATAACATGGAGATTAAGGGTGCCAAGCCCACGCCATCAGAAATCTACATATAACTTTCGACTCTCCAAAACTTAATTATTAAAAGCCCACTGTTGGCTGGAAGGTTCACTGATAACATAAATGTTTGATTAACATGTTTTGTATGTATGTACTGTATTCTTATGACAAAGGAAGCTAAAGAAAAGAAATAGTCTGTTGCCATTTTCTAAACAGATGATGTTCAAAGATTTCTTGAACGATACAGGTTTGAAATGTGTGTGTCCACTTACATGTGACTTTTTTTCAAAGATACAACAGATAATTCTTGTCTTTAAACTTTATCAAGGAATACAGTATAGTATTTTAAATGTGTATCCTCTTATGATTTTCTTAATAAAATTTTTCTTTATCTTACTTTTTAAAGAGTACAGTGTATTATATATATAATTTACAAAATATGCATTAATTGGCTATTTATGTGATCAATAAGGGTTCTGGTCAATACATTTTTGGTGAGTCCAAAGTTATATGCTTATTTTAGACTGTGCAGGGTGTTGTTTTCCCTCATCCCCACATTGTTCAAAGATCAGCTGTTATTTCTTTCTACAACTCAATTAGATGTTTTACAGTTCAAATTCTACAGTCCTAGGTTTCTTCTATATTACACATAGCTTGGTCTCCAACAATCATAAAAGCATATTTACATATCATAATTATTATGTCACTTCTCTTATCAACATCATAGTGATAGGATGAAATTAAGGCTTTTTTCTATTGAGGCTGTCAGAGAAATCTTTGGGTATAAGGAACTTGAGCCCAAATCCAAAGGCGTTATTAATTATGTGAAAGGCAGTTTCTATAGAACTACTGATCAACATTTTAAAATCAAATGTGGCCCTAAAGCTTTGAAGTCAAGTTAACTCTACTGTATAACCCTATTGTGTGTAACCCCAGTAAACCTCTGGTGACGGAGATTTTTTTTTTTTAAAGTGCTACTCTGAGATAGTATACCATGGTTCGTGGGCCACTATTCAATCAAAATTATAGTCCAATGTCATTTGTAAAACCCAGTCTTATCTTGGAGATTAAAATATATTTATTCTGAGCTATAAATAACGATTTAGTAGTTCCTTTAAATTTTAAGAAAATTCTGCACAACTTATTTCAAAAGTAAAAATACTCCAGTCAAAAGGACCTGCAAAGTTTGGCATAGTCTGCAAATGTCAATTTCAATAAACACTGTTTCTTATTTAGCTTTATCATTCCCATACCTAAGAGTTATTTTGGTCATCATCACATTACAGATATATCTTCTTGTTTCTGTTCCCCACTCTGTTGTAAAACACTTGAGTCAAGGACTGTGACCATGCCACCTTGTAGGTTCAAGATCAGTCATGGTCACCACTATTGGGCAGAGCATGACTATAATTACTCAGAGACACCATGCACCAACACATGAAATGAAGAACTATCCATAGAGGTAATAATGCACACCAGGTCCAAATTATTTCTACCCTACAAAGCGTCGCTCATCGTGATGTGCTCACTGTGTTGGTTTTAACCATGTTTCTAAAATCCTTTAATAATCAGTATTTAGGAACTCCATCTGTCCTTGGCTTGATTTATAAGATGAAATTTTATCTTGAGAGTAAGCCTGATACAGTAATAAGATGGGATGTTTGAGGTCCTTGGTACACAAAGATTATTATTTTGCCTATGGATGTCCTTTTTGTTAAAAATTCTCCCTTTCCTTCATTGAATTGCTTTCCCATTGTCGTCAAAAATAAATTAGAGGGACCAGCAGATGGTGTAGTGGTTACGCCACTGGACTCCCACATGGCTGATCATGATTCGAGTTCTGGACCCAGTGGCTTGAAAATCACTCAGGGCACATGTGCATGCATGTCCAAGACCCTAGGAGACTGGAGAAGAAGGGATATCGGCTGGGCCAACCCCCCTGAGGGGGTAATTTCTCACTTTCCCTCTCACTGTGTCTGTCTCTCTGGTGAGTGTACGTGTCCTTTGACAAAAACCTCAAAAAATAAAAATAAATAAATAAATAGTATTTGTGTGGATTTATATTTAGTTCTCTATTATGTTTCTCTAATATCATGTAGTTTTGATTACTATAGCTAAATCTGAAGTAACATGGACTTATTTATGCCATTTTACTCTGTTAAAAAAACAAGTTTAGCAGGACCAGCAGTTGGTATAATGGCTACATGACTGGACTCCCATGTCGTCTACTGCGATTCCAGTCCTGGACCCGGTGGCTTAAACTCACTCTGGGAACGTGTGCATGCGTGCCCAAGATCCTGAGAGGAGAATGGAGGAGAAGGGATTGTGGCGTGGCCATCCCCCCCTGGGGTGGGTATTTAAAGGAATCAGGATAATTACTCAGGAGAAAGCAATCTACTCTGATGGATTACAGTGAAGAGTGATTTGCATGTGCACTTCCGTCTACATGTAAATGCAGAGAGCATGCTGATCTTTTCAAGACGGTGTGACGGTGCTTGCTGTCTCCTTGTAAATGGTTGAAGAAATAACCACCCTTTTCCTCCAGCCTCTGCTTCTTGTTTCATTGACTGTGAGAAAAAGCAGCAGGACTTAAAGTCTGCTACCAATATGGCCATGTGATTTTTTCTTTATATTTTTTAGGCTATTAAGACGATGAATTATAGAGATTGTTTTTCAAATATTGAAATGGCTTTGCATCCCTAGAATAAACATTTGGTTGTGAGGGGTGTGTGGGTGTATGCGTATGTATATAAAATATATATAATATATATGTAAATTTATTGCATGTTGCTGATTGTATAATATTTGCTAACATATTGTTACAGAACTTTGTAAAGGCTATTTGCTAATATTTTGTTAAGAATTTCTGTGACTGGCCTAGCAGATGGCGTGGTGGTTAAGATGCTGTACCTCACATAACCAACTCCATAGTTTGAGTCCCAGAAGCTGACAAAGCACACTGGGTGCATGTGCATGCGTGCCCAAAATCCCAAGAGGAGACTGGAGGCAATTAAAGAAAAAAAGAAAGAAAGAAAGATTGTTTTGTGGATGAGAGATACTGGCCTATAATTTCTGTCTAACATATTCCACTCTCTTCCATTACTGGAAGAGTTTGCATATAATTGGTGATAATTTTTAATAAATATTTGGCACAATTCTCCAGAGAAACAATATGGATCTGAGGGGTTTTTTTTTTGTTTTTTTTTTAAGACTTTTCTTTTTTTTTTGCCAAAGAGTGCATGCTCTTTCCAGAGAGAGACAGACAGAGACAGAGAGAGAGGAAAAAAAAAGTGAGAAATTACCCCCCAGGGGGCATGGCTACTTTGCAATTCCTTCTCCTCCATTCTCTAGGGATTTAGGGCACTAGACAAACCAGTGCTGGCACCCAGCATGTTTTTCAGGTCAGTGAGTCTGTACTGTAAAGTTGGCCATGTGGATTCAGCACCTTAACTACCATGCCACCTGCTAGCCCATAAGACTTCTTTTTTTTAAATTTTATTTATTCATTCTTTATTCATTTTATTTTATTTTTTAATTGGACCAGAGTGAGACACAGAGAAAGAGAGAGAGAGAAAGTGAGAAAGCAAGCCACCAGGTCCGGTACTCAAACCGTGGTTGGTCATGTGGGAATGTGGGAATGTCCAGCGCCTTAACCACCACACCACCTGCTGGTCCCCAGGCTTCTTTTAGTAAAATTTGATTTCCCTCATGTTTCATTTGAACATCTGTGTCCTCACTTAAACTCATGTTAAAACTTAATCACTTGGGCCGGCCCATGGTGTGGTGGTTAGGCCAGCTGGATCCCACATGGCCTACTGTGTAACTTGAGTTCTAAACCTGGTGGCTTGAGAAACACACTGGGCACATATGCAAGTGTGCCCAAAATCTGACAGAAGGAGAAATGGAGGAGAGAGTCGGTGGTGTGACCGTTCTCCATGAGGCTGTGCTCTCTCAACACCTCCCCTGCCCACTGTTGTCTCTCTCTGAAGCACATGTGCCCTCTGACAGATAAGCAAACAAACAAACAAAAAAAACACTTAATCACCAATGTAACAGTATGAGGAGGTGGGCCATTAGAAAGTGATTAGACAATGATGCCTTTGTTCACCTAATTGACATTAGCACCTTACAAACCAGATGAAGAAAACTGGCTAGGCCCTTTTGCTGCCTGCCTTGTGCTGAGAGGACAAGGGTTCATGTGTGTCATAAAGATACAACCACAAAGCACCATCTTGGCAGGAGACAGAAGGGCTTCAGCAGACATCCAACCTGCTGGTGCCTTGATCTTGGAATTCCCAACTGTGTAAAATACGTTTCTGTTATTTGTACATTTTCAGTCTCAGTATTTTTTTTCTTTTTTTTTTTGGAGAGGTTTTTGCTATAGGGCGCATGTGCTCGTCAGGCAGACAGAGAGAGACAGACAGACAGAAAGCAAGAAATCACCCCCCAGGGGGGATGGGCACGCCGCAATCCCTTCTCCTCCATTCTCCTCTCGGTATCTTAGGCACGCATGCACATGCGCCTGGCATGAATTTAAGCCGCCTGATCCGGGACTCGAACTGCGGTCGACTACATGGGAGTCCAGCTACATAGCCATTAAGCTAACTGCTGGTCCCCAGTCTCAGTATTTTGATATGGCAGTAGGAACAGAGTAAGGTCCTTTATAATTTTCTTCAAGTTATTTATTTTATATTGGTGAATTTTGAAAGAGTCTGTTTATCGAAAAAATGTTCATTTTATGAAAATTATCAATTTTTGTATTAATTTTATTTAGGTTTAAAAAAACTTATTTAAAAGCATCTTACTTATTCTCTAAAAGTTTAATTTTTTCCCTTTATCATTTTGTGACTAATTTCTAGTTTCATTCCATCACAGAGTACACATTCTGTATAATTGCAATTCTTTTAGAATTTTCAAGGTTTGCTTTATGTTTCAGAATAGGGTCTATTTAGATATGTGTCTCATATGTTCTTGAAAAAAATGTGCTTTCTCCTACCGTGTGAAATTTCCAAGCCTGCCATGCAGATCTCGTTGGTAAATGATGTTTATTAGATCTTCTACATTCATGTTAACCTTCTGTCCAGCTTTCTCTCAATTTTTCAGAAAGGGGTATCTTTTGATATCTCCAATTACAAATAAGAACTTTTTCTTTTCTGTTTTCATTTTTATCTGCCTTTTCTTCATATTGTTTGTAGCCACGTGGTTTGAGGCATCACTCAGAGCACTGCTATGCTTCTTGGTCGTTTGACCCTTTATCATTTTATAATATCTCTCTTGATTTCTAGTGATTTTCTTTCCTTTGACATCAGATTTGCTTTATAATAATTTAACCAGTATTTTCTGTCAGTCATGTAATATTTTTGTGATATGTAATCCCATCTTTGCAATTCTCTTTTAGCTTACAGCTGTCTTTTTCTGTTTGTTCTGTATTTCCATTCTCTGGCTTTTTTCCCTTTTCTTCCTATGTATTGCTCTAACATTTTTAGAATTCTGTTTTTATTGATTGATGGTGTTTTGAGTACATCTTTTTAAGAAGCACTTTAAGCAGAGTGTCTAGTAATTGCACAGTCTACCTCACTGTCATTTGACCAGTTCAAGTGAAATGCACAAAACTTCTCCCCTTAAAACCCCTTTACCCTTCTCCATTTATAAAAATGTTCTTAAAAGTTTTCTCTTTACATATTTAGAACCACCTAAGACACTGCTGTAATTTTTGCCTCAATGGTAAACAATATTTAGAAAACTCCAGCAGAGAAGAAAAGTCTATTGTATTTGCCTGTAAGTTCTCTCATCAAATTTCTTTCTTCCACATCATTTTTCCAAGTTCCTGCTAGTACTATTTCCTGTTTGAAGTAGGCCTTTAGCCATTTTCTGAGGGTGGACCTGCTGCTAACAGATTCCTGTGGTTTTCCTTTATCTGATGAGTTCTTTCCCCATTCATTCCTGAAGGTATTTTTGCTGAATATATGATTCTTAGTTGACTTTATTATTAAACTTTTAAAAAATATTATGCCTTTTCCATCTGGCCTCCATGACTTCTGATGAGAAATCAGCTGCTCCTTAATTCATGTTCTCCCCTAGGTAAGGTGGTGTTATCTTTTTTTATAGCCCCAAAGAATTTGCTCTTTATATTTTCAATCTATTTTCTGCCCATCATTAAAACTGAGTAATTTCTTTTTTTTTTTTACATTTTTAAAATTTCATTTTCTTTTACACATTCAATCACATTATTTAGCTTATAAAGTGAATATTTCAACAGGTGAACATTTCTCCCTAATCCAGATGATAAAACTATAAAACATCTTCAATAGATAATACCACATTTCTTTGTCCCATTAATGCTTTGCCTCCCTATTTTTCTTCTAAATGTCCTTCCTCAGACCCTACCCTTTAACACACACTATATCTGGTATTTACATCCATATACTGTGTTTCTATATCCTTTAGTCAATCAGTTTCAGTCACAGAGTGCAGACACTCAGTATATATTAAGTGGGGACATACAATGTCTCTCCTTCATAGCCTGGCTTGCTTCAGTCAACAGTAAATATTCCATATTCTTTCAATTTCTGTCAAAAGCCAGGGTTTGCTGGTTTTTTTATGGCTGAATAGTATTTCATATAGTATATAATTTCTGTTGTTTCATCATCCAATTTCTAACTCTTTCTTTTGTCCCCTTCCATTCTGCTGTTGTGCCCATCCATTGAGTTTCATTTGTTATTTTTTTTCAAGTTCTCTAATTTTATTTGTTTCTTTCTTATGTCATCTATTTATTTGCTCAGACTTTTTGCTTTCCTTTTGATTTTTGCATTTGTTTTAATCATGTTTGTAACTGCTCATTGTAACCTTTTTAGGATAGCTACCTTAAGGTCTTTGCAGATAATTCTAATCACCGTCACTTTCATGTTAGCGTCTGTGTTACTTTCCTTGGGCTCCCATTCCAAACTGTCACATTCTTGGTGACTTAAAGTATAACTATCCGTAGGGCAAGGCTATGCTTTCCCTGAAGACTTTCAATTTCTCATGGCCCCAGCCATTCCTTGGCTGTGACGGCATAATTCTAACGTGTACCTTCATCTTCACATTACCTCTTCTCTGAGTATTTCTGTGTCATGTAAAGACATTTATTATTGTGTTTGGAGCCCACCCTAATCCTAATCCAGATTTATTTTGTCTTGAGATCCTTACCTTAATCTTCAAAGACTCATATTACCAACAAGGTCCCAATCTGAGGTTCCATGTAGGCACTAGTTGTGGGGAATCACTATAACTCACTTCAACATCTACCTGTTATCCTTTTTCCTATTTAGTTTAATACTTTCTGGATTTTTTTTTTTGTGATTGGTGATTTTTAACTGTAGCCTCAACATTGTGGGTACTATGTTAGTTATGAGACTCTGAATCTATCTTTATCTTTTTTAAGTTTATTTCTTCCATGAAAGAGAGAGAAAGACAGAGTTGCCCAACAGCATCTTCATGGCATAATCCTCCCACCACCCTTTTCTACCAGCTTAGTTCATGTCTCATACACATATACCTAGTGTGCTCAGGGAGCTCCTGGGATGCAAACCCATACCCTTTCTCATACAGGTGCAGTAGTGTTACCACTATACCACTACCTTGCCTTAGGAATCGGCATTTTAAACAGAACCCATAAGAATACTTGATCACATCTAAGTTTGATCATTGATCTTTTATTCCATATATTTCAAGGAGTTACTTTATTCTTGTAACTTATGGGTAAAAATTTCCTGTTGTAGTCTGTTTTGTGTTGCCATAATGGAATTCCAGAGGCTGGGTGATTTATACATAAGAGTACCTGCTTTGGAGGCTGGGATGTCCGAGAGCTTGGCACCAGCTTCTGTCAATGGCCTTTGTGCTGTTACTCCTTGGTGGAAGGCAGAAGGCAGGTGGACACTGGATACAAGAGGGTTGGGATTCCTTGCCCTTTTTCCCAACCTCCAGGGTGAGGTTAAGGGTTAGAGATAAAACTCTACAAAAACTCTTTGACAATCAAATTTAATGAGTGTCTGGGTTGGTGAACACATTCATATGCAGGGTGGATGATGCAGCCCAACTCCATGGGGACAGATGTTCTTCGGTTTGAGACCCTTCTAGACCTCACTTCATTTCTTCATGTGGCTGTTTATCTACAACGTTATAATATATTTTATAATAACCTGGTAACATAAGTGTTTCCTTGATTTCTATAAGTTGTCCTAGCAAATAAATAAACTCCAAGAGGGAATTTGATCCCCAGGTAGATATCATCAGAATTGAGTTGAATTACAAAATATCCACTTGATATCTTTTGAAGAATTAGTGCATGGAGAAAAACATTTTTTTTTTATTTTCTGGTCACAGAAGCATTCCGTGTAGAATGGGAGTCAAAAAACAACATTTTAAATCAGACCTACAAAGTTGAAAAGTACAAGAATTAGGATTTACTGAAAATATATAGCCATAAAACTCAGTAAGACTCAAAACTTTTCATTTGGTTTCTTCCACAGATTACTAATTAAATCAATGGATCTTGCTGAAACAGAATTTGAACCTAGACCCTAGAATTTTGATTTCTCTGTCTTGGCAGTACAACCTAGACATAGAACTGGTATACCATTCCGCTAGTCAAAGAAAATAGACTATACAGCCAGGCCAGATTCAAAGACTGGGGGAGTAGACCCTACTTTTTAATAAGAAGTGCTACAAAGTCACATTGTAAAGAGACTTGGTTGGGCCAGCAGGTCGCATAGTAGTTAAGGTGCCGGACTCCCACATCGCTGACTCTGGTCCAAGTCCTGGACCTGGCAGCTTGAAAATCTGCCAGATGCATGTATGTACATGCCCAAAATCCTGGGAGGAGAATGGAGAAGGAATTGTGGCATGGGAGGTGATTTTTCACTTTCCCTCTCATTATCTCCCTCTGGCTAGCACACATGCTCTATGGCAAAAACCTAAAAAAAAGAAAGAGAAAGAAAATACACTTGGCTATAAGAGGGGCATAATTATGACAGTTTTTGCAAAAGATGTTCCTAGTACCCAGTCTTATCTGGGAGGTCATAGACATTCAATGAGTGATAACTTGATAACTAATTTAAGTTAAAGGTGATATTTATTATAGAGTCATAATAGAGTCATAATCTATTCATTTATTTATAGTCATTAAATACATAAAATAAATATTCTTTAGGATTCATAGATTTGTAAAGAGGGCTGTCGGGAACTTGACAAGTAAATAAATGGATATGTTAGCATAAAATGACTGTCATAATGTGAGTGACGTAATGGAGGAAATGAAGGGTAGAGAAATGACAAGATTTCTATAAACAACATGAGAAGTGTTTTATTAGCTCAGGATATTTAGTCAGTCTGAGAATGAATGATGGGGAAGGATTAGTCATGGAAAGAAGTAAAGAAAGAATTGTAGGTAGAGAGGACACTAACTTAAAAGGCCGTGAGCAGAGAGAGGTTACGAACAGGTCACCATAACTCAGCCAGGTAAGCTGACCGCAGTCCTGCAGAGAGGGGCCGGTGGCTGAGCTGCGTGTGAAGATGCAGGTGTGGGCTGCCGTAAGACACTGAGTGTCTCTGCTGTGCTTTGCTTGTTATCTCTCAGGGTTTCTGAAGCTGCTAAATATGCACTAAGAATATCAGACTGAAAATCAAAGAAACACTTTAAAAAGGAGAAAAAACTTAACCAAACAAATCTCAGAACAAGGGACAGTAGTATAAACTAGATTGGATACCAAGTTAATTTAGCCTGTGGATCTAAGCTACACTTTCTACTCCTGCTGTAGTTAAATCTCAGGTATGCCCTGGCTTGCCAGTGGGAGGAATGTTTGACAGAGAGGCATGGCACGTTCTCTAGTAAAATATTCTGCTTAACTCACCTGTGGCAATGTGGAAGAGGTATGAACTGCCAGTGACTTACTTCCTGCAGGAGAAGATCTTGCCCCAATGCTTCTATAAAGAGTGCTGATTTTTTAATATACTGAACCCCTACCTATTTAGAAATAATGAATGTCCTGGAACTAGGTAATGAGATCATTGATAAATAGCAGATAGGCAAACACGTAGGTTACTGGTAAAGAGGGCTTATGTACCCCCTTTTCTAATTTTTAAAAGATTATGTTATTTAATTAAATTAATTAATTAATTAATTAATTTATTTTAATTTGACTACAGAGGGACAGCTAGAGAGAGGGAAAGTGAGAAAGCAAGCCACCAGGTCCAGGACTCAAACCATAGTCAGCCATGTGGAAGTCCAGCAGCTTTAATCACCTTGCCATCTGCCGGCCCAGAACCCCCTTTTCTAACACTAGAAATTTTTGTTATTGTTGACTTTTTGTTCTTCACACTGAACTTCAAAACTTTACCTTTATGTTCATCTCTATCTTTTTCACTTTAGAGCATCTCTTTAGACACTTGGTTTTTCCAATAAATTTTTGAAATTCATCATCTTCCTTCTCTACTTATTCCTTTACACAATGACATCCTGGGACTTCTCTGAGACCAGGCTCTTTTGGCCTCTGTCCACTGCAGGGACAGGCTTTAATTAAAACCTTACACATGATCTCACTCTGGACTAAGTAATGGTTGCCTGTTTTGAATATACGTAAAGAACATATAGTGCTTATTTTGCACTAACAATTGCCTAAGACAATCATTAGGGTCCTTCTCTCTCTTCTAATTGGCTTTGCGGACACAAAAACAACTCAATAATGGTGGAAATCAAGATAGATTGGGCCAGCTGGTGGTTTGGTGGTTAAGATGACTGGGTCCCACATGGCCAATGGTATAGTTCAAATCCCAGGCCCAGTCACTTGAGAAACATGCCAGGCATGTGTATGCATGCCCAAGATCCTGAAAGGAGAAATGGAGAAGGGATTGCAGAGTTACCATTCGCTAGGGCAGCAGGTATGTGTGTGTGTTATCTCTTTCTCTCTCTTTCTTTGTGCATATGTCCCCTGGCAAAATTTAAAAAAGAAATAAACAAATGGATGATGCGTCCTTGAGCAATTCCCTGGGTGAGTCAGACTCACCTGCCTGAATCAGGACAGAGACCATAGGGCCAGAAAAGTCACAGTAAACTTTCAGTGATTCCACAAGAGCCACTTAAGAGCAGATAAGAGGAATCTTAGCAACAAACACACCATTACATCTGATTTATATGAGAGATGACAACTCATCAAGGGGGAGTTAGTCCCTCTGTGGGGAGTCCTGTCCTGGAAGGAAAGCTGGTGAAGCCTGCAGGTCCTGGAAGGTTATGGTGGGTAGGAGGGTTAGGAACTGCAGAGATCTGTGTCCCACTTGTCTACAGTACCCCAGTTATGGAATGGCTCTAGGAGATGGTGAAGACTTGACACAAAGACCGGAAACCTCAGAGAGCTTTGCTGAGGTACTTCAAGTCCATGGACTTCATTGCTGTGATTCAGTGGCAGGTGCAAAGAAAGGGGAGTGCCCAGCAGTGACTAAGGACCATGACTTTTTTCTGTCTGGAGGTGTGGCCTTGGTTCCTAAGGAAGACAAGTAGTCCCCAGAATAAGGCAGATTGAATTAGACCCTAATTTGTGGATAAGGTCAGAGGTGATTTAAAGCAAATGGAGTAAATACATTTCCATGGATCTGAATATCATGACAAGTTAGTTACCCTCTCTTTCTCTGTTCCACAAATAGTCTTAGAAAATATGTGGTGTGTGTGGAGGAGTGGGGCCTGGGGAAGGACATTTGGAGGAGAGGTACGGAGGCAGAGCATTGACGGGATGCGGAGGTGTGGTGTTACCGGTTGAAGATATTTTGATCAACTAGACTGTGGAGTAGTGTTCCCATATTGAAATGTTCACTTTGTAAGCTAAATAATGTGCTTGAATGTATAAAAAAATTAAATTAAATTTTAGAAAGTTGAAAAAAATAAAATATTTAAGGAGAAAATCAAATTTACAATCAATGACCACCCAAGAAAATGAAATGAGGTGTGTTAATAGGTAGGGGAAATAAGGAGAATGAAGTGAGGTTTCATCTAGTCAGAATTTTCAGATAGGAAAACAGCAGAGCAGCCCTGCAAGTCTCTCCCCAGAGCAATTTCTGGGACAAGGGACGGCCCCGCGTTCAGCCAAGGAGGCTAGATTGGGGAGAATAACACATTCAGGACACCAGCAAAATAAAATAAACAGAAATAAATAGAAAAAGAAATATGCAGCTCTTGCTACTCTCTCCATTTCTTACAGACATTGTCTACCATTACGGGACCAGAAGGGAACAGACCCTTACAGAGCACTTTAACGTGAGGAACTCCCCAGTCCTCCTGCTCTGAGGAATAAAAACCCACTGCAGGCCCCATCAGATGCCGGAGAAAACTGCTTTATTCCAAATGGGCTACCTTTAAATACATTTGTTAGGATCTCTGCTCCTTCCATGGAGCATGCAAGAATTCATTTCCCCTTAATTGGCAGTTGCAAAGAAGTCTCCCCAGGAAACTTCCTTCTAAGGCAAGATTTAGAATTTCATTAGCAGCAAAGACAGCATTGGAGCCCAGAGGAGAGAGAGTTGGTCTGATCTTTTGTCTAAAATATTCAGAGTAATTGATAGAGAGAGAGAGGAAGAGAAACAGAGAGAGAGAGAGGGAGAGAGAGGCCATCAGTTAAATGATTGATAAAGGAACATTTCTAATTACATCAGCCCTTTCCAGAGGAGACAGGTCACGGAACTTACAGATCTGCAGCTATAAATTTAAGAGTTTTTGACAAATAACTATAATTTACAATACAATTATTAAAAAAAATAAAACAAATGTGAACAACTTGTTTCTTTTTTCATGGAGGAATAAGACAGGGACAGGGGGCCTCTTTGTTATTGTGATGGAACTAAGTATTATAACTTTAGTGGCAGGGCTTGGGTTGGTAGCATTAAATTACAAAGCACTAAACCAGTGAAACTGAGATTACTTTAATCCCACCAGGAGAAAAATGTATGTCCTTCAAGTTTCATCCTCTAGAGGTGACTTATTTTAAGATAATATTTTATTTTCTGGTTGGAAATGACATTCATGTTCTTTATAAACAGCTAAAATAAAATAAATTTTACAATCAACTGTCATGTTGAACTTCTGCCAAAGTTCTTTCCCCCCATGCAAATCGTTTTAAATAGATGAAATTTATATAACCCTTTAAGTAACCTGATTGTGTTCCTATCTGGTATTAAAATTCATTTTGTAGTGCCAATAGAAACACTTTATTCATTTATTTTTAACACCTCCAGAGTATCCTAGTGTGGTCATTGAATTTGGAAGTCTGTTTTTAAATCGAAAAAAACAAAAAGGAAAACTAACCTAATAAACTTTCTAAGATTGATCTGAGGCATTTTATTCATTTTATCTGAGAAATTAATTTTAATGAATAACATCAGGTTTGCCAAATTGCTTTTCAAAACCTCTATACCTGCTTTGTACCTTCATCATACCCCAAGAAGCAAGAAATAATTTCACAGAAGAAGTCTTTTGGGCTAAAAACTTGAAGTTTTAAAAAATCGCATGATGTTTCTCTGGCCCAAATCCTAATAAACTCATCACATAGGTGAATTTCTAATTAGCAAGGGCATATTCACATTTGATAAATAATCTCTCAATTCAGTTGAGTTCATTAAGTTTTCTATTTTAATCTTATTATCACTTTTCAAGCTCCTTTTTTTTTTCTTTGGAGAGTATTTTGCTAAAGGGCCTTGTGTGAGCATGTGCTCACAGGAAAAACAGAGAGACAGAGAGACAGAAAGCAAGAAATCACCCTCAAGGGGCATGGCCACACCTCAATCCCTTCTCCTCCATACTCCTCTCAGGATCCTGGGGACAGACGCACACGCACCCAGCGTGAGTTTAAGCCACTGGGTCTGGGACTCAAACTGTGGTTGACTTCATGGGAGTCCAGTGACATAGCCATTATGCCAACTGCCGGTCCCTTCTTTTTTTTTCTTAAAAGTCCTCTTACATAAAGTGTAGGGGAAACATCAGCTCTTGATCCTACCTTAAATGATGACCTCTTCTCTCATTTTTTTAGGGCTTTATTTGTTCTTTTCTCTGTGTGTGCACGTGCATGTGTGTGTAAATGTGTGTGTTCATGTTTGTTTGCTTTGATTTTGTATTGGCTATTGGACAAAGTGTAATTACTGATTTATAGAGTATACATTGTCACTGAAAGATAATTGTTTTTGCTCATACTAATACAAACAGTAGCTCCTTTGCACTGAGGATTCACTATACATAAGCTTTAAAGCAAGTTATGCCGACAGCCTAGCTGTGACTGGAGAGCCTTACACAAGGCCTTGTACCTCTCTGTACCTCAGTTCCATAATCTGGAGAGTGGGGGCAATGTTAGATTTCTTATAAGTCATGAGTGTTTGGAAAAATATTGAAAATGAGGATGCTATAAAAGCATAAAGGTATAATAAATATTTATAAAGACTGACTGTTTGGTTCCCTCATTTTATTGATAAAGAAAATAAACCCTAATGTTTGTTCTGACAAATGCATCCTGCCTAGACTGTCATTTAAGTCTTACAGCACTACCTGGAATACACCCTTCTATAAGCTAGAAAATTGAGGTTTAAAGAGACAAAAGCATAATTCTTTGTTCACACATGTAGCTGAGTTAGAACTCTCAGCATAATGGAGAATCATGGTAGTTAAATCTCTCGTGATACATGGGATCTGTCTTCAACCACAAATCGCCCAAGGTGATTAAAACTAATGAAACACCACAGTCAGTCAGTGCTGGACTGAGGTCTTTGCCATGCTAGTTACCTCCTACATTAATCCTCTAATTAGATAACTATACTTCATCTCATATAACCTCCGTTCAATATGTTAAACTGAATTATCATTTTTAATATATAATTTATATTTGGAATTACAATAGTTGCTGTGAATGATGAGGCTCAAACCAGAGGAACATGGAAAATTCTTACTTGCCAAACCAAATTTTGGAGTATCTAGCACAGACCCTTAGATGATACTTATACTCTCACTAGTCTCCTTCAAATATCGCCGGATCTAGAGTCCAGTGCACATATCTTTTGACAACAACTTACTGTACATTCACTCAGGTGGTCATCTTGCCAGTACCTCAATCCTGAATAACTGTAGTGACAGACACTGAAAAAAATGAATGTCAGTTGGGCAAGCAGATACAGATATTTTCCTTTATATTCTAGTAGGGGAGGTAGACAAATAAATATGAATAAGCATGATAAATGTATAGGTTACATACCTGTTAGAATGAATGAGTGCAGTAGGAACCATGTAGATAAGTAGAAAGGATGGTTGTGAAGAAGTTGGAGTAATTAATTAGAGTTCATGTGAGTCTAATGGAAAGATGGGATTTGAGCAACGACTTGAAGGGATTGAAAAGATCTTGGCCAGTAGACAACTGGGAAGGACACTCTGGCAGAGGGAAGGTCAAGGGCAGAGGATGTCCTGAAATCTGCAACAGGCCCTCTAGGTACTATTGAGGAGTGTGGTGTTTACTCCAAGTGAACTGGGAAACCTTTAGAGATTATTTTGAGGAGAGGATCGACGAGCTGACTAATACTTCATGAGAACTTACTGGACTGATGTAATACTACATGAAAGTCTGTGTGCCCCCTAAGACTTACATGTTGAAGCTTTGAACCCCATTGGAATGGTATTTGGAGATAGGGCTTTGAAAAGTGATTAGGTTTAGATGAGCCCATGTGACAGGACTCTCATGACGGGATTAGAGCCTTGTAAGAAGAGGCCAGAGAGTCCACTCGCTCTGCCACATAAGGACACAGCAAGAGGGCAGTTGTCTGCAAATTAGGAAAAGAGCCCTCATCAGAAACTGGATAAGTTGGCACTTTGTTTTAGCCTTTTGAATTTCAAGAAATAAATGTCTACTTTTTAAAACACCCAGTATATGGCATTTTTATTATAGCAGTGTAACTGACTAAGATCTTAAACTAAATTATTTATGTTAAATTCTTAACATCTGATGAATAAGCAGCAGCAGCTTAATTTTACAGGCAAGCAAACATGTCTTGGAGGTAAAATACAGTAGTCATGTTTTTCAAAAAGCATCAGAAGTCAATCCAAACTCCAGGAGAAACCTAGAGGTGTCCCACATCTTCCTGTTTCTTATCCACACAGCTTCACCCTGTTCATAACAGACCTGGCCACAACTACCTTCCAGCTTCTTTTGGAGTCTTCCTGTCTGTTAGGGTTGAGCATAACCTGAACCAACTGGTAAACCAATCCTGAACAGCCTCATTGGTACGGAAACTTGTTCCTCGCACTAAGCATATCTCAGCCTCTTTTGGTATTATTCCTAGTGCTTATCACAATATGTATCTGTTTATTTGTTTGCTCATGTATTTTCTATGTGCTATACCAAATATAAGAGAAATTACTGTAAATAACTTGTGAATATTGCAAACTAGCATAATGCCTGTGTTTTGTGGGTGTTAAATAAATATTTATGGGAAAAATAATGAACAATATCATAAGAAAAAGCCAAAAAATCATTTCTGTTAATTTTACAAACAATACAAAAATGGCTTTTACTACCCATGAAATAAAAGCTCAAGCCTTCCAAGTACATACAACCCTTCACAGTGTGATCTGTTTGACTTTGTAGACTCATCTACCACCAAATCTTAGATCTGGAAGGAATCTTCAGCTTGTCTAGACCATTATTTTTCTTCAACTATCTAAAAAACATTAACTGCTGGTGGAATAATTCCTTTGCTAGATCCCCAGGTGTAGAACCTGTGATTTAGTTCATAAGCTCAAAATATACTAACTTAATAAACTTAAAAAGTACTCAATACTATAAACCACACACATACACACACATGTATACATACAAGAGTTGTTCAAAAGATTCATAGAAAAGTGTGTATTATGAAAAAGCTATGCATTGATTTATTAATAAAAATGTTTTCACCAAAGTAAACTTATACTCTAATTAAATCTTCCATGAACTTTTTGATGTCCCCTCGTAGCTACATATAAATACACAAACACATACTATACATATATATGTATGTACGCATACATGTGGAATATTAAATTGAAACTTTTTAAATGATAAAGTCTATGTTAATGTTGGTTACTAAGCTTGTCTGTAAATTCAGGAATTGATCAGTCCCAGTAAGTGTTACTCAAGCCACCATTGATTGGCCCAAGAGTCCTCTGTAGTAGGCACTGATTGTTGTCTTGCTTTGGAAGGGAGGAAGCTGAAGTCTGGGGGATACAGCCCCTTGTCTAAGACCTCACTAGAATTTAGCAGAGAAGGAAGGTGAACTGCAATCTGACATGAGAGCCTGTGTAGTCCAGCCCAGTGAGACAGCTGCCCGCTGTTCACATCGGTAGAAAGCTCTGTTGTCTCTGTTTCTCAGACACAGAACGTGTTGGAAATGGTCGGCAGGGTACCAAAATCTATGCTATTTTAGGGAGCAGCAGATGGCATAATGGTTATGTCCCTGGACTCTCTCGTACTCAATTGCCGTTTGAGTCTCAGATCCAAGGGCTTAAAACTCAAACTGGGTGCACGTGCCTGCATGCCCAAAATCTCAAGAGAAGAATGGAGGAGAAGAGCTTGCAATGTGGTCACCACCCCCCCCCCCCCGGGGAGTGATTTCTTGCTCGCTCTCTCTCTCTCTCTCTCCATCAAGCACACGTGCCCTATAGCAAAAATCTCTCTCAAAAAGAAAAAGAAAAAAAAAAAACTTTTTTTTTCTGTCAAATAAACTTTCCTGCTTATTTAGCTTAACTCCATGATTGAGTGTCTTGGAGAATTGTGGGTTCTAGAATTCCCAAAAGGAGTTACACTACACTTTTATCAAGACATCTAGGAAGAGAAAATACACGAGCTCCACTCAAGTCTGTGTAAGAACAAAAAGCCCCTGAGTTTTCCCTACTTAAACTTCCAATAAAGATGAGAATTGCGGAGCTAAATGAGACTGTTCTTAAAAATGAGAGTATGGAGGCCCTGAGAAATTTCGTCAGACCCTTGTTATTTATCACAAAGAATGAGTTCCCCTTGCCTGCACCAGGACGCCAGTTCTGATTTTTGTCTCTTACTTCTGCCACTCCCTGAGAGTCTAGGTACATCTGAAATCATTAGGTAGTGGGACAGTCATCCTCTCTTAAGTGACATTAAAGAGACAGGCATGTACAAAATGTCAAGTGGCCCAGTGAAAACAGAGACCTCTCTTCTTTTATTTGATTATTATGATAATACTGACAGCTGTAATAATCCTTGCCACGGATCTGATGCTGGCTGTTCAATAAAAATTGAATAATGCAGTATAATTTTTTGACATTGCTGCCCTGCTTAATGGAAACAGCATGTAGGAGCACACATACACACAATTAGTCAGGACTGGCAAAGAAATTGCTCCAAATGTGGAAAATCAAATAGCACATTAAGGTCAATGTTGGACTCTAAAGGAACTGAGCTCTTTGAGGAAGCAGGGATTTAGAATACCCCCTACCACCCCAGATGGGACATATCTTGTGTGAGAAGATCACTGGGGTGGTGACTATTTAACATACTAATGCTGAGCACAGCTCTTGACTCTTCTAGGGCACATATGCTATCTGGTAGAAAATACTTGGGAGAGTCTCAATAGGGGCATTGGGAAAATAGGACATGCCTCTGAAGGAGATGAGGCTAAGTGGACAGTCGAAAACTCTGGGTCTATGGGGTAATCCATAACGACAACTAACAGGGATGCTGAGAATCAGACTGTGGAGAAAACGTGTGAGGACACTGCAGCTGAGAGGAGAATGAATACTGGTCTGAGCCTAGAAAACATTTCTCAATCTTTTTTGTTTGTTTAGTATTTTTGCTATTGGTCATGTGCTTTTACTGAAGAGAGAACGAAAGTGAGAAATCATCCCCTCACACACACCCGGAGGCGGTCATGCCACAATCCCTTCTCCTCCATTCTCTTTTTGGGGTTTTGGGCACACACATACATATGCCCACCCATCATGTTTTTTCAAGCCACCAGGTCAGTGGCTTGAATCACGCAGTTAGCAATGTGGGATCCAGTGCTTTAACCACCACATCACCTATTGGCCCTTCTGAATCACTTTTTTTATACATAGACTTTATTGTTTTTAATATGTTCAATCACTATATCATTACAGCATGCAAAATGAATTTTCTCAGCAGGGGTACACTATGTATTAGTCCAGTTAATGATATTATCAGACATGTTATCAACAGATAATTTTTCATCTTTGTGTCCTTTAAATATTTTGCTTCATTCTTTTTCTCTTTGATTTCCCTTCTCTCACCCTCCTCCTTTTCCCACCCTCCTCCCACACTGTCTCTAGTATCCACAATTGTTCTCCATGATTTTATATCTTTCAGTCTTTATTTTTTGGCCATAGAGTGCAGATATTCAGTATATATTGAGTGGGGACATATAATGCTTCTCATTTACAGTCTGGCTTGCTTTGCTTAGCAGTAAATCTTCCATATTCATCCACTTTCTTTTAAATGCCAAGGTCTCATCATTTTCTGTTGTTATGACTGAGTAGTACTCCATAGTGCACATGTGCCACACTTTTTTAATCCATTCATCTGTTTATGGACATTTGGGTTGGTTCCATGTCTTAACAATTGTGAATAATGCCACAATAAGCATGGATGTGCAAGTACTTTTATGACTGAGTATATTATTATCCTTTGGGTAGATACTAAGGAGTAGAACTGCTAGATCAAATGGTAGTTCTATTTGTAGGTCTTTGAGAAACCTCCATGCTGTCCTTCACAGTGGCTGTACTAATTTACATGCCCACCAACAAGGTAGAAGAGTTCCCTTTTCACCACAACCCCACTATCACTTTTCATTTTTTATTTTTTAATCTTAGTCAAACTGACTGAGGTTAGGTGGTATTTCGTGGTAGTTCTTATTTGCAGCTCCCTTATGATAAGAAATGTTGAACATTTCTTCATATATATATTTTTTTACTTACTTCCTTAGAGAGTTGTCTGTTTAGTTCATTGGCTCATCTTTTAATTGGGTTGATCATTTTTTCCCCTCAGTAAGCTGCTTGAGTTTCTCATATATTCTGGCTATCAGTCCCTTATCTGAGGAATAGTTTAAAAATATAATTTCTCATTCCAAAAGGTGTTGATTTACCCTAATTATTGCTTCTTTTGCTGTATTTTTTTTTTATTCTGATGTAATCCCACTTGTCTACTTTTGGGATTATTGTCTGTGCTTTGAAGGTCTTTTTTAAGAAGTCTTAGCTTATTCTAATGTCTTCAAGCATTTTCTCTGTGTTATCCACCAGTAGTTTTATAGTTCAAGGTCTTTGGTTTAGATATTTGATCCATTTTGAGTTTATTTTTGTTAATGGTGAGAGGTAGGGGTCCAGTTTCATCTTTCTGCAGGAGGATATACAGTAATTTTTAATCTCAGACCCCCACTTTCCACTAAGCTCCTTAATAGGGATAGACAGAAATATAAGAAAAGCTAGGGCCTCATGTTGGAGGATATTATAATAGTTAATGGGTAGGAAAAACATAAACATTTGCAATGTGATATAGTCTTTGTATTACTGAGATAGGGCTCTGTGGGTTGGGGGAAGGAGCCCATTATTCTTCCTGAGAAAAACAAACAAGTTTTAATAGTGATGAGAAGACACCAGTTTACTAAGTTTTTACTTAGTTTTACTCAGTTGATTCTAAGACTAAGTCAGATAAAAAAAAAAAAAAAAAAAAAAAAAGGACCATTTCAAACATAGAACCACATAGTTGATGGAGGTGGGAGGTCACAACAGTCGCTTAGTACAGGAGCATGTGCAGTGGGGCAAGAGAGTGTTCTGAAAGATCAGAGCTAGGTGTGGTGTCTAGGTGTGGCCACGGGTGGGAGCCTGACCTCTTAGGAGATGATGCAGTTCGGGATGGGGCTAGAGACAGACTGGTTCCAAGGGGGAAGGTGAGGACACAGTACCCTTCTCATAAGTAAAATTTCATTTATATTGTTTTTATTTTGAATGAGATAAAGTGTGAAAACAAGAGACATTTATAGGAAACATAATTTTCAATATCTTTGATAGAATTCCATCATGATAGAAATATTTCAAAGAGTCATATACAATATGCATTTTGTTGAATGAGTGCATATGAAAAAGAGATATTCATTACTAAAATATCTTAATTTTCCTAAAGAAATAGAAATATGGATATGAATATGGAAACAGATATATATGGATAAATGTATATAAAAATAGAATTAGATACAGATGAAGATCTAGATAAAGAGATGTAGAATTATATACAGATAAAAATGTAGATAAAGAACTAGATAAAGGTATATGTTTATCCATTTATACACGTATCTATAAATTCATATAGCTGTATACATATAGATAGATGTAGATAAGAAGAGATGCAGATTTCTGTATCATCTTTACATGAAGGAGATATATCATCATGTGCATAACATTTTTGTCTATGACAGACTACATATACCAGTGGTCCTGTAGATCATAATTAAGCTGAAAAATTCCTATCAACTAGTGACACATCATAACACACACACACACACACACACACACACACACACACCTCACATGTTTGTGATGATACTGGTATAAACAAGTCTACCATACTGCCAGTAATATGAAAATAGTCTGTTCAGTTATGTACAGGGCATAATCCTTTATAATGATTACAAATGACTTTGTTGTTGGCTTTTGTATTTACTGTACAAACTTTTATCATTATTTTAGAGTGTACGCCTTCTACTTTCACACAGGAGGTTATGTAATGCATGTGCCATGTCATGGGGGCAGCAGCTCACACATCTACTTACCGCCTCTCTAGATTTCATCATTCTTGCTTGTGCTTGATTTAATCTCACGCTGTTCTGTAAGTATGTAAGTATAAGTGTGTAAGGACTGTCTGCTCTATGATCTCACAGCAATGAAAAGGTGTGCCCATTGTTAAGTAAAGCATGACTGTGTACTGTAAGAATAGAGGTTTCCAGAGAGGGAGGGAGAGCAAGAGACAGAGAGAGAGAATGAGATTTCCTTTTGGAAACTGACTCACAAGATTAAGACTGGCAAATCCAAAATCCATACAGCAGGCCAGTAGTCTGGAAAAATCATTCAGCATTTCTGTTATAAATTTGAGGCACAATTCCTTCTTCAGGCAACCCACAGTTGTTTGCTCTGAAGGTCTTCAACTGAGTGGATGAGACTCAACCACAGCATGGAGGTTAATCTCCTTTGCCCAGAGCCAACTGATTACAAATGCTAATGATGTGGGCAAAATATATTCACAGCAACATTTAAAGCTGCATTGGACCAAAATGGGCACCATATCCTAATCAAATTGATTCAAATTTAATCACCACATATACTGATAAATATAAAAAGGAAGAAAGAGATGGACAAAGATGATTCTACATATGTTTATACTAACTGATAGAATAATATAGATGTATATTTATGTTTCTATATCTAGATATATAAAGATATAGAGATATACAAATCTTATTATAAAGATATCATATCCATAACTATCTACCCTTTATCTCACTACACACACACATATAAATAGATAAACAGAGAGACACTCTTATCATAAGCAGCATATTTCTAATGACTATTTGTCATTTGAGAAAGAACCAGCCAATATGGGACATTGAATCGGTATTCCTATAGCCAAATTGCTAGGTATCCACTAACACTGCCTTGAATGGCTTTCAGAGTTTCGGGAGGACTGAAGAGCAGAGCTTCTACAAATAATGGCCAACTAACACAGAGTTCATCTGATTCTGGCCCCACTGCTGCCAATGCACACACTAGACACCACAGTTTGTACAGCCACTGCTTCAAAGCTGGCACTTAGCTTTGTGGTCATTGACACTCCAAAGACTTCCTATAAGTTTGCTGTGAATAACCAACCAAATGTCACACAGTTTAGAAGTTTTCCAGTGTTACCTAGTAGTCATCAAAGGAAGTCTCTACTGATTACTGGCTTTGCTTTTATTAGTGCCACTATGTGAATGATAGAATGTGTTAGCTAAACAGCTGTTTGTCGAGACATTGTGAAAGTGGAGGAGCGACAGGCCACCAGCCACCAGCCAGACTTGTGAAAATTCCGTCCCTCTTTCAGGATGATTTACAGCCTATCGTCTGTTTTTGTAGAATTATTATTAATTTTTCAGAGATTAAGTAATCTTTTAAAAAGCTAGAAGAATATTGATGCATGAGAGGAGGAAAGAGAGTGACGGGGAGTCAGAAGTCAGTTTATAAAGATCTTTGCACTTCAGATGGGAGCTTTTGATTTTGAATATGTGTGTGAGTCAGAGGAAGTGTGATAGTTTAGACTGGTTTTGCATTTTGTGAAAACATTATTTACAAAGTATGTGTGGGAGTGTGGGGGTTGGAGGGTATTTATCAGACTATTATGGTGATCCAGGCAGAATAACAGATGAAAACCAGGGATGGACTACAGCAGAAAGGCCAAGAAGCCATTGGAAACCTCATGTCAGGAGAAAGCATATTTAGCCGTTTTTCTCCTGTGTGTTTGATAAACTCTACTGGTGTGTCAGCTGATAGGATAAAGGACATTTCACCTGCACATGATGGCTATAGTGGTACAAACAATTCCAAAGTTTCTCAGCACTTGGAACCTTTCTTGGAAGAGTTCTTCCACTGTGGGGCACCAGTACTCAAGGGAGGCTCTGGGTGCTTCCTAAAACCTGGTAGTGGTGGTTTCTGCCATGATGGCTCAACCTAGATGGGCCCTAGGGACTGAAGGAACAGTCCCAAAGTCCCAACCTGCTCTGACACTTGTTAGCTTTATCATCTTGGGTGAGTTCGTCATTCCCCCAATGCTTTATTTCCTTCCCTGGCAAGTCCTGCACAGTATGATAAAGATTAATGGATTGGAGACCAGCAGATGGTGGAATGGTTACATTGCTAGACTCCCACATAGCTGACCGCAGTTTGAGTCCCAGACCTGATGACTTAAAACTCACACCGGTGCATGTGCGTGCATGCCCAAAATCCTGAGAGGAGAATGAAGAAGGGATTGTGGTGAGGCCATACCCCCTGGGTGGTGATTTCTTGCTTTCTGTCTCTCTGGTGAGCATACACGCCCTATGGCAAAAAAATCTCTCTCTAAAGAAAAAAATAAATAAAAAGACAAAATGGATTGGTGCAAGTCGCAGCTGTCATAATAATCACCACTGAGGATGTGCTTCCTAAGTCAGGCTCCATTTGCTTTTCTCCCTTTAAATTTTAATGATAACATATCAATAATCTTGCTCTGTATGATTAGAGAACAGAACTATCAGAGAGTTGTACACACTGCGTATAGAGCAGAAAATTGTTAAGTGTCTAAGATTGCCAACCGTCACCTTAATTAAGTGAAAAGGTGCCCATTTATACAAACCTGGCAATGGACTTCACCTGAACCCCATGGTCTCAGTCCAGAGGGACAAGCTGAGCAGGTCCCTCTCCGTAGACTTCCTGATAATTTAGGCAAAGCTTTAATGCCAGCTTCTTGAAGTAACCTGTGCTTTGAATATGAAATGCATAGTTTCATCATATAAAATTGCCATTTCTGCAGATCAAAACTGTTAAATATTGGTGATATCTTATGGCTTAACCTAATGCCATCTTTGAAGTGAATTTTGGTACTTCTGTGAAACTCAAAAAGAAAAAGAGAAAAAAACTAAAAATTATTTTATCTTCAGTTTATTTTGCTAACTATTGAATGCCAAGAATGAATTAGGCACTGAGTATTTACGCAAATAGAAAAAAATAGACATAATTTTTACTTCCAAGGAGCTTACAGTTCACTGGGAGAAACTGAAAGTTACACAGCTGGTCTCTGGGCGCTGTGAGATCCCAGGACCTAGTGTGTGGAGGTGAGTGCAGGGAGAGAGTGGAGCGCGTGGCAGGAGCCTTTACCCCGAATAGCAACCAGAAAAGCTTTGCTTAAGGGGTCATCACCACTGTGGTACAGTGGGTGTTTGTTGTTTTTATTCTGGCGGTCTGTAAACTTGTTTCCTCATTTACTTTTTTTTTTTTTTTTTCTTTTTTTTGGAGAGGTTTTTGCTATAGGGCACGTGCGCTCGCCAGACAGACAGAGAGAGACAGAGAGATAGAAAGCAGGAAATCACCCCCCAGGGGGGATGGCCACGCCGCAATCCCTTCTCCTCCATTCTCCTCTCGGGATCTTGGGCACACACGCACACGCGCCCGGCGTGAGTTTAAGCCGCCGGGTCCAGGACTCGAACCGCGGTCGACTACGTGGGAGTCCAGCGAGATAGCCATTATGCTAACTGCTGGTCCCACCTCATTTACTTTTGGTAGAATCCTTCAAACTTTCAGTCTTGATGGGGAAATATCATGATTCCCACTGAGGAAGGAAATAGGAGAAAATATTCCTTTCTCTCCTGGGATCTCAGTGCGCATGGGCGCAGGATCTCAGCTGACCATCAGGAGTCTCGTACTCAAGAAATCATCAAGTAGTTAGCACAAGGACCAGAGGCAGGTCAGCTGACCATTCAGTGTCTCGTACTCAAGAAATCATCAAGTAGTTAGCACAAGGACAAGAGGCAGTTCAGCTGACCATCAGGAGTCTCGTACTCAAGAAATCATCAAGTAGTTAGCACAAGAACAAGAGGCAGGTCAGAAGCTGTCACAGGGAAGAGTCGCAGAAGTGGTATTTTGGAGAAACTCGGTCTAGCAGTGGTTGCATGTTAGAGACACAGTAACGATGAAGTCTACATTAGCTTCTGGAACCAACCATTTCTGGAGCATGTCCTCTTTGGCTGGCGTCCTTGAGGGCTAACTTCTTTTTAGTCCTGTTTGTTTGAACAGCTTCATGTTTAGCCTTTTCATAATTTTCTCAGCTATAAGAAGCCCTTCTGCTAAATTCCTTTTCCATATTAGTTTCCTGGGACTGCTTTCTGTTACTTACAACCAAGAAGTCTAGTGTTACAAGTCATTACTTAAGTATAATTGGAACGTGGCAACCACCGTAGCAGAGCTTTTATGAACGTTTTTGCCTTTAATCATCACAAACACTTCAAAGCAGCCCTTACTTCCCTAGCACAGAAAGAATCCAAGTGGCGAAGAGATGTTGCTTAGAAGTGAAGGTCAGAGTCTCTCGACCTGAGCTACTTTGAAGCACTGTGATTTCCCATCACTTTCCTGGTTTCATTTTCATTTCCCAATGAATGAAAATAAAAATAGCATTTATCCAAAAGGGACTTGATGAAAATTGTTTATATAATGTACTTCAAAACGTTTTGGGGAAAAAATGGAATAAAGTTCAAGTTTACTTTGGTACAATTATTTTTTTATGTATTCACACAGTTTTTTTCAGAATATGCACTTTTCATGAATTTCTTAAAGATCCTTTTAAATAGCCACTTAGATCAGTGTCAGCCAACAATAACTTCTTAGTAAGTGTCAACTACTAGTACCCATGGATACTTCGATAACATTCTTAGAACCAGTGAACGTCGGAACTGGGGTCAAAATGCGAACCTCCTGATCCCAGAGGCTGCTCTCTTTTCCTGATAATGTGCTAGAAATTAACAGCGCTCACGTCCTCAGACACGTTTTACTGAGTAGGTCTGTTTCCTCTCTGGCGTTGTTTAGGTTAATGACTCTTGCTTCTGTTGCCCTGACTTATTCACAGAGATGACAAAAATGGGAAGACTTTGATAAAATATAAAAAATGAAAACAAAACAGCAAGAGCAGCAACTCACGTGTATTTATTACTTCTGCACGTCACGATCCCACGAAATGGAGCAGGCACGCTGCGCTCTCACGGTGCTCTCAGTCGTCGTTTATTATCTTTAGAGCACCGGAAGCCCAGGCACTCAGGAAAACTGAGCAAGGCACCTATTTGAAAAATGAAATTTTTATTCAGAACCAATAAAAAGTGTTATATGAATGACTTTTTTATGTGTTAGAAAGAGTGAGTCCTTGTAGATATGAGTAGTTTTGTTATCTGACCAATCCCGAGACATATCTGATAATGCCTTAGAGGTTTTAGGGGCTAACGATCTCATCACTGTATTATTTACCATCCTATGTGTTTGGTTTTCAATGTGTCCTCTCCAAAGTACGTGTGTTGCCAATGTGGTGTTATAAAGGAATGAGGGTTTTAAGAGGAGATTAGTTCCTGAGGGCTCCTCCATCCTGAACAGGATAGAGGCCCGGATAAAAGCGGCTTCACAGAGGGTTTGGCTCTCTTCCCTCCTCCCTCTGCCATGTTATAATCAGCATCTCTTCCAGAGGAAATAACAAGGAACCATCTCAGGAAGAGGGACCAGGCCCCTCACCAGACACTGCACTTGCCTGCATCTGGATCCTGAACATTCCAGGCTCCAGAATGGTAGAAGTACATTCCTATTCCTCATAAATTGCCCAGTCTGTGACATTTTGGGTAGCATCATGACTAGACTGGCAGATATTTACCATCCTATGCTTACATGATACATGCAGTTCTCCTGTTGTTCTCACATAGTTAGGATGCACACCCTCCTGAGGACACTTGAGTTTTTAAAAACCTGCTATCTAGTACACAGAAATGTTCCTAACTTTTCCTGAGAGCTTCTCAGGGCACAGACTCATGTCTTCTCTGGAGGTAAAAAAGAAAAAAAAAAAAAGGATCTCAGGTAAAAATGTCATTGTGTCTTGCTGTCCTGCTGCTCCTGCTGAAGCTGAGGCCCTCATGGTCTGGCCACTCTGCTGAGTACTTCGGACTCCACTGATGATCACGGCCACTGCTCCTACCCCAGCCAGAGGGCAGGTCACTCATTCCTGCTCCATGGTTTAAACGCAAGTCATTATTATCTTTTGCTACTGAGACTAAAGCTGAAGGGTAGCTTCTTGCATCCTGGGATTCTCAAATTCCTGCCTATGAGTGAACACATCTTTAAAAAAATTCTTTTCTGTTTCATCTTGTTAATTTCACCATGATATTCTCAATAAAATAGGGGGAGAGGAGGAGCAAAAGGAAAAATAGGAGAAAAAGTAGGAGGAAAAGAGGACAAGAAGATAAGGAGAAGGAAGGAGAAAAGGAGGGAAGGGAAGAAAGGAGAAGAGAAGGAAGTGAGGGAGGGAGGGAGGAGGAAGGACGATGTTTGCCATTACATCAGCTCCAGCCTACTTTCATGGGGTCAGGACAGCTCATACCCACGCAGCTTTCAGTCACAGGCCTGTCCTCCGGAACTCGCACTGTCCCCACCCCGTTCACTCTCTTCCTTTTGGTTCTTATTCAACCCAGACTGAGCTGAATTTGCGAGGTCATGAGATTGAAGGAGAACATGAAACTCTACTCAGATTTCAAAACCAAGTCTTAGGCACCAACCCAGTCCTGCCTAAACTCTGACTGCGGGTGTTCAGGATGCACTTATGTTGAAGGAATTCGGATTTCCATCCTGTTATCGTTTCTGGTGTCCATAATTCCCTCACGCATTCTGGAAGGAGGTAGGTCTACAAGTAAGTTATTGCCAGAATAGTGTTCTATAATAAAACAAGCCAAACTCAGTAGAAGAAAGGGGAAATCGTGTATTCTCACTCGTGTATTTCATGGTCCACTCACTGCCCAGCACTGAGTCCAGTCCAGCTCTAGCCCACGTGTCCTCTCTCCTCTTTGGGCCACCGATGATGCTCACTGTACACTCTCGTGGTGACGCAGATGTGCAGGAGGGGCGAAGGGAGAGCCTAGATGCTTCTTCAGGCGCAGTCTTTGAAATTTTGACCAAAGCCCCATGCATATCTCACATCAATAAAGTGGGCTCTTGTAAGGGAATCTACAAATGTGGTGCCAAAAAGCCAGGTTGCTACGGGGAGTGAGGAGAAAGGCATCTCAGGTAGGATTGGGCATTACTGGTTGCCAATAATTAGAGCACAAAATAGCACCTAAATGTTACCCTGTTCCCAGCAATTTTGGATTTCATAAATGTAAATCTCTGTCATTTCTAACCTAATAGAAAGTGGATAGAATCATAAACTATAGTAAAATCTTAACTACCTCTTAATTTGTATTGAATTGAAGGTAGAAACTGGTCCTTACTATTGTAGTCCTCATGTTTTAAATATATAGTTGCTGATAAAATGAATTAAAAACCAGTTTTACTAAAGAGTTTCAATCTTTTCCTGAGCAGCTTTTCTTTTCTAAAAAGTGGCTAATGAACAACATTTTGGATAAAATGAAACAAGGTAATGTTTTCCCAGAAGGTACAGGTACTAATTGTTAGTAAAACAAAACCCAAAAACAAGCAAATAAACAAAAACCTCCAGTGAGTTTGACTAGTCAAGAAAGTGATCTGAATAATAACAGAAATAATCAGAAATATCAGAAGTAGATTGTACAACATTAAATGAAAACTTGATGAAGGAAATTTAAACTTCTTTTGATTTGTTGACAAGGGACCTAGAAACTATTAAAAGGAAATTAATGTCTTCAAAAACTGGGTATCCACCTTATTTACAAAACATATTCCTTTACTAATAACTACTTGACATCCATAGAAGGTGAAGAACATTTTCCTTTACTGATAACTATTTATATTTAAACTTCCATGGAAGATGAAGGCATTTTTTTAAGAAAAATATTGGGCCAGGTGGTGGTGGTCAAGGTGGCTAGATTACACATGGTCAGCTGTGCAGTTCAAGTCTTGGACCCAGTGACTTGAAAAACATGGCAGGCATGTGTGCATGTTTGCCCAAAATCCTGAAAGGAGGGAGAAATGGAGAAGGGCTTGTGATGTGACCACCACTCCAATGGAGGAGGGGGTGTCTTTCTCACTTCCCCTGTTCTCCACCCCCCATTTGTCTTCTCTCTCTCTCTCTCTCTCTCTCTCTCTCTCTCTCTCTCTCCTCTCTCTTTCTGAGAAGCATGCATACTCTATTGCAAATTAAAAAAGAACAAGAAAAACTAGACGCGGTGGGTAAGTACATTGTAGCAGGACAAATAGCAAGAGGGTAGAAAGCGTGCTATCACATTGAGAACAGCAGTGTGGGAGAAGTGCTGTGAGGACCGTGACAGAAAGAGCAGGACCTCACCTACACGTTCTCAACTGTGATTAAATTATGGAGCTGGAAATAATGATAGTCTATTTGAGCAAAGAGGTGAACTCAAAATTTACTATATGGATTTAGAACTCATGCTTCTTCAGGCTTAGTATCAGGATTTTTGATAAATCCCATGTAAGTCAATCATCAATGCATGATATCATCAATGTCGTACATTTGTCAGCATATACTCTTGTAAGAGAAGCTGCAAATTTTGTCAGAAAATCAGAGTGGTGAGATGGATAAAGAGAAGAATACAACGATTCGTCCTAGAACTCCAAGTTCTCCACCTAAAACTTGCTTCTCTGCTTTTGTTCTTCAATTCATGGTAGAATGCTGTCTTCTACTTAGATTCCTCAATATAGCATTCTGGATAGTCTACTTGGAATGTCCTCTCCCCTGTACCTCATAAAAAAGTAGTGTGTGTGTCTATGTATCTGTATGTGAACAGGAGCATGTATATGTGTTTAAATTCATATATATTCTTAGTAGTCACATCTGGGGATGGAGTTAGGGCTATACCCGCAGGTGGGAATCAGAAGGTCCTATTGAGTGAAGCAGGAGGGTTGGGGGTTTGAACAAAAGAGACAGCTGACAGAACAGAGGAGATAACAAAAAGTATGTCATGAGGAGTGTTGATAGCCACCAAGGAAAAAGTAAAGTTATTACAGCCATTTGGCTTTGGCTTGTGTATTTGAATTTTCAGCTCTGTTCACTAGTAGTCCAGAGCCCTGTGCTGAGCCAGAGCTGGGAAGACGTAGTACTTGTACATGTACCCTAAAAGCCACTATCAAGAACAGTCCCCAGTTGGTGAGGGGGTGATTAACATGGCATTAAACTTCAACCAGCTTGATGTAACTTTATAAAGTCTTCTTCCTGACTGTAAGCTTATCCCCACCCTCCCTTATTTATTTATTTTTTTGAATGACTTTAGAAAACTTGCATTTGCAAGCTTGTTCTCTGTCCCCTTTGAGATATTAATCTCCCAGCCTGCTACCAGTTTTCCTACCCAACAATGTCTTTCTCAAGGATAGGGAACCATGTCTGAAATGCAGTAATGGAAAGAGATAGCACCCCTTTCCCCCAGCATTTGCAGGATGTAGGAGCCTAATTATGATGGATGCCAATTACCAAGCAGGAGGGAAGTGTCCCAGGGCTGAGATAAGTAACTTTTTAGTTTTCAATGTGAAGGACAAGCAGATGATCATCTGAAAAAATAAGGGTATGTGGGAGAGGGATACATAGATAGCTATCAGCATGTGGACCCTCCACATGTCAGCTGAGAAACTGATTTTATTTTTTTTAATATTTATTAAATTTTCTACAGGGCATGTGCACTCACTGAAGAGAAACACAGAGAGAGAGAAAGAGAGACAGACAGAGACAGAGAAAAAAGTGTCCCCCCTACAACCCTCCCCCCATGTCATGCTGCCATCCCTTCTTCTCCATCTCTCTCTCTTTGAAATTTTGGGCCTGCAAACACACATACCTGGTATGTTCTTCAAACTGCTAGTTTTGGGACTCCAGCTGCACAGTTGGCCATGAAGGATCCAGCCCACAGGCTGGCCCCAAACCACTTTTATAAGCAAAGTACATCTGCTATTTTGAAAGAGTAAAGATTGGCTTTGACAGTGCAGGAAGCATAACAGATAAAGTTGACACACCAACAGGTGCGAACCGAGCGGTGTAGGTGCTTAGCCTCACTACGTGGAAGCTTATCATCATTTTAGCAAATGCAGCACCTCCGCCTGGGACCTCAGTCATCCAACAGCCTCACCATCTGCAGCTTCCCCAAAACAATACCCAGACATCCTGCACTTCTCCACTTTCTCCTCTCCCATTGCAGGCCCCCTCTTATTTACAGTACAGCCTCAAGTGAGGCCGAGAGTGGGCAATGAGACTCTTCATCTTCGGTTTGGACGTCTTGGACTAAGAGGTACATGGATATAAAGAAAATACATAGTTTGAATTCACAATTCTGGCAAGAGTTGATTTACTAACCATTTAAGGGTTCTCTTCTGATCCACAATCAGGGTTAGAGCAATGGATGTGCTCCTTTAACTTTCTTCTTGCATCTTTCCTAGCTCTGAAAGGCAGAGAACGAATTTGAGCTTATAGGTGGCTAGGGAACCAATGCTGTGAGTATAGTAGTTTGCATATCTCATATTTATTCCTCCAGTCATCCTAAAAAGAAAAAAAAAATGATCTCATGTTCCAAAAGGAAGAAATTCGGACACATGGGAATTAAACAGTTTATTAGAGGGCAGAGAGGTTTTAAGAAGCTGAGTCAGGATTTAAAACAAGGACCTCTAGCCTCCAAAGCCAGTACATTTCCCTGAACCTGTATTGTCAGGCTTTTTCCAGGGTAATTGCCTCATGTAATATATGCAGTGTTCTCCCTCTACCTTTCCCGCATCTCCCCCGAGATGCCTGGGTGCTTAAGGGGGCTGCACTGTTAGCTCCAGGTGACTTGTTAGGCATTGGAGTGTCAGCAATTCAGGTTAACGTGCTCTTTCTAGTAAAATCCTTGCTAGCAAAATTCTTTCCTCTTGCAAAAATTCAATAAAAGCTGAAAGGCGGGGGAGCAAGATTAGAAAGGTTGAAATAGGAAACGAGATAACTAAGGAAGAACAGTCCCAATAAGCCCGTATTTTTCTCTCATTGGAGAGGATGTGAAAGGGCCAGATTGGCAGGGATGAAAAGGAAAATCCTTTTTTATTAAGCTCACCTGTATAGTATTATCTCTTCAGAGGTGTTTATAAAAACATTCACACACAGTAAAACTTCCCTCTATAGACTTACATTTTATTGAATTTCTTCAGCTCTCCATCAAATTTTAAAATCCCTGCCTATTACTCCATCTCTACATAAATCATTCCCTGTGTCCATCAGACTCCGACTTAGGTACAACTCCTTCCAACTCCTGGTAATTTGATATAGAACTGCGTATCACACTGAAGAGACACCTGTACTCTGGACTTCTACATCACCTGGGAACCAATGGCAATTGCCTTATTTCATTTCTTGGTGTTAAAAAAAAATGAACCAGGATTCAGCGAAAGAGATAAAGACCACAGGCAATTTTATTACATTAAACTTCAATTATTCAGGCGCTAATGGCCGCTCCTCTGACTTACATACCATCCTGATCATGGTGCTGTCAGTACTCAGAGCCTGCACTGGGCATCTGTGCCAGGCAACCACAGAGAAACTGACAGATCACTGCCATGGTGGGTGAGGGAGCAGAGGTAGTGGTGAATGGAGTCGCTTCTGTGAGTACCAGGAGCTGAGAGTTTAGGACAGCCCTGGATCTCACTTCCTAGGACTTAATCAGATTTTGTTTAGAAGGGCTGTTGTCATAGATTACGGAGTGTAGATCTAAAAGTTTGATAAGTTAAAAGACATTACAGGATTCTTCCATCCAATACCATCTTCCTACTCTCCTTTACTCATTAACTCACCCAGTCAGTCAACAACAATGAAAAGACAGTTAAGCATCAGTGATGTTTTGGTGGGATGTATGTGCTTGGGTAACATGGTGAACAAAATAGACACAGATCTGGGGCTTATATATGCATATACCAGTGAAGAATTCATCCAGGAAGAAGATGATACATAATTCATAAATTCAGCATATAGATGTTTTGCAGAAAGTTGCAGAGAAGACCAGCGTGGGAAAAACTTTCAGTGCTTTAAGTTCAAAAACATAATGATGCATTTCTCTTTTGATACAATGGAAGCGCTACATGAATGAGGTCACATGCTGGCATATGGATTTACTTCCACCAGACATGGCTATCAGGACAAGGATGTTAATGTACTGGTACAGATGGGTATCAGTGGCTGCGTAGTGAACCAGTATAAATCATTAATGTTGAGCTGCCAGAGAGAAGAGCTGACCCGGTGGAGGAGGTTGGGTAAATCATAACAGAAATACAGTATTACCATCCTCCCTTACTGGAGAGGTCTGCGGAAGTTCTGTTCTTTCTCCTTTTCTGCTCAGGTCATTCTATTGTGGTCACTGGCTCAGGCAACATGTGTGCATGAAGTGAATCCCTTCAACACAACAGCCACTCACACTCAAAACCATTCTGGTCTCTAGAAGTTTTCTTCCATGGGATAGAGCACTTCCTCGGGGCGTCGTAGTTCCACGTCCACTTTCTTCATGTTTCCATTTCCAGTGTCTCTCATCTTTTAGTTGCTAATGTTCTTCCTTCTGTGCTGTCTCTTTTGGAGTAATTGGCCTTTGTCCTGGGATCTTGGATTGATAAAGAGTTAGCCCATTGCTTTACTCCTCTTCCATCTCCTTCTCTGCTGTCCTGGTCAGTGGTCTTTCCTGGTCCCTTCCCTCTTTCTACACATTGGGAAACCCTAAAGCTGAAGTTTCAAAGGATCTCAAAATGGAGGCTCTCTCTGGTTCTCACTCCCCTCCTCACAAAAATGGCAGGATGGCTATCAATGCCTGAAGTGCATCCCCAATACCCACAAGGCATTCGGTGCAAAGTTAAGTTCCCATGATATAAAGAGAGAAACCACCAAAGCACCTTGATGTTATTGATGTTACTGCTTTACCTCCTGTAAAGCAGTTTCTGAGCTTAGAAAACAAGGTTCAGGAAAATACACTTTGCCAGGTGGGATCAGGTGCTGCCCAGGCAGACAGGGAGTGGAGCATAAAAGCCAGGAGTAACTCGGCCAACTCAAGGGATTCCCTGTTGTGAGGCAGGGATGTGCTTAGAGTCTTCCAGAGAACTTGAGAAATTATTCTTTCGAACTATTATGTCTTAGTCTTAGAATACAACAGACTGAGTCATCTACAAAGAAGATAAATTTATTTACCACAATTCTGGAGGCTGAGAAGTCCAAGATCCGGGTGCCAACATCTGATGAGGGTTTAATTTCTGTATCCTCATATGGAAGAAACAAAAGAACAAGAAGAGGGACAAACTGTCTCCCCACATGGCAGGAAAACAAGCCCTTGATATAGCGGCATTAATTCAAACACCTATTAGAGACCCTACCTCCCAGCACTGTGGCATTAGGGATTAAGTTTCTGACACATGAATTTTTGGGACATATTTACATCATAAATCTATAATCACCGAGGGAACTAAAGGGCAAGACCATTTGTTGAATACCATCTTTCTATTTTTTTCCCACACACAGTAACTCATGCATAACTTACAATATACCTTCTGACTGAAACTTCTATCCCAGTCTTACAACAGATTTCACTAATTCAGGAGGGGCCAAAGGAGTTAACTCATTTACCCAAGCAGTCAAGTGAAAAATCTGGGATTTAAATTTGAACTATGTCTTACCCTAAAGCCTGTGCTGTTTACTTGCTCATATAATCCTTATCTATCTTTATTTAGCACCTCCCAGGTTCAAAGTAGTTTAGATATAACATCCCATTTTTATTTTAATTCCTTTCTCTTAAAAAAAAAAAGTGTAGAAAGTACAAATACTCTCCATGGTAGGTAAGCAAAATAAAGTTCAAAGAGTTTAGCAAATGTGCACAGGTCACAGTGCTACTAGATGGTGGAACTAAAATGTGGATTTATCTTAGGGTTATTAGCAATAAAACACTTTTAGCTAGCTTAGATATGAAATAGGAGCTCAATAATTGTCTACTATTATTATTGCAGATATATCTACTTAAGCTAGTTTAGATTACTCTATGCTCCTGAAATAATGTTCTCATTTATTCTGCCTGGTTATTCTCTTCTACTCTTTCTCTCTAGGTCCAACAGGAAAACACCTCCAGCTTTAAAAACTGTAGTTTACTCAATATAGTGTAGACATCTCCATGTTTAATATTTAGTACCAAATAGAATGTCGTGGGCTTTGAGGTCAAACATTTTGGGGTCAGGTGAGTGTCCTGATTTCATTCACCACTGTCTGGTCTTAGCCTTGGACTTCTCTGGGCCATCGCAAAAATAAAACAGGTCATTCCTTTTCGATGACATTGTTGAGAATTTCAGTTACCAAAGTGCCTGCCCCAACTTGGTACATGGTGGGCAATTAGTACATACTACTTCTGCTCTCAGATTCATTGTTACTTGGATCTCATGAGCAGAGACAAAAGCCAGTGCAGTCGCCCTTGGAGCCATTAGTTATTTTTATTTGACCAATTATTTTCAGGTTCTTTGGAGCTCCTGGCTTAAGATTGCTTTTTCCTGTCTCTGAATGTCTGCTATAGCCATGTGACTGCTAGAGGCCTGTAAATTGTAAACTAAAAGCTAAAATTTTAAACCACATTAACCATGTTTCTTTCCCTCCACGGTGAAGACCTCAAAACATGTATCAAATTGGAGCCCCTCATAGCTGGTACTTGAATTACTGCAGCAGGAAGGACCCTCAACAAGCTGGATAGACACTATATCTGAACTAGGCTAAGACTTTTGTTGTGATGAGCCACTAAAATCCTATTTAATCACAGGACAACTTAAATATCCTGACTGATAACAGACATCTACCTTGATTTTTTCCTTAGGTTTTATTTTTCACCAAAGAGACTAGTTTAACTATTCCTTTCTGTTTTCTGAGAGACCCAGAGGAGCTTAGAAGCAATCTGATCATGTAAGTGAATGATTTATTACTCCCTTTTGGCCCTAAGCAAGGATTTGCTCTGTACCATTCATCTCTGAAAATATAATTGGACTTAAAATTAAAACTGCATTACCTTCCAATTCATTGAGGAAACTGGTGGTTTTGACTTAAACAGCAGTTTCAAGCAAGGTATCTATTAGGTGACTGTGAAAAATTGCTCCGACTTGTTATGCTTACAGCTAGCAAGAGAAAAGAACTGTGTTTTGAATCATACCCTACTGATCCTGAGGTCCTGAGGACAAACTTCATGACTGGGGTAGACACGGGGCTGGTTTTTGGGCTCCTACCTCCCCGTCTGAGCTCAAACTGCTTTATATGAATGTGTTGTGTTTATATATTTTACCATGAGATTTTGTATGTAAAAATCATTGCTAATATAAAACTTATGCAAAAGCATGTAAAAGGAGATTGAATCCTAGAAACCAGGACACACACATATGTGAGAGCAAGATTCAAATGGACCCCAGCAGCTGAAAGTTGTAATGGACAGAACCCCCCCTTGTCTCTGTTTCTAGACCCTGTTGATCTGTGTCCCGAATTTGCAATAAGTCAAAGTAGAATCCAGTAGGAGTAGAACAACAAAGCCAAGGGGGAGACTCTTGGTTACGCCAAGTGTGGACTGTGAATATCTAGAAGATATCTGCGGAGAACCCAGAAGACAATTCTGACATGGAGTTCAGAGTACAGAAGAGTAAGGGTAGCTCCTGTGAAAGGAAATGGAAATGGAATACTGAGAAGGTCAGAGGAGCCTTGCGAGTGCATTCCCTCGATAGGAGTCCAAGACAGGCATCGTCTGTACGCTGGAGTCTCATCGTGGGTGGAAATGGCCAGACCTTTGGGCCAATACCATGTTCAAACATCGACTGACTGAAGACGCATGACTTCATTTTGACAGTTGAAATGGATGATAAAGAAGTAGTGTGGAGGCTATGGTGAAATGCATTTCTGAATGCTGGCAAGTGAGTGCTTTCTTGAAGGGCCTAGGCAGTACATTCCTGGATTTGCCACAGTAGAACAGCAGCCTCAACAAATTATCACCTGGGACCTTATTAGAAATTCAGAATCTTGTGTCTAATAAAGACCTCTGGCATCAGAATCTGTGTGTTAACAATACACCCAGGTGAATTGTTTTGCACTTTAGTACTTGAGAAGCACAGAATTTGATGTGAAAGTAAAAAAGAGGAAGATTAAGTCATATAGTCGGTCGGGGAGAATGTTTCTAGAAGTCATTGCACAGACTTGATTAAAGAATTGCTTATACACTTTAGAGCACATGAGAGTCACTGGAAAGAGCTAGCTAAAAATATCATCCTAAATCTCAAACCCAAAGGTGCTAAATTAGCATATATGACTTAACCCAACATTCTACATTTCAATGAACATCTAGGTGATTCTCAAGTAATCAATATGCTTTTTGTTCCTTGACAAACCCTGATTTTATAATTGGATTCTATACTTCACCTTGCTAATACAAATAGCTGTGAAGCTATGGGAAAATTAATATTGTGTGTGTGTGTGTGTGTCTCAGTATTCTCAAGAGTAAAAGTAATGCCAAATAATTATAGTGAGGATTAAATAATAAAATTATACTTATCAAAATATCAATGGTATTTTCAACAGAGATAAATAAAAAGTCATAAAATCTGGGCAGAATCACAAAGTGCCCCCAATAACCAAAGCAATCCTGTGCAAAAAAACAAACAAACAAAAATGATGCATTACACTACCTAACTACATAATATACTACAAAGCTAAAGTAACTAAAAAAGCATGATATTCACATAAAATCAGACATAGACCAAAGGGACAGATGAGAGAATCCAGACATAAATTAATCTTTGACAAAAGTGCCAAGAACAGCAATTGAGAAAAAGCAGTCTTTTTAAGAAACAGTGCTGGGAAAATTGGATCTCCATATGCAGAGGAAAGGAAATAGACCCCAATCTCTCACCATATAAAAAAATCAACTCAACACAGATTAAAGACATAACTATAGGGCCAACCCTGTGGCACAGATCACACATGTCTGAACAAGCGGTTCAAATCTTAGCCTCAGAAACTTGAAAAACATGCTGTCGTGTGTGTGTGTGTGTGTGTGTGTGTGTGTGCCTCTAATCCTTGTGAAGGAGAAAAGATATTAGTGTGACCTTGCTCTGTTAGTGAGTGCTTCCTCTCTATCTACCTGGTGAGCACACACACACTTTGGCAAATTAACAAAGAGAGAAAGGGAAAAAATATCTGAATATAAGACTTGGAACTATAAAATTGCTAGAGTGAAACATAAGGGAAATACTCAAGACATTGGTATGGCAAAGACTTTATTAGATAAGTAAGACCTCAAAATCGTTGACAACAAAACCAAATACAGACAAATGAGATTACACCAGACGAAAGAGCTTCTGCACAGCAAAGGAAGCCATCAACAGAAAGGAGGGACTACCCACAGAATATTCAAAGTATTTCTAATCACATCCAATAAGCGATTAATAATCAGACTATACAAGGAACTTATAAACACACACACACACACACACACACACACACACTGACAAGTGCTGGTGAGGATGGAAAGAAAAGGGGACCCTGCACTTTTGGTGGGAATTTAAATTAGTACAGCAATTATGAAAAACAGTATGGAGGTTCCTCAAAATACTAAAAGTAACCTCATTACTGGTAGTGATCCAGTAACCTCACTACCGGCTATATACACAAAGAAAAGGAAATAAGATGTCAAAGCAATATCTGTACTACCATGTTTATTGCAGCACTACTCATAGTAGTCAAGATACAGAAGCAACCTATCTGACCATTGGGAAATGAATGGGTAAAGAAAACAAAATGTATATACACAATGAAATATTTTTCAGCCATAAAAAGGATGAAATTTTGTCATGTATAGCAACATGAATGAGCCTGGAGAAAATACTGCTAAGCAAGCCAGGCAGTTAAAGACAAATATTGCATATTCTCACTCATCTGTGGAAGCTAAACAACTTGAGGCATGTGAGTAAAGAGTGGAATTTTGGATACCAGAAGTTGGGAAGGAGTGTGGGGGGGTGAGTGTAGATAGAACAAAGTTAAGACACTCAGTTTCAGTTAAATAAGAGAAATGTCTTCTAGAATGCTAAGGCACATAGAGTAACAGGAGTTAACAATTTACTGTATAATTTGAAGCAGTTAAAAGAAAAGAGCTCAAATGTATACAACACAAGGTAAGGATAAATGTTAGAGGTGATGGATTCTGTTTACTGTCCTAATGTGATTATTACGCATTGTATGCTTGCATTAAAAAAATCACACTGACCCCATAAAAATGGCCAAGTATGATGTCGCTTAAAAAAATAGTGGTGAAGGGGGACGAGCCGGTGTCACTGTGGTCAAAGAGCTGGACCCACACATACTAGACCTGGTGACTTGTTTTCCCACTTTCCCTCTTTGTCTCTCTTTCTCTGGTCAAATTAAAAAATAATAAATAAAATTAAATAAATATTTTTTTAAGTAGTTAGTGATTAAAGAAGCCAAATATCACATGGCCAACTGTAGTTTAAATCCTGGCCTTCAGTAGTTTGAAATACATGTCTGGTGTAATTGTGTGCATGCCTAAAACCCAGACAGGATGGAGAAATAGATAAAAGATTACAAAATGACCACACCCATTGTAGGTCTCTCTGTCTGGTGAGCACATATGCTCTCTGGCAAGTAAAAAATAATTAAATAAACAAATGAAACATTCACATTTAGATTTTCTATTGTTAAAAGAAAATGAAGAGCTAAAAACAAAACGGAGATTATTTTTTCATCAATGGTCACTGAAGAAACAACTTTCATAAATTCTCTGGAGCTAAAAGCAGAAAAACTGGTATAGAAGCAAAGGAGGAGTAAATTCTACATCAGGAAGAATTTTAGGACTGAAGTTCCAATCAGTTAAGAATAAAGGATTATGAAGTATCTCTTTGGGATTGCCCATCATTTGAAGTTGGAAGAGTTCAAGATGCTTTATACAGGGTCCTAGGAGAACTCTGTGGGTCTCAGAGTCTTGTGAGAAGCTTTCAGGTGCGCATAATTGGTCTTGGAAATTTGGTCTTCTGGAAACTCATATGGAACACTTAGCTGTGTCAGGCCCAGCCCCAAGTCTCAAGAGTGCCACTGGACAGCTGAAGCCCTACACTCAGGAGTTCCCAGCATGAAAAGTAATGGACAGAAGCAAATGCAGACTGCAGCCTTGGAGAGTGAAAAGAGGTCGCTTAAAGCATTGCTGAGATAAAAGGCAAAAAAATTACATTCTTTTTTTTTCTTTTCCTTTTTTTAAATTTTTTAATTTTTATTATCATCATAATCTTCTTTATATTACATTGGATTAGATATAATTTTACAGTGTATTACATTGCTTTTTCAAAAGGGAGTGCCATGCATGTCAGTCAATACAGAGACATTAATCTCCCCACTTCATCATTCACTATCTTTTCTATGTTTTTCCCAATCATTATTATTATTTTCTAATTATTTTTTAAAACAGTCAATCACTATTTCTCATTTTGCTTGTAAAAAGACTTTACCCATCATGAAATATTTCTCAGACCAATCCAGTTGAGAATACTATACATGTCATCATCAAGAAGTAATAAGCCATATCTGTTTCTCACTAACGTCCTGCCTCTCTATTGTTCTCTTGCTATCTTTCTCTATCCTCTTCTCCTCACCCCCCCGTTCCACACTGTCCTATTCTCGTTAAGTACTTTCACTGCTTTTATGTCCTCCAATTTTTTGCTCTCTACCATAGAGTGCGGGTAGTCGGTATATATTGAGTGGATACATACAATATCTTTCTTTCGTAGCCTGGCTTACTTCACTCAGCAATATATCATTCTAAGTAGAGTTTTGGTCCTGAAAGACAGCACAGACACTTTGCAGCTAAGTGATACTTTACTTTTTCGTGAAAGCTTCCTCATCTGTGCTGGCAATCTACTCACTGGGTGGCCCATGTCTAACTCCTAGTCCACCCTAAAGAGCCAGGAGAGGGAGTGCCTATCTGTAGCCCAAACTACTCAGGAGGCTAAGGGAGGACGATTGTGACATAGAGAGACCCTGTCTCAAAAAGATATCCTTCATCTGGAAAATGGGAATAATAGCAAGGTCTTTTATGATTGGGTCATTAACGAATATTAAAGGAGCAAGTTCATGTGAATGACTTAGATGGGAACTGGTAAGCACTCAATAAATAAATAAAACTTTGTGGGAACCAGCAGTTAGCGTAATGGCTATGTCGCTGGACTCCCACGTAGTCGACCGCGGTTCGCGTCTCGGACCCGGTGGCTTACAACTCACGCCGGGCGCGTGTGCGTGCGTGCCCAAGATCCCGAGAGGAGAATGGAGGAGAAGGGATTGCGGCGTGACCATCCCCCCTGGGGGGTGATTTCTCGCTTTCTGTCTCTATGTCTCTCTCTGTCTGTCTGGCGAGCGCACGCGCCCTATAGCGAAAAACCTCTCAAAAAAAAAATAATAACTTTGTTATGCTAGCAAACATTAATTCATCCAATGAAATAAAATTCAGCCACTGCAGATTACGTACACCCCAGGGATAGTGCAGGTTAAGGGAGTGCATTGATGCAATACCAGGTGGAGGACAGGAAAAGTCTTGATACAACATTGCAAATACTAAGCAGATAGAAAGTGTTTATTATTATTATCCTTTAGATCAAACTGTGGAAGCTGTCTCTGACAGGTACATAATGGATACTACATAAATACCAGTTTCTCTCCTTCGGTTTGAAACATTATTGGAGGGTGGCATTTACGCTTTGTATCTAAAAGTCAGCCATACCTAATATTGTTTTATTCCCATTATATATCCTGTTCTATTTCTTTTGTCCATACCTTTGTTCATAATCTTCTGTCTGCCTCCCATAACAAGTGCAGCTCTAATAAATAATGAATCTGCTGTGAATTTCTAGAGTGGTAACATAGCATTGTTCTTTCAATATCCACATGCATGTTTCTCTGTATAGGTCATGACTACTTCAAATTCAACTTCTCTAAAACTACACACATCATCATTCTTCCAAACTGGCTTCTCTCAGCTAACTAGTGTCATAATAATTTTCCCTGATACTCAGACTTGACAGCTAAGACTTGTTAGCACCTCTTTCACTATATTAGTCAAGGTTCTTAGCTGCAGATAAGGGAATACACTAAAAGTTTTGTGTGGAAGGAATGTATCAAGGGATATAATGAGGTGGTGGACGTCTGTATAAATGGTCTGCCCCAGGAAGGAGGAGTATTTCATTATTAAGATCATTTAGAATTACTGACACATTGTGATAATATAAAAGTAAACTGACTTTTGGTTAATGTTGGTATTGATTTTAAAGTCTGCAGAAAATATTATCTTCTTATTTCCTGAACCTAAGGCCACCCATTGCTGTAAGTCTGCCCACTGCGTGTTGCTGTTAAGGGATATTTAATTGTTCATGGACTATCTGAAAAGGCTTCAGGAATATATTTAACCTGAGCTTCCAGAAACAATGCCCACCACCATCTGGTTTGTATTTTTTCCAAAATCCAACAGAGAGCTTCTCTGCTGTGCTGGGAAGTTGATCAATAGTACTCATCACTTCTAATCCTACAAACCCTTTACCTCGTATTAACCATGCTACCATGTCAAATGAACCAATGACCTATGCTCATAAAGCTCACAACCAAATCAAAAGCTCCTGGAGGATCTCAAACTGGAACAACCTACATCTCATGCCTGCACCCTTGTAGCACATGAAGCCTATAAATTCAATATGCACACACGCATGTGCACACACACATGTGCACACGTATGTGCACACACACACACAGGTAGTCCTTGCTTTGCAGCACATTGTATAACTGAAACCTGTGCACATTAGAAGTGTGTCTTCACATTTCCCAGTTCTTTCATCACTGAATAGAGTTGAGAAAATAAAAAAAAATATGACTCTGATATGCATGTGTTTCTATTGACCCAGTACCTAGTGAAAGTGAGGATACCTACATGTGTGTGTATATTGGGAGGCTAGGATTCACAAGGCCTAGCACTGCCAACACATACAAAGGGGTTCACAAGATTAAAAACATCTATAAATGATAGATGGTTATCAAATCCTCTGTCTTGGTTTGTTTTCTGTTGCTATAATAGAATGCCCAAAGCTGGGAAGTTCATAGATTTGTTTAGCCTCTGGTTCTGGAGGCTCAGAAGATCAGGATTGAGTGGCTGCAACTGGAAGCTTTTGGTGAGGATCCCATGCTGTATCGACACATGGCAGAGATGGCAGGCCCTGCAGCACAGTGGTTAAGCTCTGTACATAGAGAGCCAGATAACAACAGCCAGCTGCAGTTCAAATCCCAGACCTGGTGTTGAAAAACACACCAGGCACATGTGCATGCATGACCAAAGGTCTGATAGGATAGAGAAATGGGAAAAAAAATATTGCTGTTTAATCACACCCCATTGAAAGGGGGTTTTTCTCTCTCTCTTTCTGGCAAGTACATATGACTTCTGGCAAACAACAGCAACAACAACAAAACAGCAAAAATATGGTGTAGAAATGGAGGAGGAATCAGGCATGAGAGAAAGAATAAAACAAAAACTCCGTAGTTTGAGAATGGCACCCATGGGCTTTAGGTTCCACCTCTTCACCTTGCCGCCTAGGCAATCAAATTTCATCAAGAGTTTTGAAGGGGACAATCAAATTCAAACCATAGCATGTCTGCCACCAACGTATTACAATTACTTTTCACATTCTGTCAACTCTACTTCCAACAGGTCTCTCCCTCCCTAACCTAATCCTAAAGCCACAGGTCAGGCCCTCATCATCCCCCTCACTGAGCAAGCAGGTAGCGTTTTGTCATTGTTTCTTGCCTCCAGTCCCTGCCTTCTTGGTTCTAAAGTAAATGTTCTAACACATAATTGTATTTATGTCATAGTCTCGGCAAGGTATCTCTGTGTCCTCTTCACTATCCATGTGGAAGTGTCTGTACTAGCAAGACTCTGGATGGTTTGTGCTACAAAGTGCCTATAGAATGTTTATGGAAAGTGCATTTTATGAAAAAATCATGCATGATTTAATGTTTTTTTAACAAAAATAAAATTATAGTCTATTTTCATTTTCCATGAACTTTTTGAAGCTGCTTCATACAAAGCTAGATGAGTTTGACATCATCGTTTCCTGGGATGCTTGTAATTGTAACTAAAGAAAATGAACAGATCATTCTCTCTGCTTCTGAGGCTGGGTTCCAAATGCTGCTGACGATCTGGTCCACTTAGCATAAGGAAGACCTAGATGTTAGTGAAACAGGCAGAGGATGAAAAGAGAAAGCGTTAAAACAGTCCGTAGATAGAAGTAGATTCAAAGGCCAGTTAGCCTCCTTTTCTAGACTCTGAGATCTCTGGCTCCACTACTTTCCATATTTTGATGCTTAATTACTTCCATCTTTGATGTTCATTTATTCAGCAATCATCTTTTTTTTTTATAAGACACTCAATAATCCCTATAATAAACACCTTCCTTTTATGGACCAAGGGAGATTTTCTTAAATTAATATAACAGTATTTCAAAATGTTATAGAAAAAAGTGAAATTAAAGAATGAGTTTATTTTGATGTCAAAAAAACCCCATGCATAGTTTTATATAATATGCACTTTTTACGAACTTGATCCTTTGTATTCCTAACCATCATTTCTTATTCCTGACCACCTCACGGTCTATTCCTTAAGGGTATTAATTGGCCAGATTACATCACATACAACCTAAACCAATCATCAGCATAGTAACTATTACATTATTAAGAAGAGGTCAATCAGAATGACTAAGATTAAACCAATCATCAGTATAGTAACTATTACATTATTAAGAAGAGGTCAATCGGAATGACTAAGATTAAAAAAATGATAAGTACTGGCAGGACTGTGGTGAAAAGGGAATTCTCCTACACTGCTGAGGGGTATGTAAGTTTGTCAGCCGCTGTGGAGAACAGTATGGAAGTTCCTCAAAGAACTGCAAATATAACTGTCATATGATCCAGCAATTCAACCCCCGGGTATCTAACTAAAGAATAGGAGATTGCTCAGTCGGAAAAGTGCTTGGACATCCATGTTGATTGCTGCATTATTCACAATTGCTAAGACATGGAACCAACCCAAATGTCCACCAACAGATGAATGGATTGAGAAAGAGTGGCACTTGTACTCTGTTGAATACTACTCAGCCATAAAAACCAACAAGACCCTTGCTTTTGATAGAAAGTGGACAGATACAGAAGATTTACTGCTGAGTGTAGCAAGACAGGCTATGAAGGAGAGACATTGTATGTCTCCACTGAATATATACCAAGATATTGTATGTCTCCACTGAATATATACTGACTGTCCACACTCCATGGTGGAAACTGAAAGACTAGAAGATACAGAAACATGAAAAATGATTGTGGATACTGGATACAGTGTGGGAAGAGGGTGGAAGAAGGAAGAGAGTGTGAGGAAAGACATTAAGGAGAAAAATAGAGAGCCAAGGCGTTTGTGGGACACAGAAATGGATAATTATCTGTTGATAACGTGTATAGTATCCTCAACTGGACTGATGAAAAGTGTATTTATGTTGGGAAAATTCACTTCACCAACTAGGTGATGTATGGTGATTGAATGCATTACATAAATTTAAATAAAATAAAATATATTAAATAAATTATTAAAAAATAAGAAGAGATTATCTCTACTTTAGACCCTATGTAGAGCAATGTGTGGAGAGAAAATATGTCCTAAAAATGGGGTTTTTGCTCCTGAAGGAAACAAAGTTTCCTGGGTCAAACCCAGAAAGCATCTGTTACCAGTTCCTCCTTTCAATAGAAGGTCCTAACTCATCTCTTCGATCTTGTTTCTAACCACTTCTCTCTCGCGCACCCTTTATTCTGACCTCCTCACGCATTCAGCCACTGATCCAGGTTGGGCACTAGGTCCTTGTCCTCTACATAATGCCATTGTCCTACCTTTCTGCTTCTAATATTCCTTCTATCTTCTTCAACAACCACAGTTAACTGATCTTCAACTTTATGGCATGGCCTCCTGGATGAACAAAGCAAGCTTGTAACTGAGCCATAAGTAACTGAACCAAAGAAAAATCAGACTTTAACTTCTGTCTTTCACTTCCCTGCCAAGACTCTTGTGGAGCATAACCTTTTAACTCCCTCACAATGGATCTAGCCTAATGCTTAAGTAATAAAAGTGAACAATAACTTTTCTGTGTCTTTGCAGATATCAGGAAAAGACACCACCAGCCCTTTCCCATAAAGCCAGCCTAAAAACATTTATCAGCTTAAATATTGCAAAGTCACCCTTAGACCCTCTTGCTTCTAAACCAGAATTGAATTGTCTTGATTGAGTTGTATTACTTCTGCTGCTTTATTTTTTTTTAATTTATTATTATTATTATTATTATTTTTGTAATAGAGGTTTTTGCATTAGGGTGCATGCACTCACTGGAGAGAGCAAGAGAACGAGAGAGACAGCCAGACAGAAGGAAAATGGAGAATTACTCCCCAGGGGGGATGGACATGCCACAATTCCTTCTCTTTCATTCTTCTCCAGGGATCTTGGGCATGCATACACATGTGCCTGGTGTGATTTTTTCAAGCGAACGGGTCCAGCATTCAAACCATGGTTGGCCACGTGGGAGTACGGCTACATGATCACTATGCCATCTACTGGTCCCTCTGCTGTCTTCTTGATCATTGCTTATCTTTAGGTCTCTTGCAGAAATCTAGTTCTAGATCAGCCTACATCCTGCATGCCTGGAATGAAAGTTCCCTCAAGTAGTGATTACCTCTCTAAAGCCATCAGATATCTTTTTGATCCTGTCTGAAGACAACGACCAGCCTTCCTCCTGATTTTACCCTAAGACCATGGATAACTGATGTTTTAGTCCTAGCCGTACACTCTCAACGACTCCTTCCCCTATGTAAGGTCTGTACTATGTCTAGTAGTGTGGGGATGATCTTGGCCTTGTGTCCAGTATCTCCCTGATGTTGGCTCACTGAATAAGTCCTTCCTTTATTCACCAATCTTTGTCTCTCTGGTATTGGTTAAAATGAGTGACAAGTGGGAACCAGCAGTTAGTGTAATGGCTATGTCGCTGGACTCCCACGTAGTCGACTGCGGTTCGCATCCCCGGCCCGGTGGCTTAAACTCATGCCAGGCGCATGTGCGTGTGTGCCCAAGATCCCGAGAGGAGAATGGAGAAGAAGGGATTGCGGCGTGGCCATCCCCCCTGGGGGGTGATTTCTCACTTTCTGTCTCTCTGTCTCTCTCTGTCTGGCTGGCGAGCGCACGTGCCCTATAGCAAAAACCTCTCCAAAAAAAAAATAAATAAAAGAGTGACAAGTGGCATGGATCTCATTTGGGGTTCTCTAGCCTAGGCACCCCTAGCCATCCAGACAACAGGCTCATATTATGTTTTCCTGGCACATCACATTCTTTATCCCAGAGTGTGCAATTGTCTGATTCTTCCATTCAACTAAAGCGACTCCAGCAGAGATAGCTCACGACTGTCTACTGTAGCAAGTAGTTTTATTGATTAACCAATTGATAACCAAGAAACCACATAGCAAACCCATTAACTTGGAGATCTAATCAGAAAAAAAGACTTGGTGTTTCCAGTAATGTTATTATTGATTAAGTTACTGTCAGTCTGGAGTTGGAAATGTATGAACTGTGTATGTAAATGTGGAGTCACCATATTTCAAAAGGTAATGCTATCAAGCCACTAAAACCCTGGGGTGCACTTGTGACACTGATAACCCTTAGCTGTAGTTCTGAAAACTGGAGGCTTGTTTTGTAACTGAAGAATCACTTGGCTCCCAGGGCTCATTCTTTCTCTTGTTTTCATTTATCTAGCAGTCCTGTCTCCTTCTGGTTTCAAATAGGCTCTAATCTCTTTTTTTTTTCTCTTCCATTGTGTGTCTTCAGTAGGAGAATGCAACCCACAAGGAATAAGCTACTAAATGAACCTGCTGTTAACAATAACCTGGATGTACATTGTTTTATACAATATTTATTTATTTATTACTGAGATTCTGCAAATGTTTGCTGTGCTACATGGAATAGGAGTCCAGGTGTAAAAATAAAATCTACTTTTAAAATTGCTGTGATAGAAACTCTTCAATGTTTAATAGGTATGCACGTATAACTAGTAAAATTCATGAATTAACTCTAGCAAAAAAAGTCTGCTTACAACAACTTCCTCCCTTTAACAGGAAATCTTATCAAACCTCAGTCAACAAAACATAAGATACACACCAAGGAGGGACAGTTCACATTCAGAGATGAAGCTGGAAAGGCAACTGCATCAATAGGTCTCTTTTGGAGCAATACTGTGAGAAGTTGATGGGAATCAGTCAGAGGAGGTCATCTAATGGATTTATGCTCAGGATCAATCTGGACAGTGATGCGTGCTCTGGAGGCTATTCAGACAACAGTATGCAGAAAGACTTCATTTGGGTGATACTGAATGAAGGTCAGAGCTCAAGTAGGAAGTGATCCTGGTCAGTGTTCTTAGTTGCAAATAAGGGACATGTCTGACCCATGTAAGCAGAAAACGTGTATTTACTGAAGGATCCCAAAGTATCTAACACATTTCTAGATGAATCAGAAATTTAGGCTTGAGTCTCGGAAGTCAGCAACAAACATTACCATTTACCCCCACACTCTCATCCTGGTTTGCCTAGATTTTCTCCTGTTTTGAAATGGAGATTCTGGGCTGAGCCTATGACCTTGTAGTTAAGGGAACTAGATCCTACAGGGCTGACTGTGGATTGCATCCTGGACCCAGAGGCTTCAAAAACATGCTGAGGATGTGTACACATGTACTTCAAATCCAAATAGGATGAAAAGGTGGAGTAGAAGCAATTGCAGTGTGACGGTGCCCCATCGGAGAATACTTTCTCCCTCTTTCTCTGATTTGCCATCTCTTTCTGGAAAGCACATGCACCCTCTGGCAAATAAAATAAAATAAAATATAAACAAACAAACAGAGAATCCCAAGTCCTGGAAACCCCACTTCAGTCACAGGGAAATCACAGAGTTGGTCATCCCTCGCTCAAAGCAGAAGACACCAAGCCTAGGTAAGTGAGTACAGATACTGCAGTTTTCACCACCTCTGATTCTGGACATGGGACTTACCACTAGAACCACAGATAACCATTATTCTAGGAAACAGTTAGACTAGAGCCACAACTGTTATTGCCTGACAGGGTTTCTGCTTCCTGGTATTCCTGGTCATTGATCAAGCCAGTGCACCTAATTAGAAAATCTTGGGACATGTCAGTGAAGGAATATGGGGAAGAGCGTATTTGGAGTATCAGTTTATTAGTGGGAGAATCTCTAAACACAGAAGTGGGGGTTCAGATATTGAGAATCCTAAATCAATGACAATTCTTGACTCTAGTAGCTCAGCTAAGTCTTGGACAAGATGTGAATTGTTTGAGAAATATTTAGAAGGAAATTGTAAGGGATCAACTGGACATGTAGAGCCAACTGAGAAAATCAATTTTCACCTCAGGATTTTTAGATTGGGAAGCTGGATAGATTTTGTTGCAACCTGCTATAATCAAGACTTTAGAAGAAAGGTAATGAGGTTGGTTTCCACTGAATTCGAGGGGCCTCAGGGGCATTCAGGTGGAAAGGCCCATTTGGCTGAAGCTTCTGGAAGTACTAAATTATCCTCAATTCATAGGTGAGGAAACTGTAGTTTGAAAATTATACTTAATGTACCCAAGGTAATAGAGGTTGAAACAGTATTTGAAGCCAAATCTGATTCAAAGTACTTGATTTTCCAGTACTTCATAGTGCTGAGAAATTTTTTTTAAGTTTTTATTTTTTTTTAATCTGTTTTTGGTGACACTAATGTGTGTTTTCTGACTTCAGGAGAGGAACAAATAAAGGATATTTAATAATTTCCTTAGGTGTGACCATTTTTATGGCAATCATCTAGAACAAATTCAAAGAAAACTATTTTTATTTTTTTCTGGAGATGATGGAAGTGAGGTTCTGAGAGATTCATTTATTCAACATTATCTAGTAGTAAACACAATTAGATCAACTTTTATTCCCCCTTTGTGTTAACAGCTTATAGTAGCAGTGCTGAAACTGTGGACCTGGACCAGAATCTGGGAACTTACTAGAAATGCAAATTATCTGGCCCCACCCACCACCTGTTGAATCAGGAATTCTGGAAGTAGAGTCCAGTAATCTTTTTTAACAACCATGTAAGTGACTCTGTGGCATGCTCAAGTTTGAGACCCCTGACTTCTTATATATTCTCAGATAAGAAGACATTTTTTTTGTTTTGTTTTTCCTCTACTTTTGGATGAGATCAGTAATTGATACCTTTTATAAAACCCATAGTAGAATGCCAGATACATAACATATTTTCAAAGACTCTAATTGAAATATGATGAACCTAATAATTCAGCTAGCAAACCAAATTTCAAGAAAGGGAGTTTAAAAAAAAAGCTGGAAAAAAAAAACTGTTCAAATTGTAATGGCTATGTCAGTGGACTCCCATGTAGTTGACCGTGGTTCGAGTACCGGATCCAGTGGCTTAAACTCACACTGGACACATGTGTGTGCATGCCCAAGATCCCAAGAGGAGAATGGAGGAGAAGGGATTGTGGCATGGCCATCCCCCCTAGGGGGTGATTTCTTGCTTTCTGTCTCTCTGTCTCTCTCTGTCCTTCTGGTGAGTGCATGCTCCCTATAGCAAAAAAGTCTCAAAAAAAAAAAAATTCATGACTTCAACTAATACTAGAAAAGTGGTATTACTAAAACTATTTGTCTTTAGAGTTCCTTATTAAATCTGTGTAGTGGTTAGGAATCTGGACTTGGACATGAATTTTGAGGAGCTCAGATTTATTTAGTTCTCCTTGTTGAAGTTCTGATTTCATCATACACTCATTTCTCTTAGGACTGGCAGTCTTGCTCTCAGATGTAGTACATTTTTCCTCACTGAAGATAGTTAAGAGAAGGCTTGATGGCTTCTTTCTTTCTGTTTTTTCTTTCTTCTTTCTCTTTCTTCCTTCCTTCCTTCTTTCCTTCCTTCCTTCCTTCCTTCCTTCCTTCCTTCCTTCCTTCCTTCCTTCCTTCCTTTCGTTCTTTCTTTCTTTCTTTCTCTCCCCAACTCTCCTCCCTGGTAATACAGAAAGGATTCATGAACTGAAGAGATTGAAACACCAGACACTTTCTTGAATTTCCTCTGAACTTGGAATTCCAGTTTTCAGGGATGCATGTGACACAATAGAAGGGGATGTAGTCAGAGTCTCACCTTCCACCTTCTGAGCCCAGTCCTGCTGCAGTCTGCCTGGGAAACACTGGTGTGACAACTTGGTCACCATAGTCCTCAGAGTCTTTCTTTATGAAGTAAAGAATTTGAACAGTAGGCTGATGAACATTCCTACTAGAGCTGACATGATTCTGAAAAAGAAAGATTTATCAAATAGCAAAAAATATTGCTTTAAGAGAGGGAGAGAACACAACTCTCAGAGTGTAGCGCTTTACAGAAGAGGATGAACGGTTCCCTGCAGATGCAAAGCTGTTCATTACACTGAAGATACCTTCGGAAATGTCGTTTGCCCTGAGTTGGCGTTATGTTTAATTGTCTTGAAGACTAATGCCATGCATTCAGTCCCGTATGCCGCTTTGTTATATTTAAAAGTAAACGCCACACTGATTTGCTTTTAGAAATTTCTCTACAAAAAAACTTCTAGGTTCATAGACCCACAACATAGAAATGAAGGTATTCCCACACTAGGAGACCTAATTATAAGAACTACCCTTTTATTTAATTTTTTTTTTGTATCAGCACATACTGTATGCCAGTCAAGTGCTAAAACAAATACATGTGTTATTTCTAAACCTTATGACAAAGTAGAGAATTTAACACCTCGTCTTACAAACGCAGACACTGAAACGTAAAGAAGGAAGTTGTCAAGTGTGCCATGAGAAGTAAAAGGTAGAATTTACATTCAAATTCACTTCCACTTGATTCTTCCACCCACAGAAAAGAACAAGCAGGCATACTTAAGTAGAAATTGAACATGTACTACCTGCTCTAGGTTGAGTCTTTTATATGGACTCATTATCTCTCTAGCTCAACATCTTTCAGTATGTCTTATTATTTACTCTACTGTATAGGAAATCATTTTCCAAAATAAGAGCTCTAGATAAAAGGGGAACCTGGCCCTAAACCTGAGTGTTTGGGTCCTGAGTTTATGTACCAATCACAATGTGGAGTAGAAAGGAAAAACACAATGAAAAATAACCTATGGGTATCTAGCTAGGCAAGAATAAAAAGGATTTTGTAATTTCCCCTCACCTATCATGAGATTTTGCAATGTTAAGGCATAACAAAGCCTAGAAAAATCTCTCTATATACCAGAACAAAAGTTCTAAAAGTCATCCTTAAGATCAACTGCTGGGGGACCAGCAGTTGGCATAATGGCTATGTTGCTGGACTCCCACGCAGTTGACTATGGTTTGAGTCCCTGGTGGCTTAAACTCAAGCTGGGTGCATGAGCGTACCCAAGATCCCATGATGAGAATGGAGGAGAAGGGATTGCGGCATGGCCATCCCCCCTAGGGGGTGATTTCTCGCTTTCTATCTCTCTGTCTCTCTCTGTCTTTCTGGCGAGCGCACACGCCTTGTAGCAAAAATCTCTCCAAAAAAAATATAAATAAATAAATTTAAAAAATAAAAAGATCAATTACTTGTCTTTTAGTGGACATCAGGTATTCCCAGCTCCTCCAGTACACAGATTGCATCTTAGATAATAAGTGTATTTGAAGAATGATGTCTTGCCTCAGTGCTATCCTTTTCTTTCTGATACTGTTTGGGAAATGCTGAAAAACCTTCTATTTTGTTTCAAATAATAGTGGTGAAACATTAATTAGGAAATACTAAAGGGGGTTGATGTTTATATATTTTTAAATGAGAATCAGTTTTATAAAATTTGAATTTTTATCCTTGGAGGGTTCTAAACATATTTTGTTGAAGTTAATAATGAGATTATTAAATAATGTAGCTTTGTACCTAAAAAAACTTTGTGCCAGTTCCTTTTTCATTTAAAAGATGAGATTAAGTGTTATATCAGATATGAGTCCTACATGTATCACTTGTACAAATTGTGGATCTCTATGGAGTGTATCAGTTAGCTCTCACTGCATAACAAAACTTCTCAGTACTTAGTGGCCTAAAATGACAGATATTTATTATTTCTCAGAAATGTATGAATTAGGGTGGTGGTTTTACAGATTTAAACTGTGCTTAACAAAGCTCATTTATCCATCTTTGTTCAGCTACACGTCAACTAGGTAACTTTCCTAATTTTGGTTAGGTTACTTTCCTAATCTTGGTTAGGTTTTCTCAAATGTCTGCAGTCTCAACTGGGATAATCGAGCTGACGCAGCCCTATTTCAGATGTCATCTCTTTACTGAAGTTTAACTTATATATGTTCTTATCATGAAGACAGAAGAACTAAAAATAAAAGAAGTATATGAGGCCTACTGAAACTTAGTTCTAGGAGTAAGAGAGATCAGCATTCCATATTGGAAACACAGAGTTAATCTGCATGAATAAGACCTAGTCATATGTATTCTATGATTATAATTGTTATTTTCCTCTCAAGCTAACTCTAATATTTAGCCATCTGAGGCTCCAACAAATATTATGAACTCTTATTGACTCAACTTGGGTCACATGACAACCCAGGAGCTCGGATAAGTATATTCAACACTTGGCGCAAGGATAGAGGAAGAGCGATTCACAAAAGGGAATCCGATATGCAAGCTAATTGTGCTGGAAAAAGAAATGCTATACACTATAAAGAAATATATGATTAAATGTAATATAAAAATATAATAATAAATAAATAAATAAGGGAATCAGAGTGCTGTTATCAGAAGAAGAGAAAACAGAGACTGGGCAGGTGAAAAATAACATCTATCTACATCAGATGATGCATTCTACATCTGCTTTTCCTCAGCATATTAATATCCCTTTCTAGAATGTTGTAATCATGCATTTTATTTTGACTTACATGCTATTCTATCACTTTCTTGTGCACAAGGAAAATTAACTACATCTTGTCATATCCATGTTCCTAGCACTGTACATGACACAGAAGTAGGTCTTCGTTATATCTATTTTTGAAAGATATTCTGTTAAGAGCTTCAATTTTTGATTCCCTCTTAAGTTAAATTTAGACGGGATATGCTCAGCTTTCATTCCAGCATTTTTATTACTTTGGATCCACTCCTACTTCCCATTGGTCTGCAATCCTAGAGCATTGGATAAAAAAAAAAAGATGTCTTTTTGTCCTGAATAAAGTCATGTAAGTTGATTGATCCTTGAGGTCATTTCACCAGACTCAGATTCCCAGTCTTGAATAGACAGGCTCAGTATTTTAGCTTCTTGGGATAGCAGCAAATAAAACAATACAAAAATTTAAAGTCTAGAACAAATCTGGTCTATGCATTCTACTTCTAACTGTGTGTACTTTGGTTCCTCATCCTAATTTTGAACAGTCTTTAAAACAGGAATCGAGTTTACTTGGCCAAGGGAAAACCCCCATAAGTGATACATGATTCCATCCACAATGATCAAAAGAAGGGAGGCAAACAGAGACAGCAGATCAATGCTACTACAGAAAATAAATATTAATATTCTCACTTATTCCCCAGAAAATTCCACATATAGTATATGGCATAAAACTTCATGCCCTTCATCCAAATCAGGATTTATCTCCTTGTCTTCTCCTTTTCAAAGTCCTCTTTGATTTTTTAAGTCTCCATAATTACTATGGCAAGTACCTCTTAGGGGCAAGATTGGGCACCATGAGGTAACCAAAAGTAAATGAGACTTATTCAAGCAGCAACCTTGGCACAGTTCTGTCTATTGAGATAACTTCTGGGGTTCTAATTTTTTCCACTACAACTGGACTTGGGTAATCTAGGTCATAGACATGTAGAAAGGCTACTTTCCTTGAACTAATATTTTTTTTGGGGGGGAGAGGTTTACTTTTTCTTTTCTTTTCCTTTTTTTTTTTTTTTTTTTTTTTTTTGCTATAGGGCACGTGCACTCACCCAGAACACAGAGAGAGACAGAAAGCAAGAAATCACCCCCCAGGGGGGATGGCTACACCGCAATCTCTTCTTCTCCAGTCTCCTCTCAGGATCCTGGGCATGCACGCACACTCGCCCGGCGTGAGTTTAAGCCACTGGGTCTGGCACTCAAACTACAGTTGACTACATGGGAGTCCAGCAACATAGCCATTACGCTAACTGCTGGTCCCTCCTTAAATTTTGAACATTCAGAACTGTGACAAATGGAAAACAGTAGATACAAAGACATTCTCAGATAAATACATTCTCAGTCCTTCTCACCACTATTTGTGCCTGTATCCGCCTGCATCCACTCAGAAGACTGAAATTCATCTGAATTTTTTTTTATTCATGCTCACAGGAAGGCCTAGTTATGCTATAATCTCCTTCATTCAGTGCCTTAGTCCATATTTGTGCCTAGCATTATTATAGCATTATTACAACTGACCAGTCCCAGGAGTTGATCCCAGAGCTGTGAGATCCAATTTCTCTTGAGTAGCACAGTACATCAGCCCCTGAAATTTTAACAAAAAAAAAAAAAAATTAAAATGTAAAGTTCTTAATGATAAAAAAGGTAGTTGTATTAGTCTTCTCGGGCTATATAAAAAAAATCACAAATTGAGGGGCTTAAACAATAAAAAATTTACTTCTCTCAGTCTAGATGCTACAAAAGTCCAAGACCAAGATTCTGGGGAAGGGTCCTTTCCTGGCTTACAGACCACTGCATTCACCCTCTGTTCCCACGACCTTTCCGGGGTGAGTACATGCATGGGAGGGTGTGGAGAGAGTGGCAGTGAAGTCTCTTCTCACAAGGACATCAATGTTGTACCAGGCAGAGCAAGCCCCACTCTATGACCTCAGTTAACTTTTATTACTTTCTTTTGCCAAATAGACCACACTAGGGATTATGAGTTCAGCACAGGGGCTGGCAGGTGGCAAGGAGTATGCTGGACTCCCACATCGTCAACCGCAATTCGAGTCCTGGACCTGGAGGCTTGCTTTCTCACTTTCTCTTTTCTCTCTTGCTTGCTCTGTCCCTCTCTGATCAAATTAAAAATTAATTCATTAATTTTTTTAAAAAAAGTTCAGCACATAAATGTTGAGAGAGCACATACCTTCAGTCCAAAATAGTAGTTAACTGCTAAAAAGGGTAAAAGATCATTTTAAGGTACACGTTGTTAAAAACTGAGAAGAGCAATGTGTTCTTCCTCTTCAATCCTGCAGGTGCCCCTCTAGAATGCTCTGAGCAATGGTGAAGTGTGGTTTGCAGAATGTGGTTTCAGTATCACGAGCAAGATGAAGCAGAGTGGGTTTGGAGCTGAAATAATACATTAATGCTTTCTCTAAGTTTCTAATATTTTCCCCTGTTCACTCTTCAGCCCCAGGGAGAATGGAGAGGCAATATTTTCAGTCCTATGACAAAAGGCATGGCTACCCCTGGAACATGTTGCCTGCTGCTTGGCTGGCAAAGAAAGTGGACATGATGTGTTGCCGACTGAGCTGTGTGGACCAAAGACGCCTGCCTGTGCAGGGATGAAGGAAGTACCTGGAGCAGGCCTTCAGAGCAGCCTACCGCTATGGTGAAGGCGGTCAGGACCCTCCTGTCATGTAGATTCCATTATCCTGCACAGGAGAATAGGACATTTCTCCTCTCCCCAGCCTGCAGGTCACCCTAGAATTTGCTATGGCTGGCAAGGAGAAATACAGGTGACAAGAGTCTGGAACTAGTGTCACTAGCAAGGCAAAGAAGAGTGAGTTTGGAGCTTAGAGACAACAAATTAGTAGCCTGGAGAGGCCACCCACTCAGGCTCCTCAGCACCCAGAATGTCCCTTCTGTCTATGCCACTTGTCTACTTGAAGAGCAATATTTTCACCTTACAAGAGATAACCTCTGTACAAGTGACCAAGTTCTCACATGCTCCCCCAGATAAGGAGACATACAGTCCCAGTAGTCATTGTCTTATTTGGTGGCTATATCATTTACTGCTCAAAAATCATAGTTCCACTAAATATTGATGTGTAATTTACCCTTCGAAAAACTTGCATAAAATGTTTTATATATATATATATATATATATATATATATATATATATTTTTTTTTTTTTTTTTTTTTTTTTTTTTTTGGCCTGTTAACTCAGTAGCATTAGGATCTCTAAAAGCTCAGAGGTCAGTCTATTCTTTTTTTTTTTTTTTTTCTTTTTTTGGAGAGGTTTTTGCTATAGGGCGCGTGCGCTCGCCAGACAGACAGAGAGAGACAGAGAGATAGAAAGCAGGAAATCACCCCCCGGGGGGATGGCCACGCCGCAATCCCTTCTCCTCCACTCTCCTCTCAGGATCTTGGGCACGCACGCACACGCGCCCGGCGTGAGTTTAAGCCGCCGGGTCCGGGACTCGAACCGCGGTCGACTATGTGGGAGTCCAGCGACATAGCCATTACGCTAACTGCTGGTCCCAGAGGTCAGTCTATTCTTTAAATTCACTGAGGTAATAGTTATTATTTCCCAGTGGAGCATTTCACCCTTGGGAACTAAGGCTTCAAATCAGTAGATCTCAAGGTTTCTAAAACGTTAATCAAAAATTCTGTGAATGGGTTATTAGGTATAATAATGAGATGAGTCTTTGAAAATTATAAAGAGAAAAGAAGCATTATTCAGGCTAGTAGCTGTACATCTGTGTGAGGGGACATACTGGTTTGCTCAGTAATGACACCCCAAATGAAATGCCATTGCAATTGGATTCCCAACTTGTGTGTATATATATATATATATATATATATATATATATATATATATATATATATACGCTGATTTATTCTTTTTAAAGATACACCCAACTCTGCACAGGATAAAGAAATAAATGAAATGAGAGTGTCGTATGTTTTTGCAACCTTCTATCTTTCAAATATTTGATGGTGACACCAGTCTTCTCAGTTCTCTTAGAAATGAAGTATTGCTCCTGGATTGATAAAAAAGTGGAAACTGCAGAATCTTCCTCTTAGCCCTTCCTAACATCATGGCCCTTACCCTTGGATGAGAATCCAAAATTGGACTCTACTGATTGTTAAGGATATCTAGTTCTATGATTAATGTAGGAATCAGGGAAATAACTATATGTTGACCTCAAGAAAGTACTGAGAACTCTGTAATTTAAATTTGAGCTAAAATTGCATCTATCGTTTGAGTGCATTAAGTTTTCCATATTTATCAGCTAAATTAGATTCTGGAAAATAGAGTCAATTCATAGCCATTTTTTTTTTTTTTTTTGAGAGGTTTTTGCTTTAGGGCGCGTGCTCTCGCCAGACAGACAGAGAGAGACAGAAAGCGAGAAATCACCCCCCCCCCCCAGGGGGATGGCCACGCCGCAATCCTTTCTCCTCCATTCTCCTCTCGGGATTTTGGGCACGCACGCACATGCGCCTGGCATGAGTTTAAGCCACCGGGTCCGGGACTCAAACCGTGGTAGACTACATGGGAGTCCAGCGACATAGCCATTACGCTAACTGCTGGTCCCCACAGTCATTGTTTAGTGCACTCTTTTTCCCAGTGTTATCACTCTAGGAAATGGGTTCAATCCCTAAAGAGAAGAGTTGGAAGATTTACATCATACACTGTAAAAACATTAGGGAATACTTCCTAAGTAGATCATCTTTGAATGGGCTTAGATTAGAACACTGTGAAGGATTATGATTCTATATTGTTTCAACCTAAGACAGGATTTTGGCTGCCAGACCAGAATGCTTTGTGTTATATGGATCAAGTGATAGTTTGATAGGATAACTATTTCATTTCTAGGAAAACAGAGATCAATTAACCATTGAGAAAGAGACCTGATTCTGCTTACCACTGTGTTCCTATTGCTCCTATACTAACTCTGCCTACCTAGTCTTTGGGCCTCAGTGTGCCACTTTGTCCTCTCCAAGCTGCAATCCATCATTCCCATTGGAACTAGGCAACCCATTTTGATGGAACCATTGCTCCTCGCCAATTTGACCTATAAAAGAAGATGTCTTAGTCCATTTGTGATGCTATATCAAAATATCTGAGACTGAACAATTGATTACAAAAATAAACATTTATTTCTCACAGTTCTGGAGGTTTGGAATCCAAGATAAATTCTTTGACAGGTCCTATGTCTGGTGAGAACTTGGGCTCCTCTTCTGATGTGGAGCCTGTTGTTGCTGCACCTCCAGGGAGGGGGGTGCTGTGTCTTTCCATGGTGGAAAGGACAGAGGGGGCAACAAGGAGGCAACCTCCTTTAGTCAAGCTCTTTTATAAGGGCACGTGGTACCTTTTATGAGAGAGCCCTCATGATTCAATCACCTCTGAAAGATTGCACTTCCCAACACTATTGTATTGGGGATTAAGTTTCAACATGAATGTTGGAGGGGACAAAAACATTCAAACCATAGCGAAACATTTCCAAATGGAGGTGCTTCTGCACTAATGTGTTTTCCTGTATCTTCCTGAAGGGAACCTCTTGTGGGTTGATGAAAGAATATAGTTGAGAGGTGAGGGTTCAAACTGCACACTGTAAATCAGCTACAATTTTTTATTTTCTAAGATATCGGATTCCTTCTTCAATATCAAAGAAAACTTTTGCCTTTCTTTGTTTTAGAGACTTTTTTTGCTATAGGATGCATGTGCTTGTCAGAGACACAGAGAGAGACAAAGAGATAGAAAGTGAGAAATCACCCCCCGGGGTGATTTTTGCAATCCCTTTTCCTCCATTCTCCTCCTGGGATCTTAGACACATACTCACACTTGCCAAGCATGAGCTTTAAGCCAATGGGTCCAGGACTTGAACCACTGTCAACTACATGGGAGTCTAACAAAATAACCATTATGCCATCTACTGGTAAGGAAAACTTTTGCCTTTCAACCTTGTGGAACACAGTCCAAAGTCAAACAAACAAATGTGCTTTTGAAGTTGCTTACAGCTGCATGAGCTAACATGATAAATCTAGAATCTCTATTAAGTGCCTCTGTATCAGCAACTTTGGCCTCAACTGGTATTATATCCTACTATTTTTGGTAACATCCTTATAAGACATGCTTTCATACATTCTTCACATTTGGTTTTAAGAAACACAAAAACACACAAGTACACACACACACACACATACACACACATGTACATATATATGTTATTGTACATTTGAAGATGCTCTGGAAGGCTTGATAATCATTTGTACTCATTGAAAATCTGAAAAGCTTCAAAATTCATATCTTTTGTCTATTCTTCTTCCCTGACTCACTCCTTTTTGTTTTCATGTCCCTGTGATTGTATTACCATATAAAGGGTGACTGTAAGCTTTTGTCATTGGCTCTGTTTCTGGAAATCCTAGGTTAATACAGTGGGTACAACTACTCAAAAATATTTTATTAGTAAGTAAATACATCAATGAATCTACTAAATACTCAAAAAAATTGTAGTTTTTACTAAGTGTCACATATTGTGACAGGAACTATGAAGAATAAAAAAATAATTAAAACATGAGTTTTTATCCTTAAGATTTTGCCATTCTGCAGGAACAATGAGACATATGTATAGATCAACATCATGAGCATAATTACATCATGAAGTAAGAGTTAATTAAAGGAAATGGAGAGGCAGAGGAGGGAAAAAAGAAACAAAACTTCATTCATTAATTGATTCACATGTTTGATACACCTGTTCTGAGCACTTAATCTAAGCATATGCTGTGCTCAGTTGGAGACAAAGGAATGAAAATATGCTCTCTCTTCTTGATGTTGGGATTCTGCTCTTTGTGTAATGGTGACTCATAAGAATTTTAAAGACAGTAACATCTTTAGTCACTTTACGGTTACACATTAGGTATTTATTTTAGAAGAAATCTCACTAACTGGAAGATAAATACAAAATAAGTGTGAAAGGCCAAAATGGAGGCAGGGGAAACAAGTTGTTAAAACAATATGAGTGAGTGTACTGGTGCCTAGAAACGCTAGAAAAAACAAGAGAATCCAGAGATTTTAGAGGAATGAATCAATACACTTGGAAACTGCTTGTGCGTAGGGAATGAAGAAGAACATTCAGAGTCAAGGATGAATATCAGATATAGACAGGACTCTGAAAATATGGTTTAGAACGTGGAAGATAAGAGAGAGCTTCAGAGAGGTCCTTCATTGGAGAAAACATTGAATGAGAGCCCCAAAGACAAAGTGTCAGTGATTCCCTATTGTTTTTTATTTATTTTTTAAGCTCAGTAATGCATCCTTATCATAATTGCAAGTTCACTGAAAACTGATATAGTATAGTCTTTGAGGAGGAGACACTATCTCCTAAATAGTGGCAGCTTTTAGTATTATTATTATTTTAGCAAATTATTCTTGCCTACCTGGACATTAGGCCTACTTTGGGAAATGGAGTTAGAAGACGGTAGAATCTCTAAAGTATGTGTCCGGCTGATAAATCTCAGAAAATTACTGAGAAATGATTCATTAAGAGTAGGTGGGTGTGGGACCAGCAGATGGTGTAATGGCTATGTTGCTGGACTCCCACATAGTCAACCGTGGTTCCAGATCTAGACCTGGCAGCTGAATCTCATGCCTGGCATGTGTGCATGCATGTCCAAAATCCTGAGAGGAGGATGGAGGAGAAGGAATTATGGCATGATCATTTCTCTTGGAGGGTGATTTCTCATTTTCTGTCTTTCTTTCTCTCTGGTGAGCACACATGCCCTTTGGCAAAAAACTCTTAAGCAAACAAACAAAAAAAAGAGTAGGTGGGTAAATGGTAGAGTAGGGCATTGAACCACAACTGCTAAGATTTCATTGTTCATGATCTTCTACCTATGCTAATGCTCTAACTTTTTTTTAATTTGGTTTTTGCTATAGGACATGTACAATTGCCAGAGAGACAGAGAGAGAGATAGTGAGAAATCATTCCCCCTAGGACGGATGGCCATGCAACATCCCTTCTCCTTCATTCTCCTCTCAGGATTTTGACCATGCACACAAACACGTGTCCTGCATGATTTTCAAGTTGCCAACGTTCAAGTCTCCAACCATGGCCAGCCATGTGGGAGTTCAGCACCTTAACCACCACGTCATCTACTGGCCCCAATTAACTTTCTCTTAAGTGAAAAGGGAATTGGGCATTATAATAGTTCCTGTTTTAGTACTAAATAATTATCATGCTCAACACAAAAGTGCCCAAATGAATTTCTATGAATTTTAGTCATGTTGCAGAAAAGTAAAAGTTACGAATTTTATATGCTATTTCCAAGCTAGCCATATTCTTCCATCTCCTAGGACATAAATAATCTCTACATATGGGTAAAACCTCTCTTTTATGCAGTCCATCAGAAGTGGCTGAGTTACTCAGCAAAGCTCATATGCTAAGGAGACATCATTTACACAAGAACAAGTCATGGTTCAGAGCTGATTAATCAAATCTAATTAGCTGGTTCCCTAATTGATCCCAGGAGCTATCACCATTTGACCTCTGGTAAAAGGGCTCAATACATTCAGACTCCTCTAGAGACAAATGAGTAGAAACTCCTTTGGTTGAAACCACATAATTCAATTAACCCATTTAGTGAATTCAAGGGTTAGTCAAACCATTCAAGTGTATATTGAATTTTGGGAAGAAATTACATTGGCTCTATCTTTTCCTTACCTTTTAATAAATACTGTCTACTTCATACAATCTGGGGTGTGAACTTTAAGAAATAGTATAAAATAAGAGCAGTTTTTATCTATATTGCTGTTTATTTATGAGATAGTCCTTCCTACCTTCTGTACTTTCTTTCTTTTATTCCTCTTGCTTAATTTCCAAAATCCTATAAACTAATATTTTAACAAAGGGCTTATATTAAGCAATTAATGCAAAAAGAGATTGGAAGTGGGGGCCGGCAGGAGGCGTGGTGGTTAAGGGCACTGGACACCCACATGGCTGACCGTGGTTTAAGTCCTGGACCTTGAGGCTTGCTTCTCACTTTCCATCTCTCTCTCATTCTGTCCCTCTCTGATCAAATTCAAATAAATAAAGTTTAAAAAAATTAAAAAAAGAGATTGGAATTTATAATCATTTAATTACAAAATAGAAAGATAAATTACAACTTGCCAAAATACACAACAAACAATGGATAGAGACTTTTAGTAGGTAGGGGCAGCAGGTGACATGGTGGTTAGGTTGCTGGACTTCCACATGGTCAACTATGGTTTGGGTTCCAGATCAAACAGCTTGCTTTCTCTCTCTCTCTCTCTGGTGAGTGCACATGCCCTATAGCAAATTAAAAGTAATAACAATAATAACAAATAACATTAAATAATTTAAAATATATATCGTTAATAGGTACTACCCTCTTACCAATCAATGAAGTATTGTAAATACATAATAGAAAAAAATGAATAGAACATAGAAATATTCCACTTTACCATTACTAAATAAAATGCTCAATGAAATATGAAGACCATATTATTTTAAATTTTCATCAAAGAAATGCAAATTAAAACATCAATGAGATCATATTATATTACAGAGCTAAATAACATTAAGCTTTTGTTGTATCAACAAATTATCTTCTAGGAAGATTCTCCCATTCTGTAGGAACACCAACAATATACATGAATTCCTACTTTCTACACCAAATTAAGTATGTATGTACATGTGGAGATATTTAAGCTTTGTCAGTCTTGAGATATGAATTAATTTACCCATGTGATAGCACTTTATGAATTAAATAAAAAATTCCAAAACATAGGTTATCAGGAAAGCAAAAGCTCTCAGTGTTTCCGTCTGAATCATGTGCTTGTATGTATTTTACAATTTCCTCTATATGTGTATCCCAACTTGAGACAATATTTTAAATGGGCAACATTGCTTGAGGAATAAGAAAGTGAAACTTTTATTATAAAATTTGAAAAATACAAAGGAAAGCCAATGGCAATGTGGACAAGCATCTCTGGAATTTTAACCACCCTCTCCTCATGGTGGCACAGACAAATCTCTCACTTTTCTCTTTGTCCAGTTCCATCTGGTCCTGAAAAAGGCCTTTGATTTTCTCCTCATGCAGTTGCTTCTAGATTTTCCAAAGCATAGTCTCAACATCAAACCCAGGACAAACCCTGGTTATTCCTTTTCTCCTGTATTTCTCAACGATTCCAAAACCTGACCTGCTCTACCAGTCAGTGCTACCAATCAGAAATACAGAAAATGAGCACCAAAGAGAAAACAGTCATTCCACTTACTTTCTGACTCTATTGAGAAATGTTGTGTCCTGGTTCTTAAAGCGGAAGTGACACGATGAAAGGGTAAAAGAGACCCACGCAAGGTTTTCTTCACATAAATATCTCCTTTCACAGAAGTGGCATTGAACTGGAATAATTTGCCTCAAGATACTCAGATTCAAGACACACTAGAATACAAATATGTTAAGTCCTTACTCTACTGGACATTTGGGTCTGTCGTCTTACGTTTATTTCTGACAACCATCTAGTAAGGTAAGCACTATCTCTCTGCCCAGGACACACAGGGGAGCTCAAAATGGCCTTTAAGGTCACCCAATAAATGGCAACATCAGAATTCTACAGGGGTCCTGAGACCTCTTTCTCTTACTGCACAAATATTCCATAGCAGAGTCAAGTGTCAACACAGTAAACATAAGACTATGTGGCCCGAAGAGTGTCGCCCTAACAGAATAAAAGTGAGAAAATAAGTACCAGAAGTTTAGAACTTCTGTAGCAAAAGAAATGAGAAGAGGACCGACAGGGAAGCTCTAGACAAGTGATAAGAACCAGCCCCGTGTCTTCCTGTGTTAGTGTGCAAAAGCTGACATTATAAATTGTGACCGATCAGATAGCTTTTACAACAGAAATGTATTTCCTACAATTCTGGAGGCTCAAATCAGGGTTGGTTTCCCTGTGCCCTTCCTCCGTGGCTTGTGGATGGCCGTCTTCACCCCACATCCTTCTGGTCTTCCCTCTGTACCTATGTCCTCATCTTGTCTTATAAAAATAAATAAATAAATAATTGAAAAAAAAAACAACCATATTGGCATAGGTTCACCTTCATGACCTCATTTTAACATAATTTCCTCTTTAACAATCTGTCTTCAAATACAATAACACTCTGAGCTACTGGAAATTAAGACTCCAATATATGAATTTTGGGGAACCCCGATTCATTACATTATGCTCCCTTTCAAGGTCACAGAAGACAGAGCAGTTCCTTGGTATCTGTGGGAGATAGATTCCAGAGTCCTGTGCACAAGACCCTCATGCAAAATAGCAGAATATTTGCAATTACCCCATGTATATCTGCCTTCTTACTTTTTAAAGTTTATTTAGAGAGAGAGAGAGAGACATCCCTGTCAAGGTGTACATGCCAGCCCTACAGCCAGCCGTGTTCACAGGTGCACCCCATGTCTTCGGATAGACTGGGAAGCCCAGAATGCAAACCCAGAATCTTCCCAGATGCTTCTTGCAAGGCGCAACAGCACCATGACTGCCTGTACCACTGTGGCTGAACTTCATCCCATACATTTAACTCATCTCTGCATTGCTTATATTATCTAATACAATGTAAATGCTATGTAAATGGCTGTTACTTGGTATTCTTTCTCATTGGTATTATTTGCTTGTTGTATTATTATCATTTATTTGTTCATGTTTAATGTTTTTGATCTGTGGATGGTTGAATCTGCTGCTGCAGACCCACACTGCATTTCTGGTACTTGTCTTTTCTAAGAAAATGTTCTAAAACTTCATCCCCAGTACATGAGAGTCAGTGAAGCATTTTCTCAACCAAAAGACATTTAATTATGTACTGTCTTTTGTATAAATAATCTCACTCTGGATTATATACTGGTATTGTTTATTCTCAGTCTTTCTCATTAGAATTATAATTCCTTGATGATATGTTATCCTTAATACGTAGAATAGTACAAGTATACAAAAGAATATGTAATAAATAATTGTGGGCTAAAACAATAAAAATTTCATAGTAAAACAAAGGAAAGTATGTTATAAGAATCCCAAGAAAATCATTAGCCCTGCCTTGCATTTGTCTGATCTCATGTAGACACAATCCTTAGAAAGCTGAGGTCAAACCTCAAAATAAAGGACAGCCAGGAGAGAAGCTCAGAATTTAAGAGGCGGGTCCTATATGCTATGCACAACTCAATAACAATGACCATATTTATTTTGTTTACATAAAAAATTTGAAATGTAGTATGGGGCATAGAAAATGATGCTTTGAATCAATAAATAAATGAGAAAATAAATTAACAGATGAGGCTATAAAAGAGAGACATTGTATGTCTCCACTTAACATGTACCTACCGTCCACACTCTATGGTAGAGACTGAAAGACTGGAGAACATAAAAGTATTGAAAATTGTAATGAACACTAGAGACAAAGTGGAAAGAGAGTGTGGGAGGGGAAGAGCGTAGGAAAAGAAATTTGGGGGGGAAATGGAGAGGTAAGACACTTGTGGGACACAGATAAAATTTATTATCTGTTGACGAGGATATGTATGGTGGTCTCAACTGGGCTGGACTGAGGTATACATCATAGTGGGTAAAGTCTTTTCACGATCTAAATGATGTATAGCAATTTAATGTATGAATAATAAATAAATAAGAAAATGATGCTTTTGAATCAATAAATGAATGAGAAAATAAATTAACAGATGAGGCAAAAGAAAACTAATGAAAGAAAGAAGGAGAAATGACAGAGTAGGACATTTTCAAACATGTAGCATTCTCTTTTCCTTGATCTGTATTTATCTCAATGCTACCAAATTTCCAGAAAAAATTCTGATTCTCAAACCAAAATGTGAAAAACCCTGACTAACCTAGATCTTTTTTTGTAGTAGTTTAGGAGGTGGCTGACTTAATTATGTGAAAGTTTGCTTCTTCATCCACTTTATTTTGCTTATATGGTCCTAATCTAGACTTCAGATTTCTGAAATGAGCACCTTTGAAGAGTTCCGTGGCAAGCTCCCTGGAGATAGAGTGAGGATTATTAATACACCTCGGGAAATAGCAGCTCTCCGATGCTGTAAGTCACATTAATGCTCAATAGCCCGACCACTCACTCTGCTGATGGGAATGCAATGTACTTACCTTGGTTTATTATAAAAGCATAAAAATGTACTCTGTTGGTTAATCACAATGACACTTTTATCTATTTTTGGAGTTTTGAGTTGTTTTTGTACAATGTAATCTTGTGCTCTTAAGACTATCCCTTCTAGAAAAGAGTCTAGGACTTTCTGGGCCAGATCCAAACAACACATGTCTTTGGCATATGTTTTCTGGCAGATTAGACCCTCAATTTTAAAACTCTTTTTATAACCACAAACCTTTACCATTAATAAATACACCTATCATGTACATTAATGAAAGAAATGTATAGAACTTGACTATCTGAAGTCTCTCTCATAAGCCTCAAAACAATTGTGGGAAGAAAAAATCAGTTCATGTTAATTGCTTGGCCATTTCAATGAGTTGTAAAGATGTTTGAAAATATGTAACCCTTGAAATATTCTCTAATATTGGTTTATCCCCTTTTTTGTCATTCCCAGTGAACACGTAATGTTAGAGGTTTGTAAGATTTCAAAATACATTATTTACATTTTATTTGAATCTCATAGCTTCTTGATATTGACCGGATAGATAAATTCTTTTCTCTAGATTTTAGTTGAAGATATTGAGACTCAGCAAGTATTTGGTGATTATTCACGGACATATGGTGAGATATTCAGATTAGTAGAGATACGTTCTTTTCAGAAGTAATATTCAGAATATGTCATTTGAATGACTACATATAGTAGAAGTCTTCTAATCCAGGGTTGCCAAAAGTTTTATGTAAGGAAATAAACAGTAAATGTGTGGTTTCTGTGGGGATCACTCTGCCGTTGTAGCACACAGCAGCTAAAGTGCTCCACACTAATGAATATGGTCATGGAAAACAAACAAACATTTTATTCAGAGACTGAAATTTTTAACCTTATATAATTTTAATGTACTACAAAATGTTATTCTTTTGAATTTTTTTAAACATTTAAAAAATAAAGTTCACTCTTAGTTCAAGATTCATACAACAACAGGTTATGGGTCCTAACTTATACTTTTCTCACCCCTAATCTAAGCCCTACAGCAGACTGAAAACTTCCTGACCTTTTGAAGTTTACATTCTACTGTAGGTAAGTGAATAATGGAAGAAAAATGGCCAAACAAGGCAGAACGCTCAGCAAAATAGGAAGTGGTTGTAACTCAAGCAGCGAATGATGGGCATGTGGATCCATCCAGGGCTCTGTTTGCATAGGACAATGCGAATGTGCTCCTTTCCCATGGGGATACTAGCGTGATGGCTGGTGCACTGATGTTACTAATGGGCTTAAGAGAGTGGCTGACTAAAATATAGTTCTAAGTCCTCCCTGCTTCTGTGCTGGGTGGGCTGTGTTCTGCTATACTGTACCCACTGCCATCGCTATAAATGTATGTGAAAATCTACATGTCGTGAGTGCCTATGAGTAGTGTTGGGAACCACTAAAAGTGAAGGACCTACATTTCACATCGCAGCCAAGACACAGGGCCGAGAACTGGGAGCAGCCATCTGAAGTGAGACGGTTGAGAGAATTCAGCAGAAGCCGAAAATCAGTGCCTGATAGATTCAGGAAGAGTGTTTCCCCCACTTCTCACCAAGCCAAAAGTTACATATTGGAAGATGAATAAAGATCCCAGGAAATGTGAGAGGAAGTCAGCTAATTTTGTTTGAAATTAATAAAGTTTATTTATGTATTTCTTCCAGGAACAAGAAAAGACACAGGCACTCCCAACAGGGTCTTCCTGTTGCAATACATCTCTACTGTCAGCCAGCCAAGATAACAGAAACAGGATCCCATGAGGCCAACAGGTGGCGTGGTGGTTGAGGGCATTGGACTCCCACATGGCTGACCATGGTTTGAGTCTTGGACCTGGTGGCTTGCTTTCTCACATTCTTTCTCTCTCTCTCTCACTCTGTCCCTCTCTGGTCAAATTAAAATAAATAAAAATTAATAAATAAAATTAAAAAAACAGACACTGGAACCCAGGGCCTTCACAGTGGCTTCAGCATCACCGAGCCTATCTGAATGCCACAGCCGGCCATAATCCTACATGAATCTTCAAGAGTAAGAGATTCTGCTAACAGCCAAGTTATGCAGAAAGCATTCTATTGCATAGAGTTTTTCATTTTTACACTCTTGTTTCAGCTTTTCAAAATCCAATGAGGTACCTGGGACAGATATCTCTTTTGTATATTACAGATAACTCTTCTTTTACTCTGGAACTGAAGTATTTCCACTGGAATGTAAGGTCCACGAAGCGAGGTATTTTTGTCTTGTTTTGTTTATTGTCTATTTTGTTTACTTTTGAATCCCCAGTTCTTGAGCCACTGTCTGACACATTAAATTTAAAGAAGTGATCAATATTTTATATGAATAAAAAAGTGAATGAATGAGTGGATAACAGAACAAAGAAATAGAATAAATTTTCCATCTGAGACCCAGATGGAAAATACCTTAATGATTGATTTTTGAATTGAAATGAAAAAAACATTCAGGCTTGTGAAGTGTTTAATAAATGAAAAGGCCTGAATATATATTCTCCATGAAATCTCTTCTGTACCAAAGAAAATTAGGTTTTGAGAATTTGTAAAGCGATGATGTTCTCTAAGGAAAGTGCGTCCCTTTGTGCTCAGAACATGCTGGGGGACTCTAGCCATTGTTGAGTTACAGTCTTGTTGTCTACAGCTCTTGCCTCTCAGAAATTCCCACTAAAAGTGCAAAAGCGTCACAGAATTGATAGAAACCTTAGGACTTGGTGTTCACTATACCACCCATCTCTGTTACTTCTGTACTCCCTTTTCAGCAGACTCATTTCTTCACTTGCGGTGAGCTGGGCTGTGGAGACTGCAAGGTGCAGATAAGGTACTATCCAATTTCACCCCTTTGCTCCCTAGCTAAATAGATGGGGCGGGATGGGAATCCTTTCTCTGGAGGTGGGGGCCATATGCTAATCCTACCTGCATCTCAGGATTCTGAACAGAGTTTGTCTCAGAACTGTCATCAATAAATATGTGTTGGTTATAATTTAATTAGTACCTTTCTCTTATACTCTAAAACTGTATCACCAACATTATCATGGAATTTTTAATAGTGGGTTATCATAAAAGTCATGACGTATTTTCCCTATGTTTTTCTATGCAACAACCTAATAGATGCTCATGTTGAAGAACCTTTTCATTCAAAGCTCTTAACCACAGGACCAATAGATGGTGTCATGGTTACATCTCAGGACTCCCACATGGCTGAATGAAGTTGGAGTCCCAGACCCAGTGGCTTCAAATTCACTCTAGGCATGTGCATGTGAGTGCCCAAAATCCTACGAGGAGAATGAAGGAATAGGGATTGTGGTGTGTGGCCATTCCCCTTGGGGGGGGGTGATTTTTCACTTTTTGTCTCCCTGTCTCTCTGGCGAGTGTACACACCCTATAACAAAAAAAATCTCAAAAAAGAAGAAAAGAAAAAAATTAAACTCTTAACTAATAGAACTATCACTATCCAATATATATGTGTTTGTATATGTGTGTGTGTGTGTATATATATATATGTGTGTGTGTGTGTGTGTATATATATATTTATATATATATGCGTGTATATATATGTGTGTGTGTGTGTGTGTGTGTGTATATCACAAATTTTAAATAATCACCTCTATGTGACAGATGTGGACCCTGAAGTCCAGTCTAGGGGTGAACATCTGTTCTTCATTCTTAAAGATTTTCTATCCCAGAATAGAGACAGAAAGTATAAAATAAATTCTGGTGGTTCTCTCTTTACCTCTCATGAAACAAACAAACAAACAAAAACTTTTAAATAAATAAATACCATGTTATTTCCCTTGAATGTAGAATCTACTTTTTTTTTTTTTTTGGAGAGGTTTTCACTATAGGGTACATGCGCTCGCCAGACAGACAGAGAGAGACGTAGAGATAGAAAGCGAGAAATCACCCCCCAGGGGGAATAGTCACGCCGCAATCCCTTCTCCTCCATTCTCCTCTCGAGATCTTGGGCACGCACGCACCGCGCCTGGCGTGAGTTTTAAGCCACCGGGTCCGGGACACGAACCGCGGTCGACTACGTGGGAGTCCAATGACATAGCCTTTATGCTAACTGCCGATTCCCTTGAATGTAGAATCTAAATAGGTCATAGAAGTGCAGAGTAGATGGTGGTTGTCGGAGCCTCTTGGGGGTTAAACAGGGAAAGGGCAGACCTTGGTCAATAGTACAAAGTCTGTGTTCATTATGGACATTACGTTTTGCTGTTCTATTGCCCAGCATGGTGACTGTAGTTAATGATATAGTGTTTATTTCAAAATTGCTAAAAGAGTAGATTTCAAAGGTTTTTACCCCAGAGAGATAAATATCTGCAATGATAAATATACTATTTACCTGATTTGATCATTCCACAATGTCTACGTGCATTGGAACATCACATTATACCCTATACGTATATGCGATGATTATTGTTTTTATAAAAATAAAACCTGAAAATAATTCTATAAAATCCCCAAAGAAGGGGAGGTACAGATCTTGAGGAGTAAATAAAAATTGGCTAGACAGAATAAATAAGGGACTTCAGAAATCATTTCAGGGATATATAACGATACCAACCAAAGCCCAGAAGGTGAACAGAACGTGAGATTCAGAGAAGCAAAACTAGTGTGGAATGCCCAGAGAATGTGATACAAGAAGAGAGCTGACCGAGATGAAGCTGGAGAGGCAGAGAGGCTAGATAATGAGGATTCTTGCATGTTGTGCCAAGGATCCTATTAGGTCAAACACTATGAAAACGCCCTGTTGAGAATCCTATTGTCAGTTTCTTTCAGAGTGACTACGAGCTCCTCATTCAAATGGACAGGAAGACTTGAAGACATAGGATTTTATTTTTGCCTGTCTCCTAGGAGACAGCCGTAAGGGCAGCTAGCAGAAATAGTGTTCTAGCTGAAACATCGCAATGTGAGCACCACAAACACACACAATCACATCAGGCTGATTAACCGTACAATGAGATCTTCGACAATGGCCAGGAAACACAGGGAATTAGCTAATTAGGGTACATTTCACAGGGTGTTCAGGGTTTCAGATGCACATTTGCATCTTTCAAAAGTGTAATTATGTCAGATAATACACCCTGTGCTGGAGTTTTCTACATAAACACTTGTGGTCTAGTTTGGAGTTATCTCTACTGCATTGAACAGCTGTTGGGAGAAAAATATAAGCTATTAAAAGCAGTTTGAATTAGATGCAGTCTACTTGCTTAAAATATACAATGCCTAGTCACTTATCAGGCAGAAGAGTGAATCACTGTTTATTTATTATGCAAAACTTGTGCCTGGATAAGGTATACAAATTAAGTGACCCATACTTCACCAATTCTGGGAGAAACTTAATAGCAAGTCACTTTAAATATACATTGTAATTCCAGATAAAGTCTTTATTCATAGACCCACAAATGAGAAACAAATATTGAAGGCCTATGACCAGGGCATGAAGCACAAGTAATATCCTCCTTTTTTCCCCCATGATCTTTTCATCAATTTGGAATCATAAACTTGATGGCTTTACATTCACTGAGTAGTCTTTAGAATAGAACATTGAGGGAATTTTGAAACCTGTGATTCAGTTAAAGTTCAATTAGAGAAGCAGAGGCCATGTAAGTATTATGGAATAACTCATTTATTTTAGGAATTACAGCTTACACAATCATGGGAGAAGTTAGTGAAGTAGAGTTATGAAAATGAGCAGAAAAGAGGTCCAGTAATTCCTGGCAGGCATGAATGAGTCACAGGTTTTTTGTTTGTTTGTTTGTTTGTTTCATTTCTTTTCATTACTGTATAACTCATGGAGGGTATGTATGGAGAACCAGTAGAGAAATCTATGGGTCCTTAAATGAGAAAATATTGGAGACAAATTAGAACCTGCCAGAATTTTTGTCTCTTCCCCTTACCACCTCTAATAAGTAGGACTGTGAATGCATAATGCCTATTCCTGAAGCTCAAGATGTGGATTTCATAAACACAGGAGAAAAGGGGCCAGCAGGTGGCAGGCGGCATAGTGGTTAAGGCATTGGTCTCCCACATGGTCAACGACAGTTCAAGTCCTGAACTCGGTGACTTGAAACTCACTCCAGCTGCCTGTGTGTGTGTGCCCCAAATTCCTAGAGGAAAATGGAGGAGAGAGGATTGTGGCATGGCCATCCTCCCTGGGGAGGGGGGTGATTTCTCACTTTCTCTCCCTTTTTGCCTCTCTCTGTCTCTCTGACAAGAACACATGCCCTATAACAAAAATATCTCCAAAAGCAAAAAAAAAAAAAAAAAAAAAAAAAATCACTTGGGAAATGCACAGAACATCTTCCTTTATTTATTCAGCTAAATATTGATGAAAGCATAAGGTAGTGTGAAAAACTACATAAAACCATGGAAAGCACTTCAGGAAGAATTCACGGGAACAATGCCCCAGGGCTCACCAAGGTTGGAGCAGAGTCTATTTATTTTACCCAAGAGTGAAACCTCCTAGAAGTTTACCCAGAAGTGGGGATAGTAATCCTAGACTAAACCCTGTTCTAGGATTGTCTAAGAATTATTATGATTAAGACCAATGAGAATAAAACTCTGTCCTGGTAACTGATTATATTCAAGAACAAAGATCAAGAATATTTGTAGGAATACAAAAATATACAGCACTCAACAAGGTAAATCTCATGAAGTCCAACATCTAATAAAAGATTACCAGTCACCACTCCACCCCTCCCAAAAAAAAGCTGGAAAAATTACCTAAATGATTTGATTGGAATAAAGTTGTCTATAATATACCATAATAGTATCACAATATGTGGAGAATTATATTTATGCTTCCTTTCTAGTCTCTAATATTTCTGTCTTCTCTTACTTTATTAAAATATTACAAAGCCAAAACGAAAAAAAAGATGAAGAATTCAACCCAAATAAGAAGATAAAGTCATCAATTAAACATTCTTAAACATGACACAGATGTTAGAATTATCAAATAAGAACATTTAAATTTTTATTATATCTCTACTCTATATGTTTAAAAATTAAATAGAGCTAAGAAGCGTGTGCATGTGTGTGCACAAAATTTCAAATCAAAGCCCAGGAGAATGTAACTGAAATGTCTGAGATGAATTCTACACCAGATAGGTTTAAGGAAAGACTAGAAATTGCAGGAGGAAATAGTAGTGACCTTGAAGATACATCAATAGAGTTATCTAAAATGGGACATAGAAAAAAAAAATGTTCACTTGTTGAAATATCCATTTTGTAAGACAAATAATAATGTGATTGAATGTATGGAAGAAAATGAAATTTAAAAAAGGAAAAAAATTTAAGAAAAAGTATGTACTGAGAATAGTAGTATTGAGTTCTGGGAAAACTTCCAGCAACCTTAATATACATAAAATCAAAGTTACTAAAGGAAAGAGTGGCTGAAAATGTGCGAAGAAATAATGAACAAAATTTTTCATTTCATGAACACAGGACACAGGCGACAAAATTAAAAACAAATAGCAAGAAGATTAACTTAAGCTTGCTAGTACCAAAAATGATACAAAATATAAATGGTCTAAACAACTAATGAAAAGGCAGAGATTGTCAGATTGAATTTAAAAAAGTAAGATTAAAGTATAGGCTGCCTTCAGGTAACACATTTTAATTACAAAGACACATACTAATTAAATATAAAAGAATAGAAAAATAATAGTAATCAAAAGAATGATGGTGAACTAATATTAATATCTTAAAAATTAGATTGCCAGGGCCAGCAGATGATGGAGTGGTTACATCACTCGACTCCCACCGTTTGAGTCCCAGACCTTGTGGCTTGAAATTCACACTGGGCACACATGCATGTGTGACCAAGATCCTGGAAGGAGAACAGAGGAGAAGGTATTGCAGTGTTGCCATCCCCCCGGGGAGTGATATTTCTCTCTTCTCTCTGGTGAGCACACACCAAAGGCAAAAAACTCTAAAAAATAAATATATATATATATATATATATATATATATATTAGAGAGAGAGAGAGAGAGAGAGAGAGAAAGAGATTGCCAGTAACTACTACCAAAGACAAAGCAATCATTTTATAATGTTAAAGGGATCAATACATCCAGTATCCAATGAATGCAACAAGATAAATGCTTATATTTAAAAAAAAATGGCAAAAAACTGGTAGAACAAAGAGGAAAAAAGTCAGATTTCAATACCCCTTTATCAGTAATTGATGCATCAACTAGTAGAAATTCATTAATACAGAAGACTTCATTATATCATCAATTTTATTTCATTGATACTTATAAGACAACTGACAAAATGACGATAGAATGCACATGTTTTTCAAGTTTAAAAACTATTTGCCAAGAAACTCCATGTTCTCTGTCATTAATACCTTACAAAAAATACTTTAAGGTAAATAAAGTATGTTTTCTGACCATAGTGGAACTAGATTAGAAGTCAATAAGAGGAAAATATTCCTGAAAATATTCCAGATATTTAGAACTTAAATTTAAAAGCTTTAAATAATACACAGACCAAAGAAAAATTCAAAAGAGATATCAGAAAATAGTTTGAAATGAATGAAAAGTGGGAAGCCAAACAGACGAACATGTTAAACTTTGTGAGCTACCGTTAAACCTATATTTAAAGGGACCAGCAGTTAGCGTAATGGCTATGTTGCTGGACTCCCATGTAGTCGACCGCAGTTCGCGTCCCAGACCTGGTAGCTTAAAACTCACGCCGGGCGTGTGTACATGCGTGCCCAAGATCCCGAGAGGAGAACGGAGGAGAAGGGATTGCAGTGTGGCCATCACCCCTGGGGGGTGACTTTTCGCTTTCTGTCTCTCTCTGTCTGTCTGGCGAGCACATGTGCCCTATAGCAAAAACCTCTTTAAAAACAAAACAAAGCAAAACAGAAAAACCTATATTTAAAGATAAATTTATAATTATGTTAGAAAGAGAGAAATGTCTATGAATTAAAAGAAGAAAATCCTCAATCAATTACCTCAGCTTCTTTCTAAGGAATATATCAGTAACAAAATAAGAGCAAATAAAATCAAATTAAACAGAAGGAAAAAAACTACTGAATATCAAGTCAGAATCAATGACATATAAAATATAAAATGAACAAAGGAAAGCAAACTAAAAAGCTGGTTCTTTGTAAAAATAATAAAAAGAAAAAAAAGTCAATCAAGATGATAACCAGAATGATTAAGAAAAAATAAGAGAAGACATGAATTACTCATGTTAGCGTGGAAAGGTAGCATGACTACATACTCTACAGATACTATGAGAACGATAGGGTGAAGTGAGGAACAGCTTCATGCCTCTCCCCACTGAGGACTGACAGATTCCTTGAGAAGCACACACTGACTGTAAGAGTTCACTCAAGAAGAAAGGGAGCACGACTGTCCTGAAGTCACAGCCCTTCTCACAGAGAACACACCTGAATCACTTCGTTTAACTGAGGTAGCCTACTAAACTTTTTGAAATGTTTAAAACAAAGCAGACAAAGACATTGTAATAAAGAAATGCATACATATTTCTCGTAAATATAGAAACCAAAATGTGGAACAAAATTTTAGCAAATAAAATACATCAACACATAAACATATAATACCATGTAACGAAGTGCGTTTTCCCCCAGGCCTGTATGCTACATTGGCTTAACATTCCAAATCCAACTACCGTCATTATTTATATTCAACTTCACAAACTAAGAAAATTTACATGTCATCTCAGGAAAAGCATAACATTTAATATCAATTCCTGATTAAAAACTCTCAGCAAAGTAGAAAGAGAACAACTTCTTCAATCTAAAAAAGAGTATCTATAATAGACTGAGAGCTAGCATCATGCACAGTACTAAAGGACCAAAGATCCAAGCCAAGCTGGATTGAGTAGGATCCAGAGGGTGATGAGTCTGTGGAAGGCTCAGTCCGCTACTGTAGCCTCCATGTTGGGCTTTCAAGAGAGTGGTTTCATGTACAAAAACCGTTTAATATTATCACCCCACATTGATATTATTTGCAGTTAACTTTATTTTCACATCCATTTTATTCCTGTCATCTCTATTTTATACAGGAAACAAAAAACTTAAGAATTCTAGTGACTGTGAAAAGGTAATGGTGATTCTGTCCTATATTACAGGAATGTTTTGCGAGGTCACTGTGTGTGTGTCTGAGTTGGTTCTAGGAGCAAGAGTCCAACATGGGTTACAATGCAGTGTTTTCCCACAAACAATTCCCAGGCTACTAAAAGAAATAAGATTGCATAGCTAGATGTTAGTGAGCACAAGGGGCAGAGACCAGTAGGCAGAGCATCTATATGGCTATATTTGGTAGATAAAATTATGCACGTTTTACTATGAAGAAATAGAGGCTTTTGGGGGTTACATAACTTGCTCATAGAGCACGGCTAGCTGACAGTAGAAGATAAACTACAATTTATTTGTGATTATTGAAAAAAAACATGTACTTAATTTTTTCTCTTTGCTCTGACTGTAAGTTAAGTCTACACCCTCTAAAGTTCTGTTTGTTGCTATTCTGACAGGGTGGTGACCCTACATGCCTCTTTCTCTTGGCAATTATTGTAGGTTACCCTGGTCCTAGAGTTAAGTATCTCCATTGCATGTGTGTTTTGACATTTCAGACCAGGCTTTGTTTCCTGCTTCTCCTGTGGTGCCCAGGCTAGTCCTGAGTGCACACACTAGAGATGAAGTTGCGGTGTGACAGGAGACCCACGGAGCACACGAATAAAGAATCAAATTCTTATCCAATATTCCCATTAGACAACAGATTTTTTTTTCTTGCTATAGAGTGCATGCACTTGCTGGTAAAAGACACAGGGACACAGAGACACAGAGACAGAGAGAAAGTAAGAAAGCAGCACCCCGGGGGTGGGGATGGCCATGCCATAATCTCTTCTCTTTTTATTCTCTTCTTGGGATTTTGGGCAAGCACGCACATGTGCACCATGTGTTCTTCAAGTCACCAGGTCCAGAGCTCAAACTGGTCAGTAGGACATGTGGGATCCAATACCTTTGCCACCACACCACCTGCTGTCCCCAGCACAGACTATATTTTAACTTATTTTTTTCTTTCAAAAATGTGTAACTAACAGCACTTGATTCTTAACTAAGTAATGTATTCAATGCACCCAACTCAGCATCTGTACATCACAAAATGTGACTTGAAGTCAAGCACTTAATTGTCATGAGGTGTTGGTCTAGTCTCATTTCCTTTTAGAATTTCAGTTTACTCGATTATAAAGCAAACATAAACCTACTAGCCAGGGTTATTTACAAACTAAGGAGGTAAACATCAAGAAATAGACTAGTACCTATGAAGCCCTCAACTAGTTGTAATGTTCTAGTCACCTTGATCTCCCTGACATAGTGTTTAGGGGACTCATGTAAAAACGTATATTTGTGAATGGCTTTAGAATATATAAGGTGCTTTCTGGATCATATGTCTATCCATTAAACCATAGCTCAGCTTATCCAAGATGGAGGGGCGTGAGTGAAGTCCAAAAATTAGAGTGTCTGATTGGACTTAGTGGCTATGGGAACCTTGTTTGCGCTGCCTGACTCTTGAGAACATACTCCCAAGATATTTTAACACCTCTTTGAATAGCTCTGGAACAAAAATACTTCCATAACTGTTGACTCTTCTGAAACTAATTACACTGAGAAATAGAAGTTAGGAAGCAAATAAACAGAGTCTGTGAAAATACAATTTAACCTTAAAATATGTCTGTTTGGAAATAACATTTCTTACTGTGTGGCAACATGGACACTTCGCAGGCCATTTCAATAAAATGGATCATTAGCCCCTGGGCAAACGATGATGTGCTCACCTCATTTTTCTTGTAGGCAGAAATGATCCTAAAAATGAAGTCTAAAATTGACAGGTTTTTTATCTTAAAAATTGATTTTTCAATCAGAATTCAAATAAAATTTATATTGTTATATTTGTTATAATTCATAATTCTATTTTAGTCTACACATTTTTCCTCCCATATCCTTATTTTTAATTTTTGCTATTTATTTATTTATTTAAAGGTTTGGATTTGTTTTCCTGGTAGACTTCTGCAGAGTGTGGATTTCACTGATTGCATCGCTGTTGTGTAGATTATTATATTCCTCTCTTCTCTATATCCAGGTGATTGGATCTAGAAGCTTGATCGATGCTGATCTGGTTAGCAAGACTCCCTCATCCGTCAGAAGGCCCACGACATCTGCTTGCTCCCTCCCAGTGATGTTCACACTTTGATGATTACTAGCTAGACTCATTAATTCATTAGTCATTATAAAATAATTACATCCTGATTTCATTGTTTTCTTTCCTTACCATATTCTCATCATTGGCTTAGGAGACAAAAAGAAATAGGGGGATGCTGCTAAGAGGACGTTCGTCCCTAACCAAGAGAAGCAGGGCCAGAGGAGTTCGAGTTTCTACCTTCCTGTTCCAGGGTTATGGCGCGAGGACCTAACTCTAGAAGCTGCCACAGCCATCTTGTAATCATATGGTGAAACCCTGCCAAAAGACTGAGCAGGAAGATTTTTGAAAAAACAGGAAAACCTGGACTTTTTAGTTGATTTCTTAAACACTGATGAAAATGCATAGATAATATTTAGAAAATGGATAGAAAATTCATAAATAATATTTAGGTAATAACATCTGCATCTTTTAAGCTATATTAAAATCTGAGGATGAGAAAAGAGAGAGAGAGAGAGAGAGAGAGAGAGAAATGTAAGCACCCTCAGCAGGGTGTCATGTCACTATCATCCCCTACCCTGACCACAATCCATCATCACTGATGCATGCTCATGTGCCTCATATACAGAGGTCAACCTAAGACTCAAACCCTGACTTTCCATATGGCTTCAAAATCATAGGATGTCATGCTACAAACACTCCACTGCAGCTGGGCCAGGGAAGGCTGAACATTTTAAGGTACCATTGAGCTGTGAGCCAAACCTCCAAACTTCTTATCTGATTAAAACAAAACAAAACAATAAAAACTGTGTTGTTTTATGTGGTGTAGGTAGTTTTGAAAAGAACTGGTCGGTATATTATGGAGCACTCTCTTTAAGGTAGTGTCATCTCCATCAGACTATATCATCAGACACACACAGCAGGGCGCGGCACTGCTGTGGACCTCGGTCACCTGGCTGAGGGACAGTCTCACAGGCTTCTCCGCCTCAGTTACTCTTCAATTTCTCTCTGTGCTGTACTCTGTGGGAGACAGTCACCATGTCGAGCCCACACTTAGGGCATAGGAAGTGTCCCACCCCCTGAGGGTACAGGGTGTCCCTCAGTTCCTTGGACTTTTGTGTGGAAGATTGGACTCTGTATTTACTCAGTTAGTCATAATGGACAGTTATTGCATACTTTGGACTATACTCTAAACTACTCTACCATTATAATCTCTTCTACTCTTCTGTTACACTATTATACTCCATCTAATCTATTATACTCTAAACTACTTTATTTGTTGCTCAAACTGTTCCATATTTGGCCATTGGGACTCTAGTTGGTTTCTGTGTCCTGTTGACATACTTCCTCATTGTGGGTTTCATTTTGCATTTGTTTTTGTTTTAGCACTTTTTACTTTCTGGCACTACCCAGTCCTCCAGACTCATTCTGCATATTTTATGCCCCAGTCATCTCCAAGGAGCCCTGTTTTTTTTTCTTTTTTAGATTTTTTTTATTAATTCTTTTCTTATTGAACATTAGACAACATTTTTAGAATGGTGTTAGATACTAAGATGTAGGTGCTATATGTGTTTCCCAATTTAATCTAATTCCCATCTTGTTTTTTGTTTGTTTGAGTTTGTTTTTGTTTGTTTGTTTTGAGAGATTTTTGCTATAGGGTATGTGTGCTCGCCAGAAAGACTGAGAGAGACACAGAGATAGAAAGTGAGAAATCACCCCCCGGGGTGTTGGCCACACTGCGATCCCTTGTCCTCCATTCTCCTCTCGGGATCTTGGACATGCATACACATGCACCCGGTGTGAGTTTAAGCCACCAGATCCAGGACTCAAACCGTGGTCAACTACATGGGAGTCCAGCAACGTAGCCATTAGGCCATCTGCTGGTACCTCTATCTTGTTTTAACTGCTGTTTTCTCTATAACTGTTTTTGTATGTTGTATTTCACATTCATTTTGATTATATTTTGCTATTTCCCCCCCTTTTTCCTATTTCTTATTCAGAGTTAGATTTGTCAAATTTAGCTAAAGAAAATATAATCATCCAGCTACATTTCAAATAAATAATATTTGAATTTTTTTTTGAATAAGTATGTCCATTTGTTTTTTTTTTGGGGGGGAAACATAGTTATACTAAATAAATGTTACTTGTTTATGTACAATTTAAGTATAGCTGTGCTGTTTTATGTTACAATTTTATCCAGAGCTGATGATTCTACTACAAAAGGAAAAAACAAAACCAAAAACAAACAGCAATGAAAAACACAAACAGTAAACTTTAGGACTGCCGTAGAAAGAGTGAAAGCTACTGAGTCCTAAGTAGTTAAACTCTGAGTCCAGGTCAGGCCTGAGGAAGGTGTGGGCGACGTAGCTCACTACACGGTGGTACGGTGCGGTGGTCACGAGCACACTCTGCCTCCAGAGCCCGTGGTTCCTCCATTCGCCTCTGACACTATTGATTTAGGAAGCTGGACGACAACAGTCCAGGGCGAAGGATGTGTCCTTTTCTTGGAAGGGTTGAGAAAACACACATGCAGCACAATTATGCCCCCCCGAGGGGACTATTCTCTGCACTGCAATAAAATACAGACAATATGGGTTAGAGAATGATTGCTATTCGGAAACAGCTGGGAATAAGAGCAGCTTCTCTTTTACTTCCTCTCTTCATGCTGTCATCCTTTGCCAGCATAATGTACATGTTATGGGTCTTTGCCTGGTGAGAGTAACTTTGGGGTGTCATGGGAGTCATGGTTGGATCGTGCGTGTGTGTGTGTCTGTGGGGGGCACTACTTGCAGTACTGCAGTGTGTATAAGTGTACCAGCAGGTGTTGGCACCTGTGCGTATCTGTGAGTATGCGTGTATGTGTGCGGGTAGAGATATGAGCTGGGGAGGAGTAAATGACTATGCGGCACTGCAGTGTGTGTAAGTGTACCAGCAGGTGTTGGCACCTGTGCGTATCTGTGAGTATGCGTGTATGTGTGCGGGTAGAGATATGAGCTGGGAGGAGTAAATGACTATGCGGCACTGCAGTGTGTATAAGTGTACCAGCAGGTGTTGGCACCTGTGCGTATCTGTGAGTATGCGTGTATGTGTGCGGGTAGAGATATGAGCTGGGGAGGAGTAAATGACTATGCGGCACTGCAGTGTGTATAAGTGTACCAGCAGGTGTTGGCACCTGTGCGTATCTGTGAGTATGCGTGTATGTGTGCGGGTAGAGATATGAGCTGGGAGGAGTAAATGACTATGTGGCACTGCAGTGTGTATAAGTGTACCAGCAGGTGTTGGCACCTGTGCGTATCTGTGAGTATGCGTGTATGTGTGCGGGTAGAGATATGAGCTGGGGAGGAGTAAATGACTATGCGGCACTGCAGTGTGTGTAAGTGTACCAGCAGGTGTTGGCACCTGTGCGTATCTGTGAGTATGCGTGTATGTGTGCGGGTAGAGATATGAGCTGGGAGGAGTAAATGACTATGCGGCACTGCAGTGTGTATAAGTGTACCAGCAGGTGTTGGCACCTGTGCGTATCTGTGAGTATGCGTGTATGTGTGCGGGTAGAGGTATGAGCTGGGAGGAGTAAATGACTATGCGGCACTGCAGTGTGTGTAAGTGTACCAGCAGGTGTTGGCACCTGTGCGTATCTGTGAGTATGCGTGTATGTGTGCGGGTAGAGGTATGAGCTGGGAGGAGTAAATGACTATGCGGCACTGCAGTGTGTATAAGTGTACCAGCAGGTGTTGGCACCTGTGCGTATCTGTGAGTATGCATGTATGTGTGCGGGTAGAGATATGAGCTGGGGAGGAGTAAATGACTATGCGACACTGCAGTGTGTGTAAGTGTACCAGCAGGTGTTGACACCTGTGCGTATCTGTGAGTATGCGTGTATGTGTGCGGGTAGAGATATGAGCTGGGAGGAGTAAATGACTATGCGGCACTGCAGTGTGTATAAGTGTACCAGCAGGTGTTGGCACCTGTGCGTATCTGAGTATGATGTGTGCTAGAGGAGAGAGTAAATGACTATGCGGCACTGCAGTGTGTATAAGTGTACCAGCAGGTGTTGGCACCTGTGCGTATCTGTGAGTATGCGTGTATGTGTGCGGGTAGAGATATGAGCTGGGGAGGAGTAAATGACTATGCGGCACTGTATGTGTGCGGGTAGAGGTATGAGCTGGGAGGAGTAAATGACTATGCGGCACTGCAGTGTGTGTAAGTGTACCAGCAGGTGTTGGCACCTGTGCGTATCTGTGAGTATGCGTGTATGTGTGCGGGTAGAGATATGAGCTGGGGAGGAGTAAATGACTATGCGGCACTGCAGTGTGTATAAGTGTACCAGCAGGTGTTGGCACCTGTGCGTATCTGTGAGTATGCGTGTATGTGTGCGGGTAGAGATATGAGCTGGGAGGAGTAAATGACTATGCGGCACTGCAGTGTGTATAAGTGTACCAGCAGGTGTTGGCACCTGTGCGTATCTGTGAGTATGCGTGTATGTGTGCGGGTAGAGATATGAGCTGGGGAGGAGTAAATGACTATGCGGCACTGCAGTGTGTATAAGTGTACCAGCAGGTGTTGGCACCTGTGCGTATCTGTGAGTATGCGTGTATGTGTGCGGGTAGAGATATGAGCTGGGGGGAGTAAATGACTATGCAGCACTGCAGTGTGTGTAAGTGTACCAGCAGGTGTTGGCACCTGTGCGTATCTGTGAGTATGCGTGTATGTGTGCGGGTAGAGATATGAGCTGGGAGGAGTAAATGACTATGCGGCACTGCAGTGTGTATAAGTGTACCAGCAGGTGTTGGCACCTGTGCGTATCTGTGAGTATGCGTGTATGTGTGCGGGTAGAGATATGAGCTGGGAGGAGTAAATGACTATGCGGCACTGCAGTGTGTATAAGTGTACCAGCAGGTGTTGGCACCTGTGCGTATCTGTGAGTATGCGTGTATGTGTGCGGGTAGAGATATGAGCTGGGAGGAGTAAATGACTATGCGGCACTGCAGTGTGTATAAGTGTACCAGCAGGTGTTGGCACCTGTGCGTATCTGTGAGTATGCGTGTATGTGTGCGGGTAGAGATATGAGCTGGGGAGGAGTAAATGACTATGCGGCACTGCAGTGTGTGTAAGTGTACCAGCAGGTGTTGGCGCCTGTGCGTATCTGTGAGTATGCGTGTATGTGTGCGGGTAGAGGTATGAGCTGGGAGGAGTAAATGACTATGCGGCACTGCAGTGTGTATAAGTGTACCAGCAGGTGTTGGCACCTGTGCGTATCTGTGAGTATGCGTGTATGTGTGCGGGTAGAGATATGAGCTGGGGAGGAGTAAATGACTATGCGGCACTGCAGTGTGTGTAAGTGTACCAGCAGGTGTTGGCACCTGTGCGTATCTGTGAGTATGCGTGTATGTGTGCGGGTAGAGATATGAGCTGGGAGGAGTAAATGACTATGCGGCACTGCAGTGTGTATAAGTGTACCAGCAGGTGTTGGCACCTGTGCGTATCTGTGAGTATGCGTGTATGTGTGCGGGTAGAGGTATGAGCTGGGAGGAGTAAATGACTATGCGGCACTGCAGTGTGTGTAAGTGTACCAGCAGGTGTTGGCACCTGTGCGTATCTGTGAGTATGCGTGTATGTGTGCGGGTAGAGATATGAGCTGGGAGGAGTAAATGACTATGCGGCACTGCAGTGTGTATAAGTGTACCAGCAGGTGTTGGCACCTGTGCGTATCTGTGAGTATGCGTGTATGTGTGCGGGTAGAGGTATGAGCTGGGGAGGAGTAAATGACTATGCGGCACTGCAGTGTGTATAAGTGTACCAGCAGGTGTTGGCACCTGTGCGTATCTGTGAGTATGCGTGTATGTGTGCGGGTAGAGATATGAGCTGGGGAGGAGTAAATGACTATGCGGCACTGCAGTGTGTGTAAGTGTACCAGCAGGTGTTGGCACCTGTGCGTATCTGTGAGTATGCGTGTATGTGTGCGGGTAGAGGTATGAGCTGGGAGGAGTAAATGACTATGCGGCACTGCAGTGTGTATAAGTGTACCAGCAGGTGTTGGCACCTGTGCGTATCTGTGAGTATGCGTGTATGTGTGCGGGTAGAGATATGAGCTGGGGGGAGTAAATGACTATGCGGCACTGCAGTGTGTATAAGTGTACCAGCAGGTGTTGGCGCCTGTGCGTATCTGTGAGTATGCGTGTATGTGTGCGGGTAGAGATATGAGCTGGGAGGAGTAAATGACTATGCGGCACTGCAGTGTGTATAAGTGTACCAGCAGGTGTTGGCACCTGTGCGTATCTGTGAGTATGCGTGTATGTGTGCGGGTAGAGATATGAGCTGGGGGGAGTAAATGACTATGCGGCACTGCAGTGTGTATAAGTGTACCAGCAGGTGTTGGCACCTGTGCGTATCTGTGAGTATGCGTGTATGTGTGCGGGTAGAGATATGAGCTGGGGAGGAGTAAATGACTATGCGGCACTGCAGTGTGTATAAGTGTACCAGCAGGTGTTGGCACCTGTGCGTATCTGTGAGTATGCGTGTATGTGTGCGGGTAGAGATATGAGCTGTGGAGGAGTAAATGACTATGCGGCACTGCAGTGTGTATAAGTGTACCAGCAGGTGTTGGCACCTGTGCGTATCTGTGAGTATGCGTGTATGTGTGCGGGTAGAGGTATGAGCTGGGGAGGAGTAAATGACTATGCGGCACTGCAGTGTGTGTAAGTGTACCAGCAGGTGTTGGCGCCTGTGCGTATCTGTGAGTATGCGTGTATGTGTGCCGGTAGAGGTATGAGCTGGGGAGGAGTAAATGACTATGCGGCACTGCAGTGTGTGTAAGTGTACCAGCAGGTGTTGGCACCTGTGCGTATCTGTGAGTATGCGTGTATGTGTGCGGGTAGAGATATGAGCTGGGGAGGAGTAAATGACTATGCGGCACTGCAGTGTGTGTAAGTGTACCAGCAGGTGTTGGCGCCTGTGCGTATCTGTGAGTATGTGTGTATGTGTGCGGGTAGAGATATGAGCTGGGAGGAGTAAATGACTATGCAGCACTGCAGTGTGTATAAGTGTACCAGCAGGTGTTGGCACCTGTGCGTATCTGTGAGTATGCGTGTATGTGTGCGGGTAGAGATATGAGCTGGGAGGAGTAAATGACTATGCGGCACTGCAGTTTGTATAAGTGTACCAGCAGGTGTTGGCACCTGCGCGTATCTGTGAGTATGCGTGTATGTGTGCGGGTAGAGGTATGAGCTGGGGAGGAGTAAATGACTATGCGGCACTGCAGTGTGTATAAGTGTACCAGCAGGTGTTGGCACCTGTGCGTATCTGTGAGTATGCGTGTATGTGTGCGGGTAGAGATATGAGCTGGGGAGGAGTAAATGACTATGCGGCACTGCAGTGTGTGTAAGTGTACCAGCAGGTGTTGGCACCTGTGCGTATCTGTGAGTATGCGTGTATGTGTGCGGGTAGAGGTATGAGCTGGGAGGAGTAAATGACTATGCGGCACTGCAGTGTGTGTAAGTGTACCAGCAGGTGTTGGCACCTGTGCGTATCTGTGAGTATGCGTGTATGCGGCAAGCATGGACAGAGCTATGTTTTATGTGGCGTGGCCAGAGGGTATACGGCATCACCTGAGAGACAGAGGACGCCGGGGCTGAGAGGGAGAGAGCACCCCCCAGGGTGTGGTCACGTTGCGACACTTGTTCCTCCATTTCTCCATCCTGTCAGGATTTGGGGCACATATATGCACCTAGTGTGTTTGTCAAGCCTCCAAGAACAGGAATTAAAATTCTGCCTTAACCACCAGGCCATGGAGTCAGCCCTTACTTTTTTTTTTTTTTCCGGAGAGATTTTTGCTATAGGGCGCGTGCGCTCGCCAGACAGACTGAGAGACAGAAAGCGAGAAATCACCCCCCAGGGGGAAGGGCCACGCCACAATCCCTTCTCCTCCATTCTCCTCTCGGGATCTTGGGCACGCACGCACATGCACTTGGCGTGAGTTTAAGCCACCGGGTCCGGGACTCGAACCGTGGTCGACTACGTGGGAGTCCAGCGACATAGCCATTATGCTAACTGCTGGTCCCAGACCTTACTTAATTTTTAAAAAATATTAATGATGTGCCTAAAAACTCCACAAAATTTTTTTTCATAGTTAAACATATGATCTGTGTCCTCTGTCCCTGGTCTGGCCCTCAGAGCCACGTCCCCTGTTCTTCACACTATTATGAGCACAACAGGAGATGTATGAGACTCAGCAGAACAGGCACTCTTGACAGATTACGTCTTTGATCTGAGAGGAAGAAGAGGTTCAGCCAGGCTCTGCATTCTGGAAAGTATGTACATTCTGTCTGAAGTTTTGCAACCAAGGATATGAGGCTCTAGAAAGAAGGCCTGGGATTACATTGTGGAGAGGTTTAGACAGGGCTCACAAATTCTGCTGAAGTTTCATGCACCTCAGCAGCCGTTCACACACACCTGCAACAGGACATGAATATTCAAGTAAACACGTCGCTTCGCTTTTGTCATATGTTCTCTTTCGTTTCCTTTCCTTTGAAAACTTCACAAATGCAAAGAGCAAAATAGACAGGGCCTGTTCTGAAGAAGGCTTACATCACTTAGGTGCATAGGATAACAGCGTCAATTATTCATAGTATAAAATATAAGGCATTAATATTTTACTTTATGTCAGGAACCACATGGCATGTAAAAGGCAGATGCTGAAATGAATTTCATAGGTATTTGGAGATGGCTTTTGAGAAAGTACAAAATGGTAAGTCTATAAATTTTCTTTCAACACAAACGTATACAATATAGAAGGACTTGAATCAAATTTACAAAAATAATTTTTCAAAGCAATTCAGTCAAGTTCTTTTAATAGATGCTTAATTCATAAGCCTTTTTAGCATTGGACGGGACAGTCTGTGGGAGTGGAGGCACCATTATCAGGAAACCAGCAAAATACGAAGACAGGCACGGTTTCTCTGGTTCAGACTACATAAAACCATCAGTGTAGAGTCAGTGTCATGGACTGTCCACACTGAGAGATCCCGCCTCAAAGGTAGGAAAAAAAAATAGGAAAATTAAATTAATTTTAAATATAATTTACTGAAGAAAGAAAAAATTAACTCTAAAGTTACAAAGAAAATTAATTTGAAACTAATTTCACTCAATAGTCACATAATTTTGTGATTTTATATATTTTAAATTATATATAATTGTTTGGAAATGACTTCTCATACAAATCACTTTAAACTGTGTAGAAATAATGTATGCTTCTCTTATATACCTTCATGTACCAAACCAGAAATGGCTATTATACACACATAAACATAGTATGTTTATATTTATACATGTAAATACATATTATGTTTGTTTCATAAGTACGCTTTATTTTTTAACTTTATTTTCTTTTTTATTTAATATGTGAGTTTCTGATTTTTATTAGGTAAATAAATTTGAATAAATATAATTCAATTATTTTTATAATATCTTGTTTACATCTAATTATTGTACATCAGATGGGGTACAATATGGTCTTTCAAAGCATGTATGCACTGTGTGATCACTGACTCAAGGCTAGTATGTTATTCATCATTTTCTATAAAACACATCACATTAGGCTGTACTTCCTTTTAATATAATTTGATTTTTGTCTGCAATTTGCTTTCTAGACCATTAAGCAATAAAATCTTTCTGGTTGGTACCTAGAGCTATAGTCTGCTTCTACTATTTTGGCCTTTTTAAAATTTGAATTAATGGTAGCTCATTAAGCCTTCCACTTTTTTAAAATATATAATTATTTATTTTATTTATTCATTCATTTATTTTAATTTGACCAGAGAGAGACAGAGAGAGAGAAAGATTGAGAAAGCAAGCTGCCAGGTCCAGGACCCGAACCGTGGTCAGCCATGTGGGAGTGTCCAGCACCTTAACCACCACGCCATCTGCTGGTCCCAAGCCTTCCACTTTTAATGAAATTACAAGATGTTGCAATGTTTCATCATATTTCAGTACCACTACCACTTAAGCACACACATGCTTACATATTCAACTTGTCAAGAACTGACATAATTGAACGTTTTTCAAAAAATTCATCATTTTATTTTAAAAAAGGTCTTCTTTGAAAGCGCACTTAAATATTTTTAAAGATTTTTTAAGTTCATTTGAAGATGTAACATATTTGGAGCAAACTGATATATCTCACAGTGTATTTTCCTCATTTCTGTATTTGCCTTTTAATATGTATTTATGATATAATTTTCCAAAATTAATGAATTTAATGAGATGTAGTTGACTCTTTTCATATTTTTTTTTTGATTGTGCTTGTCTCTTTAAACACAGCTTCCTTACACTAAAATTGTAACCATATTCTGACATCACTGGTAACACTTTTTGAAGTTCTTCTTTAAGGCTGAGTTCTTTGATCCATCTGTTCTTCATTTGTGTAACTGTATGAAGTCGTGATTAATTTCATTTGATTTCATTTTCAATGTGTAGCTAAATATTCCCACACTAGGCACTGATGTATTTACTTGTCCCCAGCACATGAAAGGCAAGGCTTTCTGCGTGACCCTGCAGGTAATACTTGGCCCGCCTCACTAGGGGGCACCATTCACACAGACCTCAATATGGACGGCTCACCTTAGGGTTACATAATAGATGTCTCCCTTCGAAATGTCAATTTTATCATTAACTGAATTTCTAAACATCCGTAAATTCACCTCTGGACTCTCTTTTCTGTTCTAATGACCAGTTTGAATGTAATTACTATCAATATTACTTTTCTTTAGACTTTAAAGTGTTTTTATATGTTCTCCCTTTTTTTTTAATATTAGTTAGCCTCTTACATATTTTCTCTTATGAATTTTACAAACGCTTTTTCAGACTCCAAGAAAAACCCTGTTGGGATTTGATTAAGATTGCTTTGGAAGTGTAAATCAATTTGGGGAAGAAGAAGGTCTTTACAATATTGATTCTTGTCTTTCTTGAACTAAGTAGATTTCTTCATTTACTCAGGTATGCTTGTTTGAGCGTCTAATGAGAATAGCACATTTTTATTTTCTCCTATACTATTTTAAGTAGATGAAATACAATTATGTTTTCTAAAATCAATTCATCTTGAATTTTTTTCAATTAAAATATTTAGTTCGTGCTTGTCATTTACTGATTTTAAAATATATTTATAGGGACCAGCAGTTGGCGTAATAGCTATGTCGCTGGACTCCCATGTAGTCGACCACAGTTCAAGTCCCAGACCCAGTGGCTTGGACTCACACTGGGCTTGTATACGTGCCCAAGATCCCTAGAGGAGGATGGAGGAGAAGGGATTGCAGAGTGCCCAGCCCCACTGCGGGGTGATTTCTCGCTTTCTGTCTCTCTGTCTCTCTCTCTCTGGAGAGCACACACACCCTATAGCAAAAACCTCTCAAAAAAATAAATAATAATAAAAAAATTCTAGATGGTATTATTAATTCTGAGATACCCATTATCTAAGTATTCATCATGTGAGTCAGCATTTGAATTTTCCTAGAAAGAACCAGAATATATTCTACTAATTTAATGAATCACATTGATGCTCACTCAAACATTGCTGTTTAACACTGCGTCTCTGTTATTGACCGTACAATAAATCTCTATTTCTGGTTGTCTTCTAATAATCTAGTAATTTGATAAATACAAATAGATTAAAGTAAAGGTATAGCTATCACAGAACATGCAGAAAACTAATAAAATTATCAATAGACTATTGAAATCATTAATTAATAAACATTAGTTAATCAACTACTCTGTTAGGAATGATTTTGTCAGGGACATAGCAGTAAAGTCACGTAAGTACAATTTCTACATATTATAGAGACTATATTTTATAGGGAGACCCAGAAAAACACACTATGAAAATAAAATTAAGTAGGGGGCAGCAGGTGGCATGATGGTTAAGGCTCTGGACTCCCACATGGCAGACCACAGCTCGAGTCCTGGACCTGGCAGCATACTTTCTCATTCTCTCTCACTTTCTCTCTCAATCTGGTGAGCATGTGTGTCCTATAGCAAATTTAATAATAATAATACAATTAAATAATTCTTTATAAAGGTGAAAAATGAGTGTTTAAGAAGAAATAAAATACTGGTTAGTGATAATTACAAAGAACTATAAGAATGAAAAGAAAAAGAAAAACACAACAGAAAATTGGCTGGTTGAGTAGCATGTTTGTTAAACACTGCAGAGGAAGTTGCATCTCAGATGGCCAATCACAGTGCAATCTTAGTTCAAGTAGCTTGAAAAACATGCTGGGCATGTGTGTGTACATGCACAAAATCCTGACGAGATGGAGAATTGGAGGGGAGAAGGTTGCAGCATGACCATACCCCACTAGACAGTAATTTCTCTTTCTCTCCCTCTCTTTTTCTTTTAAAAATAAAAAGAAGAAGAAAAAGAGAGAAAAAGAAAAAAGAGAGAAAGAAAAAGAAAAAGAAAAAGAAGAATGAAAGAAAAGAAAACATAGTAAAGAAATCACATGGGTGAGACTGATTTAGACAGGGTGTTCAGAGATCAAATACACAGAAAAAACTAAAAAGCACTTTCATATTTTAACTAGATAAAAAATTAAAAATAATAAATGTATGATGCATATTTAAACATAAAAAAGATAACAAAATTTTTTGGAGAAAATGTCAAAACCCTTAAAAGCGTTTTGCAAAGCTGAGTTGCCCCTGATCATAAATTTGAACATGCACATACTCAGTAAGCAAAATGCCATGGAATTCTGGCATGTCTATGACTTTAGAAAAATGACAATAACAGCAATAATGAATGCCTTCTGAATTCTAATCATTTGTACCAACTGAACTGTAGCAATCACAGCACTATTTTATTAAGTGGAATGACATTAAACTATTTGGAAATTCAATTGCATTTTATGAAAGTAAAACCTAAATAAAATCTTTCTTTATGGTTTTCTTTGAAATGTTGGCTATATTGTTTTAAATGTATTGCCAATTAACAGCATCTCCTCATACCATTTATACTCAAATAATTAAGGTCTCTGATTTTTAATTTGAATTTATGAATTTGAATTTGTAAGCTATTTTGGTTAATTTCTTCGAAAAATTGTAAAAATATTTTTTTTTTTATCTTTGTAGGCTTAAGGTTCTTCTCCAATTAAAATGTGAATTCTGTGAGGTAAGATTGACATTCACTCAATTTTTCTATATGAATGCACAGTTAATTCAGTATCATTGGTTGAAAGGACTTTTCTTTTGTGCGTCAAATCATTTTGTCACTTCTGTCAAAAAAATAAATATCCACAAGAGTGTGAATCTATTTCTGGAATCTCTATTTCAGTCCATTGATCTATTTGCCAATTATTACTGTCATAACATTACATTCTCTTGATAACAATAAATATACAGTAAGCCTTAAAGTCAAATATGGTCAGCCTTCCATTCTTGATCTGTATTATGATTATTTTGGCTAGGTAAGGGTTTTTTGCATCAATGTAAAATTTTATAATCAAGTTGTCAATTTTCATAAAAATTCCTCATGGGATTATGTAATAGATTATCACATTAATCTATTAATAAATTTTAAGAGGGTTAACACTTTGACAATATAATTTAACCCACAATTTTATTAATTTAAGTATTTATTTTTCTCAGAAATATTTAACAATTTTGTATAGATGTGTGTATCACATTTTCTAAATTTATTCCAAATATTTCTGCATACTTTTACAAGTGGGAGTCATACAATTTTATTTCCAAATTTTTACTTTGGACTTAAACTGATCATCTGCTGCTGTATCTTCACCTAGACACACTGTGTGACTGTGAACTTCCCTTGTTGACTCAAAGATGTATTTTTCATATATTCTACATATCCATGGCTTTTCTCTGTGAATAAAGAGCTTTCATTTTTTCCATTAGTGTATATATGACTTTTTATTTTTTATTTCATTTTTTATACATTCAATTACCTTTTTTAGCTTACAAAGTGAATATTAAAATATGTGAACATTTCTTGGGACCAGCAGTTAGTGTAATGGCTATGTTGCTGGACTCCCACGTAGTCGACCATGGTTCGAGTCCCAGACCCGGTGGCTTAAACTCACGCCGGGCGCGTGCGTGCCCAAGATCCCAAGAGGAGAATGGAGGAAAAGGGATTGTGGCGTGGCCATCCCCACTGGGGGGTGATTTCTTGCTTTCTGTCTCTCTGTCTCTCTCTCTCTCTCTGGCGAGCACATGCACCCTATAGCAAAAACCTCTCCAAAAAAAAAAAAAAAACATTTCTTTATAGTCCAGTTGATTAAACTATAAAATATCTTCAACAGAGAATATCACATTTCTTTGCTCCATTAATGCTTTGCCTCTGTATTTTTCTTCTAAATGTCCTTCCTCAGGCCCTACTCTTCCACATACATTATATCTGGTATTTACACCCATTTGTTGTGTTTGTATATCCTTTGGTCAATCAGTTTCAGTCATAGAGCGTGGATATTCGGTATATATTAAGTGGGGACATACAATGTCTCTCCTTCATAGCCTGGCTTGCTTCACTCAGCAGTAAATCTTCCATTTCTTCCACTTTCTGTCAAAAGCTAGGATTTTGTGTTTTTTTGGCTGAATAGTATTCCATAGAGTATATGTGCCACACCTTTTTTTTTTTTTTTTTTTTTGAGAGGTTTCTTGCTATAGGGCGCGTGCGCTCGCTAGACAGACAGAGAGAGACATAGAGACAGAAAGTGAGAAATCACCCTCCCAGGGGGGATGGTCACGCCGCAATCCCTTCTCCTCCATTCTCCTCTCGGGATCCTGGGCACGCACGCACACGCGCCCGGCGTGAGTTTTAAGTCACCGGGTCCGGGACGCGAACTGCAGTCGACTACGTGGGAGTCCAGCGACATAGCCATTACGCTAACTGCTGGTTCCCATGCCACACTTTTTCAATCCATTCATCCATACAGGGGCATTTGGGTTGGCTCCATGTCTTAGCAATCGTGAATAGTGCTGCAATAACCATTGATGTGCAAGCACTTTTCCGATGAAGAATTCTTCTGTCCTTTAGGTAGTTACCAAGGAGTGGGATTGCTGGATCATATGGTAGTTCTAGTTTTAGAGTTTTGAGGAATCTCCAAATTGTTCACCACAGTGGCTGGTTACATTCCCACCAGCAGTGTAAGAGAGTTCCCCTTTCACCACATCCCCGCCAACACTTATCATTTTTTTTTTTTTTTTAATCTTAGACATTCTGACTGGGGTTAGGTGGTATCTCATTGTTGTTTTGATCTGCATTTCCCTTATGATGAGGGATGTTGAGCATTTTTTCATATGCCTTTTGGCTATTCATGTCATCCTTAGAGAGTGGTTTTTTCAACCCATTCTCCCATCTTTTAATAAGGTTGATCATCTTTTTTCCAAACAGCTCCTTGAGTTCCTTGTGTATTCTCGTCATCAGTCCCTTATCTGCTGCATAATTCACAAAAATATTTTCCCATTCTTAGGGCTGTCGATTCACACTAATTACTGTGTCTTTTCCCATGCAGAAACTTCTTAGTCTGATGTAATCCCACTTGTCTATTTTGGGGATTATTGACTATGCTTTGGGGGGGTCTTATTTAAGAAGTCTTTCCCTACCCCAATGTCTCACAGAGTTCCCCAGTTTTTTCTAGGAGCAGTTTTATAGTGTCTATATATGTGCCTTTTACATATTCTGCTCACCTTATTGCGCTGTTCAGGATTTCTGGTACAAAGATGAATGAAAGCAGTGAAATGAGCATTCTTGTATTTTTTCCTATTCTTAGGGGGCAATATTTTTCTCTTTGATCATTAAATATGTAGCAAACTACAGGTGTTTCATTTTACTTTTTTAATGAGGTCAAGTATTTTGGATTTTATTTTATTGTTTTAATTTATTTTACATTCATTGTATATCATTGCAACATACCACATGAGTTTTCCCATGCAGAATACATGGTATACTGGCTCAATCAAAGATATTACCACACCTGTTATTGTCAACAAATAATTTTCCATTTCTTGTTTCTTATATATTTTGCTTCTCCCCCCTTTACTCCTCCCCTCTCACTTTCTGTCATTTCTCACCTTCTTCCCACACTGTCTCTGGTACCTACAGTTGTTTCTGAATGACCTGTATTAGGCCAGGAATTTTCCTCTTATTCCTAGTTTACTGAGAGCTTTTATCTTGAATATATGTTGAACTTGTCAAATCTTTTGCTGCATCTATGGAGATAATTTTGACTTTAGGACAGTACACATTTATAACTTGTATATCTTCTTCATGTATTGCACATTTTATTATTACAAACTGTCCTTCTTTATATGCAGTAATATACTTTTTATTGAATTTCTGATATTAATACTGCAACTGCAGCTTTCTTTTGTTCACTATTTGCATGATAAATGTATTCCATCCTTTTATTCTCAATCTATTCATATTTTTTCTTTTAAAGTGAATTTTAGTAGATAGAATATAGTTTAATATTTTTCTTTATTCAGTCTGACAATCTTATATTCCATTGAAGTGCTCATGTATGTTTGCATGAATTTATGTTATTTTTCTATTTACTTTATATTTTTCTCATTTGTTTTGTGTTTTTCTAATACTTTTTAACGCTTCTTGTTTCATAAACCGAATATGGCTACAATATTCCATTTTAAGCTCTCTACTGGCTTTTAAGTTATAACTTTTTGCATTAATTTTAGAGTTTGTTTTCTTTGAAATTTAATTATAATCTACGTAGTGTCAAAATTGGACTACATTATGTAAAATTTAGAAACTTGAAACAGCGCAGTTTACCTTACCATATTTGTGTCATTTATTTCATTGTTATTACATATATCATATTTAAATGCATTATGACCTTTGTAATACAGTGTCATAACAATCAGCTAACAAAAATAAGAAAATAAAATGAATAGCATTCATATATAACCTTTTATATTTTCTTATATTTACCACATCTTTTGTCAGTAATTTCTGCAGATTTGAGTTAGTGTGTGGTGTTCTTTCCTTTAGGCTGAAAAAAATCCCTTTCAGCATTTATCTTAGTGAAAGTTACAGGCAATGCATATCCCCAGATGTTGCTTATCTGAAAATGTCTTAATGTACCTTTATTTTAAAAAAAAAAAAAAAAAAGAAAAGGTTTGCGGGGACAGCAGGTGTTATGGGTAAGGGGCTGGATTCCCACGTGGATAGCCACAGTTCAAGTCCCGGACCTGGTGGCTTTCTTTCTTTCTTTCTCTGTTTGTCTTTAGTGAGTGCACATGCCCTGTAGCAAATTAAAAAAAAATAATAATGAATAGAATAAATAATTCTTCAGAAAGAAGAATAGCTTTGCTAGATGTAGTGTTTGGAGTAAACACGTTTCCAGCACTTTACAGAAGCCATTCCATTTCCTTCTGCCCTCCATTTTTTCTAATGAGAATGCGTAAGTCAATACTCCCCCTTGGATAATGTGACCTTCTAGCCATTTCTGTATAACCGTGAATTTCTGGGGTTTGACTAAGATGTGGATATTACAGCTTTCCTTGTATGGATCATCTGTTTTTGCTTAGCTTCTTGGATTCAAATTTGTGCTTGTCTCTAAATTATGAAGTTTTTAGTCATTCCTTTTCTTTTCTTTTCTTCCCCCTACTCATTTTCTCTTTTCCCCTAATTTCTAGAGCCCAATTACTATTATGTTAGATCGATTGATATTGTCATGTAGTCTCTAAAGCTTTGCTCAATTTTTCTTGTTTTTTGGTATGTTCTTGTGATCATGTAATTTTTCTTGATTATCTTCATGTTACTTGGCACTTTGGCTGTCCCTAGTCAGTCAGCCTATTAGGGTTTTTTTTTTTTTTTTGTATTATTATTGTACTTTTCAGTTCTAGAATTTCTACTTGATTTTAATTTCTGTTGCCTGTATTTTATGAGGTATTTGATTCTCCACCTGTTCATCAAATTTAAGTATATTATTCTTGAAAATATCCATAGTAGCTGCCTGAAAGTTAATGCACATCTGGGTCATCTGAACATCTGACTGTTCTGTTTGTTAACTTATTTTCTTATGCACAGGTCACCCTTTGTTTTCCTTGTATGTGTATTGGGTTTTAATTGTTTGTCAGAATTATAGATAAAATGTTAGTGAGTTCCCTGTATGTTCAGGGTTCCCTAAAGTGCCCTCTCCTGTTCTAGCAAGTAGTTGACTTGACGGGAGTCCAACTCTGAGCTCTCTGTCTCTCTCTTTCCTTCATTGTCTCCCTCTCCTCTCTCCTTCACAATGAGTATCAGTGGAATCTCTGCTCAGTTCCTGTGGGCTCCAGCGTCTGATTCTTCACTGGATCCCTGGGCATTTCCTAAGAACGCTCATGCAGACTTTAGAGGCAGAGCTTAAATTCAGGTTTTAAGTACTCTTCCCTTCTGCAGCATCTTCCCTTCCAGAGTTCCACATCCAAACTTTCTTCTGTTCTTCTAGCCCCTAATTATTTTCTCCAACACCTCAAACCACCAAAAAGCTGTGTACAGATTGAGAAATAACCTCATAAAAAAGTCACAAAATATCAAATATCTCCTATTACAGTTAATATCGAATATCTCCTCTTACAGTTAATATCAAGTATCTCCTGTTACAGTTAACATCAAATGTCTCCTGTTACAGTTAACATCCTTCTTCAATTTCTTTGCACTTTCAGCTGTTGTTGATACTGTGTCCATATTTATAAGTGCTACTTGCAGACAAGATAGTTCAACCAAACTACTCGGCCTTTTTATTTTTTTTTCCCAAGCATCTATCTGTTTGTTTTTGGTTTTAATTCCCAGGAGACTTTCTTTAAATTCATTTTAAACTATTATATTGAATTGACAAATATTCTTATTTCAGATTATACTGTTTTCATTTTTTACAAGTAGTAGCTGTTCTTTCTGGAGACACTGATTATGTTTTAGATGTTTTATTCTACATTATATATGATATTTTACATGCGAAGAAAGCTGGGATGGGAGGCTTGGGAATTTGTGGCCTGTATTTTATGTGTAGCTCTAAAAATCTCTAGAAATTTGAGAAAGCTTCTGTATGAATCCAACAAGAACCAAAGAAAAGAAAATATTGTCTAAATAATATTGATGTGTCTTCTATAAGAAGCTAAATCCACAGGTAATGAAGGAGGATGGAGGGTCTCGCGACAGGGAATGAAGCAGTAAGTTCTTAGCAGGAGTGGGAGCTGCTACGTATCTTTTGGTGGGACGAAGGAAGAAGGTATTGTTACCAGAGTCTATGTAATTATCCGAAAGCAGGAAGTACGGTGGGCACGTTTGCTGAGATGAAGCCTCACCACAAAGAGTGTGTCAGTCTCACAGGGTATACAGCAGCTGCCAGTGTGCAGCCTGAGGCCAAAGGGAAAGGGAGAAGCATTCCTGCTTTTATTTCCTCCTGCCTTTCAACATCCTTCCAGGGCCTCCATTGGCTGAGCCTCCCGGGAGAAGCAGCACAGCTGCCTGGAATCAGAGCCCAGGAAGGAAGGGCAGTAAATGCAGGAGCCGGCAGGACCAGGGACAGCACTTCTGTCTGCGCTTTGATTTATCTTGCTTTAAAATGAGGACCTCAATTTCTCACATTAAGTGTCTGAGGGAAGATTAAGAAAAATAATATATACCACTTCCTGGCCCACTGTTTAGAAATAATAAATGTTACTTAATGGTTCTTTATGTGAACTGTATGTAGCTGCTTTTGCTACGAAAGGAGATACATTAACGTATGGAGAACAAACTACCGTGTGTCTGTGTGGTAGGTTTGAAAAGCAGTGGCGACATACTCCCACATGCCTTGGACATACTCCCACATGCCTTGGACATACTCCCACATGCCTTGGACATACTCCCACATGCCTTGGACATACTCCACATGCCTTGGACATACTCCCACATGCCTTGGACATACTCCCACACACCTTCGTGCACGTGCTCCTGAAGCGAGCCTCTCTGTGGGTCTCTCAGCTTCAGGTTTGACATACAGAGTTTGGAAGTCACCCCTTCTCACATCTAGGAAATAAAAAGCTGATCAAGCTGAAAGTCCACGCTCCTTTACATCCGCCAGGTGTCGAGGCCAGAGGGCAAACTGCTGCCCCCTAAACTGGACGGACAGACAGACGGGTAACTGACGCGTTCTGGAGACTCCGTGTAGATGAGCTTGAGAAATGAGAACTCTACATGGGCCCGGATTCAGGACCGTCCCCACACTCTGGTGAGGTCCACCTCCAGGAGCCCTCGCACGTTCCCATGATGAAGACCTGAGAAAAATCTGCTCATCCCTTCCCAAGTGGGAGGGAAAAGACGCCATTCTGAAACATACCCAGAGTTCATTCTTCTTAGATTATGCTCAAGGGAAAGTAATTTACTAGCACCTAACTGACTGGAATTTTACCCAAACCTAAACAACCTTGAATCCACAAGAAGAAAAAAATAATAATGACACAGGACTACATAGCCTCCTAATTTTTTATATAGTCTCCTAATTTCAAGTGGGAAATGATATATCCAATTCTATGTCCAGTAGAACTCCAAGGTCGTGTAATAATAAACATGGTGTGGAAGGGGAGAGAAAACATGAGGCCCTGGATGATTTCTTCATGTGCCTGGGATCCTGAGTTGAATAAAATGGTTGTTGAATGAAGGACGTTGTGGCTTTCTGCTGACTCCTTACATACTCTTGGCGATTTCCACATACTTATTTTTCTGCCAGTGATGGGCTCCATGATTGGCAAATAGTAATAGCTAACCTTTCTGAATAGTTTTAAATTCTTAATATACATTGACTTAATGAATCCTCAGTGTTTTTAACATTTTTATCTTCATCTGTCAGAGGAAGAAACAGGGCCCAAAGGGTCTGAAGAAAACCCCCACGGTGCTATTGCTGAGACCTGGCAGCCAAGAATGAGATTCCAGGCAGAGTGCTCCAGAGACTCCCTCCGAACACTGCGTCCTCCCGCCTTCCGGTGCCACAGGTGTCCATCGACACTGGATGGGTGGACAGGCTGCCCCGGGGCCTTAAGGCTCTGAGGAGCACAAAGGGCTTCTCCGCAAACTGGTTTTATTAATAGCACTCTAAATTCTCTGAGTAAACTGCTCCTCTCCTGGTTCTAGTGGCTGAGATGCCAGAGCACACTCTGTGTCCACAGTCACACCGTATTATTCCTGACCTACACACCTGAGAGAATACTTCTGGATGTTTTCTGAATGAGTGAATAGCTTTATGAATGTCTGTTTCCTGGGGCCAGCGTCTGAGGCTGCTGTGGTCAGTGAGAAGGCGTTCCCAGACTGTTGTGGAAACGTGCTATTCCCTCGCCGATGTCAGTAGGCATAGTCCTCGGGGCTCAAATGACCTGAAGCTATTAGCGCTTAATGCTTGTGCCAGAATCATTCCACTGATAGAAACATCTCTGACAATCCACGTTCCCATTTAAAAGTATATCCGAGAGGAAATGAACCATAGAATCCAACAGTAGGTAGACTCAAAGTGCATAAAGTGTCACTGCAGACATCAGAAAATGTCCGTGATTTCCCCACAACTTCACATGCTCACGAAGTGGCTTCAGGGGTGCCACGTGTCCTCCCTAGGTGCAGAAGCAGAAAGGCTGTCACTGCTGAGGCCCCGCGTGGCAAAAGGCAATTAAGCAAGAGGGGCAGAAAGCCCGTAAGTGGACCCTGCGTCACAACTCTGTCTATTGGCAGTGTAGACACGGCCATTTGCAGCCTCAGTTGCCTTGTCTTAAAATAAGAATCTCCTGGGAACCAGCAGTTAGCGTAATGGCTATGTCACTGGACTCCCACATAGTCGACCGCAGTTCGCTTCCCGGACCCGGTGGCTTAAAACTCACGCCAGGCGCGTGTGTGTGCGTGCCCAAGATCCCAGGAGGAGAATGGAGGAGAGGGGATTGCGGCATGACCATCCCCCCTGGGGGGTGATTTTTCACTTTCTGTCTCTATGTCTCTCTCTGTCTGTCTGGCAAGCGCACGCGCCCTATAGCGAAAACCTCTCAAAAAAAAAAAAAAAAAAAAAGAATCTCCTACAAACACAGTTCTTTGAGAATTTTAGATGAAGTGAACAGTTGGCTCCTACCCTCTTCAAAGAAGTGCTGATGTGTAATCTACATATTAATTATTTATTTAAGGGCTGACAAAGGTTTGTGGAGGACCAACATGAGTTAGAGAATTTGCTGAGATAAGCAGTTCGTGGAACTTGTGTACTATAAGTGAAAACAACACTAAGAGAACTGAGTGTGAATATTCATATATGTACACACATATGTGTGTGTTGAATGTATAATGCGTGTATAAGTATACATACATAAAATGCATATTTACATATGTATGTGAACAATCACAAAATGATAAAACACAGCAGCTAAGACGGTTTGGAGTTCAAGCATGGGTTTTGGAGTCAGAAGCACATTCAAACATAAGTCGCACATTCAGATGGAGTCGGTTCAAGTCAATTTGCCTCTCAGCCCTCATGGTTGCCTTCTAGGTTAAATGAGATCTTTGTGAACTCAAGGAGCGTGATGTCAGATTCTCCATAGACGTAAGGAATGCAGATTCCGTTCTTTATGCTTTGGCCCACACAAGAGCAGTCTAACATTTCTGGCAGGCATGCAGCAAAACCAGGCTTAGCTCCATCCTGAATCCCGTCCCAACTGACCAGTCACGGCAGCGTGCTTTACACTCCGTCTGGGCCTGACTGGGAGCAATGAGAGTTTACAGGCACAGCTTTGGTGGACCTGCTGCTTCTTCCTGCTTTAGGGGATGGGCAGCCCCTCTGCAGTAAGACCTCTGTTGTCCTACTGTGAATACGTCAGTGGGGAGGGTAGTCACGACATGCTCAGATCTCTGCAATAATATGAACTGAACCACGAACAAAGCATAATTAAAATATATATACGTTGGGACCAGCACTTGGCATAATGGCTATGTTGCTGTATTCCCATGTAGTCAATCACAGTTCAGGTCCCAGAGCCAGTGGCTTAAACTCACGCCAGGCACATGTGCCCAAGATCCCAAGAGGAGAATGGAGGAGAAGGGGTTACGTTGTGGCCATCCCCCCGGGGGGGTGATGTCTCGCTTTCTGTCTCTCTGTCTCTCTCTCTCTTTCTGGTGAGCACACGTGCCCTATAGCAAAAACCTCTCCAAAAAATCATCCCTTTGCAATGAAACAGAAATCCGAGGCTTTGGAGATGAAGTCCCATGTGAAGCTAAGTTATATTACATTACTCATCACAGTGATGAGGACTAGTCTGCATTACTCAGCTCGTTATACTATACTACTTCATATTTTCTAGAGCTTCAACCCATATTCTGTGCTTTAGGGTGCAGAAATGAGAAGGTCATAGCTGCTGAGGCCCGCGTGCAATGAAACAGAATAGCATGTTCTCACACTATTGTGTAGATGAGCTATTCCCTTAAGGATGTCATTTTATCCCCAGGGGTCTCCTACTTCCACTTTAATTCTTAGAGAGCCCTGGATTTTGTCATAGGTAGTCAACCAGAATGAGTGGGAAGTCCCGAGATACCAACAAAAGGGCGGACGACGCAGCCCTCCTGGTTGTCAGGGGCTGCAGCCAGAGCCCCTGGAGTTAGCAGTGCTAACCCAATCATTGTAGACAGGGAAGATTCAACATCAGACTCATGATGACAGCAATGGGAAACAGACATAATTTGACTCCCTGGAACTTTCTACGATATGCCCTCAGCTGGGCCTTGGGGAAACCCGAAGCCTCCAGGTGTGTAGTCTTAGAACCCAGAAGGCCATCCAGCCTGGATGTGTCATCTCTGAACCAGCTTATTTTAATGATTCCACTAAAATTAGGAGTCAAGGAAGAGGGTCAATGAAAAGTTATTTTTCTTTCATGCCAAAAAAAAAAAAAGAGAGAGAGAGAGAGAAAAAACTGATATATGCACAGAAAAAGGCACAAAAGAAAAGAACACACAAAGGGAAACTTGACAATGGACTATTTTTTCCTCCCTCCAGCCCCCACAGGGTTTCTCTGGTGGGAGCCCAATCTGGATATTCTGAGTTTTCAGTAAGACAAACCCCAGGTGGGGAAAGAGCCGCTCCCCTAACCTAGAGGCTCTTGTACTGCGTTTGGATTCCTGCTTCTTTGTTCATGCTCTGCTTCCCCCAAACCTCATTTTCCTTTCCCTGGAGAGTGAACCACAGGGAGCCATTGTGGCCCAAAGTCCTTGTCTGCTCAAAGAGGCTAGCAAGCTCCCTGGACACCATCAAAGAGCACTCATTATTCACCACGCTTAAGAAACTTCTGAAATGTTCTTTGCTGTAAGTTTAAATTTTAAACAATCCCTTTGAAGGCAAACAGCATAACATCCAAATAAAAATAACATTCACTTAGGAGAAGAGAAGAATCTCTGAACATTGATTTGTGGTGCCCAATCATTCGTTCAATAAAAACTTAGTGAATACTTATTCTATACAAGCCACTGAACCAGGACCAGTGAGCACACTAATCCTGACACCAATGGCACATATGTTAAATGTAACATCTTTAAAATAACAAGAAAAAAACTGCTAAGTTAAAATTGCAATTAGAAGTACAAGACTAAAAATGCAGGACTTGTATTTACCATAAATGATACATGCTTTGAGTCCTGAAGCTTATGGTTTGTAGTTATAAACTAAAGGATATGAGTCCATGAAAACTGGACCCAGGTCCTATGACATGACATGACGGGGCACATAGAGGGCCAGAAAAAGAGAAGCCATGGTCTAGGAATTAGGAAGTGCTAAATATATTAACTGTACACATGAACCTCTCATCTAATTCATTTTGCATTTTACCACCTTCAGGCCTTCGGATGGAGTCTTGCTATCTACCCTTGGGCAATGATCCACCCACCACTCCATAGCAGGAATTTCCTTTTTATAGTACATGTTCTGAATGTTCTAGGTATGCCTTAAGCACCAGGCACTGGCAATATGGAATAGAAACATGGAGACAATCTAAGTAACGTCCTACCTGGAGAAGTTCACAATCTCGGTATGAGGGAAGAGACACGGGTAAATCATGTTGTATCCTAATTCGTGCTGCTGAAAAATAAACACAAAGTGCCCAAGCAGCAGATAGAAGGAGCGTCTCATTTCCAGGACTGGATTCTTTATAAGATGTCTACACACAAATGCCCTGAAGGAAGGCTTCCTTGAAGATGTCAATTTTCAGCTTTAGGTTAAGTGGGAAAAAATGGAATCAAAAACCGAGGCAGTACCATGTTAGTAACAGGAAATACTTTGGTACCTGAATTATAAAAATGCTTTATATAAAAATGATTTATTTCTCTTCTGTGGACAGACATTCTAATGCTGTGAGAGACAGAAAGAAAGAGAAAGAATGCTAGGGAGACGAGAAAGGTGGTAAACAGAGGGACAGGGAAGAAGTATGAGTTGTAGTTTTCTGCATTTGAGTTTCCTTCACGATTGGTCAGAGTGCTAAATTTATGAGTGACAAAGGTGCCCACGCCCATCTGTCAGCCCAGATATGTGCTCACCAATACAGATTCCCATGACGGGTTTAAAATAAGCTCAGGCTGCAAAGACATATTGCGCCTCTGAAGTATGTTACATCGCTTACATAATGTTCTATTCAAAATTACCCAGTGCATTGCTGGTCCCAAGGGAAGAAGTAGCAGACAAAGCAGGTCCTGCTTCTTGAAATGTGATGTAAAGGGGCAGGGCTGGGCCGCCACTTCAGGACCAGACAGAGCCGAGCTCACATATCCTCTGCTAATCATGAGCTCTCTGACCTTGGCCAAATCACTTCTCTGAACTTCACCTCCATAAAATGCCTCCGATGGGCCATAAAACTCAGAGGGTGTTAGTTCCACAAAACAATATTGAGATCATACATATGGAAATGCAGTATGATTAAGAATGTATTTTAGAAACATTGTTATAGTAGTCATCTGTCTTTGGGAAGGGACATGGGCTATTGATTGGGAATATTGTAGGTAAGTTGGAAACTGTTTTTGTTTTCCAGGTGAGAATCTGTGAGGAAAGGTTGAGCATTCTGACAGCACTGCAGAAGGCTACAGAGGAAACTGTAGCAGATGGAATCAATTCTAACTGAACCAGGAGAGAAGCAAAGTGACTCTATATTATACTTAGTGGTGGAGTCCCTCTTAATAGATTGATCTTTAGGAAAAATCATTCTTTAACTTCCATTTTCATTCCCCCTCACAATGAGTCCTTTAGAACCTAACCTTTGCTTTCTTCACAATAGACGGCTTAATGCTTAACTGATTAACAGTCACAATAACCTTGCTGAATCTCTGCAGATACCAGGTAATGGATACATAGAGGGGAAGGAGGCCTCCAGCTTCCTTCCATGTGACCTGCTGCAAAGACTTTACCAGTTAAAGCATTGCAGAACCACACTTAGACCTATTCTGCTTTGAACCAGGATCTAAGAGTTGCCTTGACTGGTTCTATTTGTTCTTGTTGGCTTGTTAATTGTTGTCTTTCTTTAAGATCCTTGCAGAGGGGTCACTCTGCCCTGTCCTGTACTTTGTGCACAGAATGGAAACTACCCTCTCCCTGACATTGCCAGGTCTCCTTGTGATCTTCCCCAAAGACAATGACCACGCCTCCTCTTTGTTTCTTCCCCAACATAACTTGTCCTATGCTTCAAGACTGTACTCACAAGACCGGTAGATGGCATGGTGGTTCTATCACTGGACTCCCACATGGCTGACTGCAGTTTGAGTCCTGGACCCGGTGGTATCAAACATGCTGGGTGCATGTGTATGCATGCCCAAAATCCCAGGAGGAGAACAGAGGAGAAGGGAATGCAACTTGGCCATCCACCCTAGAGGGTGATTTCTTGCTTTCTGTTTCTCTATCTCTCAGGTAAGTACAAGCACCCTATAGAAAAAATCTCTCTCAAAAAAAAAAAAAAAAAAGGTTGTACCTCACATTGACCTCTTACCCTATATAAGTCTGTAAGTTTTGTACCTCATCTGATACAGTAGAGATGGGTATGTACCCCAGTCTACTTTATGCCCAGCATAGACCTTTCTGAATAAATGCCTTTCCTTATTCACCAATTCTTACCTCTTTGTTACATGGCAAGTGACGTAGACCTGATCTCTGGACTTTGGAATGAACATCTCTGTCCATTCCAGCATTATATCCTTCCCTGTAAAAGGCACAGCCAATCTCACAGTGGAGGTTATATTTAGATGATCCTTGGATGATGAATAGGAGTTTTACCAACAAGAAAAAAGAAAAAGAAAAAGAAAAAGAAAGAGAAAAAGAAAAAGAAAAAGAAAAAGAAAAAGAAAAAGAAAAAGAAAAAGAAAAAGAAAGAAAGAGAAAGAAAGAGAGAGAGAGAGAGAGAGAGAGAAGGAAGGAAGGAAGGAAGGAAGGAAGGAAGGAAGGAAGGAAGGAAGGAAGGGAGAGAGAGATAGAGAGAGAAAGAAGGGAGGGAGGAAGGAAGGAAGGAAGGAAGGAAGGAAGGAAGGAAGGAAGGAAGGAAAGAAGAGAGAAAGAGAGAGAAAGAGAGAAAGAGAGAAAGAAAGAGTATTCCATGAAGAGGGAAAGAGAATACAAAGGAACAAAAGCACAAAAGGATGTGCCTTTCTAGGAGAAGGTGCAGTTATTTTAGTGAAATTGGAGTGCATTTGGCACGTAAGAAGATATGTGGAAGGACTGTAGAGAATAAATACAAGCAGCAATGAGGCTAAAAGCAATAATAATATTAAGGCCAGATTATATAGGTTATACTGCAGCTTCTATATTCTTTTTTTCCCCTCAAAATAGGTCAGTTTGGGGCCAGCAGGTGGCGTCATGGCTAAGGTGCTGAATTTCCACAAGGGGAGCCAGGGGTAAATCATAGCTTCCAGAGCTTGTTGGGAGTTCTCTCCCTCTCCCTCTCTCTCTCTCTCTCTCTCGATAAATAAACCTTAAATAATGGCTAAAGAAACTGTCTTCAGATCAATTGACTCACATTCCTATCAAACTGTACTAGATAATGAACTAACTAATGTCAAGCTTTCTTAGGTGCCAATCAACTTTTGTTTTTAATTTATCTGAATGATTCTGATATTAGTAAAATTGATGGTCTGTAGATATAAGATCCAGCATAAAGTGAACTGTTGGAAATTACAACTTATAATGGGGAAAACAATGAACTTTTATGATTCTTTACATTATGTGTTCTATACATTATATATGCATATGTGGGAGTTGGATCTTCTAGACATAATTTGCCTGTGCACATCGCATATCTTTTCACAATTATTCCAGTTCTTTTTTTCACAGCGTTTTTCATTGCATAGACGAAGAAATAAAGTAAGAATGTCTAGAAGGTATTTTCAACATCACTGAGATAATTAGTGATGGAAGTATGGGAACAGAAGAGGGTAGGTTATATTTTGTACAATGTGTTTTGTAGAGATGATAGGTCCATTGTTTAAATGAAAAAATTTGAAATCAATGACTGAGAAATTCAGGTCATAAGAAACCTGACTTTCTAGTGTCCACTCTCTATGCCTGAAACTGATTGAAGGATATACAGACACAGTAAATGGGTGTAAATAGCAGATCTAGTGTGTGTGGAAGACTAGGGCCTGAGGAAGGACATTTAGAAGAATAATACGAAGGCAAAGCATTAATGGGACAAAGAAATGCGGTATTATCTGCTGAAGATATTTTATAGTGTTATCAACTGGACTAGGGAGAAATGTTCACATACTGAAATACTCACTTTGTAAGCTAAATATTGTGATCAGATGTATAAAAGAAAATGAAATTAAAAATAAATTAAAAAATAAAGTAAAAAAAAGAAACCTGACTTTCTCAGTCATATATTAAGAATATTTATATCTATATCCCTCTAGATAGGTAGAGATATGCTATTTGCTAAGAGTTATGGATGGTGTCAGCAAACAGATATTCATTCACTGCTAGAGGAGATATAGATTTATATGCCTATTGGAGGTAATTTAAAAAAATATATAATATGCAATTCACAGGCCACCTGTCCTCAAATATTTATTTCTGCAAACTACCTCATCAGAGAACGAGGTGCGCCACGATGCTCATCAAAGCGCCGCTGGTGGTCTGGCCACGGTGACAACGTAGAGAGCTGCTGCACTGCACTGGAGCCACGTGGGAGGCCGGGGTCAGATCCGGGGTCAGCAGAACAGGCAGGGGCTGGGATCACAGTGTAGTGAGTCCCTGCTGAGGGTACATTGCTCTCTCCGTTCTCTCCTGAAATAAATAAACAAACCATTTAACAAGGACTATAACACTGAGCATTACTAACTTTTCTAAATGTCTAACAATAGAGGAGTGGCTAAGTAAATATGGTTATAATTTGTGATACGACACAATAGTTTAAAATAATTACTTACAGCTCTACGTGCTGATATAGAAAGCCATATCATTGAGTAACAACTATGAACAACAACATGTACAATGTAACCTATGTGAGGGGTCTTCAAAAACGTCATGGACACATGTATATTATGAAAAAATCTATACATAGATTTTAAACAATTGGGGCACTGACAAAAACTTGTACTTTAATTCTGTTTCCCATGAACTTTTTTTTTTTCCTTTTTGTTTTCTACAGGGCACTTTTTCTTGCTGGAAAGAGATGGAGACAGGAAGGGAGAGAGAGAAAGTGAGAAAGCACCCACTTGCTGGAGGATGGCTATGCTACAATTCTTTCCCCATTTTCCTCTTGAGATGGACGTGTGGCTGCTGTGTTTTTAACCCACTGAGTCCAGGACTTGAACTAGTGCAGTTGCCCATGTGGGATCCAGTCACTTTAATTACCACACTACTGGCTGGCCCCATCCCATGAACTTTTCAAAGTCCCCTCACATATACGGTAGCATATATTCATAAAACAAATACTTTGTATTTATTACAAAATAAATGTAATTAAAGATTTAAACATAGAGGAAGAAGGATGTCTTTAAGAGTAATTTCAATCTGTAATCAATCGCACTCTCGTCCCCAGTTCTTTACCCTCCTACTGCTATGGCCGGGTCGGAGAGTTTTCAGTCATCCTTGCTGGTGGACCAAGTACATGTTCTTGCTGCTTGGCTCTGCTCTCAGGCGTGCTGCCTTGGCTGATATAAAGAGATGGAAATAACTGTACCAGATCTGAGTCTAGTCCTTAACAAATGTTACACCAGAGAGAAAATAAAAGAGAGAGAACAAAGCTCTCCCCCTCAACCACCCATGGGGCATGTTTACACAATAATCCCTTTTCCTTCTTTTCTCCATCCTGCCTGAATTTTGAGTTTACACCCACATGCATCTGGTGTTTTTCCTCAGGCTGTGGGGGTCGGAACTCAAGCCACTACCTGCCATGTGGGATCTGGCTCCTAATTCATAGTGTTTAATACTGTACTACAGAACAATCCTGATATAGTTAACTAATCTAACGCAGGTTTAGAGTCCACGGGTTAGAGCTGTCCTGAGACAACCTTCAAAACTGCTGTGAGAAGCAGAACCACCCAGTCCAGGTCAGACGAGCTGAGTTTGCCAATCTGCATGTGCATAGGTGAGAGCTGAACCCGCCGACCTGCACATACATGGGTGAGAGCTGAACCCGCTAATCTGCATGTGCATAGGTAAGAGCCGAACCTTCCAACCTGCATGTGCACGGGTGAGAGCCAAACCCACCGACCTGCATGTGCACTGGTGAGAGCAGAAAGCCGTCTTAACCATCAAGCTTGTGTTGTCTGAGCATGTGGCACCATTGTAATAATGGGTCATTACTGCAACAGTTGACTAGTTCATATGTATTTATGATGTTTATTTTTTAAAGATCAAGGTGAAAACTAAGGGGAAAAGTACATTACAAAAAGTAAATATTGAAAATAAAGAGACCTCACATTTGACTACTTGCTTTTTTAGGAGATGGTTGAATTGTACGATGTGAGAATGACAGCCTGCCTTTAAGAAGCAAGGGTAGAAAGGAATGTCTCGAGCAGAGTGTGTGCGACCATTTGTGTATGTGTAGGTGCTCTTGAGATTTTTTGTCCCATGACTTTTGTAATCTGAATGTTCATGTAAAAATCACTTTGTACTCCTGGAACTTTTTTCTCCACTATCAAAATGGAGGCTAGGGGGGCCAGCAGTGCACATAATGTCTACGTCACTGGACACCAATGTAGTTGACCGCGGTTCGAATCCCAAACCTGGTGGCTTAAAATCATGCTGGGCATGTGTGCGTGTGTGCCCAAGATCCCGAGAGGAGAATGGAGGAGAAGGGATTGCAGCGTGGCCATCCTCCCCCCAGGGAGGGGGTGATTTCTTGCTTTCTGTCTCTCTCTCTGTTTTTCTGGAGAGCACATGTACCCTATAGCAAAAACCTCTAAAAAAAAAAAAAAAAACAAAACAAAAAAAAAAAAAAAAAAAAAAAAAAAATGGAGGCTAGGAATTTAAAGATCTAAATTCAAAGATTAGACAACGTGCAAGACCATGGTAACTGGAGAAAAGAGAAAACAGTATAAACCCCAGGATCACATCCTTTCCTTCCAGGAGAAGATTTCTGGAGTGCAGAGTGAGCACAGCGCAGGACTCTCACTGAGGGGAGCTATGGGTTCGAAGAAGACACGGGAGCTGGTAAATACGCACGGAACAGCATTTTAGAAGGACCTAGATAAAAGAGCTCCAGAAATGAACCCCAATTGTCTTTTGACTTTTCGACCAAATATGAACTATATGCATAGAATCAGATTTCCCCACACCTGAGTTCAAGTAATTACTACAGCGCTCTGAGCAGAACGCCAGAGGGGGTACACTTTAAATAAGAAGTGGACCTAGAATAAGGTGGATCTGGGCAAAAATTCAATAAAGACGTTTAAAATTTTAAGAATTCTGTGGATAAAGTCTGTGTATTTTGAAATTCTTCATTGAATTTCCAAACAGGACTCAATAGTCTTTATAAGAAGTGAACAAAACAGTGAAATTCAAACTCAAATATGCATAATACAAAAATGCTATATGTGAAAGTAAATGTAAAATATGACCCATTCAATAGAAAACTTATTCAATGAATACAGATTAAAATATGATGGAATTAGCATACAAGATCTACCAGAAAGAGTTATAAGGTATTTTGAGAATATTTTAAATATGTATCAAATTTCAGTTATGCCCGATGAATAAATTCTAGGATTTTCTGTACAATACAATGCCTATAGTAAATAGCATAGTATTGTGCACTGAAAATCTGTCAAGAGGGTAGAGCTCATGTTAGGCATTCTTGCCACACACGCAACCCCACAAACAGACAAACAGAAACAATGAGGCAAAGAATCTTGGGGAGATCCTTGATATGTACGCTACCTTGATTGTGATGACGGTGATACAGGTGTCCAAAGTCATCAGGTTATACATATTAACCCTGTGCGATTCATTGTAAATCAATCACGTATCAGTAAAGCTACATAAAATACAAACATGCAATCTTAAAAATAATCATGCTGATAACAAAAATGAAGCTAAGGTGTGAGTCAGAATCCACTGCACTAAAGTGAGACGCCCTCTAGGTCACCCTTTTCTTTCATCTGAATTATTTGCCCTGGGCTGGAGTTGGATCTTTCCTGTAAGCAGCCAGATGAAATAACACCCGATTCACTCTCTCTCTGGAAAGAAATATCACTACAGAACCTACAGACACAAGGTCCATTCCACCCGAGTCAGTTGGGTGATGTGACTCTAATAATTTGTTGTTATTTCACTAGAAGTCCCTTTATATATATATACACATACACACACACACACACATATATATATATATATATATATATATATATATATATATATATATATATATATATAAAATAACCCAGAAGAATCTCATTAAAAAGTGAGCAAGTTTCAACAAGTTCTTTCAACAAGTTCTTATTCTAATGGCGGGTAGTGATCTTAATCAGCTCTGAGCATCATTAAAACATGCTGAAAGATCTGGAGCAGCTTATCTGATCTGTGCATTTTTTGTTTTTTTAATATTGTTTGAATAAGAATGGTGAGAGGAAAAGAAACGTAATATTTTGTTATAACACAAAATACAATGACCAAGGGCCTCAAAATGTGTCTGGACCACAGAAATGAGTAATATTTATCTTTGAACTATTTTAATCGGAATGTTCAAATAAATCTAGCTACTACTTTATAGCTTTTTGTTGTTGTTGTTGTTTTTGAGAGAGATTTTTTCTATAGAGCATGTGTGCTTGCCAGAGAGACAGAAAACCAGAAATCACACCCCAGGTGAGATGACCACACCGCAATCCCTTCTCCTCCATTCTCCACTCCGGATCTTAGGCAGGCACTCACGCACACATGACTGGTGTGAGTTTCAAGTCGCCAGGTCTGGTACTCCAGTGTCGACTACATGGGAGTCCAGTGACATAACCATTACACCATCTGCTGGTCCCCACAGCTGCTTTTTAAAGTAAATATTGATAATTTTAACTTACTGCATTAAAATCTTAATTCACTATTTGCACCTTTCATTATGACAATGAGGATTATTCTGTGACTTTTAGAAATAGAAATAAGAAGCAAAAATCTATTTCATACTATTCTCAGGTCAATAGATCTAACTGGTTTGATCATATTTGGCTGAATTTGTTATGAATGTTTCAAGTATCAAACTGACTTATCTGTTCCTAACGTAACACAGCGAAGCCTCGTCTGAAGCCTAGCATCATAGCTGTCGTGGTCCATCTCTGTCTCTGGAGCAAATAATGGGCTTTTTTAGCTTAGTTCCAAGATTTGGGTTTTACCAAGACTTAGAAAGACAGGAACTTTGCCCTCAGTGCATTTATAACCCGGTGCATGTCCTCATCTCCAGTCCCAACCCCTGAACACCATGAAAATAATGGAAGGGTGAGAAGGGGGAAATTTGAAAACATAAACCTCATCAAATCAGTCTTCATGCCCAATTCATTCTCAAAGCCAGACTCCTCTTCCTCGTCCTTCCCCTTAGCATTTCCGCCATATGGTATGTAAGACCCTTTAATGAATAAGAATATTTTTCAGAAAAATCTTATTTTGATTTTGATTTTTGACACCAAGAACATTTAGTTTCCTTCAGGAATCCAGCGTTAAGAAGTTAAACAAAAGCACTTAATTTAGACATATTCTACAACTTGAAGAGAAAGGTGAAGGCAACATATAATAAAATAATCATACTTCTAATACAAAAAGAACCCATAAATTCCGAAATGTGATTTCTTTCAGTGTCTGAGGGGAGAGCATCCTCGCTGGGAGCCAAATGACTCCCTCCTCAGCAATCAAGCCTGTTAAAAACGGACTCTTAGTTACTTATTGATTTACTAATTGAAGTTTATTAATAAACACATTCAGACATACTAAAATATTTAAATAAGTGTGTGTTTATCAATAACAAACGGTGAAAACTCATGCAATACAATACATTATGCTTAAAATGTAAAATATCAACTTGGCCTTTTTTCACCAATTTGAAAATTTTAAAGTAATAACCTGGTAAGAGCTTTGTGGACTCTCCTAACCTCTGCATTTATCTGATTATTTACCCTCATGTTGTTATTTCATTTGGTTCTCCATCCTCTGAATTCCCCATAAGCCAGAAGCTGGAACTAATGTCTGATTAGGTTGAGAATAAACTATTTTTGGAGAACAAATTCTTCCAGGTGATACTATTTTTTCATATTCTATCACCCCAGGAATAACAGAATCAAAGAGTTCAAATGACAGCAATGATATTTGATGACTTTGCGAGCGGGCGATAACCAGGAAGATTTCTTGTGAAAATGTATTTTCCATTTTCAGTCAGTCATCCACAGGATGATTTTGTACTGGCTTACAATTCTTTTCCTAACTGCCTTTCATGTAACGGTTTAAAACATTCATTAATGATCCTTACCTGAATTATTTCACTGAGGGTTATAAAATTGTCATTTTTTTTTTCCCAAGGGAGATTTTTGCTATAAGGGTGCATGTGCTCACCAGAAAGATAGAGAGAGACAAAGAGACAGAAAGTGAGAAATCACCCCTGAGGTGGATGGCCATGCCACAATCCCTTCTCCTCCAGGTTCCTCTAAGGATTTTGGGCGTGCACTTGCGCCTGGCGTGAGTTCAAGCCACAGGACTTGAACTCAAACTGCAGTTGGCCATGTGGGAGTCCAACGATGTAACCACCACAGCATCTGCTGGTCTCAAAATTATCATTTTTGTAATTGCATCATTCTTTCTATCATACATTTATAGGCTGACATTCTTCTCTGAAAGACACCCCCATCTCATCAACCAGGTAGGAACTACACAGTTCCTCTTGAAAAGGGAAAAGGATGTGTTACTTCTTTCCGTTCAATTAATGTTATTTTTCCCCAGCTTGAAGAGAGGTATATTTGTCACTTCCAAGAGTGACAATTTGTAGTTCTATTTTTTTATTTTAACTATAAATTAAATTTAAAAATATAATTGGCATAATCTGTCATACAATAAAAGAAAATAAAGAAATCTAAAAACTCAATGCAGTGTGCAAATTCTGTGGGATTCAAGTTCATTCATATTTATTTTATTTTTTAAGAGAGAGAGATTCGACAGGATCTCACCCTGCCAAGAAGCTATCTTACCTTCCAGCCAGCCTGGATCACCTGTGTGTATGGAAGCACCTAACTTGTTCAGATTAACCTGGGACCTGAACCTGGGCCTCCCATGTGACCCTGGTACCACCCAAAGGTACTTCACCATCTGCATCACTATGACTGGGCCTATTTGGGATTTTTGGTTTAAAAATAAAAAACATTTTGGGGACATTGGGGGATTTAAATATGGATTAAATAATAAATTATATTCATGAATTCTGTTACTTTTTCCTGTGGCTTTTTAGAAAGAGATAACCAAGAAAACTATTCTTATTTCTAGAACAGGTATGACTACGTAAGGCTTAAGTTCCACGATGTTGAAAACTCATTTTCAAATGATTTAACAAAATGTGTGTGTATCTATGTGCATATATTTTCTTATGAGCCACAATTCAATTCATTTTTAACATGTACCACATAATTTTTAATTTTTTTCTATGTTGGATGATTTTTGCAAGAGTTTTCAAAAATTATGAAAATCAGTTTCATATACTCAAGCTAATTATCATGAAACACTGAAATGTGTATGATGTAAGTTACGTAAGTTACCTTTGGGTGTGTGGAACTGGTCATTGCTACCCTGGGACAGAGAGCGTGAGCGGCTCTCAGTCAGCTGCCTGGTGCACTATCAAGTCATACTGCCCATATCGCAGGCTGCTTTCTCCTTGGCTCCATCCTTCCTGTGGATTCAAGGCTCAGCTTAAGGCCTATACAGGTCTAGTTATGTAATATGCAGAGGCCACCGCAAAATGAAACATTTTTACACACTTTGAGAGAGACACAGTAAAGCACTAAACTCAGTGAGGGTTTCATGGGAGCTTGCACCTGTGTGACTGGGCATCAAGCCATCAAGCCGACCCTGGGGCCACCTCTTCTTAGAAACCCACCCCATGCTTGGGCTGATAAAATCTAAGCCTACTTAAATGCTTAATTAATGTTAGTAGAGGACTGTCTGATCCTTCTCGAGGGCAGAACTTCTGAGTAGTTTTCTCATTTTGTATATACGTATGGCATTATGCTTTGTATTTGTAAGCCCTTGAAGAAATGGAAAACAGATGGTTAGTGAATTTTCAAAGAAAGGTTTTGATCATGATCTACTGCTTGGTAGATGTGTTTCAGACAAATCACTTCAACTCTGATGTTTTCAGATACTTGACTCATAAAAATGGGTATCTCTATTTTACAGATCTTGTGAGAGAAAATGTAAGTCAACATAGCTCTATCGACTTACTAGGACTAAAGTGTTTTATGAGCATTCGTGAATATGTAAGTCAAGTGATTGATCACACACCTGACCCACAGAAAACCGTGTCTTTAGAAACAGCAGTTAGCGTAATGGCTATGTCGCGGACTCCCATGTAGTCGACCACGGTTCAAGTCCCGGACCTGGTGGCTTAAACTCACACCAGGTGCGTGTGCGTGCGTGCCCAGAATCCTGAGAGCAGAATGGAGGAGAAGGGACTGCGGCATGGCCATCCCCCTGGGGGGTGATTTCTCACTTTCTGTCTCTCTCTCTTTCTGGCAAGTACACGTGCCCCATAGCAAAAAACTCTCAAAAAAAAAAAAAAAAAAAAGGAAAGAAAACTGTGTTTTTTATGTGACTGACAGATAAGGTAAAATTTGCACACATATCCTATGATTTCTTTCCATCAAGGTCGCCAGATAATGACACCCAAATCCAACCAGAATTACATTACCCAGTCCAGACAAAGAAAAACAATTCTGGCCATCCCCCCTGGGGGGTGATTTCTCACTTTCTATCTCTCTGTCTCTCTGTCTGTCTGGTGAGCGCATGCACTCTATAGCAAAAACCTCTCAAAAAAAAAAAAGATCACAAAAAAACGATTTATACACAGTGCCAAAGTGGCAGCACTGCTTGATGTCATGTCACTGGTAGTCTATGCAACACAGATTTAATCAAAAAATTTAAGATCCAAAGCGCTCCCAAATATGAAACATTCTGAGCACCAACATGACACTGTAAGTAGAAAATTCCACACCCGGCCTCACATGACAAGTCGTAGTCAAAACACTACAATAAGAAAGTATAGTACAAAATTTCATTCAGGCTACGAGTAAGGTGTATATGAAACATAAATACATTTCTATTTAGACTTGGGTCTCATCCCCAAGATATCTCAGTTATACATATGTGAATATTCTAAGCTCTGAAAAAAATCTGCAAAATACTTTTGGTCCCAAATATTTTGAATAAGGAATTCTCAACCTATAAGTAAAACATCAACAATAGCAATACCCACACCAAGGGCATCATATTTAGTGCAAGGGCACCTTTCTTTCCAATGAGCTGTAAACAGGCCTAGCAAGCCCTGGACCACCACCCATCATCTCTCACAGAATCAAAGCTCTCCTTTCACTTTTACTTTCTCTTCATGTTTAAATTTCTTTTAAAACAATTTATGTCCACAGAATTAAAGACGTTTCTGGCTTTCTCTTACCTTATTAGGACCTGTGTTACCCTCTTGGTGTTTAGGAGCGGATGTTCCTCGGTCTTATCGATGATCCCCCTAGGTAATGCCTTGTTAGAATTCTCCTTAATGTCAGCCTTAATCTAGCTCCATAGTTCCACAGTGCAGACAGTGATTATGGTGGCATTTTTAATGTTGCACACCTTAAGTACATCATTTTGCACTATTTAAAGTATCATTTTCAAATTAGAGGTCACCTTACCCATTATGGCCTAATGGATAAAAGATACACTCACTACGGTCTATTGGTATATTTTTTTCTGTTTAATTTATTCCAGGGAGAATATCACATTTTCCAAAAGCATAAGCTAATTTTCACAGTCCCATTCAGAGGCAAACATTTTCTTTCATTCATTTATGCATTCAATTTAGTCATCATGTATTCCTCAGCGATTTATCAAAGATATATAGGCTACGTGTCCAGCACTATTTTTAGGTCTCATGGAGACAAACAAAATAAAAGAAGCTGGCTTTTTCTATAAATGCTCTCCTAAAGTAACTCAGTGTAATCTGAGCTCTAAGTCTTTCTTTCACACTTTGGGCAAGATCACGGTGGGAGCAATGCCTAAGCCTACCTGAGGGTATGCGGTACCTGGACTTGAAAACCCAAGAGACTGGAAAAGGCAGAGAAGCAGGAAAGATCATTCCAGGCACATAGGAGCACAATGATGGAAGAGAAAATATTTCTAACCCGTATCAGTAAGATTTGTGCGGTAGCATAGGAAGTCTTCATGTACGGTAATGAGCTGCCTGTGTTTATCCACGCTTCAAGAAAATCTATTGGTTAATATATATCTAATAAGAAGGCTAATAAGATCAGGGATTGTGACATGTTTTCCCATAATAATCTTTTTTAACCGTAGGGCGCATGTGCCTGCCGAAGAGAGATGAACGGAAAGTGAGAAATCACTCCCTTGGGAGATGGCAATGCTGCAGTCCCATCTCCTCTCAGGATGTTGGGGATGCACGCACATGCACACAGAGTGATTTTCAAGCTGCAGTGTCCAGGACTTGAACCTCAGAGTTGGACATGTGGGATCCAGCTCCTTAACCGCCACACCACCTGCTGGAACCCATAATAATCTGTTTGTTTGTTTGTTTGTTTGTTTGAGAGGTTTTTACTATAGGGCATGTGTGCTTTCCAGAAAAACAGAGAGACAGACAAAAAGTGAGAAATCACCCCCCAGGAGTATGGCCAGGCCACAATCCCTTCTCCTCCATTCTCCTCTCGGGATCTTGGGCACACATGCATATGTGCCCTACGTGAGTTTAAGTCATTGTGTCCAGGACTCGAACTGCGGTCGACTACATGGGAGTCCAGCGACATGGCCATTATGCCAACTGCTAGTCCCCATAATAATCTTAAAGCCTAAGATTTTAGGTAGAGCTGGACTGGCCTATGACTTACCCTAAACAGTTAATGGGAGAGAAGTCAAGTTGTGGATTGGAATCGTGAATTACCGGTTTTCTATTGCCTTCTGTGATGACATTCTGTTGCCTCTGAAAATGCATTTTTTTTTTCCTGTAGTAGCACTATCATTGGGAAGTCTTTAACCATTCAGGAAAAAGACCCTCATTAACGTTAAAAACCCTTCCCCAGGTGAGAACACTCAGCACTTCAACCCTCATGACAGTTTTTAATTACAAAAGATGAACTTTCCTTTCAAATTATGCCAACCAAAGTTGATTTTACATGTATTAAAGTTTATTATCAACTCCTAAATTTCTCCATCTTTTATTACCACTTCTAAGGCAGTTGGCAGGACAACTATTGGTGTAAAAAGGTCAAGAAGGAAAGGGATTAGAGAAGCTAATGACGACCCAGCTGCATTTTCCTTCTCAAGTAATTTAATGAGAAAAAGCACCTAAAACTGTGTCAGCTGCGGCTGATTGTGTGCTTCTGCCTTCCCTAATTTCTCCCACCTGAACCCACAGCTTTGCAAGATACTGGCTGGTCTAATGTGCTCAGCAGAACCAATCCATCTGAGTTAGGTTGGCATCCTTCACAGCATTTTCAGGATCACGTTCTCTTTTGATTGTGTTCAATTGTGAGCTCGGCTTCATTCCTTCATTCACTTATTCAAACTTATAATGTTGCTAGCAAATGCAAGGCACTGTGAAAGCAAGCACATCAGATCTTGTTGAGCTCTTTCTTAAAGGACTCGAACCTGGGACCAGCAGATGGCATAATGGCTATGTTGCTGGACATCCACATGGTCAACTGTAGTTCGAGTCCCAGCCCTGGTGGCTTAAACTCACGCCAGGCATGTGTGTGTGTGTGTGTGTGCCTACCCAAAATACCAAGAGGAGAATAGAGGAGAATGAAAGTGTGGTGCTGGGGCCATCCCCCCAGGAGGATGAAAAAAAAAATGAACCTAATGCATTGTTTCTCGGTCTTTTTTTTCTTTTTTTAATATCACTTTCTTAAGAGGACATCTTATGCATAGTTTCCCTACATGTACCACCATTTTTATGTACAAATATGCACATGCACTGTTGTAATATTTCAGATACAGATGTATGTATACATTTGCCCAAAGAACTAATTTATACCCCTAGATGACATCACCCTCTTTAAAAAGAAACAGGCTAATCACACAGAAAAAAGTTTTAAAATAGTTGTCCAACATGGAGAAGGATTACACAGCTGCTACAAGAGCAATGAATTAGGACTCACATTCTGGGCTACGGCTATCAGGGAAGGATTTCTAAGAAGACTCTGGGGAAGGAGTCGGAGTCCTGGAGCAAGTGCAGTAGATGGCTGGGAAGAGGAAGGGCGAGTCCTACACCTGCAGAAGGTATGTAACTATTGAAAACCTATGATGGTGAGAGGTTACCTCTCTAGAAGGTTTCCATCCAGTCCTTGGCTCTTAAGACTTAATGCCATTATTATATACCACCTCACATGTCTTTAAGTATAGTTTTTTTAAATAAAGGAAATAAACAAGCAAAAATTGAATAAATGTTCAAGCAAATTTTCTATGTTATCTCTTGCTTAACCTACTCTAGATCCAGTACTCTCAATTTAAATGTACGTTTCTTCATGTTTCTTTGTTTATTTATAAGCCAGAAGGCACACACATTCACCAGAGAGAGAGAGAGAGACAGAGTGGAAGAGCTCATACCCCCAGTGGGGCATGGTCTCACCATAATCCCTTCTTTATTTCTCCATTCTGTCAGAATGTGGGGCATGCATGCACGTGCATTCAGGGTGTTTGCCAAATGGCAAGGTCTGGAATTTAAACTATAGAGTCGGCCATGTGGGATCCGGCTCCCTTAACCACTAAACTAAAGGACTGGCCCTAAATGTATGTTCTTAAATGCTCTTTGTGATCAATTATGTTTAGTTTGTGGCTTCTACAGAAGGACTTTATTCCTCTCAAATAGATGCCTACCTTTTTTTTTTTTTCAGTTTTTCTTTTCTTTTATGAGAGAGCAAGCATGCATGTGAAAGAGAGAGACAGACAGAAACAGGCATCCATGACAGGGCCTTGACACTTCTCCTGGCCCCGCAGCTAATTGGGATCTTGAGTACAACATGCCCAATGTGTTTCAGGACAACTCGGGATCCAAACCCGTGGCTGGTCATGTGGCTTCCAGGATTGAAGATCAGTATCCATCACTGCAGCTGGACCCCAGATGATGCCTTTTATAAATCTCTGTCTGGGCCCAGTCATGGGGGCACAGGTGTTTGGGTGCCATTTTACAGTGCTGAAGCTAAATGGAAGGTCCGAATTCAGATTGCAGATCAAACTTAACATGTCAAGTTTGTGACATGTGCTTTTAATGCTAGATAACTCCTAGCTAACTTGGAGGCTGGGCAGGAGGATCATGGCATGGTGAAACCATGTCAAAAATGCCTCTCTATCTCTCTCTCCTTTCCTCACTCTATCTCCACCCACACAAAAATAAAAGCTCTACCTAGAGATAGTACAAGTCACTGCCACTCATGTATCATAGGCCAAGACAAGACATCGTCATCCTGTGGTTCTGCACTTCATTCTTCCCACCTGCCCTAGGGTGGCAAAACATACATAGGAGCTCCCCTTCATTGTATGTTCCAGAATGAAAAGGACACAGAGCAGCGTCAGGGACAATCCACAGAAGACGTGAATGAGAGTCAGAGCAAACTTTGTTTCAAAGCTTGCTGAATGTCATAAGGAGGACGGATTCACATCGTGCAGAATAACTTAGTTTAAGATGACGCTCTTCTTCTCTTACTGCTCTGGATGTGGCATAGGTATGTAGTTTATCAAATAGTTGAGGTCTTCTGATACTTTTCTTTTATTGTGCTATAGGCTGTGGGCACTGCCAAGAGAGAGAGGAAAGAGAGAGAGAGAGGCAAAGACAAATCCTCCAGAGGGAATGTCCATGCTGCAATCCCTTCATCTCAGTCTCCTTTAGGACTTTGGGCATGCATGCACATGCACCCAGTGTGAGTTTCAAGCCTCCAGGTCCAGGACTCAAACCATGAAGTCAGCTATGCAAGATCCAGTGCCTCAGCCTTCTCGCCTCCTGGTGGCCTCTGATAAATGCTTTTATTCAAGTAGTTGCTCTGGGTTTTGGCATTCCTGCTTCTTACACAGGTGCTCAGGACCACAGGTACCGACCTGAAAAGCCGGACACTGATCAGACTACTGTTGTTCTGCCGTCAGCCCTTGTCTTCTAGAAGGGAATGGAGAACTTGGATATAATACATTTTCTTCAAAAACCATTTTTTATATGTCCAAAGATCACAGTTTGGTGGCCTTTTATCAGCTGTTAATTATCTTGAAATAAATCACATTAAAATGAACAATTTATGGAAATCATGGAGTAGAAGACTTAAAATCAAATTTTAAAATTACTGACTAATTCTTTATAATAATGCTCATTACATTTGTATTATTTACACAATGTTTTTCTATGCATGGTATAATTAAATTCTTATAATAATACCATGAAGTACAGACTTTTAATATTCTGTTTTATAAATTAAAAAAATTTGGGGGTTCCCCAGACATAGTCAAGAAAATTGATATAGGAGCACATGAGAAGAAGGAATTAATTTAATAATTTAAAAAATTTAAGTAGGATTAGGACAAATGTCCAAGATATTTTCTAAATATATTTCAGGCATCGTGCACTGTGGATTGTGAATTAAAAGAGAGAGGTATAGACCCTTACTTTATGTAGATTACAGTGATCAGACAGATATTTTAGAAACTATAAATTAAAAGTTTCTAATTTAACTATTTAATTTAAACTTTGATAAAAGGATGGGGTGTCATGAAAGTGAATTTTAGGGGTCTTGCTCTAGTTTGGGGTAACTGAAAAAATTTCCTTCAAGAAATTACTGAATTTTGAGACTATTCAGGGTTGGGTCGTGAGACCATATTTCAAAGTGATGGGAATACATACATAATTCCTTAAACTGGGAAGGAAGATGGTGTTTGGGATGAACAGAAAGGAAGCCAGTTAGACTGCAGGGCAGTGAGTGGTAAGAGGAGTATTAGTTTATGTTGATGAACAAGGGACTAATCCAGGAGAATTTTAAACAGGGGAATAGCATGATTAAGTTTTGCATTTTCATTCTCATTTTGTTCTTATAGTTCAAGAACAGAAGGAAAGAGATAAAAATAAATTCAAGAAAATGAGGTAGAAGACTAAGAACAGAATCATAGTCCCTACCACAAAGGATACGTATTCTAAACTAGATGTCTACTCAATGCCTAATTGTAAAATACTGGGCCTATTATTGTTATAATTAGAAACAAAGCAAGGGCTTAGGATAGTTAAGGTTTCACAGATGTAAGTAGAAAGCATAGAGCCCCAGGTTTTATCCCAAATTGAGTGGTGCAGAACCTTAAACCCCAAAGATGAATCAATGTTCTAAGGTTCTTAAATATCATTGGGTAGGCCCATAAGGATGGCTGATTTCTTTAATTTTCCTTTTATTTCTGGACACTGGACACATCAGGGAAAAAATCTGTAATAATTATGCCTTTTTTTTTTTTTCCCTAAAGGACTGTGTACCCGCCAAAGAAAGAGAGAAAGGACTGGAAAAATTAGTGAGTATAGAAGCATGGCAATTGATACTGGAAACAGTGTGAGGAGAGGTGGGAGATGGGGGAGAGTGAGAGGAAAAGAGAAAAATAGAGGCAAGACATTTGAGGGACACAGAAATGGAGGCTTGCCAGTTGACGATAATGTGTATGAAATCTTCAGCTGGACTGGTGTGAAGTGTAAATGTTGAGTAAATTCATTTTACAAGCCGTGGTGATGTAAAGTGATTGAATGTACAAAATAGATTAAAATTTAAAAAAAGAAAGGATAGGAAAACCAGTCCCAACCCCCAAGGGGAATAGTCACACCACAACTTCTTTTCCTCAATCTCCAAGTATGCACACACATGTGCCCAGTATGTTTCTCAAGCACCAGGTCCAGGACTGGAATACGAAGTCAGCCACGTGAGAGCTGGTTGCCTTAACCACTAGGCCAGGAGTCAGTCGGTATTTTCTGCATTTCTTTTTTTCTTAATTTTTTTAAAAAATTCAATCACTCTATATCACCACAGCTTTTTAATGAATTTTCCCAGCATAAATATTGCACACTAGTCCAATTAAGGATATTATCATACACCTTATCAACAGCAGACGATCCTCCATTTCTGTGTCCTTTAATTGCTTTGCCTCTATTTTTCTCCTTGATTCCCTTCCTCTCACCCTCCCCCCTCACCTCCTCCTACACTTTCTCCAGTGTCTGCAATGTTCTCCATGCTTCTATATTCTCTAATCTTTCAGGTCTACCACAGGGTGCAGACATTCAGTATATCTTAGTGGAAATTTTTCAAGAATATTTTCTGTATTTCTTATGTCTTGATATTTGAGGCTTTGCTAACCATGGAGAGACTGTCTCCTTCCCAGGGCTAGTCAGTTCTTAGTAAATGACTCACCAGAGTCTACCCCCTGCTTTTTAAATTTTTTTCTAGAGAGTTTTTCGCTATAGGGCACGTGTGCGTCCCAGAAAGACAGAGAGAAAGAAAGCAAGAAATCACCCCCCAGGGATGATGGCCATGGCACAATCCCTTCCCCTCCATTCTCCTCTTGGGATCTTGGGCACACACACACATATGCCCATCATGAGTTTAAGCCACTGGGTCCAGGACTCGAACCATGGTCAACTACATGGGAGTCCAGCGACATAGCCATTATGCTAACTGCTGGTCCCCAGAGTCTACCCCTTTTATGGGCAAACTAACTAAACCAGGCCCAAACCCTAACCACCTCCTTTATCAGGATCTTATTCCCTGGCTCACCATTGACTTGCAGTTAACCGCCCAGAACCAGGTAAGACAACAAGGGACAGAAGCTGTACCCCAGAGCTGCTGAATATTCACACCAACCAGTCCTAAGGCTACATACCCTGACTTACCAGCCCTGCCCACCAAAACCACAATGGAGGCTCTTTCCAGTTTTTCATTTGCTCTTCTGACTCCTGATCAAAGCAGGGACTTCCCTATGTGGGACAGCAGAGCCCCTTTGTTGGGAACTGTGAGTGTAACAAGTTGTCTTCCCCATAGCTGCTGTCTCCACATCTATTGACCTCACCATACCTGAGGATAACAAGCCTGCATTCTAAAGCAACTTTTTCAATGACCCTGAGGCTGCAGGCAAAGCCTAACTTTGGGGCAATCATATTTACTATTACATTTGCAGAGAGCTTGCTAAGTGCTAGGCCTCGTAGGAAGTACCTCATCTGTAGTCACTCAGTTAGTACTCACATACTTTGCTATTTAGGAGGAATGCCTTTTCCTTAAAGATGGAACATCGAGTCCCTGAGGCTAAGTGACTGTCTACACATCACATCACGTACTTTCTCAGTGCAGAGCTGGCTCCAAACACACTGTTTTCTGGCCCCAAAGCCCACCTCCTGCCTCCCTGTTGACACCAACATGGTCTTCTGAGAAAGATGGAAGTGAGAGTGAAGCCCCTTCTTCATGGAACAGAAAAGGAACAGCTCTCAGAGAAATGCCTAATGATGGGACCATGATGAGAAAATGAATAAACAGGAGTCACAAAAGCAGTGTTATACACTCAGACAGGAAATAGTGCTATAGACATGAAGGCATGGTGAATTTTCCTTAAATGTACCAAAGGCCAAGATGGTCACTCTCAGCGGCCACATTTGCCTCTTGGCCAGTTCTAATTATCAGCATTAATGCCTTCTATAGGCAATTACCCAGGCTCAGGGACCTGCCTCGGTCAAAAATTGGAGTGCAGGGAGCCCTAGCAGGATTATTCACACAGAGTGCTTCCCGCATACCCGTGCTCCAACTTGCAGTCGGCATGGCCTGAGTGGGAGCAATAAGACTTCTGTGAAGCTGGCCCAGGGCTGTTGAGCAAATTGCAAAGCTTCTCTCTCAGCATTAAGAGAAGAGCATTAGCACTACACAGCTACCACGGCGGTCAAAATCACTGGGTGCCTGGTCATGGCTGTGTGCCCTTCCACTGACTGTCAGGGGCCTGGCTATGCCTTTCAGATGGAGCAAAGTAAAGCTTCATGCATTTCGCTCACTCTGACTTCTCAGGGGAGAATGTTATACTCAGACTAAGGCACATAACAGGAATAATTCATGGCTTTGTAACACCCTTTGGCGTGTCATTAGACTGTCCCTGAAAATGTACTAAGTGGGAGAGATCGTCAGAAAAATGGACAGTGTGGCTCTGGCCCTGGCAATGGTAGTGGGTGCTGTTCTCGAGCTCTGGTGTGATGGCCCTGCAAAGAGGATGGGGAGAAGAATGTAGGAGCCTCTTCTGGTACAAAAGTGTCAGCGGAAAGATGAATAGCATGACCCTTGGCACAATCTCCTCCCTATGTTTTTGGACTTGTCCTACTACCGAATCTTTTCAGATGTCACTTTAGATTCTGTCTCCCCAGTACGTCTTCTGGAATACACTTTAAATGCTCTTAACTTCCATCACCATCTTACCGTGGATCACCCTTGGCCACCATCTTTATTTTTTTTTCAGTTCTCTTTTTTAAGAATTTTTTCCACAGAGTGTGTGAGCTCCAAAGATAGACAGAGACAAACAGATGGAGAGCAAGAAATCACCCCTCCACCCCGCCCCCATGGCATGGTTATGGCACAATCCATTCTCCATTTCTCCCTCCTATTGGAATTTTTGGCACACTAGCATGTTTGCCCAGTGTGTTTCTTAAGCCACCAGGTCTGGGATTCAAACCTTGCAGGCAGCCATGTGAGATCCAGCCGCCCTAACCACACACCACTGGCTGGCCCCTGTCTCCTTTAAATCAGAAAGTGAGTTGTCCCCTTTAATACTCTATAACCATTTTTCCAGCCCCATCATCCTGGTTATGGGAAACTTTTGCATGTTTCTCATGGTTAAGAAACATCTCCAAGGCATCAACAGTAGACTCTGTACTCTGTTCTCCTTTTCCCATTGCTGTTTCTTTCTATCATCATGTACTCCCGTTCCTCTGCCATTAGACACTTCCCAAGAAACCAGCTTTCTTCCACCTGTCTCTTCAAGCCCTTATTTATCTGCTGGTTTGTTGCTCTTCCCTGCTCAAGCTGTGTCTTGGGAGTGTCAATAAAGAAGCTAAGATTCTCAACAGCCATGAAACAAACACTGTTCCTGTAGTTTTTGAAAAGTGAAAGTGGGTTGGCACCCAAGCAATCCCAGGGCAAATCCCCTGCATCTTTTTTATTACTGAACCAAGTTAAACACTCTTTCTGTTTCCTTTTTAATTTGCACCCTAAAAAGGATGAATCATAGTTCCTAATTCCTGAAAAATGAGTGAAGAATGACATTTTAATATAGTAAGATAGTAGAAGGGAAGCACAGTTCCTGAGGACTGACAGGCAGAACAAGACGAAGATGACCCTCTGCTTAATTGTGCATTTACTTGTTTGCAGGCATTTTTCATCAGAAGCACCCCGGGAATTTATGCGCAGAATCAAAATGGTTTCATCCACCTTTCCATACTGAAATACCACCCAAGGGACGAGTGTCTATTACATATGCAGGTGAGAGGAGTATTTAGCAAACACACATTAACATTGACTCTGTCTTCTTCAAATTGTTTTCTGATGGAGATGATCCACTCGAACCACATGGACTATTCTCTCTTTAGGGACCGTCTTCATAATCCAGTGTTTCTACCCCAAATTTAGCTACTTACCCGGAACTCAGTAAATTAATTCAGAGCCAATTCATGCATTTCACAGGGAATGAAGTTTGATCATTTTGTATTTGTATCCTGTGTTTATTTCCAATGATGCTTTCGAGTATAATAAGATAATTTTATTCAGAAGATCTAGGCCTATGTGCGTTTCCTTAAATATACCTGTTTCTTCAAATATTGAAAGATTGAAGAGCTACCACTCTGAAATTTCAAAGAAAATGATGTGGAACGTTGAAACGTTTTGAGGACAAGGATACAGCTTTGAAGGGGAAATTTTAAGTGAGACATCCAGCTTTGAATGAGTAAGTCTTTGAATGTTTAATTTGAAAATGCCACCGACATACCCGTGAAGCAAACACAGATTTTGAAATTAGTCAGTCTTGGGAATGAAGTCATGCCTGACGTTGGAAAATAGGTAGCTTCTCTTTTTTTGAGCCTGTATTTTCTAGAGGGTAAAATGTGGTCATTACATATGAAGGGTAGGGTTGTTGTGAGAATAAAAATTACGTATAAATTTGACCTAAAATCCAGTCCGAAAAATAAAAACCACACTAAGTATTTCAAGAGAGGAAATAAGTACGCAGAATGGGACACATGAGTATTGAAAAGCTGATAGAGCAAAATTGATAACGAGTAATGCAGGAAGTGGTGAGCTTCCAAAGAGTAGAAGAAGAAAGAGGAGGCAGAGCGTTGCTGGGAACCTGGAGCAAGAAAGGGGAGTTTGGGGGCTGGGATGGGGCCTGCTAAGAAGAAAAAGCAAATCCAGCATGATCTCAGCTTCAAATGCTGGACTCCATTTTCCATTCTACTGCCTGAAAAAAGAAGATGAAAATGTCATTGTAGTGGGGAAGATCCTGAGACCAGACGGGGTTCAAATCCCACTCAGACACTCGTCTTCTATATTGGAACAAGCCATGAAAACCTCTTTTTCTTCAGCTTTGCACTGGGAAAATGGGGAAAATCATACCACCCATCTTCTAAGGCTATTGTCACCCACTATGTGTACTGGTAAAATATGTGTAAGGCTGGACGTATGTTAAGTGTAATGTGAACATTTACTCATATTGTTAGTATATGATGATCACCGTTATAACTCTTTTTTAAATTTATTCATTCATTTCTTCTCTGAGCACAGAGGAAACAGAGTACTTCCAGCAGAGTCTCGAAGCCATGATCCATCCCTAGCCTCAGCCAGCCCCGCATCACGCCACACGTGTAACTGGTGTACTTAGGGAGGTCTCCATGAACCCCGAACATTCCCACATGGGTCAGTCTCACAGATGATCGTGTTTTACTGCTGAGTCACTGCTCAGCCCAGTGTTATAACTTATCTTTTAATATTTTTCCAGTAGAAATCCCTGTCTTACAATGGAGACTAGAGGAATGTGAAGTAAATATGGTTTCTTTTCCTTGAGCATTAATCCCTTCTGTGATTCTGTCCCCAATGTGACTATTAGCTCATGAGGGCAAGAGTCTCTTCTGTTTCCTTGCAAAGATTTTCCTGCTATAGGTCATTGAGCTTGGTGTCTGAGGGGCACCAGTGACCATTTAATGGCTTAATGGCAACTCTTAACTTCTGACTTGAACATCTGGATAAACACAGGTGTTATTTTCTTTTTATGGGGCCAAGTGAGAGTGATCAGGGAAACCTCAGCATATGAGTTTATGAAGCAGAGTAACATTGCCCAAGGAAAATGTATGAAATGGAAAATTTGCGGGGTTTATTTTTAGCATTTAATCTATGCCAGATATTGTTCTAGACATTGGAGTAACAGCTGTAAGATAGAAGTAGACCAAATTCTGAGCTCTTGTAGAGCTCACATCCAAGAGGGGACGAGATATTTCGTAGTTTTATCAACAGTACTAGGGAGAAATGTGCACCTGTTGAAATATCCATTTTATATCCAAATAATAATGTGATTGAATGTATGGAAGAAAATAAAATGAAAATAAGTAAATAAATAAATAAATAAAAAGAAAAGAACAAGTAAGTGAGCTGTAAAAAACAAAAAGCTAAACTAAATTCAAAATACATATTAAAGGTAGCAGAGATGTTTCAACACATTTAATAATATTCATGTCTAGAATCCTTTTTGAAAACTGAAAAAACAATTGTCATTTCAGTTTCCTCAACTATTTTTTTTATTTTTAAATAACTATTATAATTGTGCATATTTGTGGGGGTAAAATGTGATTTTTCAGTACATGAATACAATGTGTAATGACAAAACCAGGGTAATAAGTATACTCATCATCTCAACCACTTGCCATTAATTCTGTTGAGAACATTCAAAATCATTTTTAGCTACTCGGAAATATACAGTGAGTTGTCATTAACCACACTCTCCCTACTGTATTTTATAATACTAGATATTATTCCTCTTATCTATTTGTACATTATTTTCCCTTAATAAACATCCTCTATTCCTCCCCCCCCAAAAAAAAATAAACATGATAAAAGACTAACTTACACAGACTACTTAGAATAAAGTGTATGCCGTGGCAAAGGCCAAATGTTAAACATGGTGATCAGCTATGGCCTAACAGGGCATTTGAGCACAAACTTGGAAGAATTAAGGAAATGAGCCATATGGATATCTGTGAGAACACTCTAAGAAGTCAGAGATGGTAAATGTGGATGCCTTGAAATAGAAGCTTGTCTAACGAGCTCCAGGACGAACAAGATGGCTGTCTGGCCACAGCAGGGTGAGCAGGGAGGAGGCAGGACTGGAAGGGGTCAAGACAGTGACAGAGGCTTCACCTGTGCTGGGCAACACGAGCCGGTCTGAAAATCTGCTCTACTCTGAGTGAGCTGGGCGGTTCGGGCTGAGCGGAGCATGTCAGCACAGGTCCTATTTTAGAAGAATCACACTGACTTCTGGATTTTTGACAGCACTGGGGGGACAGGGGGTGGCAGGCAGCACTGCCAGGAAGTAACTGCAGCAGTTCAGGAAAGAGACAAAGGCTGACTGGACCAGACCACAGGGTAGCAGAGGAGACAGATGTAGAGCAGATGTGGGTAAATACCAAGGCAAAGCCAAGCCAGCAGCATTTTCTGAGGGATTAGATGAGGACTGTGTTTAAAATACAGTAAGGGGCCAGCAGGTGGTGTCGTGGTTGTGCTGGATTCCCATAAGGCTGACCACAGTTCTAGTTCCCAACCTGGCAGCTTGAAAATTACACCAGGCATGTGTGTGTGCCCCGAAGATCCCAGGAGAAGAATAGAGGAGAAGGGATTGCAGCATGACCATCCCCTCTGAGGGTGATTTCTTACTTTCCTTCTCACTGTCTCTATTTCTCTCTGGGGATCACATGCACCCTATGGCAAAAACCTTAAAAAAAAGAGAAAAAAAAAAGAAAGAAAAGAACAACGAACAAACAAACAAAAAAGTCAAGGATCCCTTAGAGGTTTTTGACCCTAACTACTGAAAGAAATGAGTTGCTTTTCATTGTGAGGAACAGTTTTTTGTGTGTGAAGGGCTGGGACTCCCCAGCTATAAAACACCCTGATATTGAACAGATGGACAAAGGAAGACAGATCAATAAAGACACTGAAAGAAGAACCCTGAGAAGAAGGAAAAACCAAATAATGAAATGTACTTGTACAGAATAAGAAACTGAATGCCTGTTTAATTCCTAAGACGGGAAATGAAACAATATTAGCATTTCCTGAGCTGCATCCATTTTTTCCTGGTGTTTGGACACTGTGTTTTTCTCAGCTAATGCAGGGGAAGTTTTTCTCACAGAGAAGAACCAAGCTTAGCTGGCCGATAGATCAGCCTTAAAGTACTGTATTGTGCAGGAGGAAACGTGAACGTCAAACCTCGTTACCCTACACTGGAAGGAGCTGTCCCCTTGTGGCACGACAATACAGGCAGTGCTCGGGCAATACTTTGTCTTCTCTGTATCATGAGGAGAGGCATCTAGATGACACATGATGAAAATCCATAGACATAGAAAAACAAGTGGACTAGTCCAGGGCCTGGGAGTTACGTGAACTGGATCCCACATGGCTGTGTGGGATTTGAGTCCCAGACCTAGCAGCTTGAGAAATATCTAGATACATGTGCATGTGCCCACACCCATAGAGGGGGAAGAAAAGGAGGGGAGGGATTGCAGCCTGACCATTCCTACAAGGTGTACTTTCTGGCTTCCCATCTCTGTCCCTCTGTTGCTATCTGGTGAGCACACGTGTCCTTTGGCAAATTAAAAACACAAGCAAAACTTGGAACAAGTACAGCATCTTTCTATGGCCTCTATAACAGATCATCATGAACAAATTTCACAGATTTGTTACCATACAGTTCTGGACTTCTGAGAACCCCATGCGTCTTCACTGTACTAAAATCAAGGCGTCAGCCGGGCTGCATTTCTCTGAAGGCTCCAGGCAGGGGATAATTGTTTACTGGGCTTTTCCAGCTCCTGGAGGCACTGACGTTCCTTGGCTCACGATCACTTTCCTCCATCTCTATTCTGGCTACTCAGCATCTCCGTATCTCACTGTGACTCGCTGCTGCTTCCCTTTTTGTGGTTCCTCTACCCTTTTAATTGGCCCCAGATTTTGCATGGAATACAAGCATAAACAAATGCAAAGCTTTAGGAGCGAGCAGGAGGTGGCAGGTTGTTTCCCCATCAGTTAAGACAGACGGAGAATGTGCCCATTGTCTGGCCTGCTGTTCCTTGACCTTGTTAAGAACCAGAGCTGAGTTACAAGGGCAGAGTGAAGAGATGAGGAAGGCAGAAAGCTGCAATGAGAAAGCAAACCCTCAGTGTTCCACATCCGAGGGTAGACTTCAGGCACCACGTACGGGAAAACCGATGGAACGGCACAGAGAAACCACAGCTAGCTGCCCAGAACGAGGGGCTGAGACAGCACCAAGAGTCCTAGTTAGACCTCCGCAGAAAAGAAACCTCTGCCAGCAGAACAAAACCACGCTCACAGTTAAAGAGAGTTCAGTGTGAAGAGGTAGAGTTCATCATGATTAGATTAGAATGCGAAAAAGCACATTTCATCTTGAGTGTTAGGCAACCCAGAAGCACCGTGTGCTAGACCCAACATTCTTCATGAAACGAGCAAGTCACCACTCCAAAGACAGCACACAGAATGTCCTGTCTTCATTTTTTTTCTTCACGACTCATACACAATAGCTGCCCAGAGCACACAGTGATGGAAAGTGAGGGATCCCCTGAGTCAGGGCTGGACCTAGGTGAAGAAGCCAGTAGCTGTCGTGGCTCCTCTGGAAGGGGAACCTGCTCCTAAAGCATTCTCGCGGCTCAGGGACCTGCAGTAGGACGGGTTAAAGTGTGTGTGACTGAACTAATGTGGGGCTGGAGGGGTGAGGGAAGCCCCGCTTCTGTTTAGACGACAGTAAGTCTTTATTAAACTCCCCTCATGGCAAACAAATAAAATAAAATAAAAATAAAAGTAGCAATTCATTCCTTATTTCTTTCCTGTTCTCTCTCAGGATAGCCCTGTCCCTACTCAGCCAAACTCACTTCTCTGCATATAAGGTAAAGACAGCTATCAAAATCAAAACTTACTATTCTAAGATCCTTTTTTTTTTTTTCAGTTTGCAATTAGATGTATGTACTTGCTGGACAGAGCAAATGTGGGAAATATCACCCTTAGGGTGATGGTCACATCATAATCCCTTCTCAGGATTTGGGGCACACACATCTAGGCACCCACAGACACAGGCGCACACTCACATGCACACACACACACACACACACACACGCACACGCCTGGCATTATTCTTAAGCTGCCATATCTGGGACTCAAACCATGAATCTGGCCATGTGAGATCCAGAGTCTTAAACACCATACCACCAGCAGCCCGAAGATAATCTCCTAATGATTTTATATGTGTTAACTCACTTAATTTAATTCTGCTTATATACAACCTATAAGGAAACTAGCACTGTTACTCCCATTGCAATTCATGGTTGTATTGGAGCTTGTACCCAAACCAGTGTGAATTGTTTAGGAAGTATATATGAGATCAGCATTGATCTTGCTATTGGCTGGCTCGACTTTTCACAAAGCAAAACTAAACCAGAAATCATTCCAAGTGAGAAGGCATTATTTGGGGTCTGCTTAATTGATATCATTATCTGTCATGTGGCTTGGACGAGCTCAACAGCCATTATAAGATCATTAGGTAAAGGGGCTCTGTTCTAACCGCAGGAGGAGGAGCAGCCCTGACAGGGGCCTGGGCGAAATGTGCTGAAACAGCTGGAGGAAGGAAATCAGTAACTGAGGACCAGAGAGCAGGGTAATTTGGGCTTGGGGTTTGGATGAGCTTGGAGAAACTGTCCTGCCTCTACTCCCCTCCACACCCTCTTCCTGATTCTTGGTACTACTATTCCAGGTGAAAAAATCTGGGCGCTCTCACAGAGCTGTCTGCAAAGCAAGAGGCAAAGGAAAGCACCCACTTTCCCTGAGTTACATAGGTGGGCTTGGCTCAGTAGGTCACAGCATCCTAGCTAAGTCTAGATCCCTTTTCATTATTATTGACATTATTGACATAAGTAGGGTTTAAAAGAGTCTTGTGCATTTGTCCAGGGCTCAGACTTTCCCTTGAAGGGATTTAGCTTGAGAAAAGAGAAAGCAGCTTCCTAATTTAAGCAGAATCTAATTTTAAAATCACCTCTTCAGTAGGCATCTGGATGTTCTGTTTTAATGGGTCCAATTACCTGGGGTCTATTTCCTGCCCAGCAGCCTATGGAGAGAAGAGCTGAAGGAGAAAATGATGTGATGAAAACTCGGGTGAGGATAAGCCTAAGTGCCTTGCCAAGAAGAGTCTCACTCTGTAGCAAGGGGCCTCCAATTACAACATAGCCAAGTAACTTTGGGGCCAGGCAGTGCCCCCCAAAACCAACGTCATGAATAATTATTTTCCCATGCATGTTTTCTTCCTCTTCTGAGTGATTAGATGCTGGTGTAATGATCAAATACTTTAGATGTGTTACACTGATAAAGCATTCCCTGTCACTTCCTAGGCTGGGTAGACTGATTTGTCCCCCTTCTCTTAACCCCCACATTTTTTACTAATACAAAAATCTTCCTTTGCTAAATAGTGAATACCTTCTGATGCCTTATCTATTTTATTAATCATTACAACAATGTTCTGAGGGATTTTTGCAGTAAAAACTGTGTTTCTTTGTACTAAATAACAAAGTTTAGTTGACAAAATTATACATATATATATTTATGAAGTACAGTATGTTTTGATATATGTATATATTGCAAATTAAGTCAAGCTAATTAACATATTCTTCACTTCACATACTTATCTTTCTTTTTTTTTTTTTTGATGAGACTGTTTGAAATCGACTCTTCCTAAATTTCAAGCATAAAATACAATGTGGTTTCTAAGGGTTGAGAGCTAGATGGATGGGGACAGGGGAGATGCTGGTTAAAGAAAATGAAGCTTAGTTGCATAGGAAGAATAGGTTTTGGAGCCTGACAACACACCACAGTGATGATAGTAAATGATGATGCATTATGTACTTGAGGTATTACTGTACTCAATGTACCAAGGAATCTTGAGGCACGGAGATTAGGAAACTCACCCAAAAACACACTGTTTATAATGGAAATTTGCATGAGACGAAATACTCTACAGAGACTATGGCACTATAAGCTAACTGGTCCAAATTCATACAAATAGAAAGTGATTCAGGTGTGGAATGCAGGCAGTCTAGCTCTAGGGACCTCACTCTCAAATTTTATGTTGAATTGCTACTTCACAAAAGACCCTGGTTTTGAATAAAGATCTTACTCCAAGTGAAGACTCAACAGATTGAACAGAGAATAAATAAATACATAAATAAATGTTTCTATGTGTATAAATATATGCCTGTGTATAACAAATCCTTTTTTAGAGTTGTTTAATTTAATTAATTAATTAATTAATTCATCCATTCATTCATTTTAATTTGATCAAAAAGGGACAGAGAGAGAGAAGGAAGAAAAGTGAGAAAGCAAGCCGCCAGGTCTGGGACTCAAACTGCAGTTGGTCATGTGAAAGTACAGTGCCCTTAACCACCATGCCACCTTCCGGTACCATGTATAATAAATCCTATTTAACAGACAACCGGAAAAAGCTAGAGATATAAAATTATTTAATGTAGGAATCTCATTAATTTGAAGATATTTGGTTGTTTTAGTCTGTTTTTAGCTGGTGAGCGTTTGGGGCCACTAAGAAACTCATTGTGTAATAAAACCTTAGATGATTTAGAGGCCTCAGTGGAAGTTTCTGAATCTCAGAGAATAGAAGCCAGGATAGAGTGGATAAAAAGAGAACTAGCCACTCTGCTGTTGGCGCTGCCAAGAGGAGTGTTAAGAAGAACACAGATGTCTACTGGGAATTTGTGAAACTGCTGACTGAATGGAGCAATGAGAACCCAATCCACATCCCCCCATGGAAAGGTCAGTGACATTCATAGGCATTATTATGTGTGATACAATCATGTTTCCTTTTCTGGGAAATACGAAGAAGTAATGAGTGCTGTGTCAAGTCTGTTGGGAACACATGGAGATGGCCAATTTATCCTTTTACATCAACAGCATAATTGACTTGCAGCCCAAATGAAGTAAAAAATAGAAGTGATTTCTCACTCCCTGTCTCTGCCTCTCTCTGTCTCTCCAGCAAATGAATGTGCCCTATAGCAAAAATCGAAAAAAAATATATATATATATATAGAGAGAGGTAGCAATTGCATTGACTAATCAATTACACAAACACACACACACACACACACACACACTCCTAAATATAATGTAACTGCTGTTGCCAAGTTTATGGTAGTCTTGTCTTTAGTTATTTAACAAATATTTATTTTTTTGTCTGCCAAGTATCTTTATTATTATTTTTAAGCATTGAGAATATGACATTACACAAAATGGAAAAGCATTAAGTTGAAGTATTAGGGTTTCAGATTGAAACTGAGAAAAAAGTAACATAACCTCAAGAAATGGAACAAGGATTGGGATTGCAGGGCCCCATGAAGCCATTTTTCCAAAGGTTATTGGCCTGTATTTTATATGTCTTAAAGTTCCAATTATCAAAGCCTGGGAACCCATCTAGTATTAGAAAGGAGTCTATGGCTAGAGAAAATTTCAAGAATCGTGAATCCATAAGAGAACCCCTCCTTCTGGTGGCATTTAAGCAACATTAATGTGACACTTTGTTTAGCAAGAATAAACATCTCTCCTTTAGTTCAGCTAAGTTCACAAATTAACAAGAAAACAACCTATAAATTAATGATATCTATATATTTATCTAAAAACTCCTATGAGATATCATGTTTTAGTCTACTTGTGCTTTTACAACAAATAGCTCTAGATTGTATAGTTTACAAAGAAGAAATCTTTGTAGACATTTTTATAAGGACACGTACCCCAGCAGGCTCTACATTCAAGCCATAATCACCTCCAAAGGCTCTACTTTCTTAGACCATAAAGTTGGGGGTTAACATTTCAACATTTAAATTCTTGAGGGGACAAAAACATGCATTCTATAGCATTTTGTTCCCTAAAATGCATGTTCTTCTTACTTCAAAATACATCATGCCATCTTAACAGATACTAAAAGTGTAACTGTGGAACAGAAGCCTCAGTTCAGCTTCAACTCAAAAGTCTAAAGTCCAAAGTCTCATCCAAATATCAACTAAGGGCTGGCCCCATGGCCTGGTGGTTGAGGGAAGCTCGTGACTGACCATGTGGCTTGACTGTCAGCTACAGCCACTTGAAAAACATACCAGGCATGTGTGTATGTTTACCCAAAATGCTGATAGGATGAACAAATGAAGGGGAAGAATGGATTGCAGTGTGACCATTCCCATTGGGGGATGCTTTTTCCCACCCACCTTTGTCTCCTAGCAAGTCCATGCACCCTCTAGTAATAAACAGATAAACAAATATCACCTAAACAGGCCTGATATTTAACTTAGTTAGGTGAAGTGAGTATCCTTATCTCTCCTTCATGATAAGACTAACTAAAGAAGTTCATCTAGGCCTCACAGCTAATGAGTGAAGAGGCAGAGTTGTACACAGGCTACTCACATCTCTAAAGACACTATTATTTTTGTATCACAGGACTTTCTAGTAACAGTATCTTCCCTTTGTGGTTTATAAGCCTCACAATTTGCCACAGTCTTTTTAATATTATTATCTATATTGTGATGGAGACAGAGCTGGCACCACTTTCTTTGTCTCACTAAAAGGGACTTGAGATGTAGAGAGACTCATTAAGTTGGCTAATAAAAAGTGGAATGTTTATTAAGTTTAGAGCCAACATTTAATTTTCAAAACAGCTCTGAGAAGCAGGAGAATTGTTATTATTCCAACTTCATAAACACAGAAACAGGCTGAGAGATTGTGTTAAATGCCGAAGGTCACACACCAGAAGTGATTAGGCCTCAACTTGAATTCTTGTCTCCTGACTATAAATTCTTTACTTTTTCCCTTCCCTTACCATATCACTTGGAGCCTACCCCATGCTCCATGTGGAATTGTTCAATTAATGCATTAATACATAGCTTGTGTTATTGATGTAATATTAGAACAGCCCAAAGACATTAGGCTTAATGTATCAAATCATATACTTAGTAAAAGTCATGGAAGTGGGACCAGTAGATGGTGTAATGGTTATATCACTAAACTCCCATGTTGTTAGCCGTGTTTTGAGACCCCGACAGGTGACTTAAAACTCATGTAGGGTACATGTGGGTGCATGCCCAACATCCTAAGAGAATGGAGGAAAGGGTATTGCAATATGGCCATCCCCCTTGGACAGGGGGATTTCTTGCTTTCTGTCTTTCTGTCTCCTTCTGTCTCTCTGGCAAGTGCACATGCCATACAGCAAAAATCTCTCTAAAAAATAATCATGGAAGCAAAAGCTCTCCTGTTTTTAATCTAGCAATGTGCACCTTCAGCTGATAATGATATAAATTTCTTTACTTTCTGGAAAAGCTATGCAACCCTCCCACAAGTGCATCAGTGTTGGCAAGCTCCGTGGTTGTCCTTGAACCCCACACTGAGTTTTAATTTGAAAAAGACAAATTCCATAATTATTATATTTCAGGAGAATCCATTTCCTATAAAAAAAGATAGATGAGCATTTTGCTACATAAGAACAAACCTATAAGGTCTGTCTGAGAGAAACCTATATTATTCTCTCATTAAATTTCTTATTTAAAATACTAGTGGAAGCTTAGGCTTCAGGACATTTACCTTGTCACATTTTGTTTTTCAATTCAGCTCTACACAGAGCAAAACTGATTGAATGTACACATTGTGTAACATACTACACTAGGATCAGGTTGAGAGAGAAAAACAAAGAAAACAGGATCACTATCAATGGGAGTCTCACCTTCTTAGTGGAAGCAGGGAAGATCTAGAGTCCCACTATAAGGCACATAAGTGATAAGCGTTTCCATGGTATAAACTGCGGTGGGAGAATGGATGGAATCTTAATCATGTTGTGAGTTGAAGCCAGTGAGATTAGATTAGGTTTTTGAAGCTAGTGAACTATTTGTAAACAGAAGTAAATAAAATATTACAAATGGTAGAGTCAAACAAGCAAGACGTTAGAGTTATAAATGCAGGTGTGGCAAAGGATAACAGCTACTGCCTGGTGACTGTAGCATGCAAGCACACGGGGAGCCCATTGGACCAAGAGGCTGGAAAGCCAAGCTGGACCAGTAGAGAGCCATGAGTAGCTGGTAGAGAAATGAGACTGTTCTCTGTAAGTGGTTCATGGTCTTCAGAGAATCAACTACACCCTGATCCATCATGCCAAGAACATTTTCATGTGGGTCAGCCTTACAGAGTGTCGCAGGACCCCTGTCTCACTATCTAGCACCAGGAGTAGGACTTTCAAAAATAAGACTGGGGAAGCTCTGGACGAGATTAAAGAAAAAAAAAAAAAAAACCTAACAAACTTATGTCTAATGGCCTTTCTCATACAACTGCAGAGGCCTTACTTTAAAAAAGTGAAATATAAGGAGTTGTACTAGATTCTGGCTATTTTGAGCCTGTGGGAGATAATGGCTTCCCTCAGTTGCTAGTGTCTAGGAGCTTCACCCGTCCCTATTGATTCCCATCACTGTGCCCACACTTCAGGATACAGACCTTTCCTCTCATTCTTCCCAAACTCACCTTTGAATGTTATGTATGCTTCCTGCAAGACATTCATTGTTCTTCCTCTGGAGATCCAGGCCTTACCACCTTCCTTTCATTCAAATCTTTGCCCCAGTGAGAAAAACCACAGAAAGAGTCTCAAGAGCATCCATCAAAAATAAAAGCTTTCCCTTGTTTTTCTGTTCTCTGAATTCACAGCACTCATCATCACCTGGTGTTACGTTGTCCATTTATTTCTTTGCATATTGTCTGTCTCTCTCCCAATAATGTAAGTGCCACGAAGGCCAATGCTTTGATTTGATTCTCACTATCATAATAATCACATAAACAAGGCTTTGCACAAAGTTCATTCTCATAGGAATTTATCATTTAACCAACAGAATACTAGAAATTAGGGATCACAAGGGAAAATAAGTCATAATTTGGCCATTACGGTTCTCACTGCCGGGTAGAGGAGCTGAGAGAATGTATGGCTATGACTCAGAAGAGGCTCTAATGGTTCGAGCATTTTTGCAAGCCCAGCTAAGAGAGATTGACATTCAGGAGACAAGAGCACGCTTAAGTATCTATTTGCTTATCTAATGGAGAAAGCAGTCTTGAATATGGAAGAATCAATTAAGCCTGGCAAATCTATCTTTCATTGATTATCTCCTGAATGAGAGAGATCTAATTTCAGTCAAAGGAACAAGAGTATAATGGAATTGTGAAACTGACTTATGGTTAATTGATGTTTCAACACAGAGAAGCAAACGAATATTTGAAGAACACAAGAATGGGAGCTCCCTCATGATGCAGTGTTCCTCCTGACCTCCGGCATATGTACAAGTCACATGCTTTTTTTTTGGGCGGGGGGGGGGGGGAGAGGCAGAAAGGGGGGAGTGGCCATGCTGGCCATGTTGTAATCCCTTCTCTTCCATTCTCCTCTCGGGATCTTGGGCACACATGCATATGTACCTGGCATGAGTTTAAGCCTCAGGGTCTGGGACTCAAACTGTGGGTGACTATGTGGGAGTCCGGCGACATAACCAGTATGCCACCTGCTGGTCCCCCAAGTCAAGGATGAACTCTTTAAAGTTCATCCTGCCATTTTTGGAACAGAAAGCTTAAAGGGATGCCTTTTCAACTATTGGACGATAGTTTTACTTACAATTGGTTATAAAATGTATTCTCTGCAACATCCCACTTATTCCCACCACCCACAATTTATTAATGAAATGGCACAGGTAATTGAAATAAAAACACAGTGTGATGTAACATGACAGGAACCAAAAGTTCTGGAACCATGTCTGGCTCCTCCAGGTAGCAGCTATACAAATGAGTGAAGGCCTTTTCATGTCCTTTCCACATTTTGATGTCTTTATCTCCACAACTGAGATGTAATTATGTATGAATATTTGTAAATTCAGTTTGTAAAGTATAATACAAGAGTTCTTTTGCTTTTAATTTGTTTAAATTTATAATTGAGCTAGTATGTATGCATGTGGGAGTGAGAGAAGCACCTGACACGCCATCTGGTCATGCCACGATCCTCATCCTCCAGTCCTTCAGCCCAGTGACTCCTGGGCTCATGCCTGTGTTCCCAGTGTGCTTCCGGCTGACGTAGCTGAGGAGCAAACTGTGGTCATTACGTAGAATCTGGCTTCTCTTGAGCAGCACATTAACTTCTGCACCATGGAGCCAGCTCCAATACAGAACTTATTAAACAGAGTTTGTAAATTCCAAGTGTATTCATGGGTATATATTTTGGTGGTTATCTAAAAATATAAAATCAAATGTGTAGTATTGTGTATATATACTTTAGTGCATTTTAAATGGGTTTAGGCTCCATGCAGACAATAAAGCCTTTGTTGATTCTGAAAGCAATCCTAACCTCAGGAAAACTAAGCCTCCCCACTCAAAATACAATATAGTATAAGGATTGGGGACAGTTATATAGTGTCGTTTGCCTTGGTTACTAAAAAAGGAAAAGCCAAATCATATGACCATTAGAACTTCTTGGATTATCACTCAGTTTTCTCTTCTTGTATTTTACTCAGAAGTTGCAGAGAGAAAATCGCATGAAGAGAGACTATTTAGAAAGGTGGGATCTAATCTTGACAACCCAGTAGTCCATATGAGTCATGCTATCCACTATGACAGTTACAAAAATTCCTAAATAGTCACTTAGCTTTTATTTGTTCATGTCTATATTGTATTCATTGGCAGCCACATTTTCTTGGTTTATTTGTAATCTTTTGTGTGTGTCATCTTACCCAACACTCCAAGCATGTATTGGGTTAATCATCTTATAAGGATGAACTAGTGAACTCAACAAAAGTGGTTGTTGGATTATTTATATTTACACCTCTGAAATTAACCAGTTATGAGTCCCTAGAACGAGTAGTTAACTTCATTCAGTGGACCTTAGATTTTTCTGTGTATAAAATGAGGGGTTTGGACAAAATTATTGTTTTTATCTACCCTTGAGGAAAAAAATCTCCTTCCACCACATTTCCACAGTCTGCTGACTGAGCTGTTCTGTGTTCTGTCTTTATCCATCTTTTTTTTTTTTTTTTCCTGTTGAATCGCCTATCTTCTCCAATTACTGAAATTTCAATTCTATAAATTAAGTCAAATACATCCCAGACTTTCCATTCACATATTTTGCTTTTTTGAGTTCTCCTTAACATGTGATTTCACCTCTCTTTAGCATGGTCCCTGTACATAGTACAGGCTCGATATATTGTTATTCCAGGTTGTATATGCATATACGAGAGTGAATCAACCTAGGTAGGTATCCCTCTGCCTCAAGGTATGGGGACCTAGGGAAACTAGCAGTTAGCGTAATGGCTATGTCGCTGGACTCCCACGTAGTCGACCGCGGTTCGTGTCCCAGACCCGGTGGCTTAAAACTCACGCCAGGGCGCGTGTACATGCGTGCCCGCCCAAGATCCCAAGAGGAGAATGGAGGAGAAGGGATTGCGGTGTGACCATCCTCCCTGGGGGGTGATTTCTCGCTTTCTGTCTTTATGTCTCTCTCTGTCAGTCTGGCAAGCACACGCGCCCTATAACGAAAACCTCTCCAAAAAAAAAAAAAAAAAAAAAAAAAAAAAAAAAGATATGGAGACCTAAAGTGTTTAATGATTCCAATGAATTGGTGAGAAAATAGACCCTAAACCCCGTGTCTCCTAGTGTTAGCACGTCTGATCAGGAAGGAGGTATACTGTTGACCTATGTGTAAACAGAAGAACCAGACCAAGGGGAACTGGATGCTTGAAAAACTAATTCAGGTATGTGTAGTAGCAATAACTCATTCAGGTGGGCCAACCTGTGAAGAGATCTCAGTGGGAATGAGAAAGTGAAATGCCTAGAGGAGAAAAACTGTCAAGGCAGGGAGGGATAATTCAGGGAAAAAGAAATACACTTCCACAACTGGGTCAACTGGCAAGGGGCAGAGAGGACAAGAAACAGAAAGCATTCATGGAGAAATCGTGGGTCATGATTGAGTCTAAGTGCTCCCCCGCCTCAGGTGTTGAATGATGGAGAGCATTTCACTTCCTGTCCCTAAGTTTCAGCCGCCATGTCTGTAAAATAGGTATAAGCATGCATACCTCAGCATGTAGTTCTGAAAACTTAGTATAATAAATGGATTTTGCATAGCCCAGTGTCTCTCACAGAGGATATGACTAATCAATAGCTGTGGTTGTTCTCATCATTCTTGGAACAATGAATTTAATGGATATTGCCAATATTTACTTCCATTCAATACCAGGTGGGGGGTTGATTTGTTGTAGTTTTCCAGCAAGGTTAAATTGTTCTCTGTGACCTGAGATAAATTTGAGTGGCCTGAGGTATATGGGTTGGTTCATCAGCAGGTACAAGTGTCAAGATATGGGTTCCATCATGGTCAGAAAACCCCTGGGGGCCTGCTCAAGCTGAGGGCTTGTGCCACCCGATCACGTAAGTGAGGTATAAGATCTTGATCTCCATGGTAACCTCCTCCTCCTGCACAAACACACCAACATCTTATTTCAAGAAATAGCAATTTTTGCTGTTTTTTTATTCATCTCCCTAGACTTATATAATTTGTGATGCATGATAAGTTGTATCTACCTAATATCATCAACGGACTGTTCTATCAGGAAAAGAAATGCCCAGTGAAAGCAAATCAATGAGCTATGGAAGCAGCTCTTCCCAGCAGTGACCTAATATGCCTGTTTCAAAAGAAGGTGAGAAAATGAATTCAGTAGCAATCCAGGATTACTAGAAACAATTCTTTTATATGCAGCACCAACTCTGAGTTCTCTTCATAGAGACTGAATGACACAGACTGCGAAGTGGAGAAGAAATCATGGTGGATGTAATAGCCCTGGCCTTGATATTTAACTGTAGAATGTATCTGCTCAATCACATTAAGCCTCAATTTTCTCATCTCTGAAATGGTAAGAGTGATAGTTTCCCAATCTACTCAGAATAGTGTTATGATTGTTTTGAGATATAGGTGAAAGTTTTTGTACCCTTTGCATTATTGTACAAAATATAAGATCTCATTATGATTATGCTGTGATACTTGTTTAATTTTTGGTAGGAATCTAAAATTAAAATTACTCATTCTCTTTCCCTTCTTTCAGTTGAGATAACTGTCAAGTAAGGAAGAGCATAAACATTGATTTACCACACAGAAGGCAGGGATTATATTCAGCTTTGTTTATTGTTATAATCCCAGCCCCAATGCAGGAGTTAATGTTTGCATACCTTCAGTAAATTTTCTGTGTGGGGACCAGCTGATGGCATAATAGTTACCTTGCTAGACTCCTATGTAGTCGATCATGCTCTGAGTCCCAGACCCTGCAGCTTAAAACTCATGCTGGGTGTTTGTGCATGTGTGCCCAAGATTACAAGAGGAGACTGGAGAAGGGCCAATGGCATGATCATCCCCCCTGGGGAATGATTTCTCAATTTCTGTCTCTCTCTTTCTGTCTCTCCAGCAAGTAGACATACCCTATAGCAAAACTCTTTCTTTAAAAAACTGCCATGTGGGGACCAGCAGTTAGCGTAATGGCTATGTCACTGGACTCCCACGTAGCGACCACGGTTCGAGTCCCGGACCCGGTGGCTTCAACTCACGCCTGTGCGTGCATGCCCAAGATCCCGAGAGGAGAATGGAGGAGAAGGGATTGCGGCGTGGCCATCCCCCCGGGGGGTGATTTCTCGCTTTCTATCTCTCTGTCTCTCTGTCTTTCTGGCGAGGGCAAGTGCCCTATCATGAAAACCTCTCAAAAAAAAAAAAAAAAAAAAAAAAAAAAGAGATAAAGAAAAAATAAAACTGCCATGTGAATACATTATTGTCTAAATTTTGTTTCTGTAGGGGCATGCTCCAAGGCAAGAATTTGAATGAAATAGTTTATTTGGGAAGTGACCTTTGGACATATCAGTAGAAGGGGGAAGTGAGACAGTAAAGGAAAAGAACCAAAGGAAGGTATATTACCAAGGAAGCAATTTCCACTGGGCACCCAGGACTCATTTTTTGGGGGGAAACTTGGGATCCTGTTTTGGACACACACCTCAGTGCTTTCCCACTCAAGCACAGTGGAGCTGCAGGGATGTAGAACCACATACTCCTATCTGTCATTTTGGGGAAAGCTTTTCCCAGGAGGCATTGTTACACCAAGGCTTCCTCCCTACTCCTCACGTGGACAGAGGCACTGTCTGCAAGTGAAGAATCAGGTGCTAGAGTCAGCAGTTGAGCCAGCATCACAAACACACCAAGAGGTTATGGTCAGGACGCTGACAACATCTACTTCAATTAGGGAACTTCATCACGAAGTTTGAGTAAGTCATCTTAATTTCTGTAACCAAGATCATGTATTCTTCTATTCAGGGATTCTATGATATTAAGGTTCTCAATGTTGGATGGAGACTACAGAAAAAGGAGACTACAGAAAAAGGAGACTACAGAAAATACAGAAAATGAGGTTGCTGTGGAATGGAACCATCTTGTGCTCTGTGTATGTGTGTGTGTGTGTGTGTATGTATGTGCACATATGTGTATGCAAATTTAGATAAACATTAAAAGCTGTGGTCTCTGTGACTGAAGAGCAGAGTGTTTTGGTGAGAAAAAGAAAAATAGAGAAAATGCAAAAAAGGGCACAAGATTTGAATTAAAATGTTCATTTTCTCTTAAATTAATATGGGAATCACAGATAATTCATCTCTCCTGAGTTATGAAATTAAGAGTCTTGAGTCAGAACATAGAGAACAAATACATTTCAAGGCATGTGCCCCCTTCCCTGTATTGTGGTGGCTGTCCCGAATGTCCTGTGAGGACTTCCACCCTGAGCTTAGACCCATAGTGGACCATGTGTCTCATCAGATGCTGAGGGCAACAAGGAACTTGGAAAGGCTCCATCTGCGCATTCTAGTTCTAGATGATTTCTAAGCCCCAGGAACTCCTTTCTCTGTGTGTTGTTCTATCTTTGTTCTATGATAATCAACTTCATCATAGACTGAGATTTTTGTGAACCATCAACTGTAAAATAAGAACACGCCTAGCACATGCTGAAAATGCACCTGTGCTCTCGTCTACTGCAGGGTCAGAAGTTCCATCTAAACCCAGAGTGCTCAGGGCTACTGCTATGTTCAGAAGACATCATCGCTGTGTGGTTTTGTGAAAGGTCAGGTTAATACTGATCCCTGTTTCATGACAAATAAATGAGTTGTTACTATACATGAAGGCAAAGGACAGAATTTAACAAGAATATAGAGCATCGCATAATGAAACACAGGTCATAAAACTCCGGAGAACATGCTGCAATATCTTGAGCAGTCACTTCATAATTACATTGATGTATAATTTTAAATAGACCTTCACATAAACACAGAGATAAATGGCAATGTAAGGGCCTGCTAGTGGTGCGGACGTGGTACAGAGCTCTGTGAAGCTAGAGCCACGTGGGAAGATGCCATGTTTGCATCAAGTGTCTCCCTGTACCTACAGGATGTGTGTGCACCCTGATCCATGCTAGTTGAAACTGGAAGCAGGTTGAGGCATGAGACCCTGTGGGTGCAGTCTTTCTGTCTCTCTTTGTCTCTTTCTCATGAAAGACATAAATGACTATTTTTTTTTTGGAGAGGTTTTTGCTATAGGGTGTGTGCGCTTGCCAGACAGACAGAGACAGAGAGATAGAAAGCGAGAAATCACCCCCCAGGGGGGATGGCCAGGCCGCAATCCCTTCTCCTCCATTCTCCTCTAGGGATCTTGGGCACGCACGCACACACGCCTGGCATGAGTTTTTTAAGCCACCGGGTCCAGGACACGAACTGCGGTCGACTACATGGGAGTCCAGCGACATAGCCATTATGCTAACTGCTGGTCCCTAAATGACTATTTTTTAAAGTGATGTAAGCCCCCAAGGAAGAAACGATTTGTCTCTTTAATGTTCTGTCCCCACCACCTGGAAGAGCTTCAAATGTAGTACTTCCTCTTAGTAGCTATTGAGTAATTCTCTTTCTTTTGCTTGATAAGAGGGAATATTTTTCTCAAGTCATGTGGCTTATAATCAAAGAATCATGACATTTTTAAAGTTCTTTTTTTGTGAATGTCTGTATAATTTTTAAAATCAGAATTTACATTTGAGGACTGCCACTTAGCAAGCAGAGAACTTATTTCTGAGAGACAGAGAGAGAGAGATCCTCAACGGGGTCTTCATGCCACAATCCTCCCTGAGCCTTGCAGCCAGCCAGGGTCAAAGACATGCTATCAAATGACCCAACATGTTCAGATAGACCTTTCCATGTGGCCGCCAGCATCATACAGCAGCCGCACTCCCATCTGGTCCACTGTAGATAAGCCAAGAACCGAGGCTCTAACATAGACCCCCAGTGTACGCACAGATGTTCCTGTGTGCATTTACAGTTAATGTTCTCGGCATGTTGTATCCAAAGTCATATTGTTTGCTGTCCAATTAGAACATAAGCTCTTGTCATTTTCTCATCCTAGACTGCATCATCGCCCACAGTACCTTAGATATAGTAGAAGAGGTGTATATCATGCTGGGTAAAGTCTCTTTATAATCTGAATAATGTATAGTGGTTGAATGTATACATAATAATAATAATAATAATAATAATACATAATAAAGATGTAAATTTAAAAATTATATATCAAAATAAAATGTGGTATTGTTAGATATGAAGTTAAAAAGAGCATAAAATAAAAAGTAATGTGATTATTTTGTATATTTTATGTTACGAAGTTTAATATGAACTCTAGATTAAGGACACTGGATAAAATTTAACAACTATTAAGTAAATAAATAAATAAATCTCCTTTCACAGGCTTGACATGCCTAAAAAAACTTGATGGTTGAATTTATATTTTAACGGTAAAAACAAAAGAAGCTTTTAGAAGAATACAAAAGCTGAAGAGACTAGATTAAAATCACATAGAATAAATAATAGACTTGTCTATAATCCAATTGTTCGATGTCTAGAGAGAATTAAAAAAGAAGAAAATTTGAGAGAAATTGTTAAGAATTATCATGTCTACACACCACACAATTTCACTATCAAAGTTCAAATTTTGTTGGATATGGACATTAAAAAATAACTTTAAAAGATTGTCTAAACACTCACCATGACTCTCAGTGCTATCAGTTTGGGAGGACAAACACTGCCTTCTTGGTGATCTCTGGCCTTATTGAGCCTCCTGAATGGCGATTCCAAATGTCAGATTGTCCTTTTGTTCATTTGACCCTTGAGTTTCAAAGTGAATTACATTTATCAGAGAAAGGTCAGCAAATTCTTTGAAGTGAAATGTGTACAGGGAAGAAGGGAAATGTAGCAGTTAACAGGAATTGACTTTTGTATATCCTTGCCAGTGGAAGCATATTATACCAAACTTACAGCCTTATAAAAGGAAGACACAGCTAAACTCCTAATAAGTAAAAATCTGAATCAACTGAATATTTGTATCGAAGCCTACAATGATCCCATAAGGTCAGCTTCCTCCGAACTTGACCTATGCAACTTTCCTCTGAGTGCATTAGTAACAACTGTCAGGGTGCCCAGGTCCTGATGTGGTGGGCCACCAAGGTGCATCACCAGCTGGCAGGTCTCACATCAAGTAGGATCTACCAATACCTCTATACCATGCTCTGAAATCTTCTCCACCCCTGAAGCTCCTCTTATGAAGCAAGCCTGGAAATGATAGAAACTGAGGGAGTGTTTGTGCCTAATATTAATAGGTAAATGTTGCAGACTCTCCTCTTTGAGAGATCAGTCTGTGGGGTGTGTGTGTGTGTGTGTGTGTGTGTGTGTGTGTGTGTGTTCAATTACCAGAACTGGGTACAAAGCAAAATTCCAGGAACAATTCAGAAGACATTGATTTCATGTCTGCAGTATATATAGTAGGTCCTGGGTTTACAAAGATGACCTCAGATGGCCCCTAAATGTTGGGACTCAGAATTTAATAGGTGAGAGATGTCTGGAAGTATATTTCTTTCTTTATTGTATTGGCAAACTGTTCCAAAAATCAGCAATTTCAGAAAGCTTTGCCCTACACCTTTCTCACAGAATCTCCATGTGCAAATGTTCTTACTAGAATTTTTGTGTTTGCATTTATATTTTTCCCCTAGCTAAAAGATAAACTTGTTGAGGACAAAGACCCTACTTTATTCAACTCTGTATTCTCAGAACCTACAACAAGGTACACAGAGGGCCTAAGAGACTTGATTTTAGAAGTAGGATTAAATTAAAAATCATTGGAATATCAAGTAAACTGTCCTGTACATTTGTCCATAAGTTTTAGATGTCAGTCATGTAATTTTTCTCTCTCTTTTTTTAAACTGTGTAGATGTTGATTCTTTCCATTGATGTTCCTTTGGACAACTTTGTCTCTTTGTAATTTCCGTGAATAAGCAGATCTCCAGTCATTTAAAAACAACTGGGTTTCAAATGGTCTTGTATAAAGTGGCTCAAATATCTGACACTGTACCTTAGGTGCCACTAAAATTCAAAATTCCTCTGGAATTACCTTTGGTACATGCCATTTTCAAAGGAAACCAACTCTCAAAGATGATGGTCAATAACAAAAACCATAAAAGAAGAGGATAACTGATAGATAACCAAATGCCACAGGGATGTAAAAGAAAACACCAACACTGACCCCTAAGCTTCTTACCCGGAAGCATGGTATGGCCCAAGAGCATCCATTTGGTAACTTCTCTTTCATCTAGAAACAGGAACAGCTCCTTGTCCCTGGGTCTGCATTTTCTGATACCATTAATCTTCTTCCTCCCCACACACCAAATGAGTGCATGTGATCACAAACACAAGCGCACGCCACCTGGCTAACCAAGCACTTGATATGTACCTTCGACCATGTTTACATTCTAATGTCACTCATCAGTCATCGCTGTAAAATAGGGGGACCCGAGTCATATTGCCATTCAGCCACTGGATATGAATGCCATGTTTCAATGGGCTGGCTGGGGACCATTTTCCTTAGGAATGAAGGAAGCCATCCTGAACACACATTCATTCTGGTAATTGCTTTTTCTTTTATATCACAATATGCCAGAAGATGTGTTTCCTTTTTTGTTTCCCTCCTGTTAGCTTCATTGCTTATTAATAGATTTTGAATTCTGTAAAAAAATATATTATATTATATCCTTTTTACAATAATTTCTTTTCTTTTTTATTACATTCAGTCATTGCACGTTTCTATAGCACACAGTATGTTTTTTAAGAGAAGCATACAGTATACCACACTCATATCAAGGATATTACCATCTACATCATTTTCAACAGAGAGCTTAGCAGTCTTGTATCTGTTATGAGTTTCTTCCCTGAACACCTCCCACCTCCCACCCATCCAGTCACTGGTGTCTACACTTGTCCTCCCCATTATTACTTCTTTAGATCCTTCCATTTCTGCCTGAGAGCACAGATATTTGGTTTATTTTCTCAGTTAAAATTTTTATTTTAGTTTACAAATAAAAATGTTATATATTTATGGGGTACAATGTGATGTTTTGATATATGCATACAATGTGGAATAATTATATCAAGATAATTAAGATATCATGGTTAGTAATAATGTCTAATATATTTCAAAATTGCTAAAAGAGTAGATTTCAAATGTTTTCATCTCAAAAAATACATGAGGTGATTCAGATCATCATATGTTATTTATTTTCTTTTTCTTTTTCTTTTTTTTTTTTTTTTTTGAGAAGTTTTGCCATAGGGTGTGTGTGCTCACCATAAAGACAGAGAGAGACAGAGAGACAGAAAGTAAGAAATCACGCCCCGGGGAGATGGTCATGCCGCAATCCCTTCTCCTCTATTCTCCTCTCAGGATCATGGGTATGCATGCACACACTCCCGGAATGAGTTTAAGCCACCGGGTCCAGGACTTAAACTGCAGTAGACTACATGGGAGTCCAGCAACATAGCCATTACACCAAATAACATCCTATGTTATTTCTAAGGCTCATTTTATTATAAGGGGGCAAGTTTACAAAGGAAGAAAGGGAGGCACTAAGAGGAACCTATTCAAGGTCGCCTTGCTGTTTCTTTTTATTTATATATTTTTTATTATTATTCATACATTAAATCACTATACATCATTTAGATTGTGAAGAGACTTTACCCAGCATGATATAGACCTCAGGTCGCCTTGTTTTTTTAATGCAGCTGTGCTTAGATTAATTTAGGTGTGACCAAATTCAAAGCCCGTATCTTTTACTGCGTTACTTCTGACCTGCAAGCTGAGGGCTACTGAGTGAGTTCAGTGAGGATTAAGTAGTCAGTTGACATCATTGATTACCGAACCTAGAGGACACAAGAATTAACAAGGGTTTCCTTTGGTTTTGTTTAGTTGATAAAAATCCCAGAGTTAAATCTCAAACTAGAGAAATAGAAGACAAGAAGAAGATGAGGTAGAATGTTAGCAATCAGTCAATAATTTTAAATTGGTTCACCATTTTCAACAGTATGGGAATAGGTAGGTCCATGTCTAGTCCACTGGAGTTTCTATAACAAAACACAGTACACTAGATGGCTTAAACAACAGATATTTATGTCTCATAGTTCTGGAGTGTGGAAACCTAACATCAGAGTACCAGTGTGATCAAGTTCTGGTGAGGGTCCCCTTCTGGGCTTGCAGAGGGCTGCCTTATTAGTATTCAAATAACTCTTCTCTGTGCAAGTTCAAAGACACATCTCTCCCTTCCTCTTACAAAGGCACCAATCATGATGGAATTAATTCCCAGAAATGCCATTTCCAAATACCACCACTTTGCAGGGTAGGACTTCAACGTATACATTTTGTGGGAATAACAAAATGTTCAGTCCATAGTAGAAGAAATGAGATAAGCAGAGATTAGTGGAGACATACTATGTGCTCAGGGGAGAAGTTGCTTCAGAAAGAACTAAAACCAAACACTTATTTCAAAGGCTAAATAGAAAACATTCACTGTCTTCCCCTCCTTCCTCATATACATCTCTTGAGTCTGTATATCTTTTTTTTTAAATTTCATTGTGTATTTGAGATTTTTCAAAATGATGTAGGAGAGACATAAAGATAGAGATAAATTATGTAGCTATACATAGAGAGTACAATGGTTACTGCAGTGAAGCAGATTAATGGCTGCATCATCTTACCTACTGTGTTTGTGATAAGAAAAACTAAAACCTATTTAACAAAATTCTCTTACCTCTTTCTTTTTCTTCCTTCCTTCCTGCCTGCTTGCCTTCTTTCTTCTTTTTTCTTCCTTTTTTCCTTTCTTTCCTTCCTTCCCCCCTCCCTCCCTCCCTCCCTCCCTCCCTCCCTCCATCCTTCTTTCTTTCCTTCTTTCTTTCTTTCTTTCTTTCTTTCTTTCTTTCTTTCTTTCTTTCTTTCTTTCTTTCTCTCTCTCTCTCTCTTTCTTTTCTTTCTTTCTTTCTTTCTTTCTTTCTTTCTTTCTTTCTTCTTTCTTTCTTTTTTTTCTTTTTCTTTCTTTCTTTCTTTTCCTCTGTTTTTCTTCCTTTCTTTGTTTGGCTTTTTTCTTTCTTCTTTTCTTTCTCTTTCTTTCTTTCTTTTTTTTTTTTTTTTTTTTTTTTTTTTTTTTTTTTTTTTTTTTCCTTTTTTGGAGATTATTTTCTTATTGGGCGCGTGCGCTCGCCAGAAAGACAGAGAGAGACAGAAAGATAGAAAGTGAGAAATCACGCCCCAGGGAGATGGTCATGCTGCAATCCCTTCTCCTCCATTCTCCTCTTGGGATCTTGGTCACACACGCACATGCACCCGGTGTGAGTTTAAGCCACCGGGTCCGGGACTCGAACTGCGGTCGACTACATGGGAGTCCAGCGACATAGCCATTACACTAACTGATGGTCTCTCTTTCTCTTTTTCTTTCTCTCTTTCTTTCTTCTTTATTCCTCTTTCTTCTATTTTTTTCTTTCTCTTCTTTTCCCTTCTCTTCTTTTTCTTTCTTTCTCTTTCTTTCCTTCTTTCTTTCTTTTTCTTTCTTTCTCTTTTTCTTTCTTTCTCTCTCTTTCTTCTCTCCTCCTCTTTCTTTCTTTCTCTTCTCTTTCTTTCTTTCTCTCTTTCTTTCTTCTTTCTTTCTCTTTCTTCTTTCTTTCTTCCTTTGTTCTTTTTCTTTCTCTTTTTCTTTACTTTCTTCTTTCTCTTTTTCTTTACTTTCTCCTTTTTCTTTTTTCCCTTTATGGCTCATGTACTCACCAGAGAGAGAGAGAGAGAAAGAAAGGGAGAGCTAGAAATCACCCCCCCTCCCCCAAGGAGGGATAGCTACACTGCAATTTCTTTTCCATTCTCTTCTCTGTATTTTGGGCACCCATATACATGTTCCTGCTGTGATTATTAAGCCACCAGATCTTGAACTCAAACTGCAGTTGTTCATGTAGAAATTCAAGGCTTTAATCACCACACCACCTGATGGCCTCAGTCTATGCTTTTTTTTATGAGCAAAAATACCAAAATCTTATTTCAGGGATCTTTACAATTTAGGGGTTTTAGTACATTTAGTTTTGCTCTCACTTTGTTATTTCTTTTCTTTTGCCAATTTTAGGATTGAATTATGTTTGCTTTTCCAGCTCCTTGAGATGCATTGTTAGGTTATCTAAAATCTTTCTACTTTTTTGATGTAGGCATTTATTGCTGAAATTTCCTTCTTAGTGTAGCATTTGGTATATCCCATAGGTTTTTGTATTTTGTGTCTTAATTTTTGTTTGTTTCAAGACAGTTACAAAATCCCTTCTTTATTCCTTACTGACCAAGTGGTCATTTAATTCCATGTACCTGTACAATTTCCAAAGTTTATCTTGTTAGTGATTCCAGTTTTTGTTCCACTGTGATCAGAGAAGGTATTTGATATGAATTCATAAGCATTTGTTGAGACTTGTTTTGTGGCCTTACCTTGGTTTATATTGGAAAACACTCCAACGTGCTGATGAGGAGAGTATGTGTTCTGCAGCTGCTGAATGGAATGTTTTGTAAGAGTCAGTTAGGTCCATTTGATTAATGGTGCAATTTAGGGCCAGCAGGTGGGGTGGTAGGTTAAGGTGCTGGACTCCTTCATGGTCGACTGTGGTTGGAATTCTGGACCGGGTGGCTTGAAAATCACATCAGGCATATATGCTTACATGCTCAAAATCCTAGGAGGAGAATGGAAGAGAAAGGATTGTTCTGTGGTCATCTCCCCTGGAGGGTAATTTCTCACTTTCCCTCTCACTCTCTCTCTCTGAGTCTCTCTCTGTTGAGCACACATGTCCTATGGCTAAAACCATTTTTTTTTTTTAAAAAAAGCACACTTTTAACTCAGATATTTAAAAAATAATTTTCTAACTAGATGATCTCTCTAATTTTGAGAGTAGGCTGCCAAAGTCTCATACTATTAACATATTGAGGCCTACTTCTCCTTTTAGATTTAATATTATTTGCTTCATAAATGAGGGTGTGTATAGATTGATCATTGTTATATTGTCTTCCTAAATTATTCCTTTTATCATTAAATAATGACAATGTGTCTCTTTTATACAGATATTTTCATTTAAAGTCTATTTTATCTGATATAAGTATGGCAACTCTTGCTTACTTTTGATTTCCATTTGTATAAAATATATATTTTTTTATCCTTTCACTTTCAGTCAATTCACTCCTCTTTACTAAAGTATACTATAGTAAGTATACAGTGAGGTATTTTATTTTTAAAAATATACTTAGTCTATATATATATTTTTAATCATTGTACAGCTTTATAGTTTGCAACATGGTTTTTCCCATGATGCATGCTTTTTCTTTTCCTGAGTCCCACCTTCCTTCCTAATACTCAGTCTCTCCTATCAGTCCCTGATATCCCTGTTAGTATATCATCCACTCTTTCAGTTTCTGCCATAGAGTGCAGACGTTCAGTATGTATGGAGCAGGGACACACAATGTCTGCTTTCATAATCTTGCTTGCTTTGCTTAGAGTTTTTAAATCTTCTACATTTGTTCACTTTGTAACAAATGGCAGGATCTTCCTTTTATGGCTGAGTAGTATTTCATAGTTTATTCATATGTCTTTATGACTATTTTCTTATTCTTTGGGTAAATACTCAGGAGTTGAACTACTGTATAATTCAGAAGCTCTATTTGTAGGCTTTTGAGGAACCTCCATGTTGTTTTTCATAGTAGCTGTACTAATTCACGTTCCACCCAACAGCATAGGCCAGTTTCCCTTTCTCCACCACCTTGCCAGAACTGCTTTTATCTTTTTGATCATTGCCATTCTAACTGGGGTCATTGGTAATTCATGGTGGTTTTGAGTTGCATTTACCTTATGGTAAGAAACGTTGAATTTTTTTTTCTTATGTCTTCTGGCCATCCATATGCCTTCCTTGGAAAGTTGTCTGTTAGCTCATTTTTTTGCTGGTAAGCTGCTTGAATTTCTTATTTATTCTGGATAGTAGTTCTTTATTTGAAACATAATTTGCAAATATTCTCTCCCATTCTGAGCGTTGTCTCTTCACTGATTGTTGTTTATTTTGCTGTGAAGAAGATTTTTAGCCTGATGCAGTCACACTTGTCTATTTTTTTTTGGAATTATTGCCTGTGCTTTAGGATCTTATTAAAGAAATCTTTGCTTACTCCAATGTCTTTAAGGGTTTCTCCTATATTTTCTACCAGTGGTTTTATAGTTTGATGCCTTATGTTTAGATCTTTGATCCAAAACATATTTTAATCTGTTTACATTCATGATTCTGATTGATAGGTGAGGGTTTACTTCTGTCATTTTTTAAAATTTTATTTTAATTTCTTTTATATATTCAATCACATACATCACTTAGTTTGTCATTTTGCTTCCTGTTTGTTTTGTATTTTATTTGTTCCTTTCTCCATTATTGCTTGTCTTTGTGGTTTTCTCTAATTTTAAGTTTTGATTCTGTTTATTATTTTCGTATATGCCCTACCAGTGAGTTTTATACTTTTACATGTTTTTATAATGTTAGTTATCATCTTTTGCTTCTAGATGTAGAACTCTTTAAGCCTTTCTCGAACATTCAGTCTAGTGAAGAGAAATTCTCTGCTTTTGCTTGACCAGGAAAGACTTTATTTTTTCTTCATTTCTGAAAGATGGCTTTGCTGGATATAGTATTTTTGTCTGGCAATCTTTAAAAAAATTTTTTTTGACAATATCAATTCATTATTTTCTGGCTCATAAGATTTCTACTGAGAATCTGTTGTTAATCTAATGAGAATTTCTTTAATGTGTGACTTGACCCCTTTCTCTTGATGCTTTTGGAATTCTCTCTTTGTCTTTGTATTTGACCATTTGACTATATGTGCCTTAGAGAGGACCTTTTGGAGGTTGAATCCTTTTGGGGACCTTTGATCTTTCTGAGTCTGACTGCATATCACTCCCAAGACTTGTGAAGTTTTTAGCTATTATTTCATAAAATAACTTTTTAAATGTCCTTTCCTGTTTCTTCTTCTTCGGGAACTCCCATGACATGAATATTTGTTCAATTAATGGTGTCCTATAGGTTTTCTTCATTCTTTTCTCTCTTTCTTTCTTTATCAGACTGGATCATTTTAAATGACTTCAAATTAAAAAATATTTCTTTTGCTTGATAAGAAAAGTTGTTGAAACTCTAAATGGTATATGTTATTTCATTTTTTTTAACCTTTTGCATCAAGATTTCTACTTCACTCTTTATAGTGATATCTATCGTTTTGTGGAATGTCTTATTCATATCATGTAATAATTTTTTTATTTTGTTGAATTGACTATCTGTATTCTTTTATATCTCACTGAGTTTCCTCGGGGTCATTATGTTGAATTCATTTTCAGACATTCATAGATTTCCATCTTTGTAGATTTCTGTTGCTGGAACATTTTTAAAACTCCTTTAGGAATGTCATGTTACTTGTTTCTTCATGCTTCTTGCATCCCTATGTTGATATTTACCTCAATCAATTTTATAGGATAGCTTTCATGGTGAAAGACTTTCCTCAGTAGATGTGCCCTACACTGTCAGTTGTGTAGGGTACATTTGTTTTGGTTCCATTTAGGCGCAGTAGTGTAGTCTTTGTGCAATTTGTTCAGCTATACTCTGCATTGGTCATAACTACAATTGATTCAGTGACCTAGATTTGCTGGTCTCATGGAATGTGGAAGGGTAGAGCCTTCACAGTGACTGAGTTGTGGCTGAGGTTGCTCTCCTGTCTATTTCTTCAAGATGCAGTAGGTCAAGAACCCCTTGAAACCCAGCCATGGGCAGTGTTGCACCCTTAGCTCTTTCCATGAGACACAAAGGATGGAGTTGTTTGATGTAGTATGTGGCTGTGAGTGGAATCATTCACCTGTTGCTCCAAAGGAACATGGGAGGATGGGAGCAGAAAGGTTACTCCAGCAGCTGCTGGGTCCGGTGGTTATAGGACAGGGTGCTTGCCCAGATGCTTCTGCAAGATTCAGATGCCTAGGGTCATAGGATGGCCTCATGCAGCCATGGCTTGTGTGTGGAATGATAAATCACATCATGGATTCCTTCTCTGGGGAAATTCAGTAGTGTGGACCCTTGATCACTCCCCAAACTGGGCTCAGGGCCCATGAGGGATATAAGGTTCCACTGCAGTAGAGATTTCGGGTGTCCATGGTATTAATGGAGGCTGCTGAGGTCCCTGGCTCACCCCTTCTCTGTCATAGAAAATCTATTCTAGTTCTTAGATGATATGTAACTGATGGAGGAATACTATAGAAGGTGCAGAGTGTCTTTCTCCTTCTCCACAAGAGCATCTCGAGATTCTGTGCTCCACAGTGTCATCTACATTTCACTCTAACACTATAGCTCAAATACTGTAGATGAACACCAGCTGCTTATTGTTTGTTTTGGTTTATTTCTTTTTGGGGGTGCAGGAAAAGTATTTTAAGCCCCTCTAGTATCCATCTTGCCAAAATTTTTACAAAATAAGTTTTTTGAACCTGTGAATTGTTACTAGAACCATCGAACTAGCTTGTTAACGGTTGTCTTTAAGTTGGGTAAGAAAAGCAGTATAATTTCTAACTTGTAACTCATGATCTCATAGATGACCAGCCTGAGTCCTCTTGGAGATGGCGCACTGCCCTGTATATCTTATTTATGAACTTTTGGCCCAATTTTCCCTAACTGCAACCAAGTTTTTATTTTATTGCAAAGAAGATTCAGAGTGTCACCTCCTAACTATCTTAGTAACCATTCAGGTTTGTAATCCAAGAAAAAAAGCATTTTCCACCCCTAAATTAAGAACCCAAAGGAAGATATCTGTTGATCCAGCTTGATTATAGGAATAGCCTGGGACTACATGATGGCATGAGTAATAGGTGACCAGTAAGAACTGAATCACACACCCCATCTGAGCCAGAGGATGAGACTCTATACTTGGTTATCACTCAGTATCCACAGTATTACATATAGTTTTCCAAAAAAGTCAGGCATTAATGGACAAAAATAACTACTGTGCACTACAGAAATGTATCCATTGGTAGGTGAAAAGAAATGGAGACAGCACAGATAATGGGAAAGGGGAGTGATTTGGAAATCAGGTCATCTAGACTCATTATTCTATTCAAATGTATAAGTAAATAATAAACTTTTTTTACCTTCTTTTTTGCCTCTGGACTTCAACTCAATGATCAGTAACATTTTATATATATTTGTGTATATCTACATATCTCTATCTATCTTTATCACTATCTATTATATATATATATATATATATGTGTTTGTGTGTGTGTATATAGTGTGTGTGTGTGTGTATATATATGTGTGTGTGTGTGTTTTTGTATATATATATATATATATACACACACACATATATATGTGTGTGTATATGTATATATACACACACATATATATGTGTGTGTGTATGTGTGTGTATATATATATGTGTGTGTGTGTGTGTGTATATATATATATATATATATATATATATATATATATATATAAAGTGACTCAGAGAGAGACTTCTTTGGATGAGGAATACGATTGCATGGTTTTATGGCTAACCCAAGATAGCTGCTCCATGCGCCACTCAATACTCTCAATACAATCTCTGCTTGCTGATAAACAGTGAAACCTGGCCACATGTTTTCAAGCAAAGAAGATTCTTAAGACCTTCCAAATAAAGATCAATGGGTTCATTCTGCATGCAGACAATTTCATCAACGGAAATACACACCATAGAAATAGACTACTCCCCATGGTTTCCTGCCCTCCAGCTTTCGTAAAGTCATAACAGATGTGCGACAGCCTTACAGAACCCCAGACTGCTAGCAGCTGTGCATTGACTCCTGCTAATTAAGCCACCTATCACCTGACCAACAGTGCGTCCCATGCTGGGATTGCTCTGGGAGAGGCAGCAGTCACACTAATCATTCACCTTGAGTGGAGAAGAAATCAGACATAAAACAAGTTTCTTTCAGCACTGCCTGCTCCTACGGGAAGACAATATACTCCACACTGAAAGTAAGAAGACGATGTACTGGGGATTAGTGTCGTAGCTAGTTTTCAATGTGAAAATAAATAGCTTAGAGATCATTTACTTAAGGTATTTCAACCAAAGTATACATTTAAATTACTTGTGGTTCTTTCGAATTACAGATTCCTGGACCCCAAACTAGACCTTTAAATAAAATTTCACAAGGATATACAGTACATAGACTTATAAAAATAGTTTGCTTCTACCTGGTTAAAGAATGCCTCTGTAACAGTGAAGAAAGGTGATGTCCACCAAAGTAAGTGGATTACTTGAGATTAGAACTCAGACCTTTTAAAAATTAAATAAGAATAAAGGAGAAAAAAATAAATGCAAGATGAAAATATGTGTGCTAAGCTACTACACTGCAGTTTTTTAAAATGTTAATTAAAATATCTGTGTATTTGTTTATCATTTCAGAATAGGAATACTGTAAACAAACATCAGTCTGGAGCCATAAAACTGGCATATATCCTGGGCATATCTATTTACTTGGCACAATATTTGGAAAATAAAAATGAACAGTTAATAGTACTTATTTGAGGAAATGATTTTACCTGTTTGAATTTCAAACCTATCACTCATGGCGAAACATCTCACCAGTGAGTTAACCTCTAGGTCTTCAACCATAAAATTGGGATAATAGTGCCGACTTCCTAGAATTGTTGTGAGATTTAATTTTTGACAAAGCATCAATGGAAAGCACTTTGATTGGTGTTTGGCATGTAAGTTTGTAAGTGGAATCCATGATCATTATTCAGAACCTGAGAAACACGTATCTACTTCCTATAGATTCTAGACTCGAGGCCACCCAGGGCTAAATCCTGACATGTTGTTTACTAAATGCCAAGATCCACTTGCCAGCTCTGCTCAAATGGTGGACTGGACCAATTATGAGTCTGACAGAGGCTGACAGAGTGGAAAATAGAAGCAGAGAGCCAAGAACTTCAACGCTGTGCTCCTCACAGTGTGGACCACAGAACATCAGCAACATCCTCATCCCTGGAGCTTGTGAAAAAGCAAGAATCTTATTTCTTCTTAAATTATGTTTTTGTTTACATTTTTAAATTTATATTTAATCACTGTCTATCTTTACAGTGTACTAAAAAAAAAAAGAAAAGAAAAGCAAGAATCCTGAACCTCACTCCAAACCTATCAAATCCAAATCTGCATTTTTTAGAGAAAGATTTTTGCTATGGGGCCCGTGCAATTGCCAGAGACAGAAAGTGAGAAATCATTCCCTTGGGGGAATGGCCACACTGCAATCCCTTCTCTTCCATTATCCTCTTGGGATTTGGAGTATGTATGCACACACACCTGGCATGAATTTTTAAGCCATTGGGTTCAGGATTCAAGCCATGGCTGACTAGTGAAAGTCCAGTGACATAACCATTACACCATCTGCTGGTCCTCCAAATCTACATTTTAACAAGATTTCTAAGTGATATTTAATACATTGCATTTTGAGAAATATGGCTTTAGTCATCAAGTCCAGGTAGACAGATGCTGGAACAATAGCAAAAACTATAAAACAAAAGTAGAATTTCCCAGCTGAGAATAAAGACAGATACAGGGTAAACCCATTGACAGGTAACTGACAGGTAATTTTACAGGGACAGAGACAGAAACTAGAATTCTGGAAGAGAAGATTTTGCTTTTGAGGATTGTTCTTTAGAGTCAGTTCACTTAAAATAGTCTGTAATCTCAACCAGAGAGGTCACAATACAGAGATAACTTAGAAAAACATAGCTGACTTCATGCCTCAGAGGCAAGATGAGAAGCTCAACAAAATTTCTGAGCTGGAAATGGGTCTGAGGCAAGAGGGTTGCTGAGCGGCCAAAGGTGGAAAAGACAAGCTGAGCTGTGAGGAGAAGATCTTGGTGCAGACAGAGGACAGAGGCGATCTATGGTGCAGTCCCCCTTGTGTGAACTGTGAAACACGTACAGTGTGGAGAGCAAAGCCTTAAAGTGGCAGATATTTGTAAAAGCAGGAGTCATTGAGCAAAGTGAAAAACCCAGAGTTTCTCAGGTATGGAAGGACATTGCTACCCTTGGAGAGCTTTATAAAACAGAGAAGTGTTCTCTCCCCGTCCCAGGAATTCAGGAATAAGACCTGGCATTTCTTCTTGCCTTGCCTATCCCCCTCCAGGAGTTGCAAATGCCCAGCCAAAGTGAAAAAATGTTTTCTGGAAAGAGAAAAGCAAATTCTAAAAACAAGTGATCAATAAAATGAGCCATCAACAAAGATGCCTAGGAGAGAAACTGACCAAATGTCGTTGCCATGTGTCCATGTCCACATGCATGTACTTCAGTAACGACAGATTTAGGACTTAGTCCACTCTAGGTAGCAGGCACGTGTGTGGACCAGCCAGAGAAGGTCCAGCGGCTCAGCCATCCTACCCAGGAAGGCTCTTCTTTCCTAAGTTTAAAAGTAAGTATAATTGTGGGGAACCAGCAGTTAGCGTAATGGCTATGTCGCTGGACTCCCACATAGTCGACCGTGGTTCGCGTCCCAGACCAGGTGGCTTAAAACTCGCGCCGGGCACGTGTATGTGCATGCCCAAGATCCTGAGAGGAGAATGGAGAAGGGATTATGGCATGACCACCCCCCCTGGGGGGTGATTTCTTGCTTTCTGTCTCTATGTCTCTCTCTGTCTGGCGAGCGCACGTGCCCTATAGCGAAAAAAAACTCTCAAAAAAAAAAGTAAGTATAATTGTGTACACACGTATCTGCTTATAGAATGAAGAAAGCATTTTAAAATGTCATGTAGAATGAAGGAAAAAGTGATTTAAAGGCCTATAATCTCCCCATCAAAAGATCTAAAGGTTGTTATGGAATAAAAACAATGCATTCCATGGTGGGCAAACATAAACGGCCATGGCTTTGGAAAGTGAGAAATGAAATGAATTCCCTTTCAGGCACATGTTCAATAGTAATCACCGTTGGGTCACCTAGGGTGCCACTGCGGTGACGTGGACTTCATGACACCAAAGCCACTTGGGAAGGGGCTGGACTCACATCCTAAGGTATTCCTGGCCATGATGGGTGTGTGCTTGTGTGTACCTGTGGTCCTCATTGGCTAAGACTGGAGTGGACCATGACCTGAAGACCTTAATGGGCTTGACTCTCTCTCCTCCTCTCTCTCTCTGTCTCTCTGTCATGGAAAATTTTAATAAATAAATTTTATATATGAACCACTATTTCTTATAATGCCTTCTAGAAATATTTCAGTATTTATTCTGTGTGCATATGTCCAGGTACACATATTTTAGTATTTATCCTCCTCTACGTGTACATGTATATTTGCTATATTTCGCATGTTTAAGAAACCAACAACTAACTCATAGTGTTATGGATCTTTTTTCCCCCTCACTTGATGATATACTGTGGTTATTTTCTCTTATCAGCATACGTATATTTACTTCAATGTTTTAAAAATTACATCATATTTCATTATTTGAATATTACAATCAGGTAGCAGTTCTTAAGCTCTCCAAATTTTAGGAAACACAAATCCAGACCAGGTCTCTGTGCTGAAGCTCCACACTTGAGCTAAGGTAAAAGAGCAGAAAGCCTTCCTCTCCCCTTAGTAATCAAAAATTGAACACACACCTAACACTGCTCACTAAAACAATCCTTCCAGTCTCTGAGCACCTTACATGATGGGCGAATTCTGATACACCCATTACTATGCCTTATCCATTGGCAAGATCAGCCAATGGATAATCCAGTGTTGCTCTTAAAATTAATTAGTCTGTTCTTACATTTGTGACTTCTGCATAATCTCTAAAACTGCAGGATAGTAATATTTAATATTGTAGTACAAGCAGACCTAGTAGGAGTCAGCAGAGTGCGTATCTGGGCCTGTTCACAAGAATGTTGGATTCATCCCCAGTGTCCTATATGTGCTGATGCCTCCACCAGTAACAGAGCACCATAAACTTATCATGAAATTGTGGGTGGTGTTGCCTAGAATTCTTTGCCAGTACAAATTTATAGCAATACATGCCTAGGAAACCAGAAAATGAGGCAGTGGGGAGCACAGAGGTGAAAAACTCAAGTTTGCTGAGCTTTATCCTCCTGGAATCTTGACTGTGCAGGCTCGTAGCTGCGGACTCTGCACCTATAGCTTCATGTCTCATTTTCTCACCAATAAAGTTGAAATCATAATAACAGTAACCTCGTAAGTGGCTACAAAGATGAGCTGAGACAATATAGAAAAGTAAGTTAAAAGTTTGTAGAAAAATGGAATTAAAGTATGAAAGTTTATTCGGGTGTGAATTTTGAAATCTATGCATAGTTTTATTCCAGAATATACATTTTCCACGAACTTTCTGAAGACCTCTCACATAAGAGATGCTTAGAATAGTGCAAATAAATGCTTAGTATATGTTTTATATCACTGAAAGATTAGGTGAGCGCACACATGCATACACACAATGGAAGAGTCAGCATCTCTGGACAGTTAGTGACTCGTTTCAGGCAGTCAATTCAGCAACTGTTTACAAGCTTTTCTGGCCTAGAGTACTGTGCTGAGCACTGCATATTGGGGAGAGGGGGCATGGATGGAGACGATAAGTGCCTAGATGCAAAAGTGGCTGCTGGAGTAAAGAGGAGAGCAGCCTAGGAGAACTGAGAGAGGCAGACAGAGCAGCCATGCGAGGGGGATGAGCTAGAGTTTCCTTCCTGGGCAGGTGCCCACCTGGGGAAGCTCTCGCCTAAGCAGGTCACTCAAAGGCTCCGAGAATGGATATTCCGCATATAAACATCTTCAACACAAACCTGCTACCTGAAACAGCATTTCCACGTGGGTGTCCTTTGCTTCTCTTCTCTCCCTGTCCTACTCCAAAGGGCCAGAGGCCACAGAGTGAAAGAGTAAGGAGGAGATGAGGGAAAGCATAAGGAATGGCAGAGAAGCCCACATGGGCCAACCCCCTTCAGCAGGTTTTCTCATCTGAAGCGGAACAAGTCAAGGGGCTGAGAGAAGCTTTATATGCATGAGAGGCTGCATTATTGGATTTGGATATGTTAATACCTTAAAGTGAACAAGAAGGCTATGGAATCCAGCCCCAATTGCACCCGTAAGCTAAGAAATCAATGTAGAGAGGAAATAAAGTTGACCTGCTTGCCTCCCTGCAAGTTCAGCTCACGCTTTGATGACTTGAGCATATGGTTGGAACCTAGCTCAGTATCTGGCTGTGGATCTTGGACACCCTCTGAAATTCCAGCTCTGCGCCAGTCCCACCATGTGATTACCGTCATTTCAAACAGCATACCATGGCCACGTGCCTCTGTGCCAGCCTCTTGTTTTTCAGGTTATTATGTGAAGGGAGTGAGAAAGAAGAGAAATATGACAGCACTGCCCTGTTATTATATCCAAAGCTCCATTTGAAGGCATGTAAACATGCACTAGTGTTCCGTATAATCACACATTTGTATGTATTATCATTTGCTATTAGTTTTATTTCTCCTATTTTAAACGTTATTATCCAAACAGGCTGGGCGCAAGCTTTCTGTACTTGTTCCACCATAAATAAACAAAAATGCCTAAACACAATTTGTAAAATGTCATCTCCAAACCACAGCTAGGATACTGCGTAAGTAGGAAACCAAAATTAAATCAAACTGGGCATTCTGCCCAGACCACAGGCTCCCGGCAAACAGACACAGAGGAAGGAAATTAAGAGAAGACACTGTATTGCAAAAAACTGGTGAAATATCAGAAAAGCACAGTAATTAACTCTGGGACCAGTTTGTCTGTTCTGGGACCCACCTTTTAGTTACCTGTGGAAAACAAATGTGGAAAATTATCCATTTCTATTTGATATGAATCTCCATTATTGGCATTGCCTTAAAATGAAATTAGAGAGACATGATTTTCGTTGTTGCCATTTTACAGCTGCTGATCATTTTATTTGGCCACTTACTCATTTTTTAAAAAACGAAATGACAATATTGGTGGTACCGATATTAGGAATACTAGTAATAATAATATCAACAGAAGCAACAGCAACAATTCCCATAACGGGATTTATTCTCCTTTACTGACCAATCTCCTCTTCCGCTCAGTACAACTGAGTCCACCAAAAGCTTTAGTCCTTGGCAGAAGACAGCATTCAACCTCAGGCACTGGTTCTAAGGGTGATTCAAGAAAGCAAGTGGTAATACTGAGCTTTAGAACCAAATTGCCCACTATCTGGCTGGCAACAGGCACTTGATACTAGTAGAAGGTGCAGTCAGACAGTCCCTGTGTAAGGTACAGTGGAAGAGGTTTCAAGTTTGAATCCTGGGACCTCTCCAGACATGTGGGGTACATGTGTACATCTGTGATAGCTAGTGTGTGGTACATCACATTTGAGTACCCTGTTAGGGGTGCCTGTCTCTCTGCTTTTTCTTATCTCTCTGTCTCTCTCATGTAAATAAATAAATAAATAGACATTAAAAGTTTACTGGTGAATTAGAAGGTAGAAGGGTATATAGAGAAAGGAAATCAACTGCTGGGGGTAATGGATAAGACATTTGAGAAAGGTATATGGGGAAAACAGTACCTATTCCCTTTACTTAAACTCGACTAAGTATAGGGACCAGCAGATGGTATAATGGCTATGTCACTGGACACCCATGTAGTAATCTGTGGCTTGAGTCACAGAATTGGTGGCTTAAACTCGTGCTGGGCAGGTGTGCTTGCATGTCCAAAATCCCAAAAGGAGAGTGGAGGAGAAATGATTGTGGTATGGCCATCCTGGGAGGTGACTTCTTGCTTTTTGTCTCTCTGTCTCTCTCTCTGTCTCTCCAGAGAGTCTAGAGAGCACACACACCCTACAGCAAAAATATCTCAAAAGAAAAAAAATATCATACACAAGATACCTATACAGCAATATCAATTTGATCAAGACAGTTTGCACTTGCATAAAATTAAATGAGCACATACATCTACACATACAGATGCACAAAGTTTTGTCTTAGAGATATATCACTCTTCCACTCTATTACAATAAGGCAATGTGACCTAGACTTTCTGGTTGTCCTGCTAAATATTGACCAGTTACATTGATGATGCCATGTTGGTTGAGTTAGATGAGCAAATAGTGGCTAACAAGCTAGAAGCCAGGTAAGAAACATGTACTCCAAACAGTTGCAAATAAACTCAACAAAAACGTGAAGGCTACACACATCTGTACAAATTTAGGAGATAAAAAGAGAGTCATAAGTTCACATTTTGGAAAAATGGCCTCCAAAATGAAAGACAAGTTACTGTGTCTCACACCTTCCACTTTGAAAAGAACCCTATATGCCTGATAGGTCTCCTGGATTCTAGAAGTTAACTTGGTCTACACTTAAGAAAATCACTTGGCCCAGTTCCTGGGTAGCCCAGAGGCTGCCAGGTTGAAGTGGGGCCTGGAGAAGGGAGGAACTCTACAGGAAGTCCAGGCCACCATGTAAGGAGTCCTATTGTCAGAGTCATATTGTGTGGCATATCCTATGGTGTTGGACACATCAATGGTACAGAAAAAGTGCCATGAGAGATTTGGCAAAATCTAATGAGAAAGAAATACAACACAAGCCATTGGATTTCAGGAACAAATCCAAGCCACCTGCAGTAAATAATTATAAGCTTTTGAGAAACAACTTCATGTGGAGACAAAACATCTGAGCATAGGACATTAAAAGACAGTGTGGACAAAACTGCCCACAATGAACTGGGTTCCATCAGATACACTAGGAAATAAAGCCAAGCAACCTCTACAACTATTCATAATAAGATAAAGCTGTTGTTGTATCAGAACTGAGCCTGAGTAGACACAGAACGCAAGTAAACTGTGTGAGAAGTTAGCCCAGACACCTTTGAACCCATAACATCCACCTTTCCTAAGAAGAACATGCCTCCATCACTCACATTATGGCTATATGGGATGAAGCACAGGGACTTGAAGGAAGAATAAAAAGCTTAACATAGTTTATAAATTTATTGGTACATAATGAAGGTTCAAGCAAAAATGAATGGAAACCAGCCTCATGGAAGAATTCCACTGAATGCCTGTGGTAAAGAATAATCCTTCCAACATAGTTTCAAGCAATGCAATTCATCATCTTTTGAATAGAAGGACAACTGGATTGAGATTAGAATATAAATATATAGGGAATAGCAGTTAGTGTGATGGCTATGTTGCTGGACTCCCACATAGTCGACCACGGTTCGCGTCCCAGATCCGGTGCCTTGAGACTCATGGTGGGCGCGTGTGCGTGCATGCCCAAGATCCCGAGAGGAGAATGGAGGAGAAGGGATTGCAGCGTGGCCATCCCCCCTGGGGGGTGGTTTCTCACTTTCTATCTCTCTGTCTCTCTCTGCCTGGCAAGCGCACGTGCCCTATAACAAAAACCTCTCCAAAATAAATGAATAAATAAAAGAATATAAATATATATGCATACATGCACACACATATACACACACAATGCTGAATCTGGTCAGGAAAATATCGAAAGATTAGGGACAAAGAGATCTATAAGAGGTACAGGTAGATGGAGTGAACATGAAGCATGAAAGTTTGCTTTTATCACATGTAATACCACTAGGGAACATCAACCACTGAAAAGATATTAGACAGAGAAGTGGCAAATTAGCCCCAGATCCTACCCACAAACTTAGAAATTAATGTAGAAGGGAAATAAAGTTGGCCTGCTTGCCTCCCAACAAGTTTGGCTCACTTTTAGGTGACTTGAGAATTTGGTTAGAACCTAGCTCAGTTACTGGTTCCCTCTAGGAATTATAGATAGATTGAAAATATATTAGTAGAAGAAAATCTTGGTAATAGTCTCTCAATAGATTTTTGCTATAGGGCATGTGCGCTTGCCTGGAAAGACAGAGAAACAGAAAGCGAGAAATCACTCCCCAGGGAGGTTGACCATGCTGCAATCCTTTCTCCTCCAGATTGAGAGCATGTGCACACACATATGCCCGGCATGAGTTTCAAGTTGCCAGGACTGGGTCTTGAACCGCAGGCTATTATGTGAGAGTCTAGCGACATAACTATCTGCTGGTCCTGTCTTTCCCTATTATTTCTATCTCTTATGTGAAGGTGATATTCACAATGACAAATAAAAAAATACTACATATTCCTCAACTGTTGGATCCTGTGTTTAAAAAGTTCCAAGTAGTAATGAATATTCTTAAAAAAGGGGGGGGGGGCTAGTAATTGGGGTCAGTAATTGGTATAGTGATTAAGGTGCTGAATTCTCACATGGTAGACTATGGTTTGAGTCCCAGACTTGGCGACTTGAAACTCATGCTGGGCACATGTGCTTGCATGCCCAAAATCCTGAGAAGAGGATGGAAGAGAAGGGATTATGGTGTGGCCATCCCAAGAGGGTGATTTCTCACTTTCTGTCTCCTTGTCTCTCTGGTGAGTGCATGCGCCCTATAACAAAAATCTCTCTCTCAAAAAAAAGAAAAAGAAAAAGCTTAATAATTAGATAATTTTATGTATTCATTCATTCATTCATTGGAAACATTTCCTAAGCACATATTTCTTCAAAAAGTGCGCTACACAACTTAGAGTTCACAGTGCAATAGAGACACACATGAATTATGATGTAATATTTGATCTAGTGGAGGACGATGATGTGAATAATGAGTGAAGATATGATTTAGCTGGGTATCAAGTAGTTCTCTATTGGCATTTTGAAAGGATAAGTAAGTGACCTGGTTTCTTTCCTTGTTCTACCAGTTTCCGTGCCAAAAAGACAAGATGTGCAAAATATGACAGATTAATCTTTACCTATTATGCCATAGCTTAGGTGTCAAGCTCCACTGTAGAAGTCGGTAATCTCACCTGAACCATTTGGTGAACTCCTTTGCCTGATACTAGGGAAGCCTACATTTTTAATGCTCAAATGTTCTTCATAAGGCAGGTTGAGGTATTTGTCCATTAGACCAAACTAGAGGGGTTGGCAGGTGGCATGTTGGTTGGGGCACTAGACTGCTACATGGCCAACTACATTTCAAGTCCTGGGCCTACTGGGTTGCTTTCTCACTTTCCCTTTCTCTCTCTTTCTTTCTCTGTTTCTCTCTGGTCAAATTAAGTAGTAGTAGTAATAATAATAATAACAACAACAAATACAATTAAATAAAGAAATAATTTAAGAAAAAAAAAGAACAAACCAGAAACTCAGGCCTCATCACTTTGAAGCAAAGAAAAGTAAAATCAAAGAATATTTGCCGTTTCCTATTTGTCTCAGGTGCAAGACAAGAAGATAACGCATATTGTTGCATCAAATGGAGAAGACTGGAGTTATCTGTTCAGATATTGTCTGAGGCAGCAGACCTGGACCTAGAAGTAAGCTTTGAGGGAGAGAGTAAGCTTTGGGGGGAGAGAGGAAGAGAATGGCAGAAAACTTGCACAAACCAGCAAGCCAATGTGGGCTAAGCAGCATTTTACTTGTCTTCTCCCAAGTCATGTAAAAGCAATCTTGAAAAGGAAGAGAGGAAGAGAAAGAATAAAGCCTACTCTACATCACACAGTCATCACTAATCTTTCTATATCTCTGAAACCCCTTCTCCTAGAAAGCAAAGCCAGTCCTCTTATCTGAAACACAGAGATGATGGTGAGTTGGTGGGGGTGATTATGAGGAGGTTTCTGACTAGTTTGGTCTGTGCCTCTTTCTATCGGTGGGAAGTAGTAGTATGTCAAGAACTCTTGATTTACACATGGATGTCACAGAAATAAAAAAAAAAAGAGACTTAAAAATGTGGAAAAGATAATTGAAGTTTTAATTGATTTGGGTGCAAAAATTTTTGGAAATTCATTCTTAACTTTTTACAATATGCATTTTTAATAAACTTTTTGAAGATCTCTTGTACAAATATCAATAACAGAAATAGGAAACTGAGTGATATTCAAAGGGTCCTGCAGTAGTAAAAGAGAAAGTCACAGAAGAGCAGGAAAAACTTGTTAAGAGCATCTCAAAGGAGCAGATATAATGCTAAGGGTCCCCAAATTAGTGGGAGTTGACCAAAATGAGACCTTGCCCTGCTAGGAAGGCTGACATGACTGAGACTCTGCAGCCCAGTGACATTTTTGCTTTCAGAATCTGGGAAATAACCCTAAAGTTTATAATAAGTACCTTTATTGCCATAAGTAAGCTGAAAGCAGATTCTTTCTATTACTTATAACCCCAGACTATAAACTAATATAAATGTTTTACTTTTTGTAAGACCATTCCAGTTGGTAGGATGATAAACAAAACAACAACAACAGCAAAAAATGGGCAAACCCACTGTCTTTAATAGTTAATGAGGGGGAGGAAAGGTAAGTAGCTCATAATCACCCCCGCCAACTCACCATCATCATCTCTGTGTTTCAGATGAGAGGACTGAGAAACAGATACTTCAGTACCACACTTGGTGTCCATAAGAACTTACAAAGCTTCCCACCAGGATTTGTTCATTTCAAAGCACAAGCTAATTCCAGCAGAACCAGTGCAGCTGGAAAGTATCTCTCCAGAGCTTTTAAAGCATCCTTCCACAAACTCAAATCTCGTCTTAGAAATGCATATATTATCGCTGAAACAAAAAAGCAAGCTTCTTAGAGGAATGGGCTACAAATAAATTGGGTTATTAAGTATCTTTTGGTGCAAAATGTACACTATAGATAAAATGGAAGGGGTTTCATATATTTCTCATGAAATTTCCCTGAAAACACAGCTGTAGGAGAAGTTGAATGTGTATAAATCCATAAGTTTATTAGTGTCACGGGGACAACTTAGGGAAATAAAATATCAATTAGGATGGGATAAATAGCCTTGTGACTACAAAAACACTAAGACCTCAGATTGCTCTAAAATATGTTTTTTCTTTTAATCACCAAAGGGTGTGTGTGCTCACTAAAGAGAGACACAGAGACAGAGAAAAGTATATAGGAGAAAATACCTACCAGTTGGCCATCGTCACATAGCAATCCCTTCTACTCCATTTCTCTATCTTGTAGAGGTTTTCAGCATGCTGGTACACATGCCCAGAAAGTTCTTCATGCTATCAAAGCTGGGATTCAAACTGTGCTGGCCATGTGGAATCCAGCTTCCTCAATCACTAGGCTATGGGAATACCTCAAGAACAAAGTTTCAGAATGACTTTGGCTAAGCCATTTATTGTTTCTACAACTAGATTTTCTCCTCAGAAAGTGAAAGTATCAGACTGGATGGACAGTGGCTCCTTGCAGAAATACTAATTCATAACGCTTTCAGTTTATACTGTGCTAACAAGAAGGGATGAATTCAGTGTTGAATCTGTCCATTTGCTCTCTCTCCCCTCTCCAGAAAGGAAGAACACCCACAGGGATCAAAGAAGTCTTTATAGATACAGGAAAGAGCACACGAGTGCTTCTTGTGTGAAGAAGGAGGAAAGATAGTGCTTCTTCCTGTCTTAATTCACTGTCTTCCCTCCCACATAGCCACAGTAGCAAGTGAGCCCTATTAGATCCACCTGTTGATTAACAAGTCCTTGCCTTGGAAGGTCATTTGCTGCTAAAATGAGTTTGTGAAGCAAGAAAGTCGAGAGTGAATTGCTCAAATTGGCTCAACACTATTAGCAGATGTGGGTGATGTTTTACATGCCCTCTTAAGCTACAGTTGGGATGGGAAGATAAGGACTTGTTGGAGATGATGGTGAAGAATAGAGCCTAGAGTTTTGCCTGTATGCTGCCTTCTGTGGACAGTACCCAGCATGAGGAGACTGAACACAAAGTTATTTATCAGGACCTGGAAATTAAGCTTACCTGGAGGCTTCGGTTTAGCTGTAATTGTCTGCATTAAGCCTGTTGAGGATACACGCGCTTGGATTCAGAAAGGACCCAAGAATAATCAACATTGGAACAATACGATTCTTTCCATTATGAATACAACACCCTGGAGCAGGTTTCTAAGGGGCCTGACAACTTGAATTACTGTCTTCCTACTCAGCTGCTTGCTACCGAGCTTGCAATGAAATGGCTTTAAACAATGTCACACCTCTTTACCCACAGACACAGCTTCCGAGACCTCACTCGCACCCCAGAGTGATGTAAGAAGGAGGGTGGACAGAGAGGCAAAGGGCTCAGGGTTCTGTCCCCTGTGCTGTGGCCTATAGGCCCCATGACCTTAGCAGAGTCATTCTCCCAACTCCGGTGCTTACTTTCCCTTTCAAAGCAAAATGAGAGGCTGGACTAGACCAGAGAATCTTTATGAATCTTCCCAATTTCTAACTCAATTCAATTCAACAAACATTTGCAGAGTTTATACCATGTTGCAGTCACTGTGCTCTCAGCTCTCAGCTGTACAATTTATTTTTTATTCCATGGAAAACCAGAGTCAGGTAATTTTCATGCAATTTTTAGCACAAAATCACTGGACTGGGAGCCACAAGCCTTAGGTTCTGGTTACAGCTTCATCATTAAATATTTGTGTGATCCTCACAAAGTTACACCAGCCATCTGGGTTTTAGTTTCTTCATCTGTAAAAGAAGAAGGAAAAACGAGGATTGTGTTGACAGTGTACAGCCCGTCTGAAAGCATTTTATCCCCTACCAGTCTTACAACCATGTCCTGAGCGCACATTCTGTGCCAGGCAGTTGGATAAGAAATGAGGAGGCAGAGTGAAATAAATAATCTGGAAAGCTAGTTAAATAAATTAGAGAGGCCAGGCTGGAGGACATTATGTTAAGTGACATAAGCCAGACACAGAGAAGCAATGCACGGAAACACCGTTCTCGCTCATGTGGAAACTAAACAGGATGACTTCACAGAAACACAGAGAAGAATGACGACGCAAGGCTGGGAAGCTAGGGGGAAGGAGCACACAGAGAGATGTTGGGAGCAAAAATAAAATTACAGACAGGCAGGAGGAACGAGTTCCAGTGTTCTATCTTACAAAAGGTAAGTGTAGCTAGCAGAAATTTTCTGTGTGTGTCAGATTCCGAATTTTGGATTTTTTTTTTCAAGACAAAGTAATGACAAATCTGAGATGATGAATATGCTAATTAAATGGATTAATTTTCACACATTACATTTTCATACTGAAAAATCACATTGTATTCAATATGGATGTACAATTTTAAGTTTATGAATTATTTCTCTCATGAGAGAGTGTGAAAGAGCAAGAGAGAGAGAGAAATAGACACTTTCAACAGGGTCTTTATGCCCTGACCCTGCTCCCCACCCCCGCCTTAGCTAGCCCAAATCATGTGCAGGGGTACATGTGATAAGGATATAGAGAGAAACTAAATTGAGAACCATGGCTGTCCCTATACAATTAGTACCTGTCAATAACAAATTCAAATAATAATAAAAATATTAAAGAAAGATGAGATGATAGATTTATTTCCATTTGTCTTTGCCTGGTTCAGGAAATTTTCTGTTATGCATAATTAGAATTTTTTCTCCTCCCTTTGGGGTTCTGAGTATTTTCTTAGTAGAAAGTCATTACACAACATAGAAATGGTTGACTTCCATGTCTGACAGCTTTTCCAGATTGAGAATCTTTGAGGAAAAACCCCATCTCCTAGTTTCCTCTGTATCTGTAATTCTTAAGCAGGTTCCACTGGCCAGTAGGTGCCTTCAAAGACTGCATTGTAGTTACACTTCACCAGCTTTTACTTTATTGTAGTGTACACATCAGAGAGTAAATACTTCTTATCAGAGAACTCAGTGTGTTTATTAAAAAATTCTACTTTAAGGTAATTGTATGAATATCTATGAATATATCAGTTAATTCTTTTCATTTACTTGCTTGTCAATTTGGGATTTTTAAAACAAATAATTGCTCTTTTCTCTCTTCTATTATAGATAGGCAATGTCCCACAGATGTTGGGTTTGCTCCTTGTAACTTGATTTGGCCAGTAGGATACTATCAAAACCAATGTGATCAATGTTTTGAAATAGTATTTCTCTATCACACTTTAGCAATTACCAATGACAGAACATGGCCTGGTAGTCACTTTTCATACAAAGAAGAAAACCATGGAGTAGACCTCAAGTAAACCAGCAGTTTGGAACCAAGGCCAGTCTAGATCATCCAAGACCTAGCCTACCCTCAGACCCTTGACATTAGAATATATATTTATTGTTTTAACCCACTGAGTTTGAGATAATTTGTTATACAGCATTATGGCAGGAAAAGATGATTCATGCACTTATTAATACAAAGCAAGAGAAAAATAATTTCTGTATATATCTTAGAGTTCCTACTTTCATTACCTCTGCAATTTCTACAGAATACATTTGCTCAAGAAAAATTAACTAAGAAAACATGAAAAGTTTAAGGATATGGGTATAGAGAACTTGCAGTCTAGTAGAGAAGCAGGTAACTGAATTGATAAATGTAGTAAGATAAGGTATGTGCTTTGATGACTAAGACCTCACATACAAGGATCCACTAGAGAGGTATCTAAATAAACTAGGGCCCAAGTAGACTTCAAGAAGAGCTTTTAAGAAGAAGTGATCATCTCTAAGCTGAATTTTGAAAGAGCAATTAAAAAAAAAACAGGAAAGTGAAGCAAAATAAAAGGTTATAAAGCCAATGGAGGAAATATGTGCAGAGTCTTCCAGGAAAAAGGGCATGAAATTATGGAATATAGAAAAATATCAGACTGAGACCAGAGTTGTAGGGGGTTCACATGCTGACTCTACCACTCACTAACTACATTTATCTGTGTGGTATGTAACTTTTCTAAGACTCAATTTCCCTAACTACAAAATGGGAATAGTTGTATATTTCTTGCAAAGTGTTTGTGAATATTAAATATAAGTAAAACAAGCTGTTTAAAGGTAGGTAGTGATGACTAGGAGGACAACAATCAAGTGAAAGAGATAGAGGAGGAGGAGAAGAATGGGGAGAAAGAGAAAAATAGTACAGTAGATTTTTCCAGTCTCTACCAAAGAAAGTTCTGTCTGTTGCAGATTCTTTAAACTGACTATAAAATCTCTAGGTAATTTTCCTAGAAGGCATGAAAAATTCAAATGCCTCATTTCTGGCATTATGGCTTCTGCAAGCATCTGTAGCCTCCTAGGACATCTGGGGTTGTAGTATGCCCATTCAGTTGGCTCCTTAACCACCTTCTCCCTTGTTTTGTGAGGGTGGTCCCAAGTCCAATTTGACTGAGATCATAAGAATTTTGAAGCATTGTCATGAGAGAAAGAAATTCAGGTGGCTGGAATTTAAATTCTCACTTCTCACCCATGCTACGATGTCCTAATCTTTTCCCTACTCCATGTGGCAGACACGTGGATCTTCTTTGACTCTTCATAGACACTAAGCCTTCTTCTGCTTAAGATCCTTCACTTTTGCTATTCTCTATGCTTATAAATACTTATCCAGAGTTTGATCATTAATTTTTTTATAACTGACTCCTTATTAACACTCAAATTCTGACTCCATTTCCTCTTCAGGGATATTTTCTCCCATTGACACACATAATGATATGTTTCAAAGAAAACTTCTATGAAATCATATATTTTAAGTGTATACCTTTATTATCTCTTCCACAATCACACTTACTCTAACTGAGTGAGATTTTGTAAAGCTGAAGCCTGGAAAAATGACTGAAAAATTGTAGGTATCTAATAATTATTTTTTCCATGCACATATAAAGAACTAATTGTCATCTCATCTGAGAACAGAGTCAGCTCAATAAAAGGAAAGTTTATCAGAACCAGGCCTTCTTAAAACTGGATTGGGGATGTTCATGACAGCCTGGGAAAGAGTGTGAGGTGAAAGTGGAGGATCTGAGCAAGGCTGAGAGAGGAGGCGGGAAATGTCCCATGGAGTGGTTTGATGCTTATATGTTGCATGAATATATCACATATTATGGTTAGATGACATAGAGCTTTTGAAGGGCATATTAATCAGGAATACTATTTAAAGATAAAAATCAATCTAGTGGGAACCAGCAGTTAGCGTAATGGCTATGTTGCTGGACTCCCACGTAGTCGACCGCGGTTCGCGTCCCGGACCTGGTGGCTTGAAACTCACGCCGGGCGCGTGTGCGTGCGTGCCCAAGATCCCGAGAGGAGAATTGAGGAGAAAGGATTGCGGCGTGACCAACCCCCCTAGGGGGTGATTTCTCACTTTCTGTCTCTATGTCTCTCTCTGTCTGGCGAGCGCACGCACCCTAGAGCAAAAAATCTCTCAAAAAAAAATCAATCTAGTTATCTTAAGCATAAGAAGACTTATTATTATATTCCAGCACTCTTGGAACCTCTGAATCAGATTGATGAAGCACAGTCACCACTACAGCAGCTGGGCACAACCCTCCGCATGTCCCACAGGAAGTGTCCAGCTGGAACAACACTTCTGTCATGCCATCTGAAGCAACTGACTTACACTTGGGTGCCAGAAATGTCAGCATAGCTTCTCAGTCAGTGACCAGGTTGTTCACTGTAGCCTGCAGGTCTCACAAACAGTGTTGTTTTGCAGGATCTCACATTAGATTTGGTGATATCTAGAAACATAGCTCTTATCTTTCAAACTTCTCCAGTGCAGAATAATATGGATGGGTGCTCAATTAACCAGTCCACTCTATCTTCAACACTTATTTGTGCTCCAGAAACATGTGTCTGTCTAGGAGAGAATGTTAAAGAACCTGAGAAGGATTCCAGACAGGGGTTTCTGCACTGGGTAGAAGGTGAGGCTAGCTACTTTCTCAGCTTCAAACTTTGGAATTTTTGACCCTTGGAGGCCAGATTTTCTAAAAGAATGAGTTAGAATGATTAAATGATTTTTTTTGTTGGGCAGCTGACATATTTCACAATACTGTGTTAAGTATTGTGTCTGTGTAATTTAAACAAATTCTCAGAAAGTCCATGAGATACAGGAGGACCCTCTCTTTTTCATCACTTGTGCTCTGTCTTTCTACACCAGTTGCCTGGACTGAGACTTTGTGTTAAAGGAAGGAAACTTAGTTTCTAAAGCTTAAAATACTTATTAGGTCACAAATCTTTTTTTTTTTCTCCCCAGGAAACAGGGTTATTGGCCTTTAAAATTCAGCATTGTACACTTTTACATTTCCTGCTCTGACAATCAATGCCTTCCTAAAGACATTTCTGTATTTATAGTTTGGATAGTTAAGTGGTCATCAACTGAGATGGTGACTCCTTCAGGACAGACGCAGTCACGTGTGCAACACTTCTACGTGTGTTGTATCCTCATTCAAAGAGAAACTGTAAGGATACACTACAGAGAAGAAAGGGGAAAGGCAGACCTCAAGCCTTCACAATGTTCTCCATTCCAGTTTTTACCTGAGAGTCCCTCATTTGTAGTAACCGGAAATGGTCCAGACACCAATGAAGAAATCTTGTGTCTCTATGTATATCTCTGTCAGATGGAAATTCTTCAGTAAGGACAAGAGAATGGTGGAATATGGTCTCCAATGTGTTGCACAGGACCCCTAAATGTAGTTATTTACTGTATCATGCCAACTTCATTTACTTGGTTATAATACTGTAATAGTTAAATAGTAAAATTCCACCTTTGGAGAATAGTGATAAAAGCATGGAGGACCTCTTTGTTCTGTTTTTACAATTAATTTGGAACCTATAATTAATTTTAAAAATTTTAAAAGCAAATGAAGTTGTCAAAATCATCAACCACAAGTATATCAAAAACACAAAGAACAAAAGGGTCTGTTCCCTTCTTCAGGAAAGTGGAGATGATTTTATTACTTCCTGGGTACATGACACATGACACAAAGACAAGACAAAGACTAGTTTTCAAATTAATACAATTAAAAAAGCAAACAAATAAACAGTAAAATAAAGTTCAACATAGCTTAATAACTTGTTCAAAAACTGTACTTAAAATGCAATGCCGGTTGAATTCAAATTTAGATACGTATCTCTTTTTTTTCTCCACTCACTTTGACCCAGGAAAACAGAATTCAAAAGAAGCTCTCCCCTATCCATGCAGAAGGACGTTTGGATAATATTGTCCTGACATTCAGAGACTCATCAACTCCAACAAAGCCAACTGCACAGCTTCCAAGTGGACTGCTCATAGCCAGGGAGTCTTTGATCCCCGAGAGCATCTGGACCAAACATCGTGAGCATTTTTCTCTGTCAGAGCTATTTCCGAAGCCTGTTTATGAGCCGTGTGGCAGCCACATCTTGCCAAGAAAAAACCAGTGTGAACATCCGTGGACTGTAAATGTGAGTCCAGCAGCCACCTCTCTGATTTGTGGTTATGCCATAAACTTGCAAACACTCTTGTTCCACAGAGGGCTTCGACAGACTGTAGAAGGACAAGGAAGCCAAAAGTAGGATGTGATCTGCGGACCCAGAAGACTCACTCCATTCAAAGCTAACACACCCTATAATAAAGTCTCTCTCTACTTTTTTTTTTCTTTTGTTGTTTTTGTAAACCCTGCCCTGAGGATATCTGCTAAAATGGGAAAATATTGTAGGATCAGAAGACAGGGTTTATAGGACCAGCAGTTGATGTAATGAATATGTCACTGGACTCCCACGTAGTCGACTGCAGTTTGAGTCCCAGACCCAGTGGCTTAAACTCACACAAGACACATGTGCATGCATGCCCAAGATTCCAAGAGGAGAATATGGAGGAGTAGGGATTGTGGCATGGCCATTCCTCCCCGAGGGGGGGGGGGGGCGGGGGGTGATTTCTCACTTTCTGTCTCTCTGTCTCCCTCTGTCTTCCTGGTGATCACACACGCCCTATAGCTAAAGCCTTTCAATAAAAAGAAAAAATAAAACAGGGTTTACAACTCTACAAGATTTAAGTTAACATCTAACCTATAGGTATGTTGTCTTCTGACATTGTTAATATTTAAACACAGGAGAGGAATGACCCAGGACAGATTTTGACTGGAAAGTGAGACCAGAGAGAGGCTTTGGTGGGAGAGGGAGGCTTTGGTAGGGAGGAGCACTCATGTACTACAGAAGGAAAGATGAGGTGAGTTAGGAAACATGAGTTTAAGTCCTTCTCCATCACTACCTGGATACAAACCTGCTTCATTTTCTTTTATGCCACAATATCCTGGAACCATTCTGAAGACCAGTAAACTAATATACAGGAATATAATTTATAAATGGTAAATGATTTTCAAATTTAACAACCAATATTTTAAATAATTTTCAAAGGCCTGCTGTGTGCCATCAGATGGTGAATCATGGTGACATGCTGTCCCCTGAGCACGCCATGTATTCTGATGCTCAGGGTCTTTCTTACATGTTGTTCTCTCTGTCTGGAACGCTCTTCCCACTCACTGCTTTACATAGTTTTGTTGCCATGTCCTTCTTTTATCTAGTCAGTTCTTTGCTCAGGTTTCCTATTTAGAGTATCTTCTCTGACTAAATCAAAAAATTGGGACCTCTAACATTCTTTCTTCCATTTTTCTGCTTTATTTTGTTTCATACTTACATTTTACAAATTTATGTTTTAATTTTTATTTCTTTTCTTTTCTTTTTTTTTTTTTTTTGAGAGGTTTTTGCCATAGGGCGCATGCGCTCGCCAGAAAGACAGAGAGAGACAGAGAGACAGAAAGCGAGAAATCACTCCCCCAGGGGGATGGCCACGCCGCAATCCCTTCTCCTCCATTCTCCTCTCGGGATCTTGGGCATGCACGCACACGCGCCCGGCGTGAGTTTAAGCCACCGGGTCCGGGACGCGAACCGCAGTTGACTACATGGGAGTCCAGCAACATAGCCATTATGCTAACTGCTGGTCCTTCATTTTCTTCTTCCATAAGTGAGAGAGACAGAGATAGACAAATGATACCCTGACAAGGATCCTGATGCCATGATCCGCCCTCAGTCCTAGCCAGCCTCATGTGCCTAGCACACAGAGGGACATTGTGGGACAGAAACCTGCACCCTCTCCTGTGTGTCAGCCTACAGACCTATTTTTGCAAACAAAGAAATAGAAGTCTGTAGACATTTTTCTACATAGTAATGTAGCTAGCATTTACTGAGCACTTGAGAAGTACCAGCTCTGGTATAGGTTTTTTAAATATCTCAACTCATGAGTCTGATTTGTTTTCCTTTTAGTGATTAAACTATTAAATGAGAAGTGAATCAAAGACAAGATTTTTGTGTTTCATAACTTTGGCTGAGGCAAAGTATGAAGGATGGTGATGAGATAAACCACTCTACTTCTCTGATTCCCACCTGACTGTGTCTTATTCATGGTTACACCTCAGAATGTAGCGCCACCACACGGCTTGGCAGGTCCTAAGTCATTACTACACAGCCGTTGAATAAAAATAATACACTGCGTGTCAATAACTCTGTGCCTTGTCTTGCATACAGTAGCCAAATGCCACTATTTCCATTATTATTAAGCTCCTCTGTGAACCTGGCCTTGAATTTTCCACTTTGGGATATATGACTTAATTTGAACCTCACACTAACTGTATCAGCAGGCATGGCAATCTACCTTCTTATTTATGAGAACTATGAAATTCATAGGGGATAAATGATAACTGGCAGGCAGCAGAGTTATTAAAACCAGCTCTGTCACCATATCTGACTTTCCGTTCTGTATTGGTTTCCCTTTTGTGAAAACTAAGGTTCAAGCAGATTCTAACTCCATCTTCTTCAGTGGTCTTCATATCTTTGACTGGAACATAATCTGCCAAAGAAAATACCACCCATACTTTCTTCTCTTTGGTCATCACCTCAGCACTCTTTCAGCAGAAAGCACCCACTTGTGCTCTGTGCCCAGCAACAGCTAGTTATGAAGAAATACAGATGAATGCAACCCTTTTATCATCTTCAAGAGATCCTCAACCTAGTGAAAGAGACCATTACGCAAAAAGGAATTTTGATGTACTGCTTGGTGAAGATGTCCCAGAGAGGAGAATAACATCAAAGAGAAGATTAGACTGGTCTCTAAGCCCCCTTGGATCCAATGATTCTATGACTTTGCTTCCATTCAGCAAGCTCCCTCCCTCCATCTACTTTAGAAGAATTCACGACTTAATAATGCATGAGGGAACATTACCTTAAGGTATAATTATGCTTTTCCACAAATGACCTATGCAATTACACCAGAATGGTGAACAGCAATTGTAGAGGGAAGTTGGAACAAGTGCAGAGGGATATAATGCCACAAAATGATCCCTGTTTCAATTTTCCTTCTCATAACTACATAAAAATTACATTTACTCCTATCACAGACGTGAGTAGCAAAAAACGAAAAAGACCCATTAGACTATCCTCTCTCATCTCCCACTATCAAGGTTTTTTTCCTCTGTGATGGGCTTTCTAGGGACTTTATTCTGTTCAATTATTTTAAGATAATGGGGATAATGATGGAGGAAGAAATGTACTTCACGGCTCAGTGTTGATACTTCTTAAATCTGTGTATGACCCTACGGGGTTGCTGCCATCATGACCAGAGAATGGATGAATGGAGACAGAGCAATCATGGGCAACTAAGCCAGGAGACCTGAGGAAAGTCTTGGATTTTAAAAATGAAGACAGTGTGGGGTCAGCAGGTGGCATGGTGATTGGACTCCCACATGACCAACTATGGTTTGAATCCTGGAGCTGGTGACTTACTTTCTCATTCTCTCTCTCCGTCTTTCTCTCTGGTCAAATTAAAATATAATAATGATAATAAACAAAATTAATTAAAATAGTTTTCTAAAAAAATGGAGACAGTATTAGAGTTTGAATAAACAACCAAAGAGAAATAATAGAAAATTGCTTTTTGATAACCATGTGGGCAGTTTCTGATCAGGTAAACCGGGAGTTTGAGATAGGCAAGATTGAGATAAAAATGGATATGGATATGATATGAACATAGGACTTAGGTAGATATACTTTATAAAGTTTCAATCATATTGCAAAGTTTTCTTGTTTTGTTCCCTTTTATTGACAGATAATAATAAATAAATAAATAATAATAATTTAAAAAATCCTAATTCTAGTCAGTGCTATTAAAAGCTACCTCATGATGATTACCTTAATGTCTTAATCATTACTTATGTATATGTATAATAATTAGTTCAACCACTACTTTATTGCTGGGCATTAAAATTGATTCTAAATTTTATCTTTTTACTCTTTTAAACTTAATTATAATCAACATGCTTGTAATTATATTATAAAACTGTCTAGCCATTTTAATTTAGTAAACCATTTCTCATCGATATAATTTTAAAAGAAAATCAAATATAAAGTCAAAGATGCATGTGTCATTTTATTTCAAGTGTTTCTGTGTGTATGTACATGTGTGAAGATTCAGAGTGTTGTCTAGATTGTAAAACTCCTGCCACTCATATTGCCACATCACTTGTGCAGAGATAAAAAGAAGACATTAGTATATGTACATCTTGCTTAAAATGAAAAAATGTTTTGGGGTTAGAAGACTATTTAGAAATGAGAACAGACTCAGAACCAAATGAAATGAGGTCATACCCTGCCAAAATGCTGTCAGCATGATAAACATAAAGTGTAATCCACCTAAGGACCAGTTTCTATACCTGGGATTTTTTTAAGTGTTATTGTAGCATGCCATCTCTTGGATTTCAGCAATGTGAAGTTTTGATTACCCCTTTCAGGTCCTATACATTCTTCATTCATTTATATGTGTTTATTTAATTTGAGTTTACTGTGTTCTCCAGCTTCACTGATCCTTACAAATTTGATTACTTGTTTTCTTTCCTTTTTTCTTCTTTTGAGAAGTTTTTGTCTTAGGGTGTGTGGACTCACTGGGGAGAGAGAGATACGCACGGTGAGAGGGAAAGTGAGAAATCACCCTGCGGGGAGATGGCCACACTGCAATGCCTTCAACTCCATTCTCCTCCTGGGACCTTGGGCACGTGTGCACAGGTTTCTAGCATGATTTTAAAGCCACCAAGTCTGGGACTTGAATTGTGGTCAATTCTGTGGGAGTCCAAAGATGTAACCTGAATGCCAATCTGCTGGTCCCTTGACGTCTGCTTTCTATACTGATCCCATCTATTCCAAAAGCTAATCTGTTTTTCTTTCTAGAATTATTTTATTTAATTTTATTCATTTATTAGTAATTTATAACTATACACTTATTTTTAAATTAGAAGTATTTTGTTTAAGTTCCAAAGGTTCAGAGATTTTTCCAGATATCTTTATAAAAATTAGTTTCTAATATTGTGATTAAAAAACATATTCTATATTATTTCAAGTCTTTTGAATATATTCAGATTTTTTTAATGACCCATATTAGCTCTATCTTAGTGAATACTATACATTCTCTTTTTAAAATATATGCATATATGGGGCCAGTAAGTGGCATGGTGAGTAAAGTGTTGGACTTCCACATGGTAGAGCACAGTCCAAGTCTCAGACCTGGTGGCCTGAAAATCACTCTGGGTATGTGTGTGTGTGTGTGCTCCCAAAATCCCAAGAGGAGAATGGAGAATAAGAGATTCTAGCATGGCCATCAGTCCTGTAGGAGTGATTTCTCACTTCCTTTCTCTCTGTCTCGTTCTGTCTTTTTCTGGTGAGTACATGTGCCTTCTGTCTAAAATCTGAAAAAAAAATGTGCATTTAAAAGCTATGATTGTTGGGGCTGGCAGGTGGCTTAATGGTTGGGGTGCTGGGCTCCTATGTGGCCAAACGAGACTCAAGTTTCAGACCTTGGTGCTTGCTTTCTCATTTTCCCTTTTTCCTTCTGTCTCTCTCTAGTAAAATTAAGAAATAAACAATAACAAGAAAAATTAAATAAATACTTCTTTATTTTAAAAAACATGACTGTTACGATGAAGGATGTTGAGCATTTTTTCATATGCCTTTTGGCTATTCATATGTCATCTTTACAGAGTGGTTTTTGTTTTTCAACTTCTTCTCCCACCTTTTGATAGGGTTGATCATCTTTTTTCAGAATAAAAAAGATGAGTTTTTGAGTTCCTTGTGTATTCTGGTTATCAGTCCCTTATCTGATGATACATAATTTACAAAATATATTTTCCCATTCTGAGGGCTGTCAATTCATACTAATTACTGTGTCTTTTGCCATGCAGAAACTTCTTAGTCTGATGTAATCCCACTTGTCTATTTTGGGGATAAGGGAAATGCAGATCAAAACAAGATACCACCTAACCCCAGTCAGAATGTCTAAGATTAAAAAAACAGAAAATGATAAGTGTTGGCAGGGGTGTGGTGAAAGGAGAACTCTCTTACACTGCTGGTGGGAATGTAAATTAATCCAACCACTGTGGAGAACAATTTGGAGATTCCTCAAAAATCTACAAATAGAACTACCATATGATCCAGCAATCCCACTCCTTGGCATATACCCAAAGGACAGAAGACTTCTTCATCAGAAAAGTGCTTGCACATCGATGTTTATTGCGGCACTATTCACAATTGCTAAGACATGGAACCAACCCAAATGCCCCCGTACAGATAAATGGATTGAAAAACTGTGGCACATATACTCTATGGAATACTATTCAGCCATTAAAAAAAAACCCTGGCTTTTGACAGAAAGTAGAAGAATATGGAAGATTTACTGCTGAGTGAAGCAAGCCAGGCTATGAAGGAAAGACACTGTATGTCCCCACTTAATATATACCGAGTGTCCACACTCTATGACTGAAAACTGACAGAATAAAAGATGTACAAACACAAGAGATGGGTGTGAATGCTAGATGTGGTGTGTGTGGAGGAGTGGGGCCAGGGGAAAGACATTTGAAGGAGCAATACAGATACAGAGCATTGATTGGACTGGGAGGTAGTATTGTTATCTGTTGAAGATATTTTGATCAACTGGACTGGGGAGAAATGTTCGCATATTGAAATGATCACTTTGTAAGCTTAAATAATGTAATTGAATGTATAAAAAAATGAAAATAAATAAAATAAAATAAAAAAACATGACTGTATGGACTGTTATAAGAATATAAATTACATCGAGTTGAATTATAGCATTGAGTAAATTTGTCGATTTCCTCTTTCCTTTACTATCAGTTACTGATAGAGAAACATTAAATTTCAACTTTAATTATGAGTTTTATATTTTCATTTGTATTCATTTTTTCCCTGTATGATTTATACTCTATTATTGAATATAAACACGCTTAATATTGTTACATCTTCCTGGTAAATTAACTTCTTTATCATTGTAAAATATCCTTCTTTATTTTGGTTTGTATTCTGAAGTTACTTTATCTAATAATTAGATAGTAATTATAATGAATAATTAATAATTATTCTAATTTTCTCAGTAGCTTTGCTGTGGTTTATATTCCATCATTTTACTGTAATCTTTTTTTTTTTTTTTTGAGAGGTTTTTGCTATAGGGCGCATGTGCTCACCAGACAGACAGAAAGAGACAGAGAGACAGAAAGCGAGAAATCACCCCCCAGGGGGGATGGCCATGCCGCAATCCCTTCTCCTCTGTTTTCCTCTCGGGATCTTGGGCACACACGCACATGCGCCCAGCGTGAGTTTAAGCCACTGGGGCTGGGACTCGAACCGCGGTCGACTACGTGGAAGTCCAGCAACATAGCCATTACGCTAACTGCTGGTCCCATGTAATCTTGATCTTTATATTTAAGAAAAATTTCTTTTTTCTTTTTGAGTTTTTTTTTTTTTGGATAGAGTATGTGCATTCACCAGAGACAGAAAGACAGAAAGTGAGAAATAACCTCCTTAAAAGGATGCCATGCTACAATCCCTTCTTCAGTCTCCTCTCGAGATTTTGAGCACCCATGCACACACACATCCCCCGCGTGAGTTTCAAGCCGCTGGGTACCAGATTCTACCATGGGCAACACGTGGGAGTACAGCGGCTTTACCACTGTGCCACCTGCTGGTCCCTAAGGAAGAATTCTTAGCAAATGCTGTATGTTGGTGAGAGGGTTAATTTTAGGTGTCAACTTTACAGGATTAGGAGACACTAGAAAACTGTTAAAACATTTTGTAGGTGTGACTGTGCCGATGTTTCTGGAGGAGACTGGCATGTGAGTAAGTGGTCTGAGTGAGGAAAGGCTATTCTCAGTTTGGGTGGACACCATGCCGATTTCTGGGTGGAGAGGGGGGCAGACAGAACCAATCGGCAGAGGAAACGTGATTTCGTCCTCTCCTTTCTGGAGCTGGGATACCTTTCTCTTCCTACATTTCGACATCGTAACTCTAGGCACTTTAGCTTTTGTATTTGAGAACTTGGGCCAGTGGCTGCCCAGGGTATGAAGCCTTCAGACTTGCCATGAGTTACATTGCAGCTTCTCAGCTCACAAGTGGCCTATCATGTGTCTCCTCAGCCCCCATAATCTTGTGAGCCCATTCCCTTAATAAATCCATCTAGGGCCAGCCCCGTGGCATAATGGTTAAGGGATCTGGATGTCACATGGACAACCATGGTTCCAGTCCCCTTCTAGAGGCTTAATAAACATGTTGGGTGCCAGTGCCCCAAATCCTACCAAGGTACAGAAAAGAAGAAAAAAGTTTTACAGCATGACTATCCACATTGTGGGAGTGCTTTCTCTGTCTCTGACTCTCTCTCATTTTCTCTCTTCTTCACTCCCTCTCTTTTGTCTGAAACAACATGTTCCCTCTGGTAATAAAAGAAAAAATGTTTTAAAATTCTGTCCTCTCTCTATATATATCCATCCATCCTTTTGTCTCTATTTCTCTGGAGAACCCTGACTACAATTGACTTATTTTCATTTGTTTTGACCACCTCTGCCTTTTAATTCAAGTGTTTATATCATTTATCTTTAATGTAGATACTGACATAATTTGGTTAAACCTACTCTTGGTATTTGTTTTCTATTCATTCCCTTTGGGCTATCTTTATTTATTTATTTATTATCTATTTTAGGTTTTTGCCAGAGGGCAAGTGGGTTTTTTTCAGTATGCTGAGAAGTCCATAAAAATACTTATTTATGTCTGATATCATATATATTATATCTACATACAATTATTTTTATTAATTCACTGTTCAACTTAGGGTTATTTTAAATTTGGGACTACTATGAATAAAGACGCTGTATTTATCATCCAAAACTGGTTGTTTTGTTTTGGTTTTCTTTTATGTGTGAATTTCTATTTGAAGAATTTCTGGGGTTTATGTTAAGTATATCATTAAATTTATAAGAAATGTCCAAATGAATTTTCAAAGTGGCTATAACATTTTTCATTTCCATAAACAATGTATGAGACTTCCAGTTGGTTCATTGCCTTGATAGCACTTGAAATCATAAGACTTTTAACATTTACCCATGTTCGAGTCTATGTAATGACATTATTGAAGCTTAAATTTGCATTTTCTAATAAATAATAATAATGAACACTTTTAATGTGCTATTCACCATTTATATCTCTTCTTCAGTGACATGTTTTCAACCCTTTACCTATTTATTTAATCTTAGTATTTAATTATATAAATAAATGAATTTTATTAAATTGTTTGCCTTATTATTGAACTATAAAGTTATAGACACATAGACATATTTTAATATATATTATATATTAATTATAGATAGATTATAGATATGAATATCAGATATGTTTATTGTGACTATTATCTTCTAGTCTTTGCATTTCGTTTAAATATAATTAAGCTTTTATTTTATTTTTTAATTTGCCAGAGAGTGCATAAACTGCCAGAGAGAGAGGGAAAGTGGGAAAACACTCCCCCAGGGGGAATAGGCGTACTATAATCTCTTCTCCATTTTTCCCTCCTTTCGGGATTCTGGGCATGCATACAGATGTGCCCAGTGTGTTTCTCAAGCCACTGGACCAAGAACTAGAAGTGCCACCATCAGCCACCTGTGATCCAGACACTTCCACTACCATGCCACAGGCTGGCTTTGGACAAGTACTATACAAAGCACATGTGTTTTTAAGTTTGATAAAGCAAAACTTATCAGCATTTCTTTCTGTTTTGTTTTTTTTCCTTCTTGTGTCCCATTTAGGAAATAGCTATGGTGTGTGTTTAGACATGGTTTCATATTTTTCATTATGAATATAAAATAGTTTCATCACCATTTTGATTAAAAGACTGTACTTTTCCCCCAATAAACTCTTTAGACACATTTGCAAAAATCGACAGACTGTATTTGTGCATTTCTGGCCTCCATTTTGTTTCACAGATCTATATGTTTAACCTTATGTCGATGTAAAATATCTTAATTATTGTGACTTTATAATAAACCTTAAATCTGATCATATATCTTATTCAAATCTATGGTTTTATTGTAACATTTATTTTGGCTATTAGAAGTTTTATAATTACATAAAAGTTTTGTTTTTTTTTTTTTTTTTTTTTTTTTTTGGAGAGGTTTTTGCTATACGGCGCGTGCGCTCACCAGACAGACAGAGAGAGACAGAGAGACAGAAAGCAGGAAATCACCCCCCAGGGGGGATGGCCACGCCGCAATCCTTTCTCCATTCTCCTCTCGGGATCTTGGGCACGCACGCACACGCGCCCGGCGTGAGTTTAAGCCACCGGGTCCGGGACTCGAACCGCAGTCGACTACGTGGGAGTCCAGCGACATAGCCATTACGCTAACTGCTGGTCCCTACATAAAAGTTTTTAAACCAGTTTAAACATTGAAAGTTTTATGATATTGGGAACCAGCAGTTAGTGTAATGGCTGTGTCGCTGGACTCCCACGTTGTCGACCGTGGTTCGAGTCCCGAACCCGGTGGCTTAAACTCACGCCGGGCGCGTGTGCGTGCGTGCCCAAGATCCCGAGAGGAGAACGGAGAAGGGATTGCGGCGTGGCCATCCCCTCTGGGGGGTGATTTCTCGCTTTCTATCTCTCTGTCTCTCTCTGTCTGTCTGGCTAGTGCACGCGCCCTATAGCAAAAAAAAAAAAAAAAACCTCTCCAAAAAAAGAAAAAAAAATTTTATGATATTGAGTCATAACATGGTTCTCTCTCTTTCTATCTCTCTCATTTAGATTTAATTTAGATTAATTCCCATCTGTATATCTTACATACTTTTGTTAAATTTTTTCTAATATATTTCTTGTTTTTTAAAGTTTGATCTATAATAAATATATTATGATAAATTTCATTTCCAAGTTTTCTTTGCCAGTAAAGAGAAATCTAATTAACTTTGAATGCTGAATTTGGATTATGTTTTTTCTAACCCAGACGAGATTCACTTATGAATTATAGTACCATTTGTAAAAAACATAGGATTTTCTCTGTACATGGTAAAGTAATCTTCAAATAAAGTCAGTTACATATCTAATTTTTTATTCCATGTGCCTATTTATTTTTTGTTTAGTTAATATAGTCTATAACTGTCTATAAACTGTGAAGTAGAAATGGTTATATAAGAAATCACTCCCTTGTTCTAAAAGTAGATGTAAAGTATTAAGTCTTTATTATAAAATGTGATATTAGGTGAGGATTTTTAAAAGTTGTTGTGTATAAATAAGCATGGAAAGTTTTCCCTTCTATTTTTATTTTATTTATTTTTTATTTTATTTTTTTATTAGAAATTTTATTATGAAGAGATGTTAAATTTTGCCATATTATATGACAGCCTGTACTGCAGCTCAGACTCAGCTTCCATGCAGTAAACTGAGGAAATTGTGGGACTCATTTCCCTTGTTTCCCTCAAGTATTACTATCTTTATAGCAGTTTTTTTTTCAATGTTATAAAACAGTTACTTCATATGTTTTGTTCAATTTTCTGGTCTATGGAGGGGAACTTTTCCGGTATTTCATAAAAGAAACATAGGTCTCTTGCAACATTTTGACAGACATTCTTGTGAAGAATAGAATTTCTTCTTTTTTTGAGGTAGGAAAATTAATTTTTAATTGACACATAAAACTGTCTCTATTTATGGTGTTCAACATATTATGTTTTGTGTGCTTGTGTGTATAGAGACACACATATAGAATAGCTAAATTCACCTAATCAACATATCCATTTCCTTACTTTCATCTTTTTTTTTTTTTGAGGGGGAGAGAGAACATTTGAAATCTACTGTCTCAGCAATTTTCAAAATCATAATACATTCGTATTAGCTAGCGTCACCAACTGATCTCCTAAACTTATTCCCCTTGTCTAACTAAAATTTTGCATCTTTTGACCAACATCTTCCCAGCCCATCCTCTACCCCTACCCCTACCCGGATGTCTGGAAACCACAATTCTACTCTACTTCTTTGAATTTGACTCTTTCGGGCTCCATACATACATAAAATCACGAAATACTTGTCATTCTTGTATCTGGCTAATTTCCCTTGGCACAGTGTATCCAGGTTCATCCATGCCACAAACGCAGGGTCTCCTATTTCTTTAAGGCTGGATAATATAAACATTCTATATTCCATACACATACCACATTTTCTTTTGCTCAGTCATTCTTTTATGGACGTTTAGGTTGATTCCATATCTTGTTTATTGTGAGTAATGCTGTAATAAACATGGTATGTTTCTCCTTTTGTTTCTTTTTTTATTCTTCTCACCCATGCATTATCAATTTTTCCTTCCATTCAATTACTTTCCATCGGTATGCAAACATGTTACAAAATCTCCCATCTGAAAAGTACAAATACATTGAGTTATGTACCCACACGCTTCTGTCATATATTTGTTCTCCTTTTCAAAGAAATTCTCTCAAATAAACTTTCTTCTCTTTCTCTCCTTATATGCTCTCTTGATCTCACCTCATTTTCTGTCTACCACCATATTGAAAATATTCTTTTTCTTTCTTTCTTTTTTTTTTTTTTGGAGAGTTTTTCTTTTCTTTTCTTCTTTTTCTTTTTTGTTTTTGTTTTTGTTATAGGGCATGTGAGCTCGCCAGAAAGACAGAGAAACAGAGATAGAGAGAGAAATCACCCCCAGGGGGATGGCCACGCTGCAATCCCTTCTCCTCTATTCTCCTCTCTGAATCTTGGGCACGTGCTCACAGGCACCTGGCGTGAGTTTAAGCCACTGGGTCCGGGACTCAAACCACAGTTGACTACGTGGGAGTTTAGCAACATAGCCATTATGCTAACTACTGGTCCCCCTTGAAAATATTCTTGTCAAAAGTGTAAGTAAATTCCATTTTTCCAAATATATTTGGAAATCTTCAACCTCCAAGATCTTTTAGATTACTTACCTCTTTGATTATTTCTTCATTCTTAAAGTATTTTTCTCATTTAGTTTCTAGGATTATCCTACTTTACCTGCACATTTTGTGTCCCAAAATCTTCCCTACGCTACAATGAAATTTTGACCAATATCCCATAAGAATTGCACCTGGCAAAGAATAAATAATTAAGTCATGTGACTTGATCATGACATAATTCTAAATCTCACAGTGTCATCGTACATTTCTAAGATCTATCTCTTGACTCTTTTTTTAAATTATTATTTTAATTGATTATTATTATTTTAATTTGACCAGAGAAAGATAGAGACAGAGAGAGTGAAAGAGAAAGTGAGAAAACAAGTTGCCCAGTCTAGAACTTGAACCATGGTTGGCCACGAGAGAGCTCAGTGCCTTAACCACCACGCCATCTACCACGCCTCTCTTGACTCTTTCTCAATGTTATTCACGCTGTATACCAGACATAGGGCTTCAGAAGGCTAATTCACATTTCCTTCAGTTTGATTTCTGAGCCAGTTTGACCGAATGAGGATGGTACTCTTAGAGTAATTGGGATCTTCACCCTAAGTCTACAACATGGCTGAGACAGAGCGAAAGGACATGGTTTCAATGCATAGGCAAGTTCACAAGCCTGGGTAACAGAAGGAACAAAGTCATACGTGTCCTATTCCCTTACTCCAAGATGATTAATCAAATAATCTGTGCCATGTCTTCATTATTCTCCCCAGGATAGAGTCAGTACATTGATGGAGACAAGACAGGACCGTCATGGTAATGTATGTTTTCTATGTGTAAGAGAACAACTTCAGTGGTAAATAAACCTCTCACTCTTCCAACATGAACAGTCCTTGAACTTGAACTTTAGTATTAAATAAAATTTCAGATAATTTTCAGCTTTCTTTTTAAAAGTGCCCTCTATTTGGTGTTAATCAGAAATAAGTTACATACTTTTTAAAAGAAAATAGAATATAACCAACGGATGACGTCTCAAACATTTCCAGTTTGACATGAGTTATCATAAGTCACACAATCCCATCTTCTTCTTAAACCAAAGTCCTGAGCACTGTGTAACATAACGACAGGCCTCATGCACACATCAGTCACTGCACACCACTACTAAATGCTCAGGGTGGAGTCCAGAATTACAGAACCTGTCACTAACTGATCTCAAGTTATTTTTCCTTTAACTTCACATAGCATCAAAGGCTTTCAGCTGTTAGCTTTTGCTGTCATCACTAAAATTACATTTGACACACTTTCACTCAAACCCAAACATCTTATTTTAATTGTTTATTGCTAGGAACTCTGGACATAATGGCATTAAGTGTAATATATAATAAAAATGGGTAGTAAATTTGAGACTAGCAAATTGGTCATCAAGATTGTGATATCTGTCATGTTATTTCTTAATATCCCCTCAATTTCTACTCTTTTTTAAAATAATTCTCATATCTCTTCCAAATTAAGATATTTATGTAATAATAACCACACTTACTTAGCAAATACCAGCGTTAAGTGTTCTAAATGCTTAATAAAAAAATCACTTATTTAATCTTCATAAGGTAACTACCATATTATTTTGATTTTTACAAATGAAAAAACTAAGTAAAGAAAAGGTAACCTGACCAGAATCACACTTCTAGTAGTCAATAGAGGCAGAAGTTGCACTCATTACTGGTCTTTTTTTTTTTCCCCCAGAGGTTTTTTGCCATAGGGCAGATGTGCTCGTCAGACAGAGAGAGACAGAGACTAAAAGGGAAAAATCGCCCCCCATGGGGGTGGGCTACACCACAATCCCTTCTCCATTCTTTTCTCAGGATTTTGGGCACACATGCACAAGCGCCCAGAGTGAGTTTTAAGGTACAGGGTCTGGGATTCAAACAGCAGTTAAATGTGAGAGCCCAGCGACATAACCATGATGCCATCTGCTAGTCTGGCACTCATTCTGCTTTTCTGGGTTTTTTTCGTGAAGAAATTCTTGTTATAGGGCACATGTGCTCACCAGAGAGACAGAAAGCAAGAAATCACCCCCTTCTTTCACCGGCGGGGATGGTCACACTGCAATCCCTTTTGCATTCTCCTCTTGGGATCTTAGGCACACGTACACACAAGCCCGGCATGAGTTTCAAGCCACCAGGTCCGGGACTCCAACCACAGTCAACTATATAGAAGTCCAATGACGTAACCATTATGCAATCTGCTGGTTCCCACATTCGTTACTCTTAACCCACACTTTTAATCCTTTCTTTACCTGCCTTTCTAAGTCTAAGAGACTTGGATAAACAGGGCAGAGCCATATTGATAGGATAAGCTGGGGATGTGTGAAAGATGTCATTCTGTACAACCCAACTCACTTTGTCATAAAGTGATAAGACAGACACTTCTCTCGAGTTTGTAACTTTATGAATATTCTTTACCTGGTGTCTGAGTGAGTAGACAGCTGCTATTTCCACAGGTCAGTGATAGAAGTATGGAAAGGTCTTCATTTAATTAATACCATGAGATTTAAATGCTAATTCAGAGAAAAATAGATACTTCATTATTTGGGAAAAAATCCTGTTTACCTCATTGGTATATTTTATTATGGTAAAATGCATATAACTTAAAAATCACCCTCCTAACCATTTTAAGTGTATGGTTCAGTGGCATTAAGTACCTTCATGTTATGCAGTCATCATCTCTACTCATCTCCACAACGCTCTTCATCTTGTAGAACTGAAACTCTGTATCCGTTAAACAACTCTGCTCCTGTACCCCAAAGTTTTTAACAGTGTAAGTTTTTTCTTCATTCATCATCCTCCTTCTCAGGAAAGAATCAGGAAACTGATGGAGAGAAGACAGGACCCTTGTGGTAACTGATGGACCCTTCATGTAAGAAAACTGGTAAGTAACATACAAGCCTCTCACTTTTGTAATATGAGCAGTTCCTGCTCTTCTCCTTCTAGCACCTGACAGCAGTGAGTCAGATAAAGGAAGGAGATAGAAGTTGAGGGAAGCTTGCTCAAAGGCTCTGAAGTGGAAAAAAGAAGGTTTTGTTCAATGGACGGAATGTTTGTACCTTCCCCAAATTCATTATGTTGAAATCCTAATTCTTAACACCATGTTGATGAGAGTAGGAGGTGAGCTTTTGGAATTGATTAGGTTACGAAAGCAGAGACCTCATGGATGATGATGGTTCTGTAAGAGAAGCCCAAGAGTGATCTCTGCCCATTCCACCTTGTGAGGACACAGCAAGAAGATGCTGTCCAGGAACCAGAAAGCAGGTCCTCAACAGACACTAAACCAGACAGCACCTTGATCTTGGACTTCCAGCCTCCAGACCTGTGAGATAAATTTCTATTGTCCATCAGCCACCCAGCTTATGGTATTGTGTTATAGCAGATGAACTAAGACAGTTTGTCAGCAGAGGAAGCAGGTGTACTGGTTTTCTCTTAAACAGAACCCCTTGGGCATTAAGAAGAGTTAAAGTAAATCTACAGTAAAGGATAACTTCTACCTGAGTGCTGGCCAGGCTGTGGGTCACTGAGCTGAGGTGACAGTCAGTGTGGCAGCAGCGTGGGTGGTCTGGGGAAGGCAAAGCTGGCAGACACGGGTAGTAACTAAAGATGGTGAAGAGCACTGTGGCTCTCTGGAGAAGTCACGGAGAAAGAGGGAAGAACATGTCCGTATAGATTTGTCCCATCTTCCTCAATACCTTGCAATGTGAAATTTCATTAATGCTTACTCACATATGGAATGGGTAGCTTCAAGTTGCTTCTCTCCTCCCTTCCAGACTGAAATTCTAACTTTAAGAACGAACTTGTAACTGTGAAGTGAGAACAGATACTGAACCACTGCTTATACAAGAACAAAAAGGACCCCTTTGTTTGGGTCCAAAGGAAAAATCCTCACCTAGAAGTCAGCAAAATGTGATTTAAACTAAAAATTACACCTAAGTGTAAGATAAGATCTTGAATTTAGATAAATTTATATCTCAAGGGTTTTTTCACATTAAAAAAATTCTAAATATTTTGTTTATTATAAATAATATTTCCAAAGCAATATTCTTCAAACCATAATCTTGAGAACACAGACATTCAAACCACCTAAGGAACATTTTAAACATTCATGTCCCAATGCCCCACTTACAAGATTCTAATTTATAAGGCTTCATTATTTGTGTTTTTAACATGATACTTAGGCAATTGATACAGATACATCTAAGACTATGTGTTGAGAAATACTCTTCTAGATACATTGACTTCAGAATCCCAGACCAGCCCCTTTTACTTTCTCATGGGCTATATATATATATATATATATATATATATATATACACACACACACACGTTTATGTGCATATATATATATGTGTGTGTGTGTGTGTGTGTGTGTGTGTGTATAATCTTGGATATCACTTTGCTTCAGGTCATTGTTCATATGAGTGTTAGTTAAATAACATTATTCACAACCTATGCACACACAGGTACTGATGATAGTAAGAACTACCTTTCAACCATTTTCACCACTGTCTGCTCAGGAGAGTGTTACTAACTCCAGTGGAGCCGTCTATCTGCTGGTTCCTAGAGTATTTTCCTTATTTGTCTTTCAGACGATCTGTAAGGGGAACTTATTTTCAGCTGGAAGTAATGAATCTAAAGGACTAATGGGTTGAAAAAACAAAAGCAGTTTTGCACCTATGGTTCATCTCATAAATCCAATCACAGTAGAAATAGATATGGTAATTAATAAATTTGGAATTAGTGCAAAATAAATCTAAATATTATATAAGCTGTCTTCTTCTTTGATGAAAGTTAGTTTGGTCTTAGAGTAAAAAGACCACTAAAAAGGAAGGGAAGAACCTGAAATGTATCAGTCCTATTCATCTTCCTCCTCGTTATTTTCTTCCCCCAGCTCTTGGTTGCTTCTTTTATTGTAACTGTATTCACAAAGCATTTTCATCATGAATGTCCCATTTACCACACAAAGGAATCCTACATCATATGAAAGTAAATACATAGTTGAAGAAACAGAAGATAAAGGGCAAGTTTTTTTTTTGCCAACCAATACAGTTAGAGAGAGACAGAAAATATATTTAAAACAAAGTCATTTTCCCCTAATTAATGGCTCAAATATCCTGTAAGTAAGATTTCAATCTTTTAGAAAATCTTACCATTGAAAATGAAGTACCCAGAGACATAGTATAAAATCCAACTTATGTTCAGGATAAAAGAATAGTGATGAGTCTCTGTGTCCAGGGACAGGATGAGGATGAAGTATATTCTTTCATAGCCCAGAATGATGTCAGATGATGTCAGATGATGGATGCTTCAGACTGTGTGGATCTGGAGATCACACTAGGCTGACACAATAAACTATGACCAAAGTAAAGATGTAACCCAAATCGCTGCTACTGACAGCTCCATAATTTTTATCATGGCCTCCCAGCAAGACACCCTAAGTCAGTCATTACTCACTGTTCAGTTGTGTCAGAGGTGAATATGATTGTGCTTCTGACCTCTGAAATAATCTCAATGCTGTTCTGAACTGGGGTCTTGTATCTTTCAGGAATATTGATCTAAATTGTAAGCTTTCATTATGATCTTATTATCAAGGAGAGATTTAAGTCTGAGTTAAGAGGAATGCATGAAACTAAAGCCGAAATCAAGACTGATATTTCAAAAACATAAAACATATTACTAAAAAATAGTCTCAAATTGCTGAATGTTCAACAGGCATTAATGTACATATTAAGGGGCCAACAGATGGTGTAATGGTTACCTCACTGGATTCCCATGAAGTCGATTGAGGTTCGAGTCCTGGACCTAGCAACTTAAAATTCAAGCTGGGTGTGTGTGGATGTGTGCCCAAGATTCTGAGAGGAGAATGAAAGACAAGGGATTGTGGTGTGGCCATCCCCCCAGGTGGGGGATGATTTCTTGATTTCTTGCTTTCTGTCTCTCTGGCGAGCTCACATGCCTTATACCATAAATCTCTCTTCCAAAAAAAAAAAAAAAATACACATATTAAAACATGTCTCACCCTTACAATATACTTTGGTGTCTTTGATGTATTTTCACATAATGAAATTGAGGATCAAAATGTCTGGACTACTTGCTCAAGATTAAATATTTGGTGAGGAAAATTGATACAATTTAAGTCTTCATCTGAAGACAGAATTCTTGTCTGTACCACCTTATCTTACTGCCTCTCAAAGCAAGCTAATTTGTGTTTATCAAAATAAGGTACATGGCCCTGGACAGTGAGGAGGTCAGCAAAAATGAACTAAACAGATATTTTTTAAAAAAAGGCTCATATTTTTAAGCAATTCCAATCAGGACACCAAATTAAAGGCCACAGCAATCTTTCCTAGCCAGAGGGAATATCCTTGGACTCCTGTCTGTAGGTTAGGTTTGAACATGGTTTCTTTGGTCCCTTTAGGGATTCTTTATGTCTGACCAAGGTGATATTCAGAGAGCCAGAAGCAAGCTTGAATGCCCCAGCACAGACGTAGGTAGCATAGACAGGGTTAATTCTCATCAGTAAGTTCCAGGACCAGGACTGCAAATATTCCTCAATGTGATCAGAACTGGAAAGGGAAATTATGACCCAGGGTGAGAACGGACACACACAAAAAAGGTAGCCAGTGAAGCTGCATTTCCAGGCTTCTGTCTATTTCCTGAAACTAACCCAGCTTGACACAATTGACTCTGGGAGGAGGGCATCAAACATACACAAAATTATAGCCAAGGGAAGGAAGGAACTTCTTCCATAGTGCACACTGACTGAGAGTTAAAAGTTAGAGCCAAGCAGTTCCATGCTTACAGATGACAGATCTTAAGTTCATAAAATGAGTGAAGATGGATGTACAGAAGAGGGAGAGCAGGTGGAGTGATAGGATGACCACTGACAACTAATACTCGGGAAGGTAATTGTGTTGGGTTGTTCAGAAGAGATGAGGATTCAAGTGCCACTGGTACGTATTTGTTGATGAGGGACAGAATATCCCAAGAAATGCTAAGTGTCATAGGAAAGGGACATAAGCCAATACAGGGTATCTTATCAAGCAAGTTGCCCCTATGGGAAACAAGTCACAAAGAAATGTGGGATATATTGTAGAACACACTTCAGAATTCTTCCCACCAAGGCAGGACACTAGGGTGTTCATATACCAATTCCCCATACAGGAGTTATTGGCCACAGAACTTGGGGGCATTAACTCTCCAACTCATGTGACTTGTGTTTGTTGCATGGCCATAAATAATCCCTACAAATGTGTGGCATAAACAGCCTCAGAGTTTAGAGGTATTTTCTTAGGGGTTACAGGTAAGGTACCAAGGGTTTCTCCTACACTGAACACCTTTGCATTCTTCATTTATTCAGCAGAGCAATACAAAGAAAATGGTGGGCTTTGCAATAAGATAGACTTAAGTTTGAATCCAACTTTAGTACAGTAGCTCACTAGCTGTGCAGCTAAAATTATCTCAAGAAGAGTTATGTACATGATATTAAATAATCCCCTAAATCAGTAAAACTAGAGTCAAATAAATTATCATGAATATAATTGACTCTATAAGGTCAGTGTCTCATCACAGGTTAGAGTTAGAAAGAACTCAATACAAGTTGATATTTAAAATGTTCTTTCTGGGGCCAACGGTGGAGTTGTGGTCAAAGTGCTGGATTTCACATGGCCTGCTTCACTTCACGGTTTGAGTCCTGGATCTGGCAACTTGTAAAACATGCTGAGAAAATATGCATATGTGTCCAAACATTCTGAGAAAATGGAGAAAGGACTGCAGTTATGGCATGGCCATCTCCCAAAGGGAGTGATTTCTCACTTTCCTTCTCTCTGTATCTTTCAGGTGAGCACATACCCCTTATAGTAAAACTTAAATAAATAAATAAATAAATAAATAAATAAACAAACAAACAAATAAACAAACAAGCAAATAAATAAATAAAGTTATTTCCTTTTTTTTTTTTTTTTGAGAGGTTTTTGCAATAGGGCACGTGCGCTCGCCAGACAGACAGAGAGAGACAGAGAGACAGAAAGCGAGAAATCAACCCCCAGGGGGGATGGCTACACCGCAATCCCTTCTCCTCCATTCTCCTCTCGGGATCTTAGGCACGCACGCACACGTGCCCGGTGTGAGTTTTAAGCCACCAGGTCCAGGACGCGAACCGCGGTCGACTACATGGGAGTCCAGCAACATAGCCATTACGCTAACTGCTGGTCCCAGTTATTTCCTTTTCAACATGTTCCATGTTGCCTGTATTAGCTTGTCATTAATAATTTCTCATTAAGAAAAAATATGTGGTGTGCCAAGCCGTTGTGAAGGTGGGAAATTAAATGTTTTGAAGTACATTGCTCAATTCCTGGCCTATGGTGAGCACTCACAATATGTTATTTAGTACTTATTTTTTGGTCTCTATTATCCTTAAATAATAAGAAGTGTTTCTGAGATGTGTTATTTATGTTCCAGGAATCATGCTTGACTGTAGGAATGTAAAAGGCAACTTCAAAAAGTTAAAAAAATGAAATTAAAGGATAATTTTATTTTGTTATAAAAGTATTTGAAATTCATGCAAAGTGCTTTCTTAATATTTCAAATATTTGAAATTTTTGAAAAACACTTGTAAAGTTATGTTTATGGCTTTCCTTTCTAAGAGGTCCCTATCCAAAATGTGAGCTAAGACAGGCGTAAGTATTTGGGAGATAATAGTAAATGCTCAGATTTCTTAGAGGAAAGAGTGAATTCTTACATTTGAGCACACTATAAGAAATACTCTGATACAGATATTTAAGGGGATCTTAAAAATAGAATAAATTATTTTAAAAGTTTACTGATAAAAATACCTAGTCTATTTTTAAAAATTAATTACTTTATTTTATTTATTTTTACTTTTATTTATTTATTTTGCAATTTGACCAGAGAGAGACTGAGAGGGAAAGTGAGAAAGCAAGACGCCTGTTCCAGGATTCAAACTGCAGTCAGCCATGTGGGAGTCCAGTGCCTTACTACCATGGGACCTGCTGACCTTGGACCTAGTCTATTTTAATTGTTAACATTTCTGGAGAGAACCAGACCTCACCCATATCCTAATACTCAATAAATATGTATTAATTAAATAAATGAGAAGAGGCTGAAAAATGTTTTCTAGACAGAGGTGAAGCCTTGACAGAGAAGCTGAGGCAGAAAAGTAAAAGGCACAAAGGAGATGAAAGGACCCAGGTCAGCTGCCACGTGGGCTGGATACCCATAGAAGTTGAGGGTTAAGCTGGAAGGACAGTCAGGTAAAGCAAGACTGGCAGAAAGCTTTGCCTATCAGTCCAAGGTGCTTGGATTTTATTCCATAGACAAAGTGGGCCCATTGAAGGCTGGAAATAACCTGATAAAGATGCTGATGTGGGAAGCTGAAGCTGGCAGTGCAATGAAGAAGGAATTAGATTAGGGAAGCAGCGAGCAGAGAGACAGGTTAGAGGCAATTCCAGTTGTCCAGGCCCCGGTACATCTGAGTAATTGATGTTCATATGGTTAGCTCCAAATTACCACAAGCACTGACTGCTGCAAGCTGATTCTTGCTGACATCAAGGACAGAGAGGTAGGAATATTTATCTCTGGTTGTAACCCCCACATGGGACAACCTGTGAATAAAGCAATCTGTTCACCCATATGGACCCCACAAGTTTTATAAATGTGAGTAAATTCACTCTCAACTTGGGTTCCATATAATTAAATTTAGCAGAGATTTATCATCAAAATTACACCGATTGCAATTCCCCATTGTGGAGAGTGTGTATCAATTAAGTAGAAAGAAATGCATGCACAGACACATGCAGCAGCAGTGACAACAGAACCTGCAGCCAGAATGATCTGACCCTACCGTCTACATGCTGCCTGAGAGCAAGGCGGCAGTCAGTCAGCACTCAGTATCAGGAGCACCACTGGCTCCACGAGGTCAGTACATGACCCTGGTCAGTTCACGGTTAAAGAAAGCAAACGCTTACTGGAGATGGAAATTAGCATCTATCTCTAAATATCATTTCGATTGTCAGCCTAAAATAGACTCACTAGAAATATATTTCTTTGTATTTATTCATTTTGCCGGTCATTTAACATGAATATATTAAATGCTAGCATGAATACTTTTGACAAATGTGGCAGAAATGATCTAGATTCTGGGAACAGACGTCTGAAAATAACAAAATTCTTGTCCCAGAGGAATTCAGAGTCTATTGGGAAAAATTAAGAGATCCTTGGGAGACAGGAGAGTTAAAAAATGGCTGACTCTAGAAAATCAATAAGCTCGTATTAAATGTCTGCTATGTTTAATGTCCTGTGATATTTACCATTTTTTAAAAGATTAGAAGATATAATGCAGTAATCTTTCACAATGCAAATATATCTATGGGTTTGCAAATAAAAAGTAATATTAATAAATAGATATACTGCTTTGACTTCCCATCCAACAGTATTTTTACTGAGTACCTACTATATTCTAGACACTGTGATAGGCAATATGGATTTAATGATATTTAAAGCATGGTTTGCACTCTAAATAACTCATTAACTTAGAGAGATGTGTCAGGCTAAATTATAGTGAACGGGCAACCTCAAAAAAAGTTTAGTTCTGTCATATTACTTAAATAACATAGTTCAGACTCATCTCGGCTTCATGGAGTTTGCAAAATAGGACAGAGCTGGGACCAGCAGGTGGCGTAATGACTACGTTGCTGGACTTCCATGTAGTCGACTGCGGTTCAAGTCCCAGACTGCTGGGCGGCTTAAACTCATGTCGGGTGCATGTGCATGTGTGCCCAGGATCCCAAGAGGAGAATGGAGAAGGGATTGCCGTGTGGCCATCCCCCCTGGGGGGGGGGGGGGGTGATTTCTCACTTTCTGTCTCTCTGTCTTTCTGACAAGTGCATGCACCCTATAGCAAAGACCTCTGCAAATATATATATATATATATATATATATATATATATATATATATGTGTGTGTGTGTGTGTGTGTGTGTGTGTGTGTGTGTATCTGACAGAGCTAATGAGAAGACCTCAGTCTGAAATATGGCTGCCCTGTGGCAGAGGATCGAGATGGGAGGATACGTCACCTCTGTCACATTTCCTAAGCCAGTGCACAGGTCATGGTTGCCATAACACCAACAGACTAGGGAAGGAAGGTCACACCACAGCCAGGGTATCACAGGAGCAGAACAAGGAAACCAGGATATTTGGTGAACGATACAGCCTATGGAAGTGAGTTAACTGGGACCACAAGCCACTCCACAAGTAATTTCCCTGGTTCTCAAAAAACATAACCTGGAAAGTCTGGCCAGAAGGTCATGGCATGCAATACTGAGGGTTTGTCTTTCTCACTCTCTCTTGCTTTCTCTCTCACACAGTCAAGGCAACTGAAGTTCAGTGATTTGTTTTTAAAATTTCCCAGGTTTGCATAGCTAATGAGTAATAAATTGCAAAATTCAAATGCAAGAAAAATGTAAAAACTCCAGAATGCAACCTGTATACAAATTACCTTGAGTGATATTAAATTAATTAGATAGTGTCGACCCTCCCTGTTCTCATGGTGGTATAAACACAACCATTCCAACAACAAGACAGTGCTAACTCATTTCACTATTACTGATCCAGTGGAAACTCACAGGGTTTGGAACCAGAGGGTGTCTCTTCTGCTCTGTTTTCACTGCCAATTGACTGTGTGACCTTGGAGAAATCCGTTAACCTCTCTGAGGTGTAGCTGTAAAATTGGACAACAATTGCACCAGTACTGGTGAGAGAGGTAAAAAATATATGTGAAATAACAGCATGAAATATAATCCCTATAGAGGGGTAAATTACTATAATTTCTGCTTGTTTTCTCCCTCTAAAAAGCCAGCTTCCCTTTCCATCACAAAATCTTAGATTATGGTCTCTACTCCAAGGCTTGAGGGATACATAAAATATTTACCACAAAGGATTGTTATGAATATTTGAAGTTACCTGCTCCCCAATAATGGGACAGTGACTGCTTTTCATCCTAATGTCTAGAACAGACCCTGCCTGATCAGACAAGAACTTCAGAGGCAGCAAGATAACAAGGAGCTTCCTAATGCCCCTGGTTCAGTGGGAGGGCAAGGGATGAGAAAGAAGCAAAAGCTTCCATTGTTTAACCCTAAATAATAATAATAATAATAATAATAATTATTATTATTATTAGATTTTGTGTGTTTTTTTTGCCATGGGTGTGCAAGAGACAGAGATAGACCATGCCTGGAGAATGGGCCTGAAGAACCATTTGTAAGGGGAGGTGCTCTAGCTCATGAGTTGCCAAGGTCTCTAATTATTCAGGACACAAATTGACAATCCCTTTATTTCATACCAGAAGAAAATAAGGAGAGATTTTGAAAATGACAGGATACTTCTCACGGGGCTTCTTTTATTTATTTATTTTTTCATGAACAGAATAAACTAAGGCCCTACACAGAAGAAAAGACCTTAGGAGGTATCTTGCCCTAGAGGATATTTATGAATGGCGTATTTCTTCAAAGACTCTTGTATATTATGCTATTGGCTTTTCTGAACAGTTGCTGTGCTGTTTATACCTCTGAGTTACTCCTAATCCATGGAACTTCACTAAAGATGTTTGACAGCCCCAGACACTGGAGATGAATCCATCCAATTGAATGGAACACTTCTCAACTACTTGAGATAAGTAACTTTGCAAAAGTACAGATGATCTTTTCATCTGGATAAGACATTAACATGTGTGTGTGTGTGTGTGTGTGTGTGTGTGTGTGTGTGTGTTTGGAGAGGTTTTGTTTTGTTTTGTTTTGTTTTGTTTTTCCAAATTTAAATTTATTTGTTTACATTCATTCACTGTACATCATTACAGCATACAAAATGAGATTTTCCATCCAGAGTAACACTGTATATTGTCTCAATCAAGCACATCAACATACATGTTATTGTCAACAAATAATTTTCCATTTCTTGTTTCCTGTATGTTTTGTTTTTTTTCCCCCATCCTTGATTCCCTATCTCTTACCCTCTGCCATCTCCCACTCTCTTCCCGCACTGTCTCTGGTATCTATGTTTACTTTCTATACTGTTTCTTCCCCACATTTTATTGAATTACTAAAGATCTTAATTAATCTAAATATTTTCATAGCAAACACAGCTGATATATACATTTCCATGAACACAAGTCTAACTTTAGGCATGCTATAAAGTAGCACCTAGCTGAGGCTATATATCTTACTGCAGTCATTGAATAGATCTTTTTTTTCTGAAACTTCTTTTTTTGTAACTTAATTTACATTCTTGCCCTAAGCATCATCACAGCATACAAAATGTGATTTCCCATCCACAATATATTGCATTTGTTATAGGGCATGTGTGCTCTCCAGAAAGGCAGAGAGAGACAGAGAGACAGAAAGCAAGAAATCATCCCCCAGGGGGATGAACACACCGTACGCAATCCTTTCTCCTCCATTCTCCTACAGAGATCTTGGGCACGCATGCACACGCGCCCAGGGTGAGTTTAAGCCACCGGGTCCGGGACGCAAACTGTGGTCAGCTACATGGGAGTCCAGTGATGTAGCCATTACACTAACTGCTGGTCCCCACTATTAACATTTTTTAAAAGGTTTTAATCACAGGGCCTGTGCACACAAGAGAGAGAGAGAGAGACAGTAAGAGAAAAAGTGATAAATTATCCCCAAGGGGGATGCCATGCCACAATTCCTTCTCCTCCATTCTCCTCCTGGGATTTGGGGCACTGATACATTCATGTGCATGGCATGAGTTTCAAGCTGCCAGGTCTAGAACTCAGACTATGGTCAGCCATTTGGAAGTCTAGTGCCTTAACCAGCATGCTGCCTGCTGGGCTCTATTGTTAACATTATAAATGCAATTAGGGGACCAGGTGGTGGCTCAGAGGTAACACAACTGGAGCACATGGGGGAGGTCCTGGCTGACATCCCAGGGTCTCTCTCAACACTCCAGGTACATGTTCATGTCCACCTGGGCCAGGTGACGCTGGGGTGGGGTGAAGGGCAATGGATTATGGCATGAGAGCCCTAGTAGGGTTGCCTGTCTTTCTGTCTATGTCTCTGTCTGTGTGTCTATCCCTCACATGGAATAAATAAATACATAAATTTTAAAAATAGATAAATAAATATAATTAGAAGTATGTAACGGGATACTACGATAAAGAATTAGTCAAACTATTCCTTTCATGCTGTGCTTGGCTCAAATAAGCAATACTCAGCTATTTCCTACATTCACTTGATCTCTCTGACAAAGGGAAAAACCATTTCAAAAACTGGGTGGAATCACATGTCCTGGCCTGGCTTGACCTACTTGTATAAAAGGATGACTATTGAAGAGCTTACCTATAACTCCCAGCCAAAGCCCAAAGGTTCAAATATGTAACTTTTTCCAAAAGGTGAAAATGCTCTGATTTCTCTATTTCCCCATATGAAGAAGAAATAATGAACCACGGAAACCTCTATTAATAACTCTTTGACCTCATTGAAACACTAAAAGGTAGATTTCTCTATACTCCATAATTGAAACAAGCAAATCTAATTTCTGGCATAAAGAGGGCTTTCATGTGCATGTCACAAACTTTACCTCTTATATTTCTTTAGTACAAAGTATATAACTTATCTTTTTGGCAACAGCACCCCTATCTTAATATGATTTCTGTAAGAAAAATAGGGCATAGTCACAAATATTAATTGCTTTCAATTTCTCCAGAAAGAGAGAAAATGGTGTGCATTGCAAAAGTAGCTCATCTTCAGGTTCTTAAAACAGGACTTAGCATTTCTCATAGCGTCTTTCCAATAAATGTGAGGTCCCAGTGCCCTTTTGTGGTTAACTTTTGTGGTCCCTTTATCCTTGTTTAGAGGACCCTGCTCTATAGAGAGTCAGGGCTTCTATTTTTTCACATGATTGGTTTAACTACTAATTTTATTTTAACTTACTACTTACTTTGGCTGCCTACATTTGTGTTACTCTTGGGTTTGTACCAAGAGTACAAACCATAAGTAACTTCCATAAGTTTCAAGTTTCAAAAGAAGGAACAGCATTTTTTGGATTTATATATATATATATATATATATATATATATATATATATATAATTAAAGTTATAGGAAAAGTTATAGGAAAGATATTCGCAAAACTTTGTTTAAAAAGTCAGTATATACAGATCACAATGCTTATGTTACAGGGGTGCACTTTGGTTCATGAAATATTGCCTACTTTTTTCATTGATTGTGCCCTCTCATTGTTGTGAGACTAGCTCATTGCAAACGCATCTCGAAGTCCTGCAAAACAACTCATCTTTTTTTTTCTTTTTTTTTGGAGAGGTTTTTTGCTATAGGGCGCGTGCGCTCGCCAGACAGACAAAGAGAAACAGAGAGATAGAAAGCAAGAAATCACCCCCCAGGGGGGATGGCCACACCGCAATCCCTTCTCCTCCATTCTCCTCTCGGGATCTTGGGCACACACGCACACACGCCCGGCGTGAGTTTAAGCCACCGGGTCTGAGACTCGAACCGCGGTCGACTACGTGGGAGTCCAGCGACATAGCCATTACGCTAACTGCCAGTCCCAACAACTCATCTTATTACGTGGATACTTTCATTTACATTTACGGTTTTCCAGCAAACCCTCTCCTGTTTCTCCTTCTCAACATGTGACTGCTGTTATGGTTGTTGGTTTTGCAAACGTCTAATCTCAGTCTTTAGGCTATATAAGCTTTCTTAGAGTGGAGAGGATACCAAAAGCTGTTTACCACATCCTTTAGGACCTGGAGCATTGCTTGACACTAAGTAGGTTTTTTAAAATGATTATTGAATTAATATTTTGAGAATGTGATAGCAGATGATGAAAAGGAATTAGAACAAGAGCCTGTATGTTCTGTGCACAAGATGTCAATATCTCCCTGATTTGCTGAGGAGATCAAGAACAAAGTCCTATGGGGGTGAGGTCTTGGGGAACACACAGTTGGCTGTTAACAAGAAGTTTCTTTCTGTTGCATTTACTGCACTATCTTTCACATATTTCCATCAGTGGTTTGAATGTCTAGCATGCTGGAGACAATAACATTTTGGACATTGCTAGGTCACTGTTGCAACCTAGCCCTGGCTTCCCCAGATGTGAGATGGGGTCACCTCCTGTACATGCTGGTGTTGGGAGGCAGGTATTTTCCCCCACCAATATGATACACAGTGAAGAAATGCAATTTTTCAGAAGCAAAACTGAATAATATTAAAAGAATGTTGAGTATTGGAAAACCAAAGATGATCAATGTTTATTAAGCCTCATTTTGCTTAATAAATAGCGTATGGAAGGTACACGACTTATATGTTTTTCAAACGATAATTTATCTAAGAACTTTTTGCAGGCATTTAAACTGAGGGCTTGAACGAGAGCCTTATTTCCAGTTGTGTGTGTGTGTGTTTATAGGTCTGTGAATACAATGTCTTTAAGTCTCACTGAACTCTGAGAACAAATTATGTTGTTTTCTGGTTAAACACAATTTACTCTGGTCAAAATCATACTACTCATTGTCAAACTAAGATCTTTATAGTCTTTCCAGGCATCTCACAGGGCTCTCGTGGACCTTTCCTTTCTCTTTCCTATTATTCTCCAGAGAACCAAAATAATATATGAACTCTTCCCTATCAATTCCCAATATCAGCAATGCTGCTGTCACCTTCTGAGAGACTGTCGAGGCTGAGGTTTGCTGATGCCACTCCTATTGTTTGGCTGAGCAAATTCTCTTCCCAGCCAGGAATGAGGTTTCTGAACTCAATGCTGCAATCTTGTCTATCCTGCTACCCCCTCAAGCTAGGATCTCTTCTCACTTTTCAGCTGATAATTTAGACCACAGATGTGGCCAGTCCTCAGGATTTACGGCAAATAAATATAACACTGTAAGGAATAAAATATAGTTCCCTTATTTCTGAGACAAATTCTTCTCTACTGGTCCCACGACAAGTTTGTTTGACCCCCAGGGTATCCCTAAATCTAGGTGTATATTGTCAATCGACCAACTTTGTCTGGGGATGTTGTAGAGAGATATTTGATTGTGTCTTAAAACTTGTATTAAACAATGTATACTGGGCCAGCAGGTGGAGTGGTGGTTAAGGAGTTGGACTCACATGGTCAAATGTGGCCCCAGCCCTGGACCGGATGGCTTGAAAATCATGCTGGGTGTGTGTGCATGTATACCTAAAAGCTCAAGAGGAGGATGGAGGAGAAAGGATTGCAGCATGACCATCTCTGCAGGGGTGATTTCTCACTTTCTCTCTCTCTGTCTCTCTCTCTAGTGAGCTCACATGCCCTATGGCAAAAAAGGAGCATGCTGGTGTTAAAAATGTCCCCTAGTGTCCCATCACCCCGAATGATGATGTAATATCTCAAAGATGACTATCTTACAACATCTGTCTTACTTATTTGCTTTAAAATTGCAACCTTCCTCTATCCCTTTTATGCAATTCTATTTATAATTGTTTCACATCATTTATTTTCCTCTACTAAATGATATACCTAGTTATGATTTATAAAGTTTATTTCCTGTCCTCCTTGGCCAGAATGTAAGTTGCATGAAGGTAACAATTTTGTTTTATTCCTTGATGCATTTGAAGTGCCAGAGTAGCATCTTGCAATGCTCTTTTTAATATACAATTTTTGAATAAATAAATAAGGATATTACTTTAATTTCCATATTCTTCTCCATTTCTCATCTAGGACGATCATACTCTTCTGTGTCTGGCTTGTAATAGACTCAGTATCAGCACCACCCTGCTCCTGGCACCCGTGTTCCCCTCTACTCAGAAATCTGAACACTTCAGGATGCCTTCGGCTAAATTCCCTCCCCTGATTTTTCATCTGCTTTAAGTCTGCCAGCTAGATCTCAGTATGTCTGTACTCCAATTGCGGAAATGAGTTTTCTGACTCTTTTTCTGCCCACTCCCACAGGAAGTTCCATCACTCCTCCATAAAACAATATGCAAAAATAGACATTTAGAAAGAAGAACAGCCTAAGCGCACATGCTAGCTACTTCTAAGGCTTAGCTGGAAGTGTTTCTTTTTATTAAAACACACACACACACACACACACACACAAAAAAAAAAAAAAAAAAAAAAAAACCACACACACAGTGTTAATAAAAAATTTGGAATACTTGTTTCAGGAAGTCAATTCACAGATGTTGTGGGAGGAAGTGTGATCTCCCCCCAGTTCCCTACCTTGGCCTTGACTCAGCCATTCTGCTCTTGCAGACCAATTGCCATAAAGGTGGGCATCCTTCTGATGGGCAAGGCAGTCAGGACTTTAGAAGAATTCACGATACTGTGAGTGTTTTATCAAACAAAAAGTGTGACAGGATGGTTCAGTCCTCACTTGGAGCTGCTTGTCATGTCTGAAATCATGCAATGGGAGCTTGGGGAAGCAGGGCTTGGCAATGATCTGGAAGGAACTCCATAGGTGTGACGTCCCAGAAACCAAGTGCAAGGTGATCTCAAGTAGAAGGAAGGTCGATGAGGTCAAATACTGCTGATTCATCTGAGAGTCTATGACTGAGAATCAGAGGACTGACAGGATGGAGATCTTTGGTGATCAGGCCCATGGCAGATCAGAGAAGATTATAAAAGCCTGATTGAGAAGAGTTAAGTAAAGAAAAAGAAGGTATGAAGTGATCAAATATTTAAAACCTTTTTTAGTACATTTGCTATTTAAAAAACAAAAAGCTTAAAATGAGCAGATGAGGGGTTTAGGCTTATTTTTCAATTTTTCTTAAAAGACAGAAGATATCACACATACACTATTTTGCAAGCAGTAAGAATTTATCCAGAAGAAGAAGAAAATAATTTAACATTTTGGAAAAGAACCTATGATATGTACAGCATCAGAGTGGAAAGGTAGAAAATTTAGGAATAGTTCACCCTGAAACCAGAGGAAAAGCAGAGTATATAGGTACAAGCTGTAGGCTTCAGAAAGGAAAAATGAAATGGTTATTTTTAGATGGATTCAATTTTCTCAGTGAAGTAAAAAGCAAGCTTATCTGTTGCCAGTGAGGAGGGGGTGGACTTATAGTCTGCTTCCAGAAGGAGAAAGCTGCAGAAGAGCTGCTTGGGCCTGCATATTTAGTAAATGCCAAAGTTTCCCTGAATAAGTAGCTCCCAAACTCATCCAGTCATCCACATCACCTGGCCAGTACTCTATAAACAGACTTTGTTCCAACCCATACTTAGGGAATTATGATTATGGTTACAAGTCCAGAAAATATTTGATTAAAAGGAGGAAGGAAGGAGAGATCTTTTACAAAGATTCCAGTGATCTACCATATTTGGAAATAGCCTTCACAGACATATTGCAGCTATGCTACCCAACTATGACATATCTAGCAAAGTTTCCTAACACTGAAAAGAAAAAGGGTACAGGAGATGACAGCCCTGTGTGCTGAGCTCTGAAGGACTTGTACTTAGAATATTCAGGGCACTGTGCTCTGGGTCAGTGTTGTCATTTACACATAACCCCACCATCCTTGGTTTCACTTTATGTAATTTCAGTTGCCTATGATCAACCATGATGCAAAAATGTTGCATGGAAAATTCCAGAAATAAACAGTTCATAAGTTTTAAATTATGAGTTATTCTGCATGAGGTGATAACATCTTATGCTTGTCTTGTCCCATCTTGCCCAGGAGGATGGATCACCCCTGTACATGCTACTGCCTACCTGTTAGTCACCTAACAGCCTCTCACCTAGGGGAGTTCAAAAAAACAATATATAGAGTTTGGTAGTTTTGCAGTTGCTGGCATCCTCTAGAAAGCACCGCTATATTGGTTAAGGCAACTATGCTGAAACAGAGAAATCCCAAATTTATAGTGATTTGACACAAGTACATGCTTGTTTCTTGTTCAAATTACGTCCATTGGTGGATAAGGGAATTTCTTCCAACCTACTCATTCAGAATAACAGAGTAAGGAAGGCTCTCCCATCTTCCCCACATGACTGCCAAGGATGTTATGGAACTCTAGTAGGCAGATGGGGAAGAGTGGCTCATATAGCATCCTCTCATCTTCTGTTGTCCAGGGCTCATCATAATATCCCATCTAGATCCCAAAAGGATAGTGTTTATACATTCTAGTTGGGCATCTGCTTCTGGCAAAAACTCTTATATTACAAAGCAAGTTATGGACCATTGCTCACATTTAGACCACTTTATCCAGAGGAAGAAAAATAAAATTGTTAAGATTTTTTGGAAGCCTTCTAGGAGTCCATTGGTTACTATTACTAAATCTTAATTATATTCCTAAGTATAACAGTCTGATACATTTTAAAATGTTTATTAATTATGCAGGATGTGCTATATACATGAGCTTCTAGAAGTTGTACAGTGATTGCAATATAAACACTACTTTTCAGATGCTCAGAGTATGGTAGAGTGAGGGAAACTTTAGAGAAACCATTGTGATAAGTTCTGCTGTGTTCTCTGACATTGCAAAGTGTTGGGCAGTGTGCGTGTCGGTGATCAGAGAAGGTGCCCTTTCTTCCATTCAAGTACTGCTACTGCTTGCCAGGCATAATGCTAACTGCTTTGGGGATTTTACACTTCATCTTCACAACAAATTCATGCTGCAATTGATGCTGTCAAAATCCTCCATTATACAGATGAGAAAACAAAGGCCAAAAGTTAAATAAATTGCTGAAGGCCATGTAAACAATGCTATTTATTTTTGATGTTATTTTAAAATTCCATTACTAGATTGCTGTAAGCAGTGAACTTTTAAGAGTTTATTGTGGTCTGAACAAGCTCTGTGAGATTCATGTGCCTCAATTGTAAATTGAAGGGAAGATTGCTATGATCTGTGTTTGAAAATAAACTGAAGACTGAGGACAGAAAAACAGGTGGATTGGAAATGGTTAGAGGCTTCCCAATATCATGTAGCTAGACCAGATGTAGAACAATCACAGGAATCCAAAACCCCATCTCCTTTCAGGAAACCTTTCTGGGTGACTTCCAAAGAATCCAAAATATAAAAAACATAATTTGTATGGTTCTAGGATAACAAAGTCACATACATGATGAGGCAATCCAGGTAAATTTAATTTACAGCATTTAATGAATCCTCAGTATCAGGGATCTACTCCAAGCACTAGGCATTTTACACTTACTCTCAAAGCTCTGAATCAAAACTGAATGCCTGTCACTCAGCCCATTCCCAGGGTATGTCCTGATCACCTGTCCTCATCGTTTGGGTCCCAAGGTGCATGGCAAATGGCAAGGTGATGATCTGAACTGCCAAGTTCTCCTTAGAACCAACAAGGAGGTTTGTAAAGACTCTTCTTATTTATTTGCCTATAAATCTGACTGTAAACTGACCTTGAAATCTCTGTCAACTCAGATCTGCAGTCTCTCTTAAATGAAGACTCACAGTTTCTGGCTGCTTGCTCTTAAAATATAACTTGATTATCACCTATTTTGTGATTATAAGCATTTTCGCATAGAAAAGTCCTTTCCATATAGAAATGTCATTTTCAATGTGTTTTGATCTGTGTTATGAGATATTCATATTCAAGATGGAATTGTGAGATCACATGGTGTCAACAGTTAAATTCTGAGCATATTAGGAGTAGTCACCACCACTTAGTTAAACTATGATGACAATGTGATAGGCTACAGAGTTTTTGGCATAGCAGTGGTTATTTTTATCTGTTTTACATGTAATTAAGACATCAATGTTTATATTATGCTGGTGTTGTGACATGTTACAGTACAACATACATGAGCATATACTTTTGTTTGAGGCATCTCCATATAGCAATGCTTACAAATTATACAAATAGATAAAAAGAATTCTACTACCCTGTCATTAGATGCCCTAAGCTTAGAAAATTCTGAGAAAAGTTTTTCCTGAATTTCCAGGTCTAATTGAATGCCTATCTTCATTAGCCACGTATCAAGAACAATGGAAATAGCACTGGGTTTGTATTAGGAAGATCTACATTCAAATCCTGGTACCCATAACTTTTGGATATATGACCTTAATCTAGTCATTTCCTAACTCTAAAATGTAGTTTCTTTAGGACCAGCAAATGGCAAAATCGCTACATCACTGGACTCACATAGTTGACCATAGTTCAAGTCTCAGATCCAATGCCTTGAAATTCATACCAGGTGCATGTGTGTGCATGCTCAAGAGGAGAATGGAGGAGAAGGGATTGTGATATGGTCATCCCCTCTGGGAGGTGAATTCTCACTTCCTGACTCTTTGTCTCTCTGGTGACTACACACACCCTATAGCAAAATCTCTCTCTAAAATAAAGGCTACTTTAGCTAGGAATGAGTATATTTCAGAGAATTCAATCAGCTAATTTAAGAGAATGTGCCTATAAATACTTATTATAAAATAGTTATTCATAATTTGAAGTGAGCTTGAATCTCAGGTTTATCACTCCATATTCTCATTTTGTTTTGCCTGTATGTTCATCTTAAGGCAATATTCTGTGTCATTATTTTGTTTAATATGTCCTTCCAGGCAAACAAAATGCTGACCCAGAATCACCAACATGAAAGATACCTGCTGTTTCACATGGAAGCCCTGATAGACTCGTGCCTGTGTTCAGCTGGGTTCATATATCCATGATGCCACTTACCTTGGGCACATTACCTAAACTCTCTAAGGCTCAATTTCTGCATCTGTAGTATGGGTATAGCAATGCCCTTCTACAAGGTTACCATGAAGACCAAGTACAACCAAGCCTGAGCTACTTCTCAGAAAATCAAAACAAACTTTACAAATTATGTCATTTTCCATCTGTTTTGATTGGTGTTATGAGATATTCACATTCAAGGTGGAAACTGTGGAATCACATGGTGTCAACACAGTTAAATATTGGGCAGATGTGAGGTAGTCACTGCCACTTAGTTATACCATGATCACAATATATGAAGGCTACAGAATTCTTGGCATGGCAGTAATTTTTTTTTTTGTCTTACGTGTAGTTTTTAAGATATTGATGTTTGTTTGCACGAGTATTATGACGTGTTACAGTATAACACACGTGAGCATATACCTTTGTTTGTTTGAGGCAACTTTTGGCACTTATTTATTGGAAACTTGAAAAGAAAGAGTCATATGCTCTTTCTGTCCATCCTTGTGCATTTCTGAAAGCTTGGCTTATGGTTATGACCACATTATCACAGTGGTTAATGCTCCCACTTGACACAGGTCAACAGAAAATAATGAAGTCAGCACAGGAAGAAAGAAATGTTTTGTCAAGGGTGTCCTATGTGTACAATCGGCATTGCCGTTTGTCACAATTTATACAAAGTTCACAAAAATCTTTAAATCTTCATTTGAGCATTTCAGCTTTAAGGATGAGAAAACTAGACCCAAAGAGGCCATAACCTACCCAAAATCAAAGAGCTAATGAGACATAGCAATAACTCTGAGGGGCTCCAAATTCTCGAATCCAAACTCCATTGACTTCGTACTGTGCTATGCTTTTCTTGTGTGTGATGTTGACTATAGATTAATCGTGCACAAGCATAGCAGGTAACTGAAAAATTCCCTCAGTTTGTCTAACCAATGCCATTATTAAAGACTCAAAATGCAGGTTGGTGTTGAAAAGATTTAGTCTCTAATTGTAAATCAGTGTTTAGCTCAAGTACTTAATCTAAGAGACTGAACATATACTAAGTAAGCAATAAACTGAACATTTTGATTTTTCTTTCTCTACCAGTCTATCCTTAGAAATCAGCCATATCATTAATTACCAGAATAGTACAACCATGAAAGAGAGTCAAGTCTTTTTATTTTATTTTATTTTATTATTTCAAGTTCTTTATACATTCAATCGTGTTATTTAGCTTGCAAAGTGAATATTCTCACATGTGTACATTTCTTCCCAGTCCAGTTGATAACACTATGAAGTTATCTTCAACAGATTATACCCCATTTCTTTATCCCATTAATGCTTTGCCTCTCTGTTTTTCTTCTAAATGCCCTTCTTCAGACTCCATTCCTTCACCCACCCTCTTCCCACACTATATCTGGTATTCACAACCATTTACTGTATTTCTATATCCTTTATTCATTCAGTTTCAGTCACAGAGTGCGGACACTCGGTATATATTAAGTGGGGACATACAATGTCCTCTCCTTCATAGTCTGGCTTGCTTCACTGGGCAGTAAATCTTTCATAAACAGTCACTTTCTGTCAAAAGCCAGGGTCTTGTTGTTTTTTATGGCTGAGTAGTATTCCATAGAGTATATGTGCCATAGTTTTTCAATACATTCATCTGTTCGTGGGCATTTGGATTGGTTCCATGTCTTAGCAACTGTGGTAATGCTGCAATAAACATCGATATGCAAGCACTTTTCCGATGAAGAATTCTTCTGTCCTTTGGGTAGATACCAAGGAGTGGGATTGTTGGATCATACGGTAGTTTTGTCTATTTTTGAGGAGTCTCCGAATTGTTCACCACAGTGGCTGGACCAATTTACATTCGCACCAGCAATGTAAGTGTTTCCCTTTCACTACACCCCCACCAGCATTTATCTTTTCGTTTTGTTTTGTTTTGTTTTTTAATCCTAGACATTCTGAGTGGGATTAGGTGATATCTGATTGTTGTTTTGATCTGTATTTCCCTTACAATGAGGGATGTTGAGCATTTTTTCATATGCCTTTTGGCTATTCGTATGCCATCTTTAGAGAGTGTTTTTTTTCCAACTCATTCTCCCATTTTTTAATAAGGCTGATCATCTTTTTCTGGAACAGCTGCTTGAGTTCCTTGTGTATTCTGGTTATCAGTCCCTTATCTGATGCATAGTTTACAAAAATATTTTCACATTCTGAGGGCTGTCTATTCACACCAATTACTGTGTCTTTTGCCATGCACAAACTTCTTAGTCTGATGTAATCCCACTTGTCTATTTTGGAGAGTATTGATTGTGCTTTGGAGGTCTTATTTAAAAAGTCTTTGCCTACCCCAATGTCTCCCAGAGTTTCCCCAGTGTTTTCTTGGAGCGATTTTATAGTTGAGGTCTTAAGTTTAGATCTTTGATCCACCTTGAGTTGATTTTTGTCAATGGTGAGAAGCAGGGGTTCAGATTCATCTTTCTGCAGGTGGATATCCAGTTTTTCCAGCACTGTTTGCTGAAGAGGTTTATCTTTTCCCAGTGGATTGACAGGTACCCTTTGTCAAAAATCAGTTGACTGTATGTTTGGGAGTTTATTTCTGGGGACTCTATTCTGTTCCATTGGTCCACCTGTCTGTTTCTGTGTCAATACCATACTGCTTTGATTACCACAGGTTTGTAGTATATTTTTAGGTCTGGGAATGAGATGCTGCCCATTCCATTCTTCTTGTGCAGGATTGCTTTGGCAATACAGGGTCTTTTATGAGGGTCAAACCTTTTAGAAGTTTTATAGATGTGAGGGAATATATTATCAAATCGAGTCCTCATTTTATATTACACATAAAATAAAATGTAGCTCCAAATTGACCCAAATCACTTTTGTCATTTTTTTAATATTGCCATTACTACAGTATTTATTATTTTTTTGAGAGGTTTTTGCTATGGGGCTCATGCGCTCGCCAGACAGACAGAGACAGAGAGACAGAAAGCGAGAAATCACCCCCCAGGGGGGATGGCCACACCGCAATCCCTTCTCCTCAGTTCTCCTCTCGGGATCTTGGGCACACACGCACACGCGCTCGGCGTGAGTTTTAAGCCACTAGGTCAGGGACACGAACTGCGGTCGACTACATGGGAGTCCAGCGACACAGTCATTACGTTAACCGCTGGTCCCATTACTACAGTATTTTCATGTATGTAAAATATTGTATTAGTATATTGTTGCCTAAAGAATCACACATACATACTTAATAAATCAGAACAAACTAACAATGGTTCTTCCCTTTCTACTTTTCCCTCTCGATATATAGACAAAAACTTGTGTCTCACCAAGTCGAGAAGACTTATTGTCTTGAGCTGCTTAGTTAATTAACAGAAGGGGAGGGACAAGAAAATGGCATAATGGTTATGTTGTTGGACTCTCATGTAGTCAACAGTGATTCAACTCTCAGACCCAGTATCTTAAAATTCACACCAGTCATGTGTGCATGCATGCCTAAAATCTTAAGAGGAGAATGGAGGAGAAGGGATTACAGTGTGGCCATGCCCCGTAGGGGGTGATTTCTCACTTCCTTTCTCTCTGGTGAGCAAACTCTTCCTATAGCAAAAATCTTGCTCAAAAAAATCAGAAAAGGATATAGCAAAATAGAATTTTAAAACAAATTGCAAGCCCAAAGTACTTTTCATAGTTCAATAATTTTAATGGAAACATACAAAATATTTAAAGACCAAAAGAAATCTACTAAGATCCCTAGGGAAACATGTCTTCTATTCCTAGACCTCAGAGGGTCTTTGTGTGTAGAGTAAGTAGCACCCATGTTCAAGGCATGCTTGCAAAGGGGACAGGAGAGATTCCAGAAAAGAATGCATCAGTGCCTGAAATGCCACCTTCACTACTTCAATGTTTAAATAAAGTGCTAAATTTCAGTGAGTGATATAATTATTTAGAATGAGTGTGAGCTCCTGGAAGTCCTGTAAATATGGGTGTGAATTTTCACTCTGTACTGATGAGCTATAGAGATCTTGGTTTCCTCCCCTAGTAATGCTTCTGACTATAGGTTTCTTATAAAACAACTTACCTGGTTCTTATATTCTGCTTTGTCTACCCAGCTCCTCTTTTCAAGAATACACCCCTCACCAATGACAACCTCCATATGGAAGATGCTCTTTCTTCCATCCCAGCCCAATATTTCTCTGACAGCTGCTGCATGCCTTCAGAGTCCTTGGTCATGGTTAATTGAGCCAAGGTGAGTCAATTCTATGAGTCAATGTTTTGCACTGAAACGGGGTTACATTAATTAATCCCAGTTGTATCTCTCTCTGGTAGCAAAATTGTCAAATGTCAGTAAGATGCTGATAACAGCCAAGTTCACAGTCATTTGAAGTCTGAGTCCCATTCATTCAAAAGTATTATTGAAGAACTTGCCACAGTTCCTGTTTTTACTTGCTAATGTCACGTTCTCCTATCAACTCACTTCTATTAGCTTTTTGCCCACCAGAGCCACATGACTACAGCCATAATTCAAGGAAAATCATATCATTCCCATTTTAGAGATAAGACAACTGAGGTTCAGATAAGGTTACTTACCTTGCTCACATAACTTTCAAAGATATTTAACTATAGGGGGTGGGGGGAGACAAGCACAGTGCAATAAACCCCATGGTAGTATCCACAGTGGTTTAGAGGAGAGGTGTAAAATAAGGAGAAGGATCAAAATTGGGCTTTTTCCCCACTGTTTTACTAAATTTGTTCTTAGCTGGAGCACAAGGCCCTCTGCCTTGCCAAATCTAATTATTAGTTTTCTGTTCTTATATTTAGTGACATTACAGAAACATTAATATAGTAAATGTTCCTTTTGCCCCAAGGTAGTCTTTCTGATTTCTAGGATACCACCCTCTCCTGTTTATATACCATACTCTTGGTCACTCTTTTTCAGCCTCTTTAATCTCTAATTAGGGGAATGCCAGCATAGGACTATGACTGACCTAGTTTCTCTCTCTCTCTCTCTCTCTCTCTCTCTCTCTCTCTCTCTCTCTCTCTCTCTCCTCTCTCTTGATAATGTCACCAGTCCTGGATTTTAAACCCATTTCCATACCATTGGTTCCCAGTCTCCAGCTCCAACCTTTCTCTAGAAGTTCAAACTCCTATATCAAACTGTCATCTTACATGGATGTCCAATGGGCATCGCGAAGACATGAATGTATTCTTGGTATTCACCTCACTGAAAACCTCTTCCTTAGTCTCACCTTCTTAGCAATATAAAAGTGCTCCAGCTAAAACTCAAAGTGGTATCTTCAAAGATCTCCTTTTCTTCTGCCCCCAATGACTGCTTCCTTAGTCTCTTCTAGGTATGGTCATAGGAAAGGCCCAGGGTCTGTGATCTTCATTTTTATCCCTAAAGGCTAATTATATCAAAAAGAAGCCCTCTTGCAGACTTGAGTTTAACTCAGAGACCAACTATTTTTCTAACACCTTATCCCATCCCTGCAATCAGAGCCACAGTGGACTTGTCATGTGTGTCTATTTAGGTGACCTCTAATCACAAGTACCTCTCCCGCATTTAAGTTAGCCTTCCAGAAGGAGTGATCATTCTTACTGGGAAACCTCTGTGCTCTGAGACTGTCCTCAAAATGAGAGTTTTCTCTTCTGTGAAAAAAATGAACAGAAACTGAGCCATTATCTATCTAATCATACATTATACAGACCTTTTCTGTTTCCTACACTTGTTGTAAGCATTCTATGTGCATAAACTCTTTAAGACTCACAACAAACTTATAAGGTAGAAATATACTCATTTTAAAGGGACAGACATTAAGGGCCATGGTACAAGCTATAACAAGGAAGCTTTCCATCTTTCACCCAGTGAGTTTAAGTGGAGCTTATAGTTGCCATGCACCTACTGAGCATTGGGGAGCCTAAAACAGTTCAGCACAGTTCAGTGTCAACACCAAGCATGCAAATGAGCACACTCAGTGATGAAGACAGGCAGGTTAGTCTACTCTGAAAATGACCACTACAGGCTGAATTGTGTCATCCCAAAAGCATGTGTCATAGTTTTAACCACCAGTATCTCAGAATGTGACTGAATCGGAGATAAATGTTAGGAAATGGCAGAAACGCCATGTTTCTAGAACACCTTGAATTTATGAACTCTGGATGAATGACTGCAGGGAAAATGGCAAAATCGCCTAACCTCATGCCTTCCTGCTAGAAAACAACAGGTTGCCAATAGATGGGTGTGTGATCTTATAGATGTGTTCTCCAAATTCCAAGGTGTGTTGTCCCCTCTGGAGTCATTTAATCATACCTTCCTTAAAGATACTGAAAACAACCCATTTCAGAACTTACCCTTATTTTTCTTTTTCTTTTTTTCTTTCACTTTATTTTTTTTTCTTTTTTACATTTTTTAAATACATTCAATCACATTTTTTAGCTTACAAGGTGATCATTTCAATATGTGAACATTTCTCCCCGGTCCAGTTGATCAAAATATAACAATACTACCTCCCTGTCTCAACAATGCTGTCTCCGTATCCCTCCTCCAAATGTTTTTCCCCAGGCCCCACTCCTCCACACACACCACATCTGACATTCACACCCATCTCTTGTGTTTGTACATCCTTTAGTCCATCAGTTTCAGTTATAGAGTGCGGACACTTGGTATATATTAAGTGGGGACATACAGTGTCTCTCCATAGCCTGGCTTGCTTCACTCAACAGTAAATCTTCCATATTCTTCCACTTTCTGTCAAAAGCCAGGGTTTTGTTGTTTTTTATGGCTGAATAGTATTCCATAGTATATATGTGCCACAGTTTTTCAATCCAGTCATCTGTACGGGGGCATTTGGGTTGGTTCCATGTCTTAGCAATCGTGAAAAGTGCCGCAATAAACATCGATGTACAAGCACTTTTCCAATGAAGAATTCTTCTGTCCTTTGGGTACATGCCAAGGAATGGGATTGCTGGATCATATGGTAGTTCTATTTGTAGACTTTTGAGGAATCTCCAAATTGTTCTCCACAGTGGTTGGACTAATTTACATTCCCACCACCAGTGTAAGAGCGTTCCCCTTTCACCACACCCATGCCAACACTTATCATTTTTTGTTTTTTTAATCTTAGACATTCTGACTGGGGTTAGGTGGTATCTCATTGTTGTTTTGATCTGCATTTCCCTTACGATGAGGGATGTTGAGTGTTTTTTCATATGTCTTTTGGCTATTCGTATGTCATCTTTAGAGAGTGTTTTTTTCAACTCCTTCTCCCATCTTTTAATAAGGTTGATCATCTTTTTTCCAATCAGCTTCTTTAGTTCCTTGTGTACTCTGGTTATCAGTCCCTTAACTGAGGCATAATTTACAAAAATATTTTCCCATTCTGCGGGCTGTCGATTCACACTAATTACTGTATCTTTTGCCATGCAGAAACTTCTTAGTCTGATGTAATCCCACTTGTCTATTTTGGGTATTATCGACTGTGCTTTGGGGGTGTTAAGTAAGAAGTCTTTCCCTACCCCAATGTCTCCCAGAGTTTCCCCAACTTAAAAAAGAAATAGAAAATGACACAAAGAAAGTGGAAGGGCATCCCATGTTCCTGGATTGGAAGAATTAATATAACCAAAATGGTAGTTCTACCCAAATTAATCTATCTATTTAATGCAATGCCAATCAAAGTACCAGACACATTCTTCACAGTTCTAGAAAAGACAATCATAAAATTCATCTGGAATAATAAAAGGCCCTGTATTGCCAAAGCAATTCTACACAAGAAGAGTGGAGTGGGTGGTATCTCACTCTCTGACCCAAAAATATAGTACAAAGCTGTAGTAATCAAAACAGCATGGTACTGGCACAGGAACAGATATGTGGACCAATGGAACAGAATTGAGTCCACAGGAATAAATTCTCAGTCATTCAGTCAACTGATTTTTGACAAGGGGTACCAATCAACCCAGTGGGAAAAGGAAAACCTCTTCAGCAAATGGTGCTGGAAAAACTGGATTTCCACCTGTAGAAAGATGAATCTGAACCCCTACTTCTCACCTTTGACAAAAATCAAGTCAAGGTGGATCAAGGATCTAAATCTAAGACCCCAAACTATTAAACTGCTTCCAGAACTTACCCTTATCTTTCTAATCCTCTAAGAAGTAACTTTATCTAAAAATAACTTTCCTTCCTCTTTTGCCCAACAAATATGGAGGACAAGAGAGGCGTGACAGGATCATCCCTGGTATGGCCTCTCCCTCTCCCTCTTGACTCAGATCTCTGTGTCTTGAGTAGATTTCCATGCGCCCTTCTGGGGACACTCTGTTCAACAGAGGAGTCACAGATAAGGTCTTTAATATGTAACTACATGGTCATAGGGTAGATCCTAATCTAGTATTCCTGGTATCCAAATAAAAGGAGAACATCAGAACATAGACTTGGGACCAGTAGATGTCACTGGACTCCCATTTAGTCAACCACAGTTCAAGTCCCAGACCTGGTGACTTGAAGTTCATGCTGGGTGAGTGTGCATGTGTGCCCAAAATACCAAGAAGAGAATGAAAGAGAAGGGATTGCAGCATGTCCATCCTCCCAGGGGGGGTGATATCTCACATTCTGTCTCTCTGTCTCTCTGGTAAATGCACATGCCCTACATGCCCTACAGCAAAAATTTCTCTCGCAAAAAAAAAAAAAAAAAAAAAAAAAAAGAGAGAGAGAGAGAGAGATCAAGAACATAGACTTACAGCAAGGGTGATCATGTGTAGACCCAGAGTACAATGGCCATCTGCAAGTTGAAGGGAGAGACCTCAAAAGAAGGTCTGTGAGCACCTTGATTTTGGACTTACACCCTCCATAATTGTGAGAAAATAAAGTTTCATCATTCAAGCCATTCAGTCTGTGGTACCTTGTAACAGCAGCTTTGGCAACTAATACAATCACTGCAATAGACACTCTGAGCTTAAGAATCCCATGGACCACTGTAGTGCAGGAATAGACCTTGTTCAGACAGGGACATTGAAAGGCCTGGCAGAATAGATGCATTTAGATAGAGAAGAAGAGGAAGTCTATGGCAGAAGAAATACCTCACCCACTCCATAAGGAGCACTGAGAATAAGCCTGTGCAGGGACAATCCTATGCGAGGGCCCAAAGCATCTCACCCTGGACAAGACCGACAGTGCATTTAAACTTAAATCACTCCATTGGTAAAATGGGCTTAACTCTTTGGGCTTTACAGGACAACTTGGGGAATGACAGATGGCAGATGACTTTGCTAATTCCAACATGCTCCACAGATGGGAAAGGTTACTAGTCCTACTTTAACTACTGTTCTCATTTAACAAGCAGAACCAGTGGTCCAGGAAAAAACACATCCCCTTGCCCTGATGCATGCCTCTGCAGTAGCCTCCTTCATTTGTTTCCATTTCAAACACTCCGTGAGCAGAGTAATCGAGTTTGAGTTGCTTGGGGGATCCTCCCCCCTCACAGTTTCATGAAGGAGAAGCTCACTGTGGCTAATGATTTATTATTTCCCCTCCTAAGTGTATTTGGTGTGTGTGCCCAGCACTGTAGCTACAGAAGGGGAGCACAAACGTGCCGTCACTTCCAATACTGGCGTGAATAAATCCAGGGCAGCCCTTCTGCCGTGATCACTTATGGAAGCAGCTCTTTCACCCTCCAAAATGGAAATGCTTTTATCTCACAGCCTCTCTCATGGGAACTGTGTCTAAATTAACTCAGTGTCCTCAAGTGCCCTGGCTTCCACCCAGCCCTCAATATTTTCAGTGCTCTAGGAAGAGGAGAACAATTCTGTGATTTTGCAAACACATATTTCTGTGAATTGGAGTCCACATGTCAATGAAAATAGCTCACATTGGGATCACTCATTATATGCTAAGCTGTGTTGTAAGCATTTTACAAGTGCAGTTTTTTTTAAGACTCACAACGACTCAAAGAGGTAAGAATTATTGTTGTCTCATTTTGTACGTACAGTTGTTTTAAAATATGACTGAATTCTCAGACACTTTGTCTGTATTAACAAGAGGTCTGCATCCTTTTCCCTTCAATCTAAGTGGGCTGTAACTATGTCAGCTCATGGATGACAATAGCAAAGGCACTTGGTGATGCAAGAAGCTTGGTCATCAAAGGCCATATGGTATCCATCCTGATTGTTGGTAATCCAGCTTTTGGAGTCTAGAACCACCATGTAAATACTCCCACCACTCTGAGGACACCAAGCTGAAGGGCCATGCCTTCTCTCTGTTCTACACTTCCACATGAACATGTTTTCCTAGTCACCCCTGCCAGGGTACCAGACATGAGAGCAAATCCATCGTGGATCCTCCAGATTGGCTCATCTGCCAACTGAATACCACCTAGTGACCTCTATCAATACCATGTAGAAAAAAACGTTACTCAGCCAAGTCCTACCCAAAAGGTACTGACCACCAACGTTTTGAGATATATTAAAATAGCTGATATTTTAAGACATTAAGCCTTGGGAGAATTTGTATAAAGTTAATAACTCAAATACTGGGTGATGAAACTAAAGTTAAAAAGAAAAGTGAAGAACTCACTCTAAGTCACATGATGATATGTCTTGGGCCTGTGATTGGACTCCAGAGACTAGTTTCTTAAAAATATAGTCTTTTAGTATAAAATTCATATCCTTTTGATAATAATGTTATTAATAAAACTAGGCGAACCAACAGGATTACTTTAGAACTGTTAATGCCGCTCAGCACTAAACGCAGGATGTTTTAGTTTTTAGAGATACAGGGTAGTCTAACTGTCTTAACTTCAAATTCCTCTCCAACCTTTTATCAGCTGTGTAACCCTGGCCCCCGAACTCAACTTCTCTAAACCTATACCTTCTCCCCGGTGAAGTGGAAAGATAACAACTGCGAGGTTCAAATGAGATCAGACCTCACACAGAGTACACGTCCAGTTGTAAATTCTGAGGAGTTCTTGGAGGAAGATTTTCTCCCTCGGGGAGAATTACCCATCAGGGATGGTATGAAATAGTGGTTTAGACATGAGATAATGACTGGAGACAATTTTCAGTGTTGACTGAGGGGGAGTGACTGGAAACTAATTGGTAGAGGTCAGGAATTGTGACCAACATCCAACAGCACAAGGGCAGTCCTCCCCACGTGTCCTGCCAATGACAAGGAATTATTCACTCTGACATGTCAATAGTACGGCTGTTGAGAAACATCTCATAAAAGGATGACCACGTTGTGTAGATGTTGAAATAGATAATATCTAAGTAAGATTTAATTGCATGACTCAAAAGTTGTATTTTCCAGCTTTAGAGCATGCTAGGATTCTGACCTTTAACAGTCTTGTAAGCCGAGATGATAAGATCCAAAATGTTTTAAGTGACAGGATTCTAAAAGCCACAGTTCTAAATTTCTAAGATTCTATGTATTACTCTAAGGTTCTTAAAATCTAAGACTACTTCTTTCTGCTTCTCAAATGCTAAGGTCTTAAGAAGCTTTCATGGTAGATTCTAAGATATTTTGAAATTATGCTTCTAATATGCTATCCTCCAAGAAACAGGCTGCTATGGCTCTAAGACAATGGCGTGTGGCAATGCTGAGATGCTAGCTTGCCATAATGTGCATTTCTAGCTTTGTTTGTCCAGAGCACAGACATGTACATGCTGAGATGAGAGGCTAGTCTATATCCCTTAATTTAGATTTCCAAACTGTTTGATATCTGGTTGTATCTTAAAGCAATGTCAGAAAAGTAGAGATGTCATTGAAATGCTTCCTTGGGTAGACAGATGAAAGTTCAATAGTTGTAATTCCATATAGAATTACTGGCCCAGTTTTAACTAAATTGCATGTTCTTGGATATAAAGAGGATACTAACATTTGTATTCATTACAGTGCAAAGGCATAATTTATGGAATGTGATCAAAGGTAACTTTACTTTCGCTTCTTATATTCCCTTTACATTTATTCTGTGGGGACGGTTATGTTCTGCCCCTGGGTTATATCTAGGATAAGTCATATACTTCTCAAGCATAAGTGATTAACATACAAGTAATCGAGAAGCAATTAACTTGTCCAATCCAGTGAAATAATCAAAACTGTAAACTTTAGCAAAGTTGCAGCTACTTCCCCACCCCAGGTATGCCTTATTGCTAGCTATTCCCAGTGCTTGAGGACAGGTTCATGGTTGACTTCCCTTTTCCTTCTCCACATTGTTTTTTCACTATTCCATTTCATCTCTACACCATGATTTCAGACCCCTCCAGGGTCAGAAATAGTAGTGGAAGAGGAGAGAGAAAAGAGGTAGCAAACATCTTACTTGGGTGGAACTATTGAGACACAACACAGGTCCTCTTTGGGATTGGTGAGTATTTTGTTTGTTTTGTTTTTGCAATTTGAGCATGCACTCACAGAGAGAGAGAGATGGAGAAAGAAGGGGGGAAAGAGAGAGAGAGAGAGAGTGTGTGAGAAGTCATTCCCTAGGGAGGATAGCCACACCACAATTTCTTTTCCTCCATTCTCCTCCTGGGACTTTGGCATGCACATACATGTGCCCTATGTGATTTTCTTTATATTTTTAAGACTTCCAGAATTTTCATTTCTGGAACTGTACAGCAGGTGTTAAAATATAATAAATAAAAAATAATGCTTATAAATCAGTGTTTATGCACTAATATTAAAATCAATGCAACAATAGCAACTTTTTCTTGAATATCTGATACTAAAATATGTTCTGATTATCACTAATTTCTCTCATACTTGTAGGGGATTTATTTCAAACTGGGACAATTGGAATCACTTGTTATCTCAAAGGAATATCTATATCTACAACATTTAACGATAAAACTAAGTTTCCTTCTTTTAGTCAAAGAATCAGAAACGTTTTAATGACAGAATTTTCAGACTACTGGGTCCAGAACTCAAACCACCTGCTGGCCATATGGCATCTACAACCCTAACCTCCATACCACCTGCTGGCCCAGTTGGTGAATATTTAATTCTGTCTCTCGCAGAAAATACCCATGCATTTTTCAGATAGTACTATCTCCTCTCTAGAGCTGGTGGGTTCCCTCTTGTGATTCCCTCAGTATGAGATGACATGTCCCTATTTCAGCCGATTATGTAGGGCTTCTCTTTTAGCCTTAATTCACTCCATCAAGTGCACTTTCCCTTCTGAAACAAGATCTAAGACAATTCTCTTCTGTGAGGTCCAATTGATCCACAGGAGATCATGACGCTTCCTTTGTCTTTAGAAGTTCTAAGAGTTTGGGCCAGCCAGGTGGCACGGTGGTTAACGTGACTGGATCCCACATGGTTGACTGCATGATTTGAATCCTGACCCTGCAGCTTGCAAAACACACCAAGAGTGTGCATGCATGCCTAAAATCCTGAGAGGAGAATGGAGGAGAAGGGACTGCAGCCCTTGGGTGATGATTTCTCACTTTCTTTTTTTCTGTCTCCTGTGAAAACACACATACACACACCCTATAACAATAAATAAATAAATAAATAAATAAATAAATAAATAAATAAATAAAAATAAACTGCTAGGTGTTCAAGTTAGTTTCAATTCAACCTCTTTCTGCCCTCTTAGAGTGGTAAGATTGTTAGACTTTTGCCATTTAGATGTCACAGGTATGAGTCAGACACAAGTTCACTGAGTCCCTTCTGTGAGTGGTTCCTTTGACACCCTTTCACTTGAGGGGAAGGGTGTGCTCTCCACCCCACTGCCCTGTGCTTGTTTGTAGCAAGGATGAAATGGGGTCATAAGACACCATAAATGACAACTTTATCCAAAATTATTTTCTGTCTTTCATAACCTAGAGCATCAGAGGCCAATAAACTATGGACTAGTGGAATCCTACACACTCCCTACTTTTATAAATAAAGTTTTATAACACCACACGCTTTCATTTACATTCTATCTATGGACTTTCCACTCTATGACAGCAAAGTTGAACAAATCCAAGAGATCACATTGTGCAGATTCTAGGCTATAAACCTCTGGTTTCCTACAGAAAGTACTTGATTAATTCCACACTGAAGGCAAGAGCACATAACTGGTTTCTGCTGCCTTCTTTAGTGAATACAGCTAGGCATTCTTTAGCTTCTCCTTTTGGAAAGTAGCATATTATATTGGGACTTACATGAAACAGAGACCAGCATAGTTTTACTTTAACTTTCTGTCATTCTGTTAAATGTTTGTTAAGTATCTACCCAGTAGTAGTCAAGCATTGCACAGGAATGTTTACCCAGGTTACCATGTTGGATCCTCATAAGATTATACTCTAAGGCAAGCAGCATGGTTCTCCATGGACAAAAAACTTCACCCTTGGAGAAGTTTAGTAACTTGCCTGAGATACAAGGCTAGCAGCCAGCTGTTGTGGGAATCAAACCAGGTCTGTCTGATTCAAGAGAAAATACTTTCTGAAATGTCTCAGTTCTTTCCAGCTGCACTTTCGAGAGACCAGGAACTATGCTGTGAAGTCTCTTCCTTTTATTACTGATGCGTAGTCTCTGTCCCCAAGAAAATAGAGTGCTGTAACCATCATCATTCCTGGAACATGGTCTCTGGGAGCACTGGAGAACTACTTATCCAATAAATCTCTCCCAAATTAGGGTCCAGCTAGGTGCTGTCAAAGCCATCATCTGCAAATATAAATTTTAGCTTAATTTCAGAGTACTTCATTGTGCATCTTCTCCTATGGAGTGTGTCTTCTATAACTTCTGATTGTTAAAAGTGATAACAAAAGAAGACAAAAAAAAAATCCTAAGATCGAATTTACCTTCATCACAAGAAAGGATAGATGAATTCAAAGAGGACTTTTGACATGCGTGGCCTACTTCAACCTCCCTGCCCCACTGTTGCATTTTTTTTTTAAGATGAAAAAAGTGAACTCTAACGAAAACAGTAACAGAAAAATATTCAATAGCTGGCCCATAGTGACATAGCAATTAACTACTGAGTTAAAAGAAACCAAATTTTAGACTCCAAACCTAGTTTTCTCTCCAGCATGACTAAAACAAAAAGTAACTAAGCCTTTTGCTCTTTCCCAACTTTCTGAGGAATATTGTGTATTTTCCTAATAGACATCCAGGTCTTTTGTTATACTGCAACAGAAATGCTCAGAGATTTCGTAAGTGAGTAGCAGTTATGTTTATTCAATGAGAATGGCCATCGGGTCATGGCTGGAATGATTGCATTAATCCAGACTGCATGGGAAGGGGGAACCTATGTATACAGCCACGGCAACTAGAGTCCAAGGAGAGGTTGGGGCTACAGAGAAAAATCGGAGCAAGTTTGATGTGTTTGGAAGTGACGAGATTGAGTGGGAGGGATAAATATATTATATAGAGAGTTTTACAGATAGATGAACTGAACTGAAGATTGATTGCATCAAACCCTCCATTTCCATGTTAAAAAAAACTACTAATATTTTCTTAGTTGAATCTTTATTGTGTATCAAGCACTATAATTAGTATGGATGGTAGAAAATGAAATAAGACATACAATTACTGCCCTCAAGAATCTGTTAACCAAAATTTATTTGGCAAGATCTTCATATTTTTAAATCCTCAGAAAACAACAGATAACACAGAAATTATCCATTCTTTGAAAGTTTGGGGTCAGACTTTTGGCCATTTTCCATGGGTAATGGAATCTTTCCAAATTTGGCATTAAGACTTAATTAGGGGGCCGGCAGGTGGCATGGTGGTTAAAGGCACTGGACTCCCACATGGCCTACCATGGTTTGAGTCCTGGACCTGGCAGCTTGCTTTCTCACTTTCTCTCTCTCTCTCTCTCTCTCTCTCTCTCTCTCTCTCTCTCTCTCGCCAAATTGAAGTAAACAAATGAATAAATAAAGTTAAATAAAGTAATTATTTTTTTAAAAAATTAATAATTAATTAGGCTGGGGCTGGCAGCTGGCATGGTGGTTAAAGGCGCTGGACTCCCATAAGGTCGACCATTGTTCAAGTCCCGGACCTGGCAGTTGGCTTTCTTGTTCTCTCTTTCTCTCTCTCTCTCTCTCTCTCTCTCTCTCTCTCTCGCTCTGTCCCTCTTTGGTCAAATTTAAAATGAGTAAATAAATAAAATTAAATAAAACAATTATTTTAAAAAGTCTTAATTAGGCCTTATTGGTCTTACACAGTTCTCTACTGTCTCTTTTATACCATGTCTGTCTCATTCCTCCCACCCCCAATTTTAGTATTGTAATATTTATTTGCTTATAAGTATTGTAAAAATATTCGCAAATTTCAGAGCTGGTGGTTGGTGTGGTGGTTAAAGCAGCTGGATTCCCACATGGCTTACCATGGTTTGAGTCCCAGATCCAGTGGTTTGAAAATCACTTTGGGCACATGTGTGTGCATGCCCAAAATCCTGACAGGAATGCAGGAGATGGGATTTTGACCCTTCCCCCTGGGGAGGGATTTCTCACTTTTCCTCTCTCTGTCTCTGTCTCCTCTCCAGTGACTGGATGCATCCTATGGCAAAAACTGAAAGAAAGAAATAGAGAGAAAGAAAGAGAAAAGAAAATTAGCAAATTTCTAATTATTTGTCATTTCTTTTTCAGATGTCAGACTTTTTTTTTTTTTTTTAATGTGGCATATGCTTAGAGACTTAAGAGATGGTTTGCTTTTCCTCAAGATAATTTGATATTCATCAGTCCTCTCTCCTTTATCCATCCAATTCATTTGTTGATTTATGCTACAGACATTCCTTGGGTAAGTTGTCTTGTGTATAACTCTCACTTATTCCCTTAGGCCTCATTTCCTTCAGGAACTTCCTTGACCATCATTGCTGCAGAGTATGTGTTGTGTATGTGTGTGTGTGTTTCATGCTATTGTAACATCTGCTATATAACAATCCTTCGAGAAATATTATACTGCGGAACTGAGTTGGATTGTAGCCCCTCTTGGGAAAACTAGGGACCTAGGTGAATAAGTCAAAGGCTTCATCCTTGACTGAGTTGTGATGAATGTGGGGAAGACAAACAAGTAAAAATATCTCACAGCACATGATGGGGAGAAGGAGCAGAAGATAAGGAGGGGAGGAGGGAGGCTCAGGGGGAGGTTTTACTTAAAGGCCAGTCACATTCTTACCCATCATTGCAATAGATGAAAGCAGAAAGGTCAGTCTGGCTGACCCAGATAGAGACTCTTTCTTGAAAGAAGAACAAAATTAAAATTCTGAACCTCTCAGTCCACGCGTTGCCAAGTACACTGCACCGATTACTTACATTTCTTGACTATAAGAGGCTTTGACAAGCAACAAGTGTGAAACATGCTGGGAGTTGATTATTCTATTGAATAGACTCTGGATAAGTTGGATAAATGAAAGGCATGCTGCGTGCCTCTGAAATTCAGGCTGAGGAAATAAAGTGGAATTGGCAAATACAACATGTCAAATGAACTCCAGCCATCACCTTCAAAGACACCAGAGTCCGACCAATATATTAGGTTCTCAGGAGACTCCAAGGTGCTCAGTGTATATTAATTGGCAATGTCACTCCCGAGTCCACGTTACATACAGATGTTTTGCATCTCAATTTTAATTCAGCAGGCATTAATTAAAGCCTGACTCTTCATTTATTTATGCATTCATCTCTTATCACACAAATGTTTTGTGTGCCCAGAACTATGCTTGGTACAGAGTTAAGAACAGAGTCGAGTATAACCAGGCTTGCCGTGCCCTGAGGATGTTCATCATCTTGTGAAGAACCCACGTGGTAAATAGTCACTCAAATAATCAGCTAAGATTGTGATAAATACTAACGAGGTAAAGGACAGAGTGTGGAAAGAACCCTTAATTAGAGGCCCTCATCCAGCCTGTCAGCAGATTGCTCCCCACGCCAGGCCAATGATATTTTAAGGGAGGCGTGAAGATGTGTGGGAAAGAACCAGGCACCAGGGTAGGCACCCAAGTTAGGAGACCTTCTCTGACACGGGGCTGGTGACTGTGTGTAGAGAGGTTGAAAGAGACAGGTGAGGCCCAGCATGACCCAAAGTCAGTCATGACAATTTTAAATGCAAATATTGGAAAACTTGGGAAAATTCAAATAGGTGTGAACAGAAAGAAAATCAATCTCCCTATACCCCTTTCAACTGTAAGAGACTACCAGATTCAATATGAGTTAATGTGCTTCTCTGTTAAAATTCAGTATGACGTCAGAGAAACACCCGCTCAGGCATGGATGGTCCAACTTACTTTTCAGTCCTTGTTACCTGGCTAAGGCAGACCCTCAGTCCTAAAATTCACAGAATACCATGCACTGATTGTTCAGATTAGTTGGAATTCAGACTCTGAAGATCAAGGAGCCACCATCTACTAGAAGGGATAGAGGTGGAATAGAATCAGAGCTCTGGTGAGAAAGAAGGATCCGACGTGTGGAACAGAAGCCGAGTAAGCTCCCATTAGTGTCTTCTGTGCTGATCTCCTGGAAGCCAGAGAAAAGTCAAGTTCAGCCCATGGCAGGATGTAAACAGGACTAGAGCAACAGCTATGGTCTTGAACAGACCTTGGTTCCTGTTCTTCCAGCTACTGGATAGAGTAGCTGGAATAATGATTAAACATGTCGCTCTCAACTGGATCACTTTTAAAGTGGGGAAAACAATTATAGTCTCATGGTTTGATTTTCTAGAAAAGAACACAATCATGTAAATCATAAATTGGATATGTAACACATAATTGATACATATTCCTTTCTTCTTCTCTGACCTTTCATTTATCTTGCCCCAGAAAATGGGGGAAAACTAGTGAATCTATGAAGTCTCTGTGGCAAATATTGGTTTCAAAACTGAGAGGGGAGGACGTGCTTATGACGGATCTTCTACATAGCGCTAGTGAGAGAGAAACACAACGTTGGGGATTGGGACGGCATCGATGTCCAGCCTATGCGGTGTCTGAGTGAGGTGAGTGACGTAAGGCAGAGGAGGTATGAGTCTGGCCTGAGAATCAGCTTCCTTTTGACAGTGAAGGCCTTATAGTAGATCAAGTTCTTCATGTCCATTTACTTCAGTAGTAAGTCTCTCTCAAGAGATTCCTCAAGTCTCATGCAAAAAAGCCGTGGACAGCCCAGGCTCACCAGTTCACTCAAGAGCCCAGATATGCATAAATACTACCTGGACTCCTCAGACTCCACCCCATCCCCTGTCGAAGCAGCATGTGCTGAATTGAAGGCCATAGAGACTGGCTTGGAAAAGACACAGGAAACAGTGAAATGGCCAATGCTCGAAACACAGGGTCTGATTTAACTCTTCTTTCAATAACTCAGAAAAAATAAAGAGGTCATGAACTAAGAGGGCAGAAACACAAAGAGGATAAAGCATTATAAAGATAACTTTTTGGGGAGGTCCAGACAGTGGCACAGTGGTGACATGACCAGCCGGCATAGTGGTGAAGGTGGCTGGTCCCACATGGCTGAGTGTGGTTTGATTCCTGGACCTGCTAGCTTTGAACACCTGCAAGGCATGTGTGCATATGTGCCCCAAATCAAAATCCCAAAAGAATGGAGAAGAGGGGATTGCAGTATCTTCACTGGGGGAGTTCTTTCTCAGTTTTTCTTTCTCGGTATTTTCCCTCTCTTCTATCTCTCTTTAACAAGCAAATACACCCCATAGCAAATTAAAACAAAATAAAACCAAAGGACTAAACAAGGAAAAAATGTAGCCTCATGTGGGAAGGCTCCAGGTTGACCTTCCTGAATACAGAGACATATCTGTGCCAAGGATCTAGGGCTGACTGGAACTGGGGGTGAATCGTGGTTGACACCAACCAGTTCCTGGTTGGAGAAGCCAGTCTCTCTCTTTCTCCCCACTTCTCTGTCTGTCTGTCTCTCTCTCTCTGAATAAATAAATGAAATATAAATAAAGAATATAAGAAAATTAAGAAAATTAAGAAATTTAAAGATAATCTTTTAATAAAATTTAGAAGTCGTAGAGAGCTCGTATATGTGGAGAAGTTTAAGTAAAAACAGCAGACATTTAATTTGGCTTTCAGGATTTGCTTTTAGAACATTAAGGAATATTATATTAAATGAAATGAGAAATGAGAAAGATGAAACAGAATATTTGGGAAAAATATGTAGTTGAAAATGGCTGGAACATATATTTTGAGGAAAGTTTTCAGAGATGAGTTGTAGATACAAACAGATATTAGAGACTAAAGAGTCTCTTCCCGATACTAAGATGGCCTTTATTTTGGAGGTAAAGCAGGGGCTTTTCATGTGTTTCCTTTTGTATTGTTATTATCATCTTATTTTTTATAGATTTTATAATTTAATGACTATACATCACACTGCTTATAAGTTGAATTTGCCCATCATGAATTTCACACTAATCTAATTGAGGATAGCAAACACATTATCATCAACAGATAATAATCCATGACATTTTTTTAAAGACTTATTTATTTAATTTTATTTATAATCTTCCTTTATTATTATTTTTTAAATATTTTTTAGAGAGGGTTTTGTCTTAGAGTTTGTGTGCTCGCTGGGGAGAGAGACAGAGTGAGAGGGAAAGTGAGAAATCACCCCACAGGGGAATGGCCATGCCCCAAACCCTTCCTTTCTACTCTCCTCCTAAGATCTTGGGCATTCATACACACGTACTTGATGTGAGTCTGAAGCCACTGGGACTAGAACTATGGTTGGCCATGTGGGAGTCCAGTGACATAACTACTATGCCATCTGCTGGACCCCATTTTTTTTTTTTTTTTAACCAGGGAGACACACAAAGAAAACAAGATGGAAGACAAGAAAGCAAGCCACCAGTTTGAGACTTGAACTGCAGTTGGCCATTTGAGAGTACAACACTTAAACCTCCATGCCACCTGCCTGCTGGCCCCCATCATTTACATTTTTTGAAAGACTGCTCTGGCTGCATAGGACAGAGGACAGATGGACTGAATTACTGGACATAGGAAGATGGGACATGAAAGACAAGACGTTTTTTGAGAATTTAACTTCTCTGAAAGGGATAGTAGAGTTCTATTTTTAGACTTTTGTTTTGTTTTGTTTTGTTTCTTTGTAGACGTTTAATTTCTATTATTAAATTTTATGTTACAAAAACCATACATGAATGAAAGCTAATTGTAAAACAGTCCAGATGTATAAAAGGCAAAAATTTAAATGTCTTTACATTACAACTCTTTCTCATCCCATTTCTTTTTCAGAGCCAATCACATTCATACCTGGTATGTGTTATTCCAGGTCATTTCATACTTTTACAATACATTCAAAGATAGATATGTGTAGTTTTTATGAGAATTATATCTGTTAATATGAATTTCCATACCATTTGTAGTTCTTTCAGAAGCCAATGGAATTTTTTTATATTCACCAAATTAAAGTATTGGGTAAAGGCTTTATTCTTTAACCATGGATACCTCTTGCAAGTATCATCTATACAAATTATTTTTCTCATGTTTTTACTTATTTTGAATATATTTTATTTCACTATATTAAATGCATTTTTGTAAAAATTCTTTTTTTCGGTGAAAAATCAATAATAGGAATTTTTATATTGTTCACATTTTAGAAATTTATGTTGTCAATAATCACTATTTGTATTACCATTCTAATGCACAGAATCCATTGGTGTTTGTGCTAAACTGCATCACTATGGATCTCCTTACCTGTTCTACCATCTCTTCTTTCTCCCTGCATCCCCATTTATTCCACTTCAAAGATCTTTCAATTCTATCTTTTTTATTTGTTTGTTTTAAAGACAGGGTCTTGCTGTGTCACTTTCCTCTTTCCTCAGCCCCTTGAGTTGCTGGGTACGTGCCACCATGCCAGCAGTTAGGATGGACTGGGAGTCAAACCCAGGCCTTCCGTATGGTTCCAGTCTTCAGAGCATAGGACCTTAGCAGTATGTGCCACCATGACTGGGCCTTTTGATTCTGTCTTGAAATCTTCACCCCTCCTTCATTTCCTGCTCATCCTCTCCTGCCCAGAAACGCTGTGGCCCCTGTCTTCTTTCACCTGGATTACTGCCATGGCCTCCTGACTGGTCTCAGGTCTTCCAAACTCATTATCTGTTGCTACATTTCTGTTTTCCACAGGTCAGAGTGTGTTCTTAAAAACAAAATCAGATGTTGCTGATTCATGATTAAAACTAGCCAGGGTCTTCCCATTACACTTCAAATAAAACCCAAATCCCTTACTCAGGCCCAGGGTGACCTGGTGCCTGTTAAGTTGCCATGGTCACTTTATGTCCCCTCACACTACACTCCATCTGCACCAATTTCACTCCAGATCTCCTTGCTCTACAATCTAGCACCCTGACCCTGTACAACTATGTCTCTGGAAGCTCCTTTTCTTTCTTTCTTTCTATCTTCTTTTTCTTTTTCTTTTCTTATTTTTTTTGGCTATAGGGCATGTATCTTGCCAGAGTGACAGAGATACAGAAAGAGAGCAATCACCCCCCCCCCGGGGGGGGGGGGGTTAACCACACCACAGTCCCTTCTCCTTAACTCTCCTCCTAAAATTCTAGGCACACACACACACACACACACACACATACACACACCCTGTGTGAGTCTCAAGCCATCAGGTCTGGGACTCAAACTTCAGTTGACCATGTGAGAGTCCAAAGCCTTAACCACTATGCCACTTGGTGGCCCCTCATTTTCTTCTTTTTAATCTCAGTTTAAATGTCATTTTATCAGAGGGTTTTCTTATCTAGACTTTATAAATTAAAGCTTATTATTTCATTCACCATTTCAGCCTTTCTAATTTTTCTTTCCTAACATGTGTTTTAACTCACAATGATTTTAAATAGTTAAATATTTGCTTATTAGCTCAAATATGCTTTTCCTAGACCAAAATGCAAAATGTATAGGAGCAGATGGTGGGTTTTATTATTGTTCTTCTTCAGGTTTGTCCCCTGTTGTCCAGCATCATTCATGGTACTCAGAATGCTTTCGATGAGTGTTGTTGATTTACGAAAGAAAGGGAGTGAGAAGGAGAAATGAAGGGGCAACACATACCAAAATGAAGAAAAAAGAGAATAAAGAAAAGAAGGCAAGCAGGTAGGCATCTAATTTAATGGATCCCATGTTACTCTTTATATTAGCCATATGAGTTGAATTAATTATCAAGAAATTTTGTGCAATCATCAGACAAAACAAGTTATAAACAGTAAAACACTATGCTATGCAAGTCATGGCCATAAGGGCTGGTTCCTACTCCTCCTGTCTGCCTCCCCAAGGACGCCTCTTGCCATTCAGTGCTCTGAGTAGAATGGACACTCTCCTCTGGCTCGAGTCCTCCCCTCTCTGCCTAAGAGTGCCTGCTCTGTTCTGCCTTATTCTTCCTCATCATTTAAAACTTCCTCTGGATTTTTCCATTTAACACCCCTCATTTTCCTGCCTAGAAATGTTACTACATTTTAGGGTTCTTAGTGCTTGTGGTGGCTCTGTGGCAGTCTCTGCCCTGATGACATGGATTTATAAGAAGGTGTTGAAGAGCCTGTCATGTGATCTGATGATGAGCTTCCCAAGGAATACATGTCTTGTTCTTTGTAACACCAGCATTTAGCAAAATAACAGGCACGAAACTGGTAATAAATAAATATTGAGCCTGTATATGATCCAATAAGTGAGCAAACGAGTGAATAATAAATAGCTACAATTGCTGAACACAGAAACTGTATCCTTAGCATTTCCATAGAGCACCGAGGGTCTTAGATATTATAGGCACGTAAACTCATGTTACTTTTGGATGGGTGTTATTTCTCTACAGAAGAGTCACTTTCTCTATGGCTATGTGGCCCAGTAAGACTGCAAACAAGGGTATTCTGCTCATCAAGAAAGGCCAGTAGGTATTATTCCAGAGACATCCCCTGCCTGAGCAAAAGCAGAGTCCTTAATTTACTCTGACAACTTCTTTTAAGTAGCCAAAGTGAATTGGAAACCTCCCCTTGAGACATTCATTGGAAAACACAGTTTGGATTAGTCTAATAACTGAATGTCAACTGACTTCCAAAACAAAGCAGCGAGGCATGCTGCCCTCTTTACAAATCAAGTAACCCAGAAGAACACAGCCTCAGAAAGGACTAACAGGGATCTCAGGGGATGGACCCGGAGAGGAAATTGTTTTTACCTACAGGCTAAAGTCCAAAAACCGGAACTTGCCATCCACCACCATTTATAAAGTAATTCTAATTCTGACTTGCCTTTTTTTTCCTTTTTTTTTTTTTTTTTTATCAGAAACACTTGGTGAAGCTCCATAAACATTTATTTTTCTTTACTTTTTTTCTTAGAGAGATTTTTGCTATAGGGCACTTTGCTCACCAGAGAGACAGAGAGAGACCAAGAGACAGAAAGCAAGAAACAATCCCCCCCCCCCCCCCCCGGGGAGAATGGCCATGCCACAATCCTTTCTCCTCCGTTCTCCTCTCAGGATTTTGGGGACACATGTACACATGCCCAGCATAAGTTAAGCTGCTGGGTCTAATATTTAAACCGTTGTCAATTACGTGGGAATCCAGTGACATAACCATTATGCCATTTGCTGGTCCCACCCCATAAGCATTTCTCTGTTTTTGAGAGGTTTTTCCTGTAGGGCGCATGCACTCACAAGAAAGAAACAGATAAACAGAAAGCAAGAAATCACCCCCCCAGGGGATATGGCCAGACCACAATCGCTTCTCCTCCATTCTCTTCTTGGGATCCTGGGCATGCACGAGCATGTGCCTGGTGTAAGTTTAAGCTACTAGGTCCAGGACTCGAACAACAGTCAGCTACATAGAAGTCCAGCAATATAGCCATTATGCCAACTGCTGGTCCCCCCATAAGCATTTCTAAAGACAGTGAAGAGAGAGTATTCGAGGTAGGATGGGCAATATGAAAAAAGGTAGGAAAGTTGGCAAATGAGGAATGTTCATAAGGTGCACCCTGAGGGAGGAGGTAATGAGAAAATAGGAGAACGGTGGCCTGGCTTTGGAATGCCTTTACATCAAGTAGAGGACAATGCTTTTGCATCAGTAGGTGATAGACAGCAGCCATGTGTTTTTAGTAAAGCAGAAATCCTATTTGGGGCAGAGAAAAATCCTTCATGTCAGATTACTGATTATTGGTAGTACAGAAACACCTGTCAGAAGACAGAAGAGAAAGGACTTTCCATAGCATGGCAAAATTCTCACCAAAGATGTTTCTTAGACTTCTAGTCTGAGCAGGATGGCACTGTTTTTCCTGTTTCTCCTCTCTAGGCAGCATGGTAAGCCCTGAAACTGATGGAAGAGATGATGAAAGGAAGACTCCGAGGTGGATAGAGAAGGCCAGCTGGTTTAAGTTGCCAGAACTGGAGGAAAAGGAAGGCATCTTTCATCCTACTACCTAGCAGAGGAGAACCCCCCAAGAATTGGCATTTACCACTCCCTGACTCACCCAAGTAAGCTCGTTCTGCCCCCTGAGTCTGATGATAGGCTTTCTGATAATCAGTCAGCAAGAGGAATTGATGGGTAGCCCTCAAATAACAAAAGGCTGGGCAAAGCATACTCCTGCCCATAGAGACTGCCTTCTTCCAACGAGAGAAGCTGAGGGGTCAAGAATGAAGCCAAGACCAACCCAGTGAAGCAAGTAGCCTAGTCCAGGAGGCCTCTTTGCTGTCATAGTCCCAGGAATCTTCGTCCCTATCCAGAGCCACCAGAAGATCCAAGATCCAAGAGCTCAAGCCAGCAGATCCCACTATGCCCTTTACCAATGAAGAACACCCACAGCTGGACCTGGGAATACCCCCTCCATGCACTTAGGAAGCACCATCCAGGACCAGTGAGAATTCCAAGTGGCACCACACATCAGTGAAAACAACATCACAAAAGTTCTGAAATTAAACTGCCCAGGGAATCACACCCTACTAATTAGGCCAAAGTCCACATGCTAAAAGTAAACTAGGTGGCTGCCTGCTAAGGGATCTAAACAGGAACATAGTGTTCTTTTTTTAAAAAAAAAAAAAAAAAAAAGAAAAAAAAGAAAAGAAAAGAAAAGAATTATTTTATTTATTTATTTTCAATTTGACCAGAGAGGGACAGAGTAAGAGAGAGAGACACACACAAGGCAAGCCACCAGGCCCGAGACTCACCACAATGGGCCATATGGGAGTCCAGTACCCTTAAGCACCAGACATAGCATTCCATTGTAAGAGACAAAGTACAACAAAAATACCATAAAAAAGCACCTGTAACACCAAACACCAAGAAAATCATAAATGGAGAAGAAAAGATAGTCTATGATGCCATAGTGAGGTGAATCAGAAGTTGGAATTATTTGACAAGGATTTTGAAGAAGTGGTTATTAAAAAATGCTTTAAGATTCTATTATAAATTCTATTATGGAATTTATAATAAGGTATAAAGTATGAAAAAGAGCCAAACAGAAATTAAGAAAGTTGGGGTTGGCAGGGAACTGGACTCACTCCCATATGGCTGATTGTGGTTTGAGTCCTGGACCTGACATTCTTATTTTCCTTTTCTCTCTATCTCTGGTCAAATCAAAAATGATATAATAATAATAATAATAAATTATATTAAATAAATAATTTTCAAGAAAGAAATGAGGAAACTTAAAAATATAATATCAGAAAATATCTCATTGGCTGAATTCAATACTGCAAATGGTTATAGTAATTAAGACTATGTGGTATTATTATATGGGCAGATAACAAATATCAGTACAGTGAAATACAGATTCTAGAAATAGACCCACAGAAAGTCATTGACATGATTTTGAGAAGAGCGAAAGAAATTTTAATGGAGGAAAGATAATCTTTTAAACACATAGTGTTGGAGCACTTAGAGGTCTATAGACCAAAAGTCTTAACCTAAACTGCATACTTTATCAAAAATGTACTCAAAATTGGCCGTAGAGCTAAATATAAATCACAAAACTATAAAATAGAGATAAAAAAATTCAGGATCTAGAAGTTTTTAGACTAGACACCAAAATCCTGATCCAAATAGTAAAGTAGACCTCCTTAAAAACAAATAGACATTTCAGTGAAGACAATATACAGATAACAAGTAGCATGTGAAAATGTTCATATTTTAGTTTCCATATGTGATAACACATGATCAGTAGCCATCAGAGAAATGCAGCAAAGTAATAGTATATCACTACATTCCTATCACAATTAGAGAAAGTAATAAGAAATAATAGTGACGGGGCCAGCAGATGGTGTGGTGGTTAAGGGTGCTGGACTCCCACATGGCCAACTGTGTCTCGAGTCCCGGACCTGGCAGCTTGCTTTCTCACTCTTTCTCTCTCTCTCTCTCTCTCTCTCTCTCTCTCTCTCTCTCTCTCTCTCTCTCTCCCCCCCCCTTCTCTGGTCAAATTAAAATAAATAAATAAGTTAAATAAAATAATTCTTAAAAAAAATAAATAAAAAATAGTGACAAATGATGGTGATGATGCAGAGAAAATGAATCACTTATAGATTGCTGTGGGAACTGTTCATGGTATACCCATACGAAATACAGTCTGACAGTTTCTTGTAAAAATAAACATAAACTTACCATATGACCAGGTAATTGCATACTCGGACATCTATTACAGAGGAATGGAAACTTATATTCAGACAACAACATGTACATAGATATTCATAGTAGCCTTATTTAAAATAGCCAAAATTTGGAATCAGTCTGAATGTCCTTCAACAGGTGAATGATTGACAATTTGTAGTGTATACATTCCATGGGATAGTAGGCAGCAATAAAAAGAAACAAGAATTTGGATGTATCTCTAGATATTTCTGCTGTGTGAAAATGTTCAATTATGGAGACATCATGTGGCATGGTGGTTAAGGTGCTGGACTTCCACATGGTTGACTGAGGTTTGAGTTCTAGACCAGATAGCTTAAAAATCATACCAAGCATGTGTGCATGAGTGCTTAAAATCTCAAGAGGAGAATAGACAAGAGATTGTGGTTTGGCCATCTTCTGTGGGGGATGATTTCTCACTTTGCCTCTTACTATCTCTTTCTGTCTCTCTCCAGAAAGCACATGTGCCGTATGGCAAAAGGAAAGAAACAAAAAAACAAAACAAACCAAAACAAAAACCCTCAATTCCAAAAGATTACATTTCATATTATTTCAATTACATATAATTTTCAAATGACTACTTTTTGATTCAAAACTATTTATTTATTTATTTATTTATTTATGCTATAGGGCATGTGCATATACCAAAGAGAGAGCCAGAAAGAGAAGGAAAGAGAAATCACCACCTTCCCCGCACCGGGGAGAGACCATGCCACAATCCCTTCTCATATATTATCTTCTTGGGATTTTGAACACACGTGCACATGGGCCCGGTGTGTCTTTCAAATTGCCAGTTCTACACCTTGGACCACAGAGTCAGCTGTGGGATCCAGTGCTTTAGCCACCATGCCACCTGCTAGCCGCACCCCCCCCCCCAGTTTTTTTAGTTAACACGTATTTCTACATGTCTGGGAAGTACAGTATGATCTTTCAATACATTATTATTTTGTGTAAAGATCAAATCAAGCATTTAGCATATTTGTCATTTCAAATATTTATTATTACCTTGTGTTGGAATCAGTCAAAATTCTTTTAGCTCTGTTGAAATATATGATCACTTTTTGTTAGTTTCGGTTATCCTACTATGCAATAGAATACCAGGACTTTTTCCTCTCATCTACCTATAATTTTTTATTTATTTTCTTCTTCTGTGATGTTAACATTTTTTGTTCCCGCATTAATGAAAACACGTGATCATTCTCTCCATGCCTGAGTTATCTCATTTAATGTCTTCCAGGCTTGTCTATGTTGCCTTGAATGTCAGGATTTCATTCTTCAATTGGCTGCATAGTAGTCCATTGTGTTTGGGGGAGGGGGCGGGGTTGCCTAGAAAGTCATGATACATTTTCGCACAGAAAAATATGTCATGACTTTCCCAAAAACCTAATGTAAGTGTGTGTGTGTGTGTGTGTGTGTGTGTGTGTGTGTGGCATTTTCTTCATCCATACATCTGCTGGTGAATACTGAGGTTGATCTCATATTTTGGCTGTTGTGAATAGATGCAATAAACATTAGACTGCAGACATCTATATAACATACTAATTTGCCTTCCTTTGCATAGATGCCTAGTAATGGGATTGCTGGATCATGTGGTAGCTCTATTTTTACATTTTCTGTGGAACCTCCATATTGTTTTCCATTTGGCTTTACTAATTTACATTTCCACCAACAGTAGACTAGAGTTTCCCTTTCTGAGAACCCTCACCAGCATTTTTTTATTTTTGTTTCTTTTTTAAATCTTTTTATTTTATTCATGACCGAGTACCTGCATGCACACCTAAGAGTGAAAGAGAGAGAGAGAGGGAGAGAGAAAGAAAGAGAAAAAGATAGACAAGGAGAGACAGAGAGGTCACACTGCAATTCCTTTTCTCCAGTCCTCCAGCCCATCAGAAATTGGACACTCATGCATATGCGTGTTGTTTCAGGCAGACTGAGTTAGGAATTTGAACTGTGGTCACCATGAAGAATCCAGCTTCTCTTTCTTTATTTTTGATTTTTTTGCTATAGGGCAAATTCATCATTGCAACACCAAAGTCAGTCCTGAAATTTTGAGAAAGCCATTCTAACAGGATAAGATGATAGCTCATCATAGTTTTCATTTGCATTTCCCGAATGATTAGTAATGATGAACATTTTTTTCATGTTTCTTGGTATATATATCTTTTTTATGGAATGACTATTCAGATTCTTTGCCCACTGTTTAATTTAATTATTATTATTTCTTAATTGTTGCTAATTTGAGTTTCTTATATATTCTGAATATGAATCTCTCATCAGATGAATATTTCTCCCATTCTACTGATTGTCTCATCACTCTATTGATTGCAAATTTTATTTCCTTTGATGTGCAAAATATTTTTAGTTTGATAAAATTCCATTTGTCTTTTTGCTTCTTACTTATTATCTTGCTTGTGATTTTTAACGTTTTATTGAAAAGTTTTGTCCCAATTAATGTCTTGAAGTGTTTCTCCTATTTTTTTTTTAGTAGTTGCATAATTTTGGGTCTTGTTAAGTCCTTTTCTATTTTGAGATGACTTATTGTATGTGATGAGACAAAAGGGTGTAGTTTCATTTTTCTGCATATAGATGCCCAATTTTCCAAGTACTATTTACTGAACAGACTGCCCTTTTCCCTCAATAAAAATTCTTGGCATTCTTGTCAAAAACCAGTTGGCTGTATATACGTGCATTTATTTATGGGTTTTCTATTCTGTTCCATTGGCCTATATTATCTGTTTTTATGGCAACCAACATTCTCTGCCCAAAACAGAAATCTTTCCTGCTACAAATAGAAATCAAAATTATATAAGTTGAGATTAAAATAAAAAGAATCAATACAAGGATCAGCCAGAAGTGTGGTGGTCAAGGTGACTGGATCTCACATGCTGCCTGTGCAGTTCAGGTCCTGGACCCAGTGGCTCAGAAACCACACCAGGCACATGTGTTTGTATGTCCAAAATCCTGAAAGGAGAAAGAATTATGGTATGACCATCCTCCATGGGAAGGGTGTTTTGTCCCTTTTTCTCTCTCACTCTCTGCCTCTTGGGTGAGCACACGCATCTTCTAACAAATTTAAATAAATAAATAAAAAATACAGTAAATTTTGGTTTCACCGGAGGCCCAGTCTGCCTTCATGAACCAAGGCGAATCTAGACCCCATCCCCTTTCAATCTCGTCTTCCTCAAGCCCTATGTATTAAATGAGTTGAGAAACTACATTTTTATCTTGATTGCCATCCATGTCTCTAAGATATTCAGGCCCATTGTCTTCCATCCTCCCTCCACTATTGCCTTAAACCACTCTTCTAGACCCCTGGTCTGCAGATGCACATGACGAAATGCCAATTTATGGTAATTGTCCTCAACCTTGGAAATTTTGCATAACCGGTGACATTAGGCAGCATCTGAAGATATTTCGGATTGTCACAATTAAGGAGAGGGCTGCTTCTGACACCTCATGGGTAGAGATCAGAGCTGCTAGTCACCCTACATGCACAGGACAGTCCCCCGCTGTGAAGAATTACCTGGTCCCAAATATCAATAGTTTTAGGAATGAGAAACACTTATATAGAATAAATAGTAATAGATTTGTAAATCCCTGATTCATTTATTCACATAGGAAGAAAGTTTAAGCACATTCTGTGTGCCAGGTACTGTTGTATATTCAGTGATGCAGAAATAACTAGACAGACATAGTCTTTTCCCTCATATGTTCTGGCTTATTATATACGTGGCCCTGTTAATTGCCCTAAAACTTTAGTTTCTCATCTATGAAATCAGAGTTAATATAGCTCACAGTGCACGCACACAGTTTAGATGAGACAATGTATGTGTAACGGGATGTTAAAATGGTAGTCTTCATGCTTCATGGGGCATGAATTCAACAGATGTTACATTCCAAGTGAACTGGAGACAGAAAACCATGAAAAATAGCTGGCTATTTGGCTACCACAAATGAGGATATACAGAGTAGATAGACTAGTTGTCTAGAAGGATTCTGCAATAGAACTTTTGAGAAGGTCATGAGGCTGGGCCAGTGTGGAGAGGTAGCAACCTGACATGAATGCTTTCACTGCACAGTTAGGTCTGACCTGTGTCCCTGAAGCTGAGACAGGCTCCCAAGAATGAGTGGTGAACCAAGTGATAAAATTATAACTTAAGGCTGCAGGACAAAGAGGCACATCTGGGGAAGAACTGCACTCCTGAGAGTTGACGGAATATGCATGGGGTTTTGGGACCAGATAAAGTTATTTAGGAGTATGGGATCGCTTCTAAAGGAATCCTTCCCAAAATGACTGTCTTCCAGGGTAATAACACCCAGCAATAATGGACTGTGGGTTTTTTGTTAGGGCAGAAGCCTATAGGTGATGTGGGAGGAGATATCAAAGGGAAGACCATCATGGAAATTGGGGTTGCAGTTTCAGCAAAAGTGCCTCCGGAAAACTCACAAAGAAAGGGCAAGTTCAACTCATCTGCCAATTAGGAAGACCTTAGGACCATTTCAGAAAAGAACTTCCCTTTTTCCTTACTTCTACTCCCTCCCACCTGTTTATTTTATGAGTTGGAGAGTAAAATGCCAGGTAGAAAAGGAATTAAAGGATCATACCACCCTTTCTTTTAAAATAAGCAGTTCATAGTCAGTGTCAACTTGTATGGGGCAGAAGATGTTAAAAAAAAATGGGCGACCAGCAGTTGGTGTAATGGTCATGTCACTGGACTCCCATGTAGTCAAACACAGTTTGAGTCCCAGATCCAGTGGCTTAAACTCACACAGGGTACATGTGCATGTGTGCCCAAGATCCCAAGAGAGAATAGAGAAAGGATTGACGAATGGCCATCCCCCCTGGGGAGTGATTTCTCACTTTTTGTCTCTCTGGCTCTTCTGTCTTTCTGGTGAGCCCACGCACCCTAGAGCAAAAACCTCTCAAAAATAATAAAATAAAATAAATTAGAAATTAGTCAGAATAGGCTAGGGTATGTAAAGTGACAAATAAACTCCACAGTCCTAGTCAATTCACCTCACAAATCCTTGTGTCTTTTCATATAACACATCTACATTGTGCACATTGTGTGTGTCCATGCGTTAGGGAGAGGGGTGGCAGGATTCTGATTTTTGTTTCACTTCTTTCTCAGGATCCCACAAGTTAGTAGGAAACCTAATTGCAACGGAAACTGGGATATGTTATCTTCCTATGTACCCAGGAAGAAGAGAGCTGGGCAGGAAAGAACACTAGCAAGCTGCCAGTTTTCCAAGTTTTAATTCATGGGGATTGGACATTTTCATTCATTATTTTATTTTATTTTATTTTATTTTATTTTATTTTATTTTATTTTATTTTATTTTATTTTATTTTATTTTATTGCCAGAGGGTGCATGCACTCACCAGAGAAAGGAAGAGAGTGGGAGAAAGGGAGGAGAAAGCTCCCTCTCATGGAACATGGTCACATTGCAATCCCTTCTCCTCCATTTTTCCACCATTCTGATAACTTGAACACTCACACATGCTAGAATGCTTCTCAAGCCACCAGAACTGAACCATGGTTGGCCATGTGTATCTAGCTCCCTTGCCCACTAGGCCATAAGGCTGCCCTGGGACCGGGCTTTTTTTTTTTTTTTTTCTTCTTTCAATTTACCTGAGGGTGTGTGTACTCACCAGAAAGTTAGAGAGAGAGAGAGAGAGAGAGAGAGAGAGAGAGAGAGAGAAATCAAGAAAGCACTTCCTGTGGGGGATGGTCACACTGAAATCCCTTCATTTCTCCTTCACTTTGACACTGTGGGCACTCATGCACATGCACCTGGACTTTTTTTCAAGCCACCAGGTTCAAGACTTGAGCCATACAGTCAGCACGTGGAATCCAGCTGCTCTAACCATCACACTACCAGCTAGCCAAGGACTGGTCATTTTCAACTACTGACCTTAGATTCTGTTTGTAACTTAGCACCTCTAAAATGTAACTGAGGAGGGCCAGCAGGTGGTTTTGCAGTTAAGGGTGCTGGACTCCCACAGGGCCGACTGCAGTTCTAGTCCCAGACCTGGTGGCTTGCTTCCTCTCTCTCTCTCTCTCTCTCTCTCTCTCTCTCTCTCTCTCTCTCTCCCTTTCTGATCAAATTGAAATAAATAAAAGAATGAATAAATAAAGTTAAATAAAACAATTAAAAAAATAAAACTGAAGAAATCAGGGAAACTCTAAGTTTTCATCTAGGGGCAAAGGAAAGATTCCTGACACTAAAGAGGCTTAAAAAGGGATGAATGGAAGATTTACTGCTGAGTGAAGGAAGTCAAGCTATGAAGGAGAGACACTGTTTGTCCCCACTTAATATATACCGAGTGTCCGCACTCTATAACTGAAACTGATGGGCTAAAGGATATACAAACACAAGAGATGGGTGTGAATGCCAGATGTGGTGTGTGTGGAGGAGTGGGGCCTGGGGAAAAACATTTGGAGGAGGGATATGGAGACAGCATTGTTTAGACAGGGAAATAGTATTGTTATATTTTGATCAACTGGACCGGGGAGAAATGTTCACATATTGAAATGATCACCTTGTAAGCTAAAAAATGTGATTGAATGTATTAAAAAAATGTAAAAAAAAAATTAATTTTTTTTTTTAAAAAGGGGGATGATGAGAAGCCAAAATAAAGCAGTTTTTAACTCATGGGAGTTTAAGAAGCCCCACTTTTTGGTACTATAAGTCAAACACTAAGTACGTTGTGTCACCATAGCAGGTACCCTGGGCAGATTTTGCTCCTGCTTTTCTCTCGTCTGTATGCAGCTGAAGGCAAAGTGGGCCAACGTCCAGTTCCCCACCACTGGAACAAAAAAGCATCCTCACCAAGGCTACGCAGAGCATCAGTGGAGACTCTGGGAACCAGCTCCTTCAAATACAAGTGGCAGCAACAAAGTGATTGAACCAGTATTCTCGTGTAAGCACAGAAGTCTGTCTGACCTAACACGTACACTCACCCACTGTCCCCCAGAACTAACACTCACAGTATCTGCAGGGGCTAATCACACCACTGAGACTGCTGCCTCAGCTCCTCACTGGCCCAGCTTTGGTGGGCGTTTCTTAGATATGGGAATGTTAACTATTCTCACCGCTGTCATGAACAGACCTAGATGTTAATGGCACATGATAACGGTAAACTTGGGAAGAAGGATGTCCTGTGGGTTCAGGGTCAAAACAAGGTTTCCCAAACCTCATTCTTACCAGCAGCAGCAGGAAAACTATTGACCAGCCCGAGAGTGTCTCCCATAGAAGTAGGGACAGGAGCGGATGGAGCTCTCGTGATGCAGCCCATGGCCCCGTTCCTGCCATCACCAACCACAGGAGCCCCTACCCTGTCCAAGGGGATGAGTGAAAGGACACTGCTGGAGGTGATGCCCTGTTTATGTGATGAAGAAAGAACAAAGGGAACACTGACCAGACATCATCTGCAAAATGGAAACAAAAATAGTCATTATTATACTTAATCTGAAATTGTAAAAGTTAAACAAACACAATTCCTGGATTTAAGAAGCATTCATAAATATTGACTAAATAGTTCATCTCAATCCTCAAAATGATCTGCTGGATATAATATATATTATTAGTATTTTACAGATGGAAAAACTGCGATTCAGAAACATTCAGTTACATTTCTCTCTCTCTCTCTTTTTTATTTTTTGAGAGGTTTTTGCTACAGTGCATGTGTGCTTGCCAGAAAGACAGAGAGACACAAAGCGAGAAATCACCCGCCAAGGGGGATGGCGACGCCGCAATCCCTTCTCCTCCATTCTCCTCTTGGGATCTTGGGCATGCACGCACACGCACTCGGTATGAGTTTAAGCCACCGGGTCTGGGACTCGAACCATGGTCAACTACATGGGAGTTCAGTGACATAGCCATTACACTAACTGCTGGTCCTATCACTGGGTTTTTGATGCATGAGGAAGATGTGGTTCCTGTGCCTACAGACGGAGTCCCAACATTCAGTTACATTTCTAAGGCTGTGCATGTAGGAAGTTGAGGGCTCAGCTGTTGATGCTAGGCCTGCCGTGATCCAAAGTCCATGTAACGTCCACGCTGCTGGGTGGTCTTAGGTAGTCGGTAAGAGCTGCCTCAGGAAGTTCTCTTGTTCCCAGGACCACTCCCCTGGCTCTCTTCAGTTTTGTCACTTCATTTTTCAAAACTATGGTGAGTGAAACAGATAAACCACGGAGCATCCATTGGCCCAGTGGTTCTGGACTGTTCCACTCCTCTTAAAGCCTCAAGTTATTTATTTATCCTATGCATGTTTATATCCCAGAAGTCAGGGATTTTGATACATGCTTTTTTATTG